>OW971937.1:6058638-6683638 GCA_943193695.1 Acrobasis suavella | reverse complement strand
GCTGGAAGTCTCTGTAACTTACAACTTGACATTTACATAGATCCTCTTAAAAAGCAAACTTATCTTAAGAAGGTAGAATTACGGCGAAGAGTATGCCAAATTGGCGCCACTTCTGCGAACCCTTCGCTTTAAGCAAATTTTGTAGCTGTCATTTGAACGATCGTCAAGCTGAGAATATTTTATTTATTTAACTTTATTAGAATACATGTAAATAGCGGACTTAAGGCCAGGGACCAGTCAACCAACAGGTGATGCTGAGAAAGTAATTTTTTTTTTGGGGTAAGTACAACAGAAATAACAAAAAAAAAAGGAGTGAACTTGTTATTATTAAGTAAGTACATACATATGCTCATATATATCGAAGATAAACCTACACAAAAATATACATAAATAATTGTTCAAAAATAAACCATACATAAACTACATAAATACTAGTTATATAGCTGCTGACAGTTTTTGGAGATAATGTGCACGCACTGCTCTCTTAAACGTAAGACGAGATTGTGCTTTCCGGATACTGTCATATCTATATTTCTCTCGTGTCTTAAATTTTGGCTACTGGCCTAAAAAAGGTGACTTAAGGAATAAGCACAAACATCTCGTGTTACAACTTCATTCCCAAGACGGGTGGTGGCCGGTTTTAAAAGAAATCGCACAAATGCATTCCCAAAAGTGGTTGATGTCAAGCGGGCGGCTGGTCGTGAAATTATAGATAAATTGTTTAAAGGTTGCGGCTATTCCTTATCGATTTCGCAGTCTTCGGTATAAGTGCAAGCTAGTGATGTACAAGACTCGAGTCCTCAAGTTCTAATTTTGAATACTCGAGTCGGTTTTACAGGGCTCTATGAGCTCAATAGGCTCGGGGTTCCGAGGCTAGGCGAGCGCGAGTTCTCTGAGCAACGACTCGAGCCTTTAAAAGAGTTCTAGTCTTAAAATGAACGTGAGCTGTTTTTGAAAACTTACAAGGACTCAAGGCGTGAATTTTAATGAATTTTGGTTTTCTATATAATAATTATTTTAACCACTTTTGTAATTAATCATATTTTATTTCTTATTGACAGATTAGTTTAATAAATGAAAAATCATTGCTTTAAAAAAACACTTGAAAAACATAACCCTTCCTGTTTTGCAGTCGGGTGAAAAAATGTGCGGAAAAAAGCTCGGGTGCGGAAAGAGACTCGAGCTCTAATTTCACGTTTCGAGGCTCACTTAAGGTCGCAGTCGTCGGCCTTTCGTTAAAAGAGTCCAGCCCTTTAAACGACTCCGAGTCTTAAGTAAGAGGAATTGGAGAACTTGAGTCTTGTACATCACTAGGGCCAACGCACCCCAGGCTCTGAAGCAGCACAGCTGAGGATGCAACCGGAAACGCGCTAAGGAGTATAAGATCTATCTATACTTTTCTCATTGATTTCTATTTACAACTCATCCAAGAAAAAACTAAGACTCACATTGTTACGCTGAAAACCGCTTCATCCATTCGGGAGCTAGCTATGTATCTTAAACCAAAGCTAGATATGAAAATCTTGGCGAGCTTTCATTTATTTCCTCAGACAGTTTATCTTTGAGTTGGCTGCAGTCAGTGATAAGCTAGTTCCTGCGATTAACCCGAAATGACGGCATCCGAGTGCTTTACTGTGATACCGCGGGAAAATTGCTGGAAAGTGGCACTTAGCGGTTTAAGCGTCCATTGATTGCTTTTGAAGCTGTGGCCAAGACAAATCCAAGTTTGAAACTTGTTCTCAAACTGTAAAATTGCGCCAGCTTAACGTGTATTTCTTATAATAAAATAAAATTATATTAATGGATTACATACATTGATATGACTATGACTTCGTGAGCCTGAATGGAGCAGACAGAGCGTTTGGGCCTTGCTTCTCTAAACAGACAAAGCTCATGGCCGCAAGATTCAAAAGCCACTTTTTGCATAATAGTTGGCGAGAATAGATATATAATCCACCGATTATCACGTTCGGAAAGGGATAGTTGACATTTTATACTTAGACTTTTTATATAATCTTGATGAAATAATATGTTTAAATTTTTAAATACATGAAAAATAAATATATATACGGACAAATAACACTGATTGAGCTCTAGCCCTGAAGTAAGTTCGAGACTTGTGTTATAGGATACTAACTCAACGATACTATATTTTATGACAAATACATATATAGATAAACATCTAAGACCCAGGACATTTGAAAAAGGCCATTTTACAACTTGCCCTGACCGGGTATCGAACCCGGACCTCTGGGTGGCGGACTAGCATTGTGATCACTACGCCACGGAGGTCGTCAACGAAATACTTTCTGGGTCATAGACATTTTTATACATCTTGATATGTTTAATGATATTTTTATTTTATATCTTGATATTATTATGTAGGTTCACGGGTCTTTTCACCCCGGTCCCTTGAGAGGCTTGCGTGGGGATACAGATCCAACACGTAGAGGCCCTTTGGAGAAGTTGATATAATGTAGCGCTCCCGCCAAAACCCATACCTATGAAAGGTGGACCTTTGAATAGGTTTCGGCAGAAGAAAGATCAATTGCAAGAAAAAGGGAAAGTTCTATGGTGTTATGGAATGAGATTGGGATGGATTGACGCTGGAATATTGCAATAGGTACGTCACATGCCATAATCATGATTACTGACTATTGCAGGCAGGTGGTAGAGGAGCAACACCGGTGCAGGCGACACAGAGGTGTCGAGAGGTGTGCTGCGCTTTCTCCGAAGTTACTCGCGGCGTTATGCCCTGTAACACTGCCACCCTTGGAGCAACAGCTCTAAGGACTCCTCTCTGCACAGCCAATTAAGGCAATGCAGAGCTGAGGCCTTGCGAGCCCTCTTGGGTCTCCATCCCGACCGATAAAGACACGTCGGGAACGAGGGCTCTCACCGGCTCTCTGGAGCACTCGGGTCCGTGGTGTCGTTACTCACCAACAGCTCGCCACAAGCTGCACTGCGGTTATATACTATTGTTGTAGACTTCGACAATCCAATTTTATAAATTCGACATTTGTATAACTAGTAATTTTTCCTTGTGGTCCTTAGTCACCAAAGGGAAAAAGGAATCAAAATAATTATATTTTATATCTCAAGTTTGTTTATTTACAAATAACTTTGGTAGCTCGGTGGCCCGGCGGGAGTGCGCATTACTAGCGCATTCGCAAGTGAAGCGACACCGGGCGCGGTCTGCACTTGGATGGGTGAGGTCAAGTGACATAAAAATTTCTTTAGCTCTTCCTTGCTTAGGAAGGCACGTATAAGCCGTTGTTTCCGGCTTTCATCTTTGAATGGCAGTTCTCCAGCCTTGATTTAGGCAGCTTAAAAAATTTGACACCAGTGTGGCCAACATTAGTATCAGATTTTTAAAGTTGCCTAAATTCCACTTGTGGTCACTCATCTAGGTGCGGTCTATACCTGGTGTCTGTTTGCTTGTGAAAGCGCCAGTAATGCGCACTCCAACCGGGCCACTGAGCTCCTCAACTTATTTGTAAACAAACAAACTTCGGTTATAAAATATAATTATTTTATTCCTTTTTACACCTTCTTTCCCACCGTCATGCTAAAAGTGGCCTTACACACACTCATCACACGAAAAACAAAACAAAACTTGAGTAAAATGGAAGATTTTCGCTCATGGCAACAAAATAAACGGAAAAGATCACGTACATCGTATAAAATTGTCTGCGAAAAAGGTTTGGATATGCCACGCTTGGCTTTCGCCCTTGTAGACAAATGAAGACGTATGTGTTTGTAACAAGCAAGCCCAATAATGACGTGTTAATGTTTACCGAGTACCTAACGCATTTTATTGGTGTTTGATTTGTATGAAAACTTATAAATACCAGGCTTGTGTCACTCCCCGTTTAGGTATCGGAAATATACCTACTAAGCGCGCGGCGACCACTCCGGAGTGGTAAATTCAGTTTTATGAATCGTTTGTCCAGAGTAAGACGAATGAAATTGGCTTGTAACGAATGTCAGGTATCTAAACGAAGAGGTGCTGAGTTCTGACGCGAACTAAATTAAACCATAGCGCTAAT
The DNA here is from genome assembly GCA_943193695.1 of Acrobasis suavella. Classification (NCBI taxonomy): domain Eukaryota; kingdom Metazoa; phylum Arthropoda; class Insecta; order Lepidoptera; family Pyralidae; genus Acrobasis; species Acrobasis suavella. Next base: position 6,679,589 of record OW971937.1, on the reverse strand, counting down.
TACATAGAGTAGTTTTTTTTTAATTTTATTTTATTTTTTGAGTGAGACTTCTGCATGTAAGTTCTAGTAGTTATTTTGTGTAAATACTTAAGTAGATAAGTTTTTAGTAGGTAGACGAGCACGCTTCTGAAACTCTAATACCTAATTGAATGAGCGAAGTTCTCAGGGTCTGAACAATCTGAGCCGTTTGTCTAAGAATGTGGATATCTCTGGTATCTTATAAAGGAGCTTCAGATATGGAAACATTCAAAATGAAAATCTACATTGAAGGTGAAGTACCTACTTACTTAGTCAGTAGTATTTTTTCTGATGATACTAAAACACGCACGTAGGCCTATCATGCAAGACTCTACAACCTCAGTACAACCTCTCGGAATTTACTTGTTCTGTTGTTATTTATAGGTATGACTGATATTAAGAAATATTTACTTCACGTAAAAATTTCTTGTCAAGGTATTTCTGAAGACGCAAGGACACTAGTTCTAAAATATTTGGAACAAACGGAACAATTTTCCGGCTTATCCTGCATACTTTTCTGAAAATAATTCTACACCTTGCAAGAAGCTACGCGCTGTTAAGTCTCTAATCCCAGCTGAAGTGAGCCATGTACGGAACCAGAGAATAGCATCGTATGTCTTACGAGTCCGTACACGTTCTACACATGTATATGTTAAGTGGAAATTGTCTAGGGTGAAGAAAAAATAAGGGAAGGAACTTATTCATATACTATTTAATAGTTTTGTTGTAAACCTATATAAAACAAGTTAAAAGAACTTTTATTATTTACCAGAAATTATGGTAGCGTTATGTTGTAGTAGGGTCAGTATTATGGAAAATTTGCAATATTTATCTATGCACTGATTAGTTTTTTTTTTTTTGTGGTCTTTGTTTTATCTCACCAAAAAATAACTAAATGCATTACGTGTAATTAAAATATAATGACGTATCTTCCAATATTGACATATTTAGTGCATCCGCCAATTCTATCAAAAATAATATAAATTATGTATACTTAGTTCATGTTTCGGTGTAGGTATATTTGTTTTACTTATATAGGTTTTTGTATATTATGCATGCTTTGTTCATATCGAGAAGACTTTGCACTTTCACACGGTTCTTAGTATCTAATTTAAGATACCTATATAATGTTACTCTGTAATGTCAGTTTTGTGAACATAATAAAAAAAAATACCTGCAAAATAATTACTTTATCATCATCATTAATATATTAAGGAACTATAATATCAGTGGAGTAATTTCCATGTCTCACGATTTTCAGCCAAATGCTTGACTTCCTTATAGGACTTCTACCTTTTCCTTTACGTCGGACTTACGAACGTCCTTCTCGGCCTTCCGTTGACCTTGTTGTATGATAAATATTTATTAAGTATTTAAACAAACTAATTAACTCACGTTTGGATGAAATTTCTTATGTATGTGTTTTATTCACCCACTCTATTGTAACTTTTAAAGCATACCTATAAGAAGTTATAATGCAAGACTCTTCGAAAGCAGGTAAGCGTTGCAGCTCTTTCAAAATGGCCGACTTTAAGAGTCGAGATGAAATGAGATCGTTGAGATTAAGCATGACTCCGATTGAAAATTTGCGATTGCGTTTTAAGTTCTTTATTAGGTCTTGTGACATAACAAGAAGATTTATTATGCTTATAAAACATATTACTTATTATTACATAAGTGTAATTTGTTTTTAAATTTATAAATAATATTAAAATTTATAAATAAATATATATATAAATATATAGAGACAAATTACACTGATTGAGCTAGCCGCAAAGTAAGTTCGAGACTTGTGTTATGGGATACTAACTCAACGATACTATATTTTATAACATATACATATATAGATAAACATCCAAGACCCAGGACAATTTGAAAAAGACCATTTTTCCAACTTGCCCTAACCGGGGATCGAACCCGGGACCTCTGGGTGGCGAACTAGCATGGTGACCACTACGTCACGGAGGTCGTCAAATCGTAAAAAAATTATATTAATGTATTAATTAAAATATAGTTTAGTAATATTTGAAATAATCCGATATGCATTCGTCGATTCTTCAAGGTCTCATTCAAACTATATTAAACAAAGATACTTTTATCACTCACCACTTTTCTAATCCTACACTACTAAAGCCGATATAAAAAAAATACATTAACGTAAAAAAAGGTTTCATAAAAGGTTATAGCTTCTTAAATACAACTTGAACAAATTTTGCTATACGTGAACAAATTGTAACTAATTATGAACTTATTATCTGTAACTCCCACATTTCTCTAAAGCGCCACATTTTGCTGGGGTTAAGCATACAAAAATTTTAAACAAAACAAAATACATAAATAATGTGAATTTAATGTGTATTTAGCTTAGATCAAGGTATTTAGGTATCTATTTTAACTGCTAACGATTCTCTTGATTCCCAAGATTACGGGCTCGCCCTATTTGTGGAAGCAAATGCTGTTTATTTTCCGCATTGGTATAATCGTGTTTTTATCCGGCTTAACTCTTCGAACATTACCTACAAAATAAGCAAGTTGTTTGTAAACGTTCATTGAGCACTACTACGATCAAAATATTGTCAACCAAAACATGATGAGTATGATGACCGATGATGGATCAGAAACATTTTCGTAGTTATAACTTATAACTACGAAAATGTTTCTGATTCATCATAAGTCATCACATATAAGAAGCTTTCGTGAGACTTATGTCTAGCAGTGGATGACAAGCGGTTAAAATTATACTTATAGCATTCCCTCTCTAAAAAGTTTATTTTATTCACTAATAAATAGTGAATAAAAAGTAATTACAAGAATTTTAGTAATTGTTCCAATTTCAATGTACATTTTAATTAACGTAACTTTCCTTTTTCTTCATTAACAGTCTTATTATAAAACAAGGTTTATAGATAGATCGAGTTTTAAAGTCGATCTAAACTATGTAGCAAGGAAAATCCTATTATAAAACAAAGTTTATGTTTTGTTCTGAGGACGATCCTCGGCCTAAAGATAAACCAGCTAGGAGGCTAGTTTAAGCTACGATTAACCTCAAAACCGTGACAGAAATCAAAACAAACCATAAAAGTTATTGTGAAATTTTAGTAAATCCGAAATTTTACTTGATGGCTGATAATAAATTATTATTATATCCAGGAAATGTGTTAAAACTGCCATGATTATGATATAAAAGTGTTTTTATTGTTTTACAAGTTTCTATGACAAACACAATTTCAACACTTTTGTTCGTTTATTTCCATTCACAACATTAAAAACACGATTTTATATTTATAACACAATACAACACACATATAAAAACAATATTTGTTAAGATTATTTACAATTTACAAATGTAAACAAAATCGTAGGTTAGGCTCCATGACAGTTTATTAAGACGAGTGCCCACAGACTAAATATAGAATTACGTTGTCAAATTTGTCAACTTAGCTTCGTTCCGTTTTTTGATACTGTAATTACTTTATTATTCTTTAATAATTGTTATTTAATAATCAGAGCAATAAATAAGAGGTTATTGATAAAAATATGTACGTTGCATAGTTTTGAATTAATTTTATTTAAACTTATTTCGCTTTTAATTAAAATCTTTTCGACGAAAATATATTATTATGAAAAATGGAACGATTTTCCTACTTCCGGTCAGACTAAGTTGGATCTATCGTATTCTGTGTTTGGTTCAGGTTTTGTAATAAAAGAAAGTCCAAAGTAGATTTATCGCTTGTTACCGTACTAAACCCCGACTTAGATAATACGGGACTAAACCACGATTATGGCCTTTTTTATAATAAGACTGTAAATGTCTATTTACCCTTAAATCTTTCTTTTTCTCGTAGTCATGGTATGCAACTCTTGAATAAAACGCCTATATAAATATCCATGAATCATTCGCGTCGCTTAGGATTCTAACACTTGAATCACTCTTACGGTCATGATTCAGTAGTTAGAATCCTTCACTTGCTCGTGTCGTGCGTGTGGTTTCCGGCAGAGTAGAATAGGGCCGCTCCAAGTCCTCCCGTGGATGTCGTAGAAGGCGACTTAGGGAATTCAAGCTAAATAAAACTTATAAACATCAATGAGACCTCTCCAACCCGTCTGGCCGGCGGGGAGAGTGTACGCCAAGTCCTCTGGCTGCTCTGGCCAAGTATGGCTGTGGTAGTACAGAGAGGGTCGTGCTCCTGCAGTGGAGACAAAAAGATCTGATGATGATGATGATGACTTGCTCGTGATTCGTGGCCCTCGATTCAAATCTGTCCTTTATACACTATTTAATTCGGACAGGCCACCACCAAATAAGAGGCGGCGCGGCGCCAAGCTCATTTATTTTTATAATTATGCACTTATTCTAACACTTTTACACGGTGACGCCGCAGCTTCGGCGCCGCCGTTGTTGCTGCGAAAACCGTTGTCGCGGCGATGCAATGTGTAAAAGCTCTCACTCCAAGGTTTTTTGATAAACAAATATAATTTAATACGGACAGAAGCCCTTCAAAAAACAACAAATTAAACGTATCCTGAACTCGTAATGTGTTTTGGAAAACTAATTTAACTTGTTAAAGAAGAGTTTTTTAATTAGGCGTTTTATGAAGCTTGGATAAGGTTTTGGGACATTTATTATGAACGCTTGCTAAATATCTTTTTTAGGGGAAATTATCACATATGACAGAGAAGTGATACTTGAAAATCACAATTTTAAGTTTACAAGTGGAAAAATCCATTAAAAACGACTTAATTGTACACTAACTGTTGTAGCGTTTTCTGCGTGTTCAAAGTGTAGGTAGTTGATAATCCCACTGGAACCTAACATGTTCCTGTCTGGGATAAAAATATCTAATCTATTTGTTAATCACATGCCAAATTTTATATCAATCTTGACAAAATTCATTGCTTGAAATCAGGAATAACATCTATACATTTAGTAAGAAATATACAGGGTCACAAAACATACTGAAACTGTTTAAACGGTGATTTCAATTGATGAAACTGAACAACTTTCCCCGAGGAACATGTATATGGTCAGAGTTTGTATGTAAAGCCAAAAAATATTCTTCATATTTTGATACAAGATTCATAAGGAAAGTTTTTCAGTATCACGGACTGAATTGGCCCTTAAAATATAGTTTCAGTATATTTTTTTTTACGTTATATGTATATTGGTTATAGTATCCACATAATTCAACATCTCCAGCTAAAACAGTCAGACAGCAGTAAAAAAATGCTTTATAACTACAAAGTTTAAATATTATTTTTAGACCCTAGAGATTTAAAATGGATCGATGGGTTATCTGTCATAATCTGTTTGGATTGCCTCTCCTCAGATACTTAGCCACGTAATCCGTCTACTTATGGATTTTCTTGGCCGATTAATTGAAGACGCAATTTATATGATTCATTTATTTTCCTCTATTAGGCACTTAGTTGTCACATTTCGAGTCATATTTTTGAAAGGGTAGTATTTGTCCTCTAGTTGTATTGCGCTCTTGTATGAATCTGAAATTAATTGCTTATTCAATCTTTCTTTTCAATAGCAAGATAAAAGAGATTCTATCCGTAAATGATAGGTTATAATTACTAAAATATGATATTATAAGTATTAAAATAAGATAAAAATACGCCTATGGAACTCACTACCACTTACTATCCGACGCGCCGAAACGTTAGCCATATTCAAATCCCAAGTGAAATCTTATTTTCTATCCTTGTGAAAGGTAAATAAATATATTTCCCTTGTTTCCATTGCTCTTCATCTCGTACTGTTAATATCATTTTTCAGTGTAAGTTGTATGTATTTATGTAAGATGTATATGTATGTTTATTTTAAATATTGTATTTAAGTATGTTTATATTGACCGCCCCGCACTACCTAATTTCCCATTACTATTTTCTATATAACGAGGTTGCCTGGAAGAAATTGCTTAGCGATAAGGCCGCCTTTTGCGCATTTCCTAGTTTTTAAGATAATTATGTCCTGATTTTTTTATTTTGTGCAATAAAGGGTATTGTATTGTATTGTATTGTATTGTAAAAAAGATAGTCCAGAGCCCACCTTACATATTACAAAAGAAGAATACTGACAATTATTAAATAATATGTATTGATATTTCACGCCTAATAATGTTTTTTTTTTAAATCCTCAATCTCGGACCGAATATGGCTATGGTTCTTTGGACTCAATTTTATCTTCTCCTTGTTATCACTTTTGCTGGTAGACTATCAAAAAAAAATGAACGTAAATAGGAAATTTATTACTTAATAACAAAGACAGTAAAAAAAAGTACCGATGGACACATTCTTATACTATTACTTATAAAACTAGGTCAATGTAAAATTACTTATTAGTCTTAGATTAATAGGCTTAATTGTAATGATATATTAGATAGTGTAGTACTTCAATAGTGTTAAGGTACGGTAAGAAGGGGAAAAAGGCGCAGGCATACATTTTTGCCGCGCCGTAGAAAGAGAGGAGGATACTTCCTCTCCTACGCCGCGCCGGCTTTCTACTCTCCATCCGTCTTATGAATTTTCGATCAGGTCACGTGTCCTGACGTCCTGACGCGAGTTTAACACTAAAAAAGTGTACAACGCCGCTAAAGAAGTTTTCACTTCAAAAACTTTATAATTTTTTTTTCGATGACAATTTTAGACACAGGCCTAAGACTTCACCATACCGCCATAACGCATGTAAATTATCTAACTATACCCTCCCTCTTGAAGCGGAAGTACTCCAGTGTCCATTAGTTCGTGCTTCACTGTCCTATTAGCCTCTTGAGGTCTATAGAGTGGAGGACTTGCTACTACATGTCTGAGAGTAACACGATACCTTACCTGCCTCTTTTGAGGTAATTTTGAAATATACTTACATAAATAGAACAACGCTTTATTTCTAAAACAAGATGGTTCGTATACTTTTTATTCGTAATTATCGCTATAAGCTAGCCCACTTTTTATTAGAGTTTCGAAGTCCCTACAAATAACTCTAATAGTTTCGTTATGTCCGTCAGTCCGTCCGCGGCTTAGTTTAGATATCGTTGGTATTAAAAAGCTGTAATATTCCATGGCTATACACAAATATTACGTACTCTGACAATGATGTGGTTAAATAAATGTGAAAGTGGTAAATATTTTTGTGGTTGGTTCCTGTGCTCATAAATTGGGGATGATACGCGTGATAAATTATTAAAAATCTTAGCATTAAGTCCGCCATTTGTTAAAAGTATATTTGTACGTTGGAACAATAAAGTTTGAAAATAAATCGCGTGTACGGTGTACCCCATAGAGTAAGATTATCATTGAAAAGGTGTTTTAAAAAGATTGAGAGTTTGAAAAGACCACTTTGAGATTACTTTGAGATATATTTTCCTGTTCGCGATCGTTTTACCAATTCTCCTCAATGTTCAGTTTCGTTTCGTTTTTACGTAATGTAGCTGTATAAAATTTCGCCGTGAGCGTTATCTGCTATCAAACCATGATCTAAAGAAATGTATTCTTAAAAAGAAATGCGATTTAGTAAAATTATTGGAGTTAAATTTATTACCATGTTCCAATTTATATTTATTTACAAAGCCATGTTGATTTGATTTTATGACGCAAATAAATTAAAGGAATTTATTCTAACAAAAAAATAATAATATAATGCTCGCGAACAAGTGAACAAACATATATTACGTAATAAAAAATACTAAGTAGTCAAAAAAGCGAAGCCATGCTGACCAGTCCCTCCAGGCAGCACCCGTTCACGAGATGACGCATGGAACAGCCATCGTTAAACTCAACCATATTAGAGGGAATCCAACGACCCGACCAGCGACGCCACTACTAGATTGGACATTTTAGTGAGCATGAAAAGCCCGATCTCGCAGACCGTGTCAAGAGGAAATATTAGTTATGTGTACTATTATTAAATAATGTTATACCTAGGCCTAAGAGTGACTTTCTGTGTTTAGCAAGTCGAAATTTAGGCGTATGAAGCTGATTTTTGTTACGAGTGTTATAACTGTGAACATCACTATTTTTCGTGAAACTATTTAACCTAGATGTAACAAACACAAGATTATCAATAATTATATATAATTAAGATGTCACAGTAAGAATATTTATAGATTGAAGTAACTCCCTTAGAAAATCGTGTATTGATGTTTTATCGCTTTACCCCATAAGAGCAATCCATAGGACATTATTCTATGAAAATAACTAAAGTATACTAGCCTAGCAGTTTCAACGCTAGTACACCATCTGACTCCTCACAGCTTATGCTACCGAACTAAGTTTCTTGGCAGTAGCCTCAATATGTTTACCCTTAAAAAATGCCTCCCTGAGTTTTTTATGCAGTTAAAATGTCATCGAGGCAAAAGGGGAAAATGCGCAACTACTGTAATTTTAGACTTTTTATTTAATTATTTATTTATTTACACACGATACAAATAATACATTATAATGTTGGTACTATTTAAGTTGCCATCATAATTTATTTTGAGATTTACCGTGCATTGAAAATTGACATCGTTATTTGTGATACATTATTAATATATATATAAAAATAAGGTATTTTAAACATTTTGATTTCATTTTATTTTCTTTATCTTATACATAAGTCGACTTATCTAGTTTATAAATTAACCTTTACTATTTAACCTCTCCAAAACATTAAAATAACTAATAAGACATTTACTTCATGAATTTCAGCCGTAGAAACGTCAAAGACAGGCTCAGTTAATCATCTCAATAATTTGTAGTTAATTTGAACATTTCACACTGGAATGGAGAACCCTTGCGTCAAAGGGCGCTTGTGCCGCAGATACTTTAGACTGTCATAACATTCGAGCAATGAATTTTCACTTTGTTGCATGGAGTCACGTCACTGACCTCATTAACCTCCCTCTTAAATAAGGGGTTTATCGGCTGTTAAGTCTATGTCGTGAGTACACACATACACATTATGCAAATCACATTTTTCTCACAACGAAGAAGCCAAAGTCGTTAGACCCAAAGGTCGGACACTTTTCGGCTTCTACGATGTTGCTAGTATACATATTCTACGTCTTTTTCCACAGATCAGTATCGTAACGTAACTATTTGGTCTTTATCATTGTATTTTTTTAAATCTAACTCATTATTGGTTTATTGTCCAGCAGTGGACTAATATGGACTGTAAAAGAAGAAACAAGAATAAAAATATTTGACAACACCAAAACATTTCGCCTATTTAAAAAGAATCACCTTTGCGTCGTTTATGTAAGTACCTAACCTAGCCAACACAAAAGGCATATAACGGATATACGTTGATATCTGGAATACAATTGTGACAGCCGGGACCAACAGTTTTAGGTACGTGCCATCCGTAGCACTGGGGAGCTCAAGAAATTTTTGTGACACTTGTGGTCACCCATCCAAGTGCGGACCACGCCTGGTGTCGCTTTACTTGCGAAAGCGCTGGTAATGAGCACTCCCGCCGGGCCCCTGATCTCATCAAAGTAGGACCAAGATATAACATGTAAACGGTAATCCAAAAAAATATACGCAAGTACTTTAGAGGTATAATATATTTTTCATCTCATCTACTCAAAAAACGATGTTTTAATCCCAAAACATTTGGAGCTAAAGTTACTGGTTATTCTCTCGGGACTAAAACGTGAAAAAGAAAATCTCTAAGGATTAAAACCAATTTGAAAACAGAACAAGAGTTTAATCTTTGTAGAATCAAAAATAATGTTGGCGGTCCAGAAAAAAAAAAAGGTTTTGGTTTTAAAATAAAAAGTAATTGGCACCGACTTCGTAATTTTTAAAATTTGGAATACATATTGTTGGTGCTGCAGGTGTTCCACAATAAAAGGTCGCAGTAGGGAAAACGAAAAACAGTTTATTTGCTCCAAAATCACAATCACCACGTTATTTTAATGTGAGAGCAGTATATACGTATGTTGCGCGCGGATAGACAAAGCCGACTGCCTCGACAAGGACAAAAAAAACGTTGGATACTTTTCGCCGCGACACACGTATATCTACCTCCAAACTTCAGCTTAAAACTAAAGTTGAACAAATTATCAAAGTACCACAAAGTAAAATCAAAATACAAGAAAAGGAGAATATTTTGAGCACGTCGCTAACACGCCCCACCCCAGTGCTGGCTCAGCACTCATTAACCAAAGGGATTCTAGCGACGCGCGCCGCAGGCCGTTTAAGGACACCGGATTTAGTTTTTATTTCCACTAGCCTGATCTGACCATCCTTACCGGGAAAAACCTGCTTGACGACCGCCTTCGGCCACACATTGCGTGGTGCTCCTGGATCTACTACTAAAACTAAGTCTCCTACCTTGAGTGGCGTTTGCTCTTTATTCCATTTCTTCCTAGGGAGTAACTCCGGTAAGTATTCCTTTACCCACCTCTGCCAAAACATATCGGCCAGTCTTTGATTTTTCCGCCATTGTTTCCGAAGGAATAAATCTGAATCGTCAAAGGCGCCTAAAGCTGGGGTATTAGGTGAAGAATGGAGAAGAAAGTGGTGCGGCGTTAAAGCGCCGTTGCTGCCGGGTTCCACGGAGACGTGGGTCAGCGGGCGGCTGTTGACAATGTTCTCAACCTCCGCCATGAGAGTGCTGAGAACTTCGTCCTTCGGTGCCCGCTCTTTAAGGACTACGCTAAGGCTTTTCTTAACGCTGCGTATGAGGCGTTCCCATGCCCCACCCCAATGGGGACTTGCAGGAGGGATAAACTTCCAACTAGATCCATTAACCAGTGCAAATTGGTTGATAGCATTATTGTCAAGTTCCTGCACAGATCGTTTCAACTCGGTATCAGCTCCACGTAGGTTAGTACCATTATCCGAGTAGAAACAGTCCGGCCATCCTCGACGCGCCGCCATACGTCGTAACGCCATAATGAGAGAATCGGTGGTAAGAGAATGTACTATCTCTAAATGTATCGCCCTTACAGTAAGGCAGGTAAAAATGACCCCGTACCTCTTTTGGCATCCTCTGCCCACCACCACCTCCATTGGGCCGAACAAGTCAAGGCCACAGTGTGTAAATGGCCTCTGGTGATGTGCCATTCGACCTGGAGGTAATTCACCCATTACAGGTACACGCGGCTTTGCCTTGCGTATCTTACAAAACATGCATCTCGCCGCTACATGTTTAACCGTTGGTCTTATCCTCGTGATTGCATATTTTTCCTTTAGATTGTTCACCACTGTTTCCTGGTAATCATGCGCAGCCCTGACATGATAATGCTTCACGAGCAATCGTGTCACATGGTGCCGCCCGTCCAAAATGATCGGGTGCTTTACATCAGCGCTCACTCCCTGTACGGCATTAATACGGCCGCCCCAGCGTAGGACCCCACAATCATCCAGGTAAGGTGACCAGGTAAGTATTCGGCTATTTCGTTCGAGACTCATACCTTTTCTAATTGCAGCTAACTCCGCGCCAAAACACTCGTCTTGTACCTGTCGCACTAATAGCAGCACGGCCCGCCACATCAACTCAGAGTCATCGTAAGCTTGCTTTCGACATTTGTGCACGAAAACTAACACATGATACGTACTCCTCAAGAGCCTCAACCATGAAGAGAAGCGGTCCGGATTAAATACAGGTGAGTTTGAAGCAGGTAAGTCACTAATTATATTTATAATTTCTGACCTTTCAGGTTCATCAGCTGGTAGGCCGACAATATTACGCGGCCAGGATGACTCGTCGCTTCTCAAGAACGAAGGGCCCTTTAACCATTCGTTTCTGAAAAGAGTGTTATCGTAAGTCTCGCGCGTTGCAATATCCGCAACGTTCAATTTGGTAGGTACGTACCGCCATTCATTACCGCGCGTGAGCTCATCAATAGCTCCCAACCGGTTTGCTACGAATGTTTTATAATAGCGCGCGTCATTCTTAACCCAGTAAAGAAATGTGGTTGAATCACTCCAGAAGTAACGGCGCTGTGCCACTAACCTGTGATCCTTTTGTAGACTGTCCGCAAGTCTCGCTGCCAAAAGAGCGGACTGTAACTCCGCACGAGGTACGGTCAGCAAAGGCTTCACGGATAAGACTTTGCACTTACTTGCTATAAAAGCGACGCATATTTCATCATTATAAATCCAGCGCCAATAAGCAACAGCACATATTGCTTTTGTAGACGCATCGCAAAAAATATGCATCTCCAAGTTATTACCATAATCCGTGTCATAATAAACATTCGTAGACGACGCCGGCGAACTTGTCGTAGCACTGCTCGCGTAGCCCTGATGGGTAGGTGGCGGCGTAGCATGGGCGGTCGCGGGGCGCGCGGGGCCGGAGACATCTGCTACGCGTGTCGTAGCACTGCCTGCCGGCCGTGCCGTCGTCGTGCCTACAGGACTTAGATAGCATCTAGGTATGCGTACATGACGCATTTCTTTTAAAAGGTTTATCCATTCAATCCATTTGACAAAAATATTATTTGGAATATTTTCGTCCCAATTAATAGCTAACTGCCATAAAGACTGTAGCATTATCTTACCTTGAATAGTGAATGGAGATAAGAAACCAAATACGTCGAATATCGACATTATTACTCGGAGCATAATCCTTTTAGTAGGTACTTGTTTACCGCTAACTATATCGGTAGGTATGCGTTTGAGTGACAAGTCAAACCCAAACTCGTCTGTAGCGGGGTACCAGATAAGACCAAGCGTTCTTTCCCCTTCTTGTTGCCGATCTAATTTGAACCTTAAGGCTGCTTTGCCTAAGGCTTCTTTTGGCACGCTGTCCAATACTGCCTCGCTGTTACTTGTCCAGTTGCACATGTCGAACCCACCCTGTTTATGAATAAAAGTAACATCATTTACCATCTTTATAGCTGCGGCCTCGTCTGGCAAACTGTCCAAGTAGTCGTCCATGTAGTGTTGCTCGCAGATGGCAGCAACCGCAGCAGGCATTGTGGACGCGTATCTCTGTGCATTCCTGTTTTTGACGTATTGGGCGATAAAGGGGGATGAATTTGCGCCAAACACTAGTGACGTCATAGCATACGTTTTGACTGGCTGTTTAGAGTCAGCCCTCCATAAAAACCTAAGTGCGTCCTGGTCCTCGGGTCGTATTTTGACCCTAAGGAACATGTCACGCAAATCCCCGGCCACAGCATACCTATTCTCTCTAAATCGTACCATAATGCCGAATAGGGATGCGAGTAGGTCGGGACCTTGAAGTAGGTAATCGTTTAATGATTTACCTTTACTTTTTGCGGCACAATCAAAAACGAGACGAAGTTGTTCTTGTTTAAATTGTCCACCGCATGGTGAGGTAGGTACCATGTATGAGAGAAGGTGGATCGCGGGTCACTAACCTCCCGAGCAAAATCATTGCGGAGCAAATGATTTACTCGATCTGTGTACCTTTGAGCATACTCACTATTGGCTGTCATTTTCTTTTCAACTCCCTTAAACCTATTTAGGGCGTTTGGGTAACTGTCAGGTAGCACGCTGTTTTCGTCTCGTCACGGCAGACCCACTTGCCATCTGCCGTCAACAAAGGTCGTCGTGCGGTCCAACTGGGCTAAGGCACGGACATTGTCGCTGTTCTGACGAGGTTTGTTACACATACCTAGAGAATCAATGGAAAAATAACGCCTTACTTCCTCATGAAGGTCGCGGAGCGCGTCGTCGTGAGCGCTCGGGCAGGGCGCGCCGGCGTCCTCCGCTGCTATCAGTAGGTTGTGAGCGGCGCGGGTGTATCGGCTGTGCGGGGCGCGCATCTTCCCATGGACTGACCAGCCTAAGACAGTACGCGTAGCGAACGGCTCAAAGGGCTTACCTTTACATATTTCTAACGGCATAATTAAATCATAATTATCCTGCCCAATTAAAACTTCAGGTTTACAAGAAATTACATCAGGTGACCATTTGTCTATTATCTGTTGTAAGTGGGCAAATTTATTACAATTAATGGACCTAAAGTCCTGCTCAGGAATTTGCAAATTATCTACAGCTCGTAAACTGATATTAAAAACATCACTACCATTAAAACTAGATACATCAACAGACATAACTGTCGCAGTACACTCTAAGTAGCTATCTTTCCACGCTCCGCTAACTCGCATAGTCTCAGTGCGCCCGCGCAGGCCGGCGCGCTCGGTAAGCGATTTACTGATAAGACTGACACTACTTCCGTCATCTAAAAACGCAGTTGACGTAAACACACCGTTAGGTCCGTGTATTTTAATCGGTACTACTTTTAGCAACACTTTATGGTCAGATAGGTTTATAAAGGATACAGTTTCCGTAGTAGGGCCGGACTCAGCTATTTCCCGCGTGTCTGGAGATACCGACGTAACCTTCTTATCCGTATCGCGATTTTGTACGTAATGCAATAGTCCATGATGCGCCTCGCCACACCCATCCTTGTCAGAAGCGGGCGCGGGGCAGTTCTCGCGATCATGGCGTGACACTAGGCACTTGAAGCATACTCCGTTGCGCTTCACATGACGCCACCGGTCCTTTCTTAACGCCTTTTTGAACATCTTGCATTCAGTTAACTTATGTTGTGCACCGCGGCAAACAGTTTTATTGCAATCGGAGTGTAGTGACAATAAGTGTTTATACACTTATTGTCACTACACTCCGATTGCAATAAAACTGTTTGCTGGCGGTTGGCGTTATTATTATCACTTTTGTTTTTCGAATGATGTTGATAAATGTTGCGCTGATCCGTGACGTGAATGTTCGCTGTAGTAGTCATTTTGACTGCTTCGATATTTAAGAAGTCTCCGAGTATCTCCAAGCGTGGTTTTTTGCCTTCGGTTATTATAGGGAAACTGTAGTCAGACCACTTCGATATAACTACCGTTGGTAGTTTAGATAAAATGATATTAGCCATGTTTACATCGTTTAGGTATTCTTTGCGGTCGACTGCATGTACTGCCGCGATAAAGTTTTGCACTTTGACTGAGAATGATACGATGTCCTTATTGTACTCGTTCGACATAGGTGGTAGTTTTCGTAATCCTTGCATGATACGAGTTAAGATGCTTTCAGGGTTTCCACATACCAATTCCAAGGTTTTCATCACTATATCGGGCGACGTGGCAGTAACCATCAAAGCTGAAACTGCTTCCCTGGCAGTTCCGTGAAGACATTTTCTCAGTCTCCATAGGTTCTCCTTCGGGCTGAATCTGCACACTTCGGTGGACTCTTCATAGGCCTGCTTAAATTGTAGCCAGTCCAATGGGTCGCCAGAGTAACTGGGTAGGTCTCTGGGAGTACATAATCGGCTTAGCAGGTTTTTGTCACTCTTTTTTGTAGCGGTACTTGCAGTTAGATTTTGAAGTGCACTCGCGAGCATTTGAATCGTTCCTTTAGAGGTGCCGGGCTCAACGACCGGCGGCGGGCACGGCAGGTCCGGTTGGTTACCATGATCGGGGACTTGCGGCGCAGCGGATTCCAGCTCACGTTGGCTTCGTTCCAACCACTTCTCCACTTCACTCTGTTTGTCAGTGTGCTGATCATCATGTGGACTGTATCTACCTTGTTCCTCATCCATCAGGTTAGCTAAATCAGCCTCAAGTTTCTTGTCGATGAGGGCCATTTGTATACGCGCTTTTTCTTGAGCCGCTTCTAGTTCCAGCTGTTTTCTTCGAGCCAACACAGACGATGATGACGACTTGGACTTTGCCCCCGTTAGCGAAGCGGGCGTATGTTGCACCGGGCGATGCTCCGATTTAATACTGCTACCCGATAATTTAAACTCAGGGACGATAATCTTCGTTGCATCATTGTTCTGACTATTACTTCCATTAGTTGGCTGAGAAGGTCCTTGTAGCTGATGTTGTCTATTCTCTTCTGCTTTTCTCTCGCGTTCCCTGTGCGTTGTACTGCGGGTATTAACCATCTTCACAGGCGGAGTATGGAACATAAATCCGGCTCGAAGGACCACTTGTTGGTGCTGCAGGTGTTCCACAATAAAAGGTCGCAGTAGGGAAAACGAAAAACAGTTTATTTGCTCCAAAATCACAATCACCACGTTATTTTAATGTGAGAGCAGTATATACGTATGTCGCGCGCGGATAGACAAAGCCGACTGCCTCGACAAGGACAAAAAAAACGTTGGATACTTTTCGCCGCGACACACGTATATCTACCTCCAAACTTCAGCTTAAAACTAAAGTTGAACAAATTATCAAAGTACCACAAAGTAAAATCAAAATACAAGAAAAGGAGAATATTTTGAGCACGTCGCTAACACATATCGTCTTCAACATGGATGAATGTAGATTAAAATTTTTATGTTTTTTGCTTCGGAAAAAGAAATAAGTATAATTAAAAAGCGCAATTTTTCCCTTTGATTCAAGTAATTATAGAAGTTTTAGGTTATTTGTATTAAAATGTAATTATTTATGTAAATGTGAGTACTTTTTCGTGAGTTTAAGCCAATAGTGAATAGTTATCAAGTTTACTATAAAATAAAAAGATATGAAGGACCACGCAAACAAAGTTATGAGTGAACATTTCATCTTAAGTTGGTAGTCTTCGAAAAAATATTTACATACTACATGATTTGAATTACTTTGTGCAATTCCGCCACCAGTTAGTGCTGGTGCAGCAGTATCGGAGGGAGCATGCATCAGCTGTTGGTGGCGGGTGCACACGGGCTGTTGGTGGCAGGTATGCTGGGACTAACAGTAGTGGGTGGGCGCCAGCCGGCAATAGTTTGCATGAACTAACTGGTGGCGGAATTGCACAAAGTAATTCAAATCATGTAGTATGTAACTTTGACTTCCGCAAAGTAACACCTGAATCTATTAACTATCTTAGAAAAAATATTTCTTAGTACCTATTTATTGTATAAAAACGACACCAAACAAAGGTTAGTATTAAGTTGTCGGTTGAAGTCTGTTAGGTATTGTAGGTGTTCTACTGTTCTTTATATTCTGTTATGTATGTGCTAGTTTTTCTCATAGATGAAGATGAAAGGTAGAGTGTGCTACTCGGGTACGGTAATATTTTTATCTCGGGCGATATACATGAATCCCTCGCTACACTCAGGATTCCACCGTAGAATCACTCGCTCCGCTCGTGATTCAACTGTGGAATCCTTCGTTTCGCTCTGGATTCAAAATTTAGGTCTTTACCTATGAAATTGCCGTTTTGTATGAAAAAATTTAAACGATTTTTTTATCATGTATTTTTTATTTGTATTAATCGAAGTATTCACCCATGCAATCAACGCATCTTTGCCAACGCAGTGGCAGTTTATTGATGCCCTTCTTAAACAAATCAGCTGGACGGGAGGCAAAAAATTATTCAAAGGCATTTTATACTGCCTCTCGGGTATTGAATTTTTTTCCCGCCAAGAAGTTATCCAAATTCTGGTTAAAGTAGTAGTCTGTAGGCGCAAGGTCTGGTGAGTAGGGCGGATGACGGAGAGCTACCAACCCCAGTTCTTGCAACTTGGAGAGCGTCTGCTGTACAGTATAAGGTCGCGCGTTGTCGTGCAGGAGCAGCGGAGAGGAGCGATTGACCAATGCTGGTTGGAGATGTGCCAGCTGCTCCATCATTGTGTTCAGTTCTTCACAGTACAAATCTGCAATAATGCTCACCCCGTTTGGTAAGAAGCTGTGATGAATCACACCGGCGCTAGACCACCAAACAGTGACCATCACTTTTCTAGGGGTAAGTTTTCGTTTAGGGCATTGTTTAGGTGCTGAACCAGGATCCAACTAACTTACTGAGCGCTTGCGCGGTTATCAAACAGAATACATTTTTCATCGCAGGTAACAATGCGGTTCAAAATTCCTTCATTTGTGTGTTAGTTGAGCAATGCAAGGCACGTTTCGACGCGTACTTCGCGCTGGCGATCATTAAGTTCGTGGGGCACCCATTTGTCAAGCTTTTTTACCTTGCCAATTTGACGCAAATGGACCAATATTGTTTTGACGCTAACGTCGAAAGCTGCTGCTAATTCAGCCGTAGATTGTGTATCATCAGCTTCCACAATTGCGTTTAACTCGTCATTGTCGACCAAAGTCTTCGGACTACCGCGAGGTTCATTTTTCAGGTCGAAATTTCCAGAACGGAAGCAAGCAAACCAATAACAGGTGGTGCGTTGGTTTGTAGTGTTAGCTCCGTAAACGTCGTTGATGTTGCGTGCCGCTTGTGCCGCGTTGCTGCCACGACGGTACTCATATTCCATAATCACTCGAATTTTTAACGTATCCATGATGACGAAAAAGATTAAAATGCGCTGAAAATGTAACACTAATCAATAAACAAATGACTACTTTTGGAAAAAAGAATTCCATGTTTTTAAAATAAAATTAATTTTAAATTATAATTCTTAGCCAAACAAAAATTATTTTGATTTGAAATGGCCAGTACTGCAGAACGGCAATTTCATACTTTGTAGCACAATCTACTATACGAGTATAACCTTGTTTGCACAGGTTCCTAAGTCAACAGTCCTATGGGTATCTAATTATTTTTAGAGACAGTGATTGATCGATGTAACCTAAAAATATCAATGACATGTCATTTGTAGAATACTTGATTGCATTATACTATATGTACTAGTAGTACCTTACAAATTGGATAAAACTATCGGCAAATAACAAAAGGCAGTTTTTGGAAGACCTATATAGGTAAAATGAGATAGGGTTCCTATAGGCAATTAAAACGAGAGAAGTTTTTTTATTACACGATATCCTTACGTCATCGAGACGGATTTTTTTTCATAACATGAAACCAATAATATATGCAATTACAGTAATTAAACGATTACTTAAGATAAGTTATACAATATTTTTTATAATCCATCTGATGAACCAATTTTCAAGCATCATGCCAATTTTTTGCCTTTTTGAACCCAGGAAGTGGCTATTTTATTTTGCGACCGTGGCGAGCGTAAAATGTGGATCTTTGGCATTTTAAGCACAAATAAGTAAATATAACTATATATCATATACAACACGAATAAGTAAATATATAGGGACAAATTACGCTGATTGAGCTAGCCCCAACTTAAATTCGAGATCTGTGTTATGGGATACTAACTTAACGATACATATTTTATAATAAATACATATATAGGTTAACAGCCAAGACCCAGGACAATCTGAAAAAGGTCATTTTCCAAATTGCCCTGACCGAGGATCGAACCTGGAACCTCTGGGTGGCGGACTAGCATAGTGACCACTACGCCACAGAGGTCGTCAAATGTGTGTGGACCTCTTGTGTCGCAGGACCCAGGGGCTACGGAACCCATTTAGTAGGTGGGCCGTATGCATTGAGAATTAATATCTACCTACTTAGATCTATATTTATATAAGTTATGTAGGTAGATCCCATGATCCCAAATTTCCCGAGGCTAGTGCCTACATTGTCCCTGTGGGTGTTAGATAATAAAAGATTCAAACGTTTGAGTTGACCTTTTCTCAAATAATGTTTTAAGAGTAAGTCCCTAATTATAATATTCAAAAACTTATAAACCAACTATTACTTATTTCCGTAGACCTAGAATGCCTATTCACTTACTTTTAGAAAATAGGTTAGTGTATACTTTTTATCACTCTGTCTCAAAACACGGGATAGAATAATATACCAGTAAAGAATTCAGAACAAAAAGAGCATTGAAACAATGGGAGGATATTGCTCCTTATTTATCTTGCTTCAGTACCACAATTAAAACAAATATTATGAAAGTAGAGTCTCGAGACTTCGAAGTTTAGTCAAATATACCTTTTATAAGATTAAAACGTCTGACAAAAGTGAAATGTTTATACTTACAAATGGCATAATGGCATGAACATTTTTCGAGCTCCTTCGTGCTTCGGAAGGCACGTATGAGCCATTGATCCTGTCTGTCATCATTGTATGGCAGTCGTCAAGCTATATCAGATATCTTTAGGTAAACTGAAAAATCTGACGCCAGTGTTGGCCACTTACACATTCGAAAAACAAAACAAATACTAACAATTCACCAGTTTTATTTTATACTAACTGACCCGACAGACATCCTGTCTTCTACAAAGTACCTATAAGAAAACTTTTAATAATTGGCCAAGTCCGTGTTGGACCACGCGCAGTGTAGGGTTCGTAGGTAAAAACGAATTTTCTATTGAATTTGTACGAAATTTACCTTTTCGGAGTACATTTTATAAGTTGATCACCTATAACTTTTTAATTTGTAAACTCTACTTAGTTCTGATAGTTTTCCTACCCATTCACAGCGAACGTTGGATTTATCCGACAAACATTGTCGTGCCCATTCCGCGAGCGTCGGATATTTCCGACAAAAAAAAATCCGCTCGTATTGCATATAGCTTAAGTATCCACATCCCTTTTTGGTTGTAGGTATTTATTTTAGATTTCATACCCCTCGCGCTGGGGGCACGGCAACTGATATAAAGTCTCGCGGTGAAAGGGTTCAAATTAGTTAAATGTTCACATTTTTCACGTGACCATATATAACCGTTTAGTAGATAGAGGGGGGAGACACTCTTTAACAAAAATGTTCACTTTAAAATCAGATATTTCAAAAACGGATCCCTGAATCGAATAACGGTGTTCAAAAGCTCAACATTTTTGAAATACCTATTCAACGGGGTATCCACATAATTGGTTAGTCAAGAAAAAAAAGACTTTTCACTCTACTTGAATGGGCGCCAACTAAAAAATTTTTTTTTATATTTTATTTTACCACTTTTTCCGCGTAATTAATATACTCGTACATACCCATGCCAAATCACAGCTTTCTAGTACTTATAGTCGCTGAGTAAAACCGCGGACGGACATACAGACAGACAGACATGGATTCCTTGTTTACTACGGAACCTTAAAAAGGGGACCACGAGATATGGGGTCTCATTTTTAAATATATAGATTAGGTACAAGATTAAAGGCAGAGTCTCAGGCCTACTGGAAGAGATCTCTTTTGAGATAAGTTGTGCCTTTTTACAACTTTATTTTGATGTTTCCCTGTATAATTTTTCAGTGTACATAAATTGGTAAATAAATAAATAAATTAAAGAAGGTACCTACGTAAGTACCTACTAAAATTAATTCGAAGCTTTTTGCCTTGCATATTAAATGAGGTAGGAAGTACCTACACGCTTTCTCACAAAGACGATGGTTCTTTACCGCATGTATTATTCTAATTAAATTTCAAAGATTAATTAAAACTTCACAAATCTCTTCGGAGCAAAGAACAGAAGAAATCTGGAAAGTAATTATGATATCTTGGGTTGCTGGTAGTATTCTAGAGGAATACTTAGTAGTTACGATAGAGTATTGTACACCGAGGGTGAAATAAAGAATGTTATCGATCGAAAATATTAGCTTAGAGTGCTAGATTTAAAGCTAAGATTATACATACATACAAGGTGGAAGGTACATACCCGTAATAAATCGAACCACGGGCTAAACTAGATCATTCTTATATAATGAAATTAAAGTAACAATTAAAAATAAACCAAAAAATTTGACATCTCCATACAAAAGTGCGAAATATTTTTCGTTTTTTTACTGTTATTTTGTTATCATTATGCTATAATGATCTAGTATGGCTTGTGGTTCGATTTATTACGGGTATGTTTCACGTGGTATAAATACTTTGAGGGCATAGATTTTCTGACTCTATGCCCACAGTAGCAGATAAACATGTTGCAAAGCAGGCGTGAGGTGGAAAAAATCGAATAGTGATGGGTTGCTATTCGAATCAGCTATCGTATATCCTCGATTGGCTTCTAAGATCTGCATCCAAAAAGAAGCGACTAGTAAACTGTTTTTACTTTTCTCCCACACCAGCAAAGAAGAGTGCCCCACTGATAAGCTCACTAATTATACCTTGGTATTAAATACTTGCTTTTAAGTCTCACAGTCTAGCGCGATTAAAACCACTCCGCTTGGCTCAGATTTCAATAGGAAGTTTAATAGAGATGCCTGTTATTAACTCGCTTATTGCTGAACTTGGGTTAAATAACAGCTAACTTCAAACAATGCCGCTAGAGGACTCAAACCAGAAGGTCAGAATGAATAGTTGTAATGTTTATTTAAGTGTAATTGAGTTATGAGTTTACTCTATGGAGAGTTGCTTTCTCGAAATAGATTGCATGCTTGTTTGCGCCTTGTAAATGATTAGCATAATAATTCTTATTTTTGATAGATTTGTAAAAGTTTAACTTAAAATTTTGATGAAGAAGAATGGCATAAGTATAGTTTTTCAGTTATTTCAACGTATTTTACACATCTAGTGGCTTCTTTGTCACGACATGTTTTCCTTACTTTGTTTTAGAACAAAGAGAAAAGGGTCTGTTCCTAGTAGACTTACCAAGTTATACCTACTTGTAGTTCTAACGCAAATAGACCGGCAAAAGACACACTATCCAAACCAATTTTTAAATGACACCTCACGCACTGACGAAATAAACACATACCTCGAAATAAAAAACGTGCTTTTAAATCTAGTTCGTTTTCCTCATAGAAAGATATCGTATTTTTATTGCGCGGGTGAAGGGCTTCACGCAAGGCAGTGATAAACATTATAGCACGATACATCTCATTACATCTTTTCATTGAAATCTTCAGGAGACGACAGCTATAAATATACCGTACTAATTTACTAAAGTAATGTACATTAGTATGCATTATTGCTGATCTGAAGCCCTTAAGCACCTTGCCCCACACCCGTCGCGCTCATCTGCAGCTGTCTTTCTCTAACGTACCTGCTTAGTGATGACAATGATAAACAGGATATAAGCGTTGAGCAGCAGTCCCACGGCGGAGATGACGGTGACGGCCACGCTCAAAGCCAGGGTCACAGCCTCCTCGCCCCGCGCCTCCGTCCCGTTCATCTCCATGGAAACTGGGTCTATCTGTCCCTTTTTATTCACACTAGCCGGTCCATGGTGTGTCGTTGTGATGCCGCATGAGTTTCGTCACCTCACTGCTGATGCTGCGCTCCATGTCATTATCTGGATTAAAAAAAAAATATATCAAAAGTATAAGTAAAGTAATAAAGTTAAAAAATATAGCATTTTTTTCTTAGTTCTTGTGGGGTGAAATTTTAGGCAAAGCTGACCCAAGTTAGTCTCTACCCTCGTATTGATTAAAAATGACCACTCCTATTCGTAATGTAGTACAATGCTACTGATATAAGGAGTAGTATTACTGATATTGTGTGTCAATCTGAACCTGATTTTGGAAGATCGATTTTTTGTGATATCACAGTTATCTCTAAGACCTTTAAAGAACGAAATATAAAAACAATTTATTAGCATAAGGTATAGAAAAATACTCTTTACTGCTTCTTTATTCTAAATCTGAATTATTGTATACCTATCTACGTAAATGTTATAAGTTTTTGAAGAACGTATCGAAGGAACAAAAAGCCTATTTCTTCCTTACGACGACTGCTAACTACCTTCGTTGCGGGCCTTACACAGGGTTTTTATACAAAACTTTTTTGTAGCTTAAAGCATTTTTGTGGGTCTTAAAGTTTTTGACAACAGTTTTCCCATTTTCGTCTGCTAAAGTTCAATACGATAAAGATTTATCCACATCAGGTAAACCAATTGATATCTATTATTATAAGGTTAGATATATTTTGTTTTTCAACAACTTATAGTTTTTTTACATAATTGAAACATTGCCACATCTCCGAAAAATTATGTACACATCGATTGATAGATATCAGTCGATTTTTGTTTTGTTTTTGCTAACCTATTTTGCCCCATTGATGGGCAAAGGTCTCTCCCATCTTCGATATGATGACAACAAAAACAACTTCGACTTAAACGCTAATTTATGAATCAAATTTTATCGCAAAAGGTCTATAAAATCATGTTACGACATTGCATGCACCGATATAGCACGCCATAGTATTGACATTAATTCATCAATATAGAACTACCATGACCTTAAAATATCGGTTAATATATTTATGTGACTCTTTTCGGCTGTATAAAGATTTGGTTTGTTTTTGGTTCGCTGATAAATTGATTTATCTTTTTGTATCTAACCGTGTGAACAAAAAATTTTGGAATGTATGTCAAAGTTTCTTTAAAATTATTTAGGCGACACTTACCTTAATAATTAATAGAAACTTATAGAAACTGTATAATACTTATGATCTTTTTTTCACATTTTTATTTCGAGTTTGTAAGTGGCCAACGCTACAATTTTAAGATATTAAACAAGACCTACTTCGATGTGCTCAAATTTTTTAAATGTTTGATCCGATCTTTAAGTATTTTTAAATAAGTTATTCATACTTCATTGTCGATAAACAAACCGTAGAGTAATAAAATCGCGAGTATACCCGTGACGGTAATTTGTGCCTGGGCTGCATTTTGGGTTTATTGTTAAATAAAAATACAAACCATTTATAATCGTAACGTTTCGTATTAAATTTAAACGAGCCTTCAACCAATGGACCTATTTACGTACTAGTCGATACGAGGCAAGGTCGAGGAGACTCACTTCAAACCAATTAATTCAAAAATAGACGAAACTACAACATGTGGTGGCCCAATTTACTTTTTATTAATCTTTCTATAAAGATTTCTATAAAGTGTCAAGTTTAAAGAAGGATCACAGTATTTTTCTTTTATATGATCTTTTCTATGCAATCTTACCCTAAGAAATCTGCTATTTACTCAAGTTTTTTTCCGACATAGGTAGGTAGGTAAAGAAGCAAGAAACGATGTTTGCACATACTTCATTATCAAATACAAAAATCCCAGTTTTACAAAGAATTATGACAAAACATTTATCATCCGCCAAGGCTATATTTTTTTTAAATAAAAATAAATAGACCATCACAGTTTTATCATTATTTTATATTTTACACACAACTCAGCTATCACAGTGTTATTATAAATATCATAATTATAATGTTTATACTTTCATAAACAGTCTTACATGGACTCTGAAGACTAAAACAAAAACATCCACTTCAATTAAGCCATTTTCTTTCGGAGTTTAAAATAGCAAACAGTCTTCTTAAGTAAGCGAAGTTCTTTCTTTAGAAATTTCCAAAAAAAATCGAATCCTTTACCACAATGAGCAAAGTTTGAAATATGCAAAGAAGTGTAACAACAAAATGGAGCCCGTTAACTCGATAAAAACAACTCGCGGCTGGTGTTTTGATTTCATTATGTGGAATTGGTTTATAATTAGTTTAGGACCGACCTGGGCTGCTGTTCTACCTTTTTGCATTGTTAAAGTTCAAAACTGTACTCTTAAGTATTATGAAGTACTGCATTCGTGATACAGTACAACCTTACAGCAACTGGTTGGAACTTCATATCCAAGTTTTTTTTTTAACATGAAAAATCATCAAAACATGAACAGGGATACTGGTTCTCAGTACGTGTTGGTAAAAAATTAGGCGGAAATTAATTAAATTACTGTCTAGTTTTGCTCAAGTAAAGTAAAATGTAACGATTGTAATGTCTCTTTGTTTGCATAATTAGGTAAAACTAGATAGGTTTTAATAAAACAAAAAATTGGGACATGGTTTTTGATTTTAAATACTTTGTACCTATCAATAAGACGATATGCACAAACCGTGTTAAAATCTCGGTTACAGTATGCTTAAATATTGAATGAATTAAAGTTTTGTTTATCAGTAAAGTAATGTTAGTATTTGTTTCTTTTCCACAAATCATTGACTGAATATTTAAAATAGGAGTAATAAAAAATATCACTCATATTTAAGTAACACAGTTTTCCAATAAAAACGTCGCAAATAGCGGATATTGAATTCCGATCGACTCCAAGATAAGCTCCCTGCTAAAATCCACCTCGATCGAAATGATCCCCTATAATACTATTCAAAGGGAGTCTATAAATAGCCAGCTTTATAAAAATCTAGGCACCTTATAATATGAAATGTACGTGGTAAAAACATTTTGCATTTTGCTCATTTTAAGCTGGGAATAAAAAAAGTCATGAAAAGTTTTTATTTGTTAGGTGTGAATATATTAAAAACTTGCGAGCCGCCCCAACATAACATAAAAAAATTCCGGAGAAATGTTAAATATGTAAGTGAAACCCGCACGCTAATTGGTCCAACAGAGTTATTCGTACAATAATTACAATTTCTTTTCAAAAATTAAAAAAGGCAACATAAAAGGGGGCGGCGCAGGACCATCTTTAAAAAAAAAAACAGTGACACTCTGGGAGTCGTTACGATGTCGGTTACGATAACAATGTTGCGAGTTCAATGATTTTTTTCCATCTCAAAAAATTCCCAACGCGCCTGAATATGTTTTTACTTCAAAATTAAACAAAAGATATCAACTAGGTAATATAGTTTAGTTCTCTTACAACAACGTAAATAAGCACAACATCTAGAGCCAAAATAGATGCACACATATAATCACCTCAAAACAAGCGTATCAAAGGTAAAAACGTTGCTATTTCCATGTCATCCACTCTGAATAGCAATCCTTCAGCGCTGACGCGCCGCGAAAAACTAGCGCGAGGGGAATTCTTTCCGAAATTTCTATTTACAATATTCGACACGATTGTAGGTGTTATTGAAAGGGGAAACCTTGCGTTTTATTTATACGTATATCTTTAAAACTTCGAAACCCAAAGTATGCTTTTAGTCTCTTCCTTTTTCAAAGTCAAAGTTAAAGTCAAAGCACTCTATGTGCCTAAATAAATATTTCTATTCAATGTATTTTAACTCTTAATATTTTTTTATTGATGTGTAAACGCTACCAACTTCTAGCGTCCAAAAATTATATTGTTGCTCAAGGGATCACGAGTGCGCGAATTACTAATACTGAAGTAAGTTAACTCTTTTTCTTTATCAGTTTTTATCTGTCCACTTCTGCACTAAAGCTATCGTATCGTATGCTAAAAAGTACCAAAGGCGTGTTCAATTGACGCACGTCAAGGCCTGGTACACACCGGCTACGGAATAAAACACATTAGTAACGTCAATAGTTGACAAGGTAACGTATGACGGTTTCACGAAAACACCCCTTTTACTCGTTTTGTTTTCATTTGCTTTCATACATTGCTATTTTCTTTTTCAACCTGTAAAAGCAGTGGTGTTGTTATGACCATGATCTCATGATATAAAACTCCGTGCGAAGTAGAGAAGTGGACAGAAAACGTGAACGTGGACAGAAGACGTGTCGGTGTCACATTCTTCGAATCGCTACAGCCAAGAATGTGTGTGACGAAAATTAACTACGTCCAGCTACGAAACGCTACGATTTGCTACAAGAAGCTACGATAAACTATGAAATTATATAAAATTAAAATGTGCTAAGATTTTTAGCGTCACACAGTAAAAGTTTGTAGGTAGTGTTTTCATAGGTAAGGGTAACTATATTTACCCCTTCGTACCTTCATAAACCCTCTCCGACTCACTTTGTAGGCATGCATATCAATTTGTTGTGGCATGTAGCTCTAGACTCACAGCTAATTGCATATTTAGAAGTGAAATTTTATCAAATCCTTTAATATAATTACTTTTGTATTCACACGGTCCAGTCCAGCAAAATATAAAAAAAAATAACGATATGTCTGTTACAAAAAAATACGAAATAATTTTATTAATTCCATCTTAACAATGGGTAAGAGACTCCTTCAAATTTGCGAGAGATCATGTCACATACAAGCGAATAATGAGGGCTATATGAAAGCCATTGTGTACCAAAAATAGGTTTGAATATCGTCGTCTGCAGAATATGCAAAACAAGAAGCCAAAACGTTCCTGCTTCTCTCGTGTATTTCGTAGAAATTAATTATCCTCTTAAGTGTAAACTTTAGAATACTTTTAAGTAAATTTGCCAGTAATTGACACTTGAGCACCGAATAAGTACAAGTACTCGTACAGAGCTCTTACTCAAAAAATAAATTCAAAAGAATATTTACTTAATGTGGTTAGCGCTATGGTTTGATTAAGCTCTCGTCAGAACCTCTCACCTCTTCGTTTAGATACCTAAACATCCATCGCAAGCCAATTTCATTGTTATTACTCTTGACAAACGATTCATGTAACTGAATTTTCCCTTCAAAGTGGTCTAATAATGTAGGTATATTTTCGATATCTAAACTGGGAGTGACACAGGCCCGATTTCAGTCCCGTTCTTACTCTTCTCAAGGCGAAAGTCGAATCATGACTTATAAAGGTGGCAAAATGATGGAAAAATTGTATCAAAACGGTGATAGGTTGCTAGCCTCATCGTTTATTAAAATGATTAGCATTTTTTTCCTATTTCCTCGATTGGTTTTTACGATCTGAGTGGGAAGAAAAGCAGCTGGTACTTCCTATGAATTTTATTCTCAGCCAGCCCAACATGGGGCATAAAAAATCTCACGATAGTATTTATTTATTTTATTTTATAGCTACGCTTACAATAGAAGTTATAAAGTAGTAAACAAAAAGCCAATAACAGGTCTTCACAAATAAAAACACAATACAATTATTATGACATTACGGGAACGCCAAAACCGCCAAATTAAGTGCTTTTACTTAGATAATACAAATAATACAAAATACGTACCATCAGTTGAGATTATTATATATATGCGATAAGGGATAAATAACATAATAAAGTACCTAAATCAAAGTACTGTGTAAAAGTAATAACCGCCTTTAAAGAAAGTGTCGTAAAGTAGACGTTTGGTCTTGGCCGGAGAAATGTCGAATACATGTCTCTCGAATATGTCTACATTTTTAGAAAAAATTATTAAGAAAATTACCTGCTCGCCACAAGAATGAGTTTTTTCTATAATTGGTTGAGACTTTTGACAGACAGCAATTTTTTTAAACAGGAGTCCTGGGTCCTCGGTAGTCAACTTTGCCCGAAAAACTTTAGGAGTTTTAGATCATTAGTCTATGCGTAATAAATTAATTTCTAACTTAAATGTTTCGAGTATAATTAAGATAATTTTACGATAATAAAAGAAAAGTATGTTTTATTTGAGTTCGCAATGCTACTTTTATATTCTTACAGTAAGATAGCTTCAAGTAAGTATATTTATTCTTGAAATTGAATTCACCGTCTGCCCGACGCAAAATAGCATTTCTACTCCCACTGTACAAACTTGCAGAAAGCAACGAGGTATGATATGTACATAAACTTGAACAATAAACGAGTGTGTTTGCTGGTCCGCCACAAAGGGATACTTTTCGACCGACTTCAAAAAAGGAGGAGGTTGTCATGTCATTCAGTTGCATGTTTTTTTTATAAACTGCGCCATTTGACCGATTTGATAAATTGTTATTTTGGTTCAAAAGGATATTTTTCCTGATTGGTTTTTTAGGAATTTAATCAAAATTGGTTTTGTAATTTTATTTTTAAAACAAAATAACTGAAATTTATCTATCATTTCTTCGTCGTGATCATTTTTAGCCCACAGCAATCCAGTGTTGGGTATATGGCCCCTTTTTTTATTGGTTTAATACCTTGGTTTTTATGCATTGTAGGAGTGAGGGTTGGAAGCCATCGTCAAGTTTTCCAATATAACATAATAAATGTAAATAATACAAATAAATCTAGAATGTCATAAATATTCACTGAAAACAATACATTGTCTGCAATAATAACATTATGTATTGGAAAAGCGGAAAATCATATCCGATATATTACTTCGAATCCATGCAATAATGTGTTTGTACCAATCATATTCACAGAACAAAGCGGGTTATTATTGGATTAGATTTAGATATTATATGAAACAATGTTTTATTATTTACCTACTTTTATTTGGTTTTGTATCGAATAAGTTAAGCTGCTACAAATTGATATTACAATACAACAAAATACGAATATTACAAATACGAGTAGATTTGAGGGAACTAATAACTAAAAAGCTGCAATTTTTTTCTTAGGGTTCTATAACAAAATAGTGGAAACGGGTTACCTTATTAAAACCACTTTCCGTCGTCTGCCCGAGTCCTTCTCTCACCGCGTCGTTTCTTAACTTATCTATTAGGTTGTTGGGCGTTTCGGACCGCGAGTGTTTCGGATCGCGGTCTGAATCGCCCAAGTACTGTTTCTGAAGAAGGTAATTCAGACCGTAGGGGTGGAAGCGGTCCGAATGGCCCAACGTATCTTTTGGAATGGGTCGATTCGGGCCACTATCCAATGCTCTTTTCGTAAGTCCGATTTGGACGAATTATTTATTTGTAGAGATGAGTAGAAAAGCGGTTAATGAAAAAATAAAATATAATACTCAATTATCATATTTATTTTAAAATAAATATCTTTAATCACAGCTTGAGTACAAACTAACCTTCTTACTACAAAAACGATATCATTATTGGATGTGTAATAAAACTTCATAATGTTCTCTGACCTAATTCAATCCACGAGCGACTGTATTGTTTACCACCGTGGTCCGAATCGACCCATTACAAAATTGTTTTGGCCAATTCGGACCGCGGTCCGAATGACCAACTTCAGAAACAGTACTAGGGCGATTCGGACGGCGGTCCGAAATACTCGCGGGCCGAAACGCCCAACAACCCCTTATACCAGGCCTGTGTCATTCCCCGGTTAGATATCGAAAATACACCTACTTTATTACTATACGCGGCGACCACGAAGAGGAAAAATCAGTTACATGAATCGTTTGTCCAGCGTAATAAGAATGAAATCGGCTTGCAAAAGATGTCTAGGTATCTAAACGAAGAGGTGAGGATTTCTGACGCGAACTAAATTAAACCATAGCGCTAACCACAGTAAGTAAGTATTTCTTTGAATTTCTTTTCTGAGTAAGACTTCTGTACGTGGGTACTAGTACTTATTCTGTGCCTATACCCAGCTTTAACTATAATAAGTATGCGTAACGTGTACGGTGATAAAAAGACAGATGTTAACATTTCTATGTGTGCTTCTATCGCCGCTGTAATAACAATATCTTAAAAGCTACGAGATTATCTTTTCGTCTTCCCCTTATTCTACGAGAGTATCTTGTTGTACGATTATGAGAAAAAGAAATCCAACAATACAGTGGGAAAATCTAATTTTTAAGATTTTCTCACTAATACAGTATTTCAATCAATTTTTTTATTATTCATAGCAATAAGTTAACGTCATTTAAAACACAAAACAAAATTATTATTTTTAATCTGTATAAAAATACTTAAGTACATATAAGCTTTTATAAACTTATGGAAAGGGAAGCTGAAGTAACAGAAAAATTATGGACGTAGATCGCTCTTGACGTCTCTGTTGTTAATTCCACGCATACGATAGAGATAGAGAGATGTCTCCACCCTGCTCCCACTATTCTTCATAGCGGTATTTTAAAAGTTAATTGCTGCTCTTCTCAATAACCAATTTTCTTACTGTGTTCAAAAAAAGATTTGTTTTTACTTTTTTTTCTGTTTCATATAAACTATTATCCAAAAACATACACAGTAAAATAGCCTATTGACACTCACACAGAGAAACGTAGTTATTAATTTGACAAGGATTTTAAACCAAGGACAAGATGGGCTGATGAATTAAAAGTATTTGAAAGGGATTGGCCCGAAAATGCCAAATATTGAAAGTACCAGAAGGAAAGAAAATATTGAAAGTAGCAGTTGGGTATACATAGCTTATAAAAAAGGATCTTACACTAAACCTAATCTAGCAAACTTCTTGTTAACATAGCAACAGTCAGGTTACTTCATGAATTATTGGCGACGCTGTTTGGTTCTCGGTAAAAGCAGTTTATTACCAATTCTATTCCAGTCCCTACGAAAGACTAACGAAGGGTGGCGAAATAAAATCAGATGCCGCGAAACAAATCACAAACTCAAGCGAAAATGAACAATTGATAACCTTCAACTATCTGATAACAAAGTAGAAGGGTATTTAATAATTGTATTAAATTAATCTGTATTGGGAGCATACATAGAGAAACTAAGACTTGGGATAAATCCGTCTTTGTACAGTGCTTTTTATTTAAAATTGTATATTTGTATTTATATGTGTACAATAGAGTTTTAACAAAGCAACAAACAAACTTTATAACTTATAGCTTTTATACTTTACCAAAAGCCTGAAAGTCGCTGGCTCTTGCTCTATTAAATTCAATTAAAGATATTCTCTCAGGCTACACAGTCACCACATTGCCAAGAAATTGACAAATATATATATTGTAATTTCCGCAAACGCGCATCACTTCCGCACCGGATGTAAACACAACGGGACAGGATATAATAACACTAAAGAGAAACTGTTACTGAATCAATTAGGGCCGTACTGATGTAGACCTTGTGTCGTAATAAGTGGTTAAATATTGTAGTGATTTGGTTTACTATGATTAGGCTCAGGCTTCGCTTAGTCACTTTGGGGGGGGGGGGGGGGGGGGGGGGAGATCTTGGGGTAAGGAGAGGGGAGGAAGGGGCTCGGGCTTCGTCAATCAGTGAGTGAGTCAGTGAGTGGTATTGTAGGTTTATATTATATTCTCAAATATAGCCAAAAAGTCAGCCGCCCAATCCACGTTATATTCCACACTATATGCTATGTTCTTAGGTAGTCACACTAACCACTTGTGTGCCGGAACACAATAGTTAAACAATGCATGATCGCTTAGAATATAGATCGACTCATCGGCATACGAGAGGTTATACAACAACAATAGTTCAACAGCATCTGAACTAACTACTACTACCCAGTTAACTTCCTGTTACATATTTAAATCCCGACCTACATATCCACAAAGAAAGCCTGCATCTTCAGTGTTCTCAGTATCAAGCCTTTTGGCGATCTCCCAGCCACTGGTTTATTTCCAAATGGCATTTTATTCGTATTTGAAAGATTTATCTGGAAACTTTGGTCTGAAATAAATCCTTTGTATAAGAATTCTAAAATAGAAATGTTCATGTATTGTAAAAAAAAGTGATTTAGGTCATGATTTAGGTAAGCTACAATTGGAGAGATAACAGCTATAAACACAGTGGAAAAAAACTGTCCTATATCAAAAATAAGAACACGTTACGCCACCGCTACTCAGGTATTTCGCATTTACGATGTCGCGCACTTGGATTTTTAACCGACCTCCAAAAAGGAGGGGGTTATCGATTCGTCGGATTTTTTTAACATTATGTCTGTTCAACGACTATTCGAGGACTCCTAGACCGATTTGGAAAATTCTTTTTTGTTTGAAAGGGTATACTTGCCAGATGGTCCCATATAAATTTTATTAAAATCGGTTCAGAAGTTCGGGGGTGGGTCGGTTTTTAGTTTTGAATTTCTGACCGCCGCGGCCCCGGCGCCGCCGTGGTGGTGGCCGCAGTGGCGTAATGTGCAAACACTCTGAGCTTATTTTCTTGGTTACGATCTCCTTATAAGTACTTCGTCCAGAGGGACTAAAGGAGATAAAGAAAAAAAACCGGCCAAGTAAGAATCGGACTCGCGCACCGAGGATTCCGTTCAAACCTGTAGGCATAGTAAGATTAAATTAAAAATATTTTTTTTTATATGACGTAACTAAAAATTTACGATTTCGCAATTTTCCCTTTATCTATGCTGTAAGAATTTGCTTCGTACTAAATTTCAAGATTCTGAGTTCACGGGAAGTACCCGGTAGGTTTTGATTCCCTTGCGAGTGTCGAAAATTTGCGGCATAAACGGCTGTATCTTTTGATTTCATTGGCTTAGAAGTTTGATTTTTTCACAGCTCTAAGGGACAGTAGACCTAATCAGTATTCAATATAAACTCCAGCTGTATACCTTCACTCGTTCCTGAGAAAAAGGATATTGACAGACAGACTGACGGACGGACAAAAAAGTGATCCTATAAGGGTTGCGTTTCTTCCTTTAGAGGCACGGAACCCTAAAAAATGAGGAAATGCAGTGCAGCTTTGCACTGGAGTCCGGTGTAACTCATCATTGAGAGGGATTGCTCTCTTGTTCGAGCGCTCCTTCGGATCGGACGAGCTGGTATCGTGCGTTAGTAGTGTAGTGGTTTCCTTTAAATTGTACTTATTTTGAGAACGTCTTCATATTTTTGATGAACCAAGAAAGTAAATACGAATTCTGTTTTTTACTTCGGTTTAGATAAATGTATCTTAAATCTTTAAGCAATCAAAGAAACTAAAATAAAAGTAAATTGGAAACAGTATTTTGAGTCTACTTACTTATACAAACACTTATTGTTTCTTCGTCTTCGTTTTCCAATTTCGCTGTAACACATATCCAGCTTACTTTATGCCACTTCGTATAAGTAAAATAAATTAAACCACAAAATCTTCAAACTGATAAAGAACACCGTCAAAGAAATGCTTGGAACTGTACTTTTTACGGGCACTATTTCTACCAGGCATAAGTTTCCAGCAAATATTGCGTCCTTTGTGGTGTAGTAAAACCTTTATTAAAACCTCTATATACAAGACTTTCTGGAGAACTAATATAAGAACTTCTACCAAAACTTTCTGTCACAGTCTAATTGAGCATAAAAATACAAACGAAAAACTAATTCTGGACAAAAGAGCAAAAAGCACGGGAAATAATAAAAGCCGTTAAAAATAGACGATGAGAGTTTTATTTTAATGTCACGTTTTCTTCTGCATAGGTCATGTATAAAATAAAACAATATGTAAAAATATACTTATCCATTGACATACATTTAAGACAGGTTTCTTAAAGTAAAAATGTTAAAATAGGTAATTTACATGTCTTCAAAATAAAAAACTTCAAAATGACAATCAGTAAAGTAAGTACCTATTTTTCAAATATTATTAGCTTAAAATTTAATGTTTTACAAAATGTATAATTTAATTATTTTTGTGCTCTACCTAAATACAATAAAAAAAGTTATGCTTTTCAGTACACAAAAATCACTGTAAACTTAAGCGTCAATTTGCCCACAAAGCAGAAGCCAAAATTCGAGGGAAAGGCCACAAACAGGGCAGCGTAATGGGTTGGAAGCGATTTAATTAGTGACTGTCGATGTTGGGTCTATTAGGGAGTTGCTTCCAAACAGGACTCTTGGTCTTTGATGTTTAAGACACCAAACCACATGTTCAGGGGATTTTCGTGTAAGCATAGTTTTACTTCGTATATTAAATCTTATACCTATTTCAATTGAAGCAGATGCAACCAAAAAATTTGAAGCAATAAATGAGTTGTATGGTCAAAACAAAACTAAATCATATAAATAATTTATTGTTTTATATTGTATACAACAGGCAAGAAACTTGCGCTGTGTAAATGGGCTTTATATTTAGATGTACTTTAAACAGTTTGTCAAAAGAAAGCAAACAAAAACATCAATTTAAGTATACTATGTATCGATAAAGTATTGAGTTTTTTTTGTGCTGTCACCACTCCTGCAGCTGCCTAGTGATGATAGACATAGTTTAACAAAACTGACATTTCCTGCACAAAAGCTGGTTAAATCACGCGTGCAGTTGATGAGCGTTTAGGCATTTTGGTCACAAAGGACATTAAAGGACAAAGTGGGAAAGCTCATAAACTAAGATTCGGGGTTGGTTTTTGTTTGGATATAAACACAGGCCTTTTCAAATATGAGATACCTCGTGCAAAACATTTGTGTTAGTATTAAGATCAAAGTGATTTAATAAGATAAGTAAAAGATACTTATTTTAAACTACATTAATTAATAGTAAAATATAAAATGTTCGTATTTTTAATACATATTATCACCACACCAAACAACCTCAAACACCGAAGTCTTTTCGACGTAAAATGCTGTTAAAACCGGTAAGTATTATAATTTACGTTAATGATAAAATATAATTAATTTCAAACAAAGCTTAAACTTTGGTAATATGATCGCTGTTGTGAAACACGGAGTTGATACTTTCGCGTTTTCTTTTTTCACATGTTATTATAAAATTATAACATTACAAGAACCTAAAAATTGACAAAAAAGTTACGTTAAATCAAGCTGTGTCGAAGTTACGCGGCTAAAATTCCGCATCTTTTTTTATTTCTTTATTTGCGACAAAACCTCTAAATAATAGGTATGATTTCAGTATAGTGCGTTGCTTGTCAAACTCATTCGCAGACATGATTTCGGCGAAGTTCGGTCGTGTAAATTAGGCCACTTATTAACACTTAGCCTTTGAAGGTTAAACAAATGCAAATGTTTACCTTATGAGATTGTGCAGATTCGAACAGTATGCATACAGAATTATAAAGCTGACCTAACATATTAGGAAAAGGCGAAAAAGTTAAAGAACAAGAAAATGCATTGAAAAAGTGTTTTGTGAAAACGGAACAAAGTAGATAGGTACCTATTTTATAAAGATTTGTAATTAAAATAGACTCGCGTAGTAAACTTAAGTTTAAGAATGTTAAAGTCTACAAAGTATTATAATACTCTACATATCCCAGAACATTGTACAAAGCCGCACAAAGCCATCAAAGCCGAGCAAGGACGAACACAATAGTTGTACGGGTCTGCTGAATGTTGTTTGCAAGCGTCGCCCCGGGTTATGACGTTAACATGGGTGAAAAATGCAGAGTGCACTTCGTGATTTGTAGCTTGGCTCGAGTATTACGTCGCTGCATATTTAAATTGTAACAAAGATGTGCCAGAGAGCTATATTATAGATTTCTTTTTATTTTATAACCCCCGACAAAAAAGAGGAGTGTAATAAGTTTGACGCTAAAGTCTGTCGGTATAAGTTATAATTTTTATAAGTTTGACGATTATGTCTGTCGATCTGTATTTCTGTGTGTTTGTGCCATCGTAGCGCTTAAACGAATGGACCTATTCTGATGAGGTCTTTTTACGTGAAAGCATCAAGCTTGTTCCTTTGCAGTGGTTTTTAGCTATGTTTGATGAAAATCGGTTTAGCCGTTTAAAAATGATTGGGGGTTAGCACTTGAAAGTCAGAGTTTTCTCTAATAAATCATATTGGCATTACGAATATCGATTATAACATGCAGTTTCGCTACTTGTCACTGGATGGCGTTCTTGACAGTCGGGGATATTTAATTTGAATAAAAAATAAACTTGTGTTATGTAACTGGACATAAAAGCACGATATATTTTATACCACATCTTGTTTTGGTTAGAATTTAGGTTCTTTAACGTTTGAAATTGAAGAAGTGGTGGTGGTCAAGCGGTTTAAGCACTGCTTGTGCGTTGTGACTTGGATGCCTGAGTTTGCGCTAGTATGGTTATTTTCGCCACTTGCACTACCTTCTGGTGAAGAAAAATATCTTGAGGAAACCTGCACACTAAACATTGTTAAGTTTACTAGTGTGTGAAATGGAAAAGGTTGCAGCAAACCCCTTAATTATGCCTGCCAAAATACGAGAGATAAATACAAACCATATTTTAACTCAAAATAGGTTATGCAAACGTTTGGTAGTTTTTATGAATACTTATATGTTACTCGAATACTCCAAAATTTGGACTACAAATTGATTTTTTTAAACCTATTTCTATCTCCCGCTTCTGCTCCCGCGCTGTTGCCTAGACGAACGATCTGCTACCAAATTGCAGATGTTCTGAAGAAAGATGAAGTAAGAAGTGCCTTCAACTGGAGAGCATGTATGAAAAGAGTAATGAGTGTTGACGAAGCAAAAGAGGTTTGCAAGGATCGTAGCAAGTGGAAATTCATAGTCTCTGCCTACCCCTATGGGAAACAGGCGTGAAAATATGTATGTATGCATTAATGTATCTCCCGCTTTATAACAAAACTAAAAATAAACAATACAGACTAAGTGTCTCATAATATTTTTGTAACTAAACTGAATATAAATGGAGGAGACGGATCGCATGACAAACTCGTCTTGTATTTTTGTTTTACAAGCTCCTGCGATATCATTTATTTATTGCTTTCGGCACAGGGCTGAATAGCTGATGAGGGGTAACCAGAAACGAAATATGGGATGTCACTATATCCACTTTGTATTTATGAGATTTCTTCCAAATTCTAAGAAAACTTTCTTATTTTAGCTCCATTATACGCGATAGAGCAAAAATAAGAAAAGTCAAACAATCACCAAAACAGCCCGTATTTTAGATTAATGATTCCAAAAGCAACAAAACATGGCCAAAATATGCATCATGAATATATATTACTTACATAGAAATGTAGAGTAGCATGTTTTGGGCAGGTAAACAAGAAAGACCTAAAATTAATATCTATCATTTTGAAAACTTGTTCTTAAGGGGATACCTGAATTTTCCGGGGTCCATTGCTGCCCCCATTTGAAATAAATCATTAGATAGGAAACGGAGATATGATTCAAAATTTTATATCCAACTATTTTTAACCGACTTCCAAAAAAGGAGGAGGTTATCAATTCGTCGCGATCCTTTATTTTTTTTAATGTATGTTCACCGATTATTCAAAGAAGGACCGATTTAATAAAATCTTTTTTTGTTTGAAAGGGTATACTTTCCAGGTAGTACTATGGAAATTTTATCAAAATCGGTTGTGTAGTTGGGGGGTACAGTCGGTTTTTAGTTTTGAAAAATTATATGAACTACTGTTTACAGTTTAAAGTTAGAACGTGAAGCTTTTCTACACACACACGCCAAAGGTAGCCGTTTTTCGCAATTGTGCGTAGAAAAGCTTTATGTTCTCACTCTAAACTGTAAACAGTAGTTCAATAAAATAGTTTGAAGGGTTATCTAGTCTCTGTTCTCGTCTCCGTTTCCTATCAAATGATTTATTTTATATGGGGGCAGCACTGGTCCCCGGAAAATTCAGGTATCCCCTTAAGAAAAATAAGTATGATGAGGTACTTCGCTAATGGAATAATTACCATAGTGTTGCCTTCGGTAATAGAATAACAAACAACTACTGAACAAGATTTATGTTCAACATAAATCATTCATAAAGCAATTTGAGGCTTATTTATTTTAAGTGTCGTGTCTTTAACATGATGGAACTACAATTTTTGTATAAAGAAATATGTAGAATAGTATATCTTTTTAGACTTTTCCATTTGAACAGTTTTTTTCCGATTTTCGGCTAAACGATCGTTGTGTGTGGAACATAACATATACATACATAACAAAAATCAAGCACGTGTTACTCACGTAGATATTGTACAGCGTGCCCAAAAATATAGAAACTCGACTATTACTTGTAGCTATATTTGAAGCGTAAAGCCATACTATACCACTAAATAAGATTTTAATACTTCTGTAACACCCAGTTTAATAATAATAATTAAATTAAAGTGAAAATAAAAATGAAAAGTTACCGCCGAAATAAAATTCTTTTTCAACCACATCTTTTAATTCTTTTGAGTTTTATTCAATTAGTACAGTTATTGTACTGTACTTTTTACAGCAGTATATTTAGCTAAAATTAAATAAGTACCACCTTTTATCACGTACAAAGTACCCAAATAAAAATCACGTGGCGTCTGGTAGAAAAGGAAGTAACTTGAAGCAACAGATGGTTGCCCATTATGGAGAAAGGCAATTACGGGGAGCAACGACGCTGCGGTAATTCACTTACTTGCAAGAACAGTTTGCTTCAGACTCTATTAAATACTTGCTATTTTATAGCTTATATGGTATCACTTCAAGACTACTACTCATACTACCTTATAAAGAAAAAACTCTGCTACTACAAGCCAATTTACAAGGCAAATTGAAAAACCCCCGACTTTCAAGCGTTTCAAGACTTTCAAGGCTAAACCGATTTTCATCAAACATAAGCCAAGAACCAACGCAGGGAAACTTGCATTTACCTAAAAAAAATCTCATCGAAATCGGTCCATCCGTTCAAAAGCTAAGATGCCACAGACAGACAGATAGACAGAAGACAACCAAAAATTGGCGTCAAACTTATAACACTCCATTTTGACGAGGGTTAACAACCGACTTCAACACTAAATAATAAATATATAGGGACGAATAACACTGATTGAACTAGCCCCAAAGTAAGTTCGAAACTTGTGTTATGGGATACTAACTCAACTATACACAACTACTATTTTTTATAACAAATACATATATAGATAAATACCCAAGACCCAGGACAATTTGAAAAAGGCCATTTTCCAACTTACCCTGGCCGGGGATCGAACCCGGGACCTCTGGATGGCGGACTAGCACGGTGACCACTATGCCACGGAAGTCGTCATAGGATGAAACCTCCTTTGCCCCTCCAAGCAAAAACAAAGAATTTTCCAAATTGGTCCAGGCGTGTTGGAGTCATCGGGGAACATACATAAAAAACTGCTCCTTTTTTGAAGTCGGTTTACAATAGCACAAAATGCAACATGTCATTGCTTATATTTGAAACGTTCTTGCAAATGAACACTGCACACGTTATTTTAGTGTAACTCTCGAGTGATTGCTATTATTCTATTTTGGCGTCACAGATTTTTGTCTCTCATCAACGGTCTATTTTTATTTAGATAAATCAGGGTAATTTGCAAAAGTTTCCAAGACTGTTCAGAATTCCGACGCAATTTCGGCAGTTTGGCACTTCCCACATTAAATGTACAAGGGTACGGTCTAACCATTATACAACGTGGAAGACATACCCGTAATAAATTGAACCACGGGCTGTATATCACTATAGTGAATTGAATTTCAAATAACAGTCAAAACACAAAAAAAAAATTCGGCATGTCCATATAAAAGTGTGCAGCCAAAAAAGGTTCATATAAACGTGGGCAATTTGTATGGGAATGTCGAAATTCTTTTTTGTTTTTGACTGTTATTTAAATTACATTTTTTAGTGATCTAGTTTAAGCCCATGGTTCGATTTATAATGAATATGTATAGTACGGTTAGTATAAATTACACATTGTATAACATGTAAAATAAATAAAAGAGAATCTTTAAAAATAATTTTCAAATAATTATTTAGTACTACCATGGATTTGCAATAAATATGTGCTACTTAGTAAACCTACAATTGTTTATAGAAAACGATGAATATTAACTGATATTAAAACTATTTTAAACGAAGTAATAATGTACAGTCAAAACGAGAAAATGTTTAAGCATTACCTTAATCCCAATAATTTTCAAATTTAGTTTTGTTACAGAGAAATTTAATTTAAAACACGTGATGAAAACTTTCGCCACGAGTGGGATTCAAACCCCCACGTTAACGTCGTGAGTACACTACCAATTGTGCTACCGTGACTTTGAGTCACTCTGACAAATTTTCTCATTATATAGAACACACGCATTTGAAGCATTAATTAATCCGAGCATTGTAATATGCTTTTAAGAAAAAAAAAAGAGAAATTTGATTTATTTCCATGATAATTATACCTTCTTACCTGCTTCGAGTTATACCTAAATAGTAATTCTGAAATTTATTTTGATTGTTATCATTTATTTATTATTTGATTGTTGACTTTAAGTTTATTCCATACAATTTATATTTTATTTTAATCTATACATATTTTTATTCTTCTTCTTACTTCGGCCTTATCCCATTTCTAGTTGGGGTCGTCTCTCCTAATCTTTCTTCTCAAAAGAGATCTCTTTTGGGTCGTCACTAGTTCTGTGTTCGCGTTTTTCAGGTCCTTGTTTATGACAGATATCTATGTTGATCGAAGCCTGACTGGCCAGCTTGGCTTCGTTTTTTTTGACTACTTAGTATTTTTTATTACGCATTTTATGTTTGTTTACTTGTTCGCACGCATTACATGTTATAATATGTCAACATTTTTTTATATTATAAGTATTTATTACCTAATTAAAAGACAATAATAATAATATGACAAAGCCCCTTTGGCGAGTAGGCGATCAATACTGTGAAAATAAGTTTCTTTCGGCGTTTCTTCTCAGCAGTGGTCCTTACGAAGCGCTGGTATCGGTAGCTTTTCTTTAAAAATAGATCAATTTTTAACGTCAAGTACGTTACGTAAGTTATACTTATTGACGTGTAAAAGTGCCTGTAAAGATCTAATTACTGCATAAACATTTGAATCCTTAAATCTTTGCCTACCGGCCTGCTATTATGTAATTATTTACCATATTTTAACCCAATATGACTCAGCTAAGATAATAACAATAAGATAATAAAATAAGTACACAAACCGGTAAATTACAAACGGCAGAGAAAGCGTTCGTTGAGTCGTATAATTGCAACCTGATACAAATTATGCGGGGCCATGGTCCGTAGCTGGACCTGTGTGTTTAGGCCACGAGATAAATAAATAGTGTGACAGAATTTTGTTCTTTTTGCTTTAGAAGCTCAGGCAGACACGTAGCTGAAATTGAAACTTTTTATGCTTTTTACAAAGGTTTTTTGTTGTCAAAGGAAATATGGTCATTCCTAGGCTTTACAAACCGAACAAATAACATCGCAATCGGCTAAGCCTCTGTTCGGCATAATCGTAACTTCATTCAACTGTAGGTATATACTTTACCCATTTGTATAAAAATGTATACAAATTCTTTTTGCTAAACAATAGCGGCATTTCAATGGTTTTTGCAAAGCTTTTTATTGTCAAAGCGCAGAGTCAGTCTCTTATAGGCTTGTCGAACGGAGCTAGTGTCATCGCAATTTATAGCCAAAATACTACAGCCTCTGTCCAGCACGAATCAAATTTTATTCAACTTTATACTATACACGTTTGCATAAAAATCCTTTTTGCGAAATAAACTCACGTAACGATTAAGAAAAGTGGGAATTGAAACTTTTAATTTTCTT
Organism: Acrobasis suavella; assembly: GCA_943193695.1. NCBI lineage: Eukaryota > Metazoa > Arthropoda > Insecta > Lepidoptera > Pyralidae > Acrobasis > Acrobasis suavella. The sequence continues at coordinate 6,637,021 of OW971937.1, read as the reverse complement.
TGCAAAGATTCTTTTTGATGTCGAAGCGCATAGTCAGCCTAGCCAGTGTTAGCGCAATCAATATGCAATCGACTACAGCCCCTGTACATTAGTAATTATATTATCTTTAACAGTACGAATCAATTCTTTATTTTACTTTATGCTATACACGTTTATATGAAAATCTTTTTTGCTAGATAAATTCACGTAGCGTTTAAGAAAAATGTAAAATTGTAACTTTCAATGCTTTTCGCAAAGGCTTTTATTGCAGGAACGCAAAGTGAAGTGACTACTAACTAGGCTTTTCAAGCCGATCTTGAGCCAGCGCTATTAATCAATGGGTGGCTAAAGCCTGTGTCATTGGTTTTAGCCGCATGAGACTAAAACAATCTAGTACTTCGCTTCGTGTATTATTCGTTCTCACCGGGTGTGCCACGAAGACACCCATCCATTGTAGTATTTTGATACATAAAAAGCATAATGTTTTGTAAGTGATTTCAAAAATGCTTTACCTTAGTTTATTTATTTATAAAGACTTCATTGTTCCACAATTAAAAATTTTAACCAATTGACGGACTTAGCGCTAAAAGGATTCTCTTCCATAGTCAACCAATTCAATTCAGTTCAAATATATTCTTATTATATCATGAGATGTTAATTATATCTCTAAATAATCGTCACTTTGTTTATTTTTTTTGCACAATCGTTGACGTCAAAAAGTTACTTAGAGCTAAGTTTACTGTCGCCTCCAAAGCGCTAGTGCAGAAAAAGCGGTAACAAACTGCACTGCAGCAATTTCTCTCTTTTAAAATTTCCGTTAACTCACAATGAAATTAATATTTAAAGTTATTATGTGAACAGAGAATACATTATTTGTTATGTTATAATTTAAATATTTTTTTTTAATGTAAAAATTTTAAAATCGTGTCAACTTAAGTTGTAGATGCAGTATGTACCAAATGTACCAAATTATGATATTTGTAAGTAAACAAACCTTTAAGAGGGACCCGCACCAAGCTCAAGCTCAAGACAACCATAGGGCAAAACAGATAAGTATCATGTTGTTAGCTATCGGTTAGGTAATCACTTCAAGTTTAGTTCTATAATATGGTTTCAATAGTTCCTATGAAAACCTAAATGTTCTAAGGGGAAGTTCAGTCAACGATCGGACCGATCCCAATTATTTCGTAATAACTAGATATAAGAAAGAACATCACACGATTTACCCATGATCTACGTTAGTCTAGAAAAACTTTAAGAAAAGTAATTTTCTGCAGCGTAATCTGATTAACTGACAGTCATAGTTTAATTGAATGTCTCAATACGGACGTCAAATTCCTGGTTTATTTGAAAACTTGTGCATAAGGTCGAGATGGGCCGTCAAGAGACGAGGCTTGACTCATTCAGAAGGAAAATTAATTAAACGAATATCTGTTTATAGAAAGTTTAATATTGAGGTATTTTTGATGCTAAATAATTTAAGACTTTAAATAATTTAAGATCGATTGGCGAACTCTATTACATTTTCTGAATATTTCTTTGATTATATTTGATAATAATCAAAGAAACATTCAGAAAATGTATAGAGTTCGGATCGACTGGCAAGAATGCAATCTTTTGTATTAATTATTTAGTAAATTGTTGATGGAACCGGGCTAAAGAAAATCGCATAAGTGTGGAAAATGTGCGGTTTGAGGTCTCATGGTCACAATTTACTGACAGACTTTCGATAATAAAGTATAATTTACCACTTTTTAATGTTTTCATTTGAGATTGAGGAAAGAATAAAAGACAGAAAAAATAAAATAGGTATTTAAAGAAGATCAAAAGAAAGTCAAGAGTTCAGTTGGAATTTGCTTAAAATTATTTTGCAAATTGATTCTAGTAGACTTCAATAAATTGATGTAGATTGGTGTTATAAATGTCCATCCTCATAAACAATTTGTGGACTAGTTAAAGTAAACAGTACGACAGTAGCGAGATTTATTTTGCGGACTAGGGCATCTTTAGACGCCGTCCGCCACTCAAAAGATTCCTCACCAGAAATTTCCTTGAAATATTCAAACTACCTTTACCATACTTTTTGTTTCCTTAGTTGGTATGGCATTATGATCTACTGGACACTGGCAGAATAAGCTTTGAAATAGTTTAGCGTCACCGTAACAAAAAGAAAAAAAAACAGGGTCATGAAAAGAGGATTAAAAAATAAGTTGATGCCATATTACTTTAAATACCTACAAAAGGTTGCTTTCATGTCTAAAAATATTTCCACTAAGATTACAAGAGCGTTGTCCAGTTTGAACAAAGACTTGTAACCCGACAATACTAATTTCAAAGATTTTTCTTACGGGCCAATAAGGCCGGCGGCTATTTTGTGTCATCGGAGAAAATTACGGATAATGGAGCCCTCACTCTCTTTAGAGTCTATTTTGCAGACATTTATTTTTATTGCAAAATGCTGGCTTCTTTATAGTAAGCACAGTATTGAAAGCATTCTATTATCGACTAGCGTGGTGAAAGTGTGGTGAAAGGATATTTGACAATCCAAAGAGAAACTAAATTTTTCTGAAATTAATTGTATCCTATTTGATAATCCATGTAATAAGCTGTCCACGTGCAAAAATTTATTCCAATCGGTGTAGCCGGTATAGTAAGTAAGTGGAACAAATATCATTACATCAATATAAACGTTCACATTTATAATAGTAAGATTTTTCTAAGAACAGTGTAAAAATCTTTTTTTTAGAAAAATACAATCAATCAAAGACCAAAATTTGTATTTTAATATATACGACACAAAATATAAATTACACTCATCGACGGGTAGGTCTAATTACTAAATAAACATTTCAATTTTGGATATATAGATAACAATTGGCCAAGTGCGTGTCGGGCCACGCGCAGTGTAGGGTTTCGTAGTTGCAAATGCCCACTTTGAGTTCATGCCACTAAAAACGTCTAAAAACTAATTTTCTATTGAATTTGTGTGAAAATTTCATTTTGCGAGTACATTTTTTATGTTGATCACCTATAACTTTTTAATTTGTAAACCCTACTTAGGTCTGATGGTTTTCCTTAAAATTTTGTTATATTTACTATAGCTGTGAATTAGAATAATTAGTTTAGCAGATAGAGAGGGAAAGGGACACTTGACTCAAACAAAAATTTTCACTTTAAAACCAAATATTTCAAAAACGGATCCCTTAATCGAAAAATAGTGTTGTCAAACTCACAATATTTTTGAAAGACCTATTCAACGATACCCAACATGACTGGTTAGCCGAAAAAAAAAATTCCTTTTCACTTTACTCGTATGGGAGCTACCCTAAATATTTTTTTTCTATTTTATTTTACAATTTTTTCCGCCTAATTAATATACATATCTATGCCAAATCACAGCTTTCTAGTACTAATAGTCGCTGAGTAAAACCGCGGACGGACAGACAGACAGACAGACATGGTGAAACTTATAAGGGTTCCTTGTTTACTACGGAACCCTAAAAAAAATATTCTTAAAAATTTTTATCCCTTTTGCGAAAATTAGGATTTATTGGTTAAAATACTGGTGGTAAATACGTGCAATTAAATTGGTCAAAGAAACCGCAGCGATGTTTATTCAACTATTAATTTAAGCAATTGTTTTCATTCTTAAAATCTAATATTCTTCTATACTTATGTACGACTTGTGCATCACACTATCAATACAAAATTACCAAAGACATGGAATACTGATAGTAGTAATAAATTATTAATTTAAAAGCATGAAACATCTCCGAATTGTAAAAAGTCAAATTCTTGATAAATAATTTTGTATTCTTCCATGCTTCCGTCTTTCTCGCGCATTATATACCGATTGAGGAAATGACGCAAACAGACAATGCTAGCAATCCACACTATTTTGATTCTAAAAGTGGCCTTTGGGTTTTGCAACCCCAGGCCCTGTCTGCTTAAAGCCATAAGATCCAAAGTTCTCGGGTCTGCCCCATAAGGAATAAACACATGATTTTAAGACATGTAGTGTGAGTAAATAATTTTAAATTTAGCCATCCTCATAGTAAATACCAACCAGTTTGTATCAACATTATTAACTAACTAAAATGTAATGAGAACTTGTCTCAGCCTATGATCTTAGCAGATAACTAAATTTAATTAATTTTAATTAAACTGCAGTCTAATCTCTTCGTTTAAATAATTAATAAGTATTGTACGATGAAACTATTGTAAGAAAATTGGTTTAAGTAGTAACTTAAGACACGTCTTCTAAATAAATCAAGCTTAAATGCAAAGCATCCAAATGAAAATTCTTTTTCAAATGTCTCGAGACTACAGGAATGTTGAATTTTTTACCTACCTTATATACAAAACACATAGCTCTACGTAATGAAATATTTTATTAAGGCTACGCATTTCATTTACAAATGACATGTAAGTTTTTTTATTATTTCATGAAAACATGTCATTTTAAAATGACTATTAGAAAGATTACATATAATAATTTTGAAACTAATTAGATCATTTCAGCCGCATAACGTCCACTGCAGGACATAGGCCTCTCCCAACGATTTCCAAAATGACAGATCTACGAGTAGAGCGGCCTGCATCCAGCGCTTTCCAGCGACCTTATTCAGGTCGTCAGACCACCTTGTGGGTGGGTGTCCTACGCTTCGCTTGCCAATACATGTTCGCCATTCGAGAACCTTTTTGCCCCATCGGCTATCGGTTCGTCGCGCTATGTGTCCAGCCCAATGCCACTTCAACGAACTAATCCGCTAATCAGTGGCTTTTGTTCTCCTACGAATTTCCTCATTTCTGATTCGATCACGTAGGGAAACAAAATCAAAAAAGGAAAATCTTCGCTAGTGGTCGAGCTGAGCGGACGCGTACATTGAGAATTACAAAGTTATTACTAAAAAATAAATCCCGTATACAGGGAGTTTGCACTTAAACAACATAGAATTACGGCGTAGTCTGCAAGTGACGAAGATGGCACATAACACCTATTGCTTCTACATGGAATAACCAGTTTAACACCTGTCCGAGACGCAGGTAATTAACACATTCATATTTCGCTCTTGTGCGTACACGCTTTGCGCACTTACACCACTGCATGTATAGACCCCCGCCAGACGAGTCGCAGTGACGCTGACCTGCTATCCCACTTCATCAACACGTTTACAACGCGATTGTCATCGCTTCCCATTTCGCTCACGCACTGGTTTGCGAACTCGTAAACAATATGAGTTTACACAAGCCGTCGAATAGCGGGTTAACTACAAGCGGAAGCGAATCGAATTCGAATCCTGATTTATCTTCACTAAGCAGAGATGAATACCATGTAACTCAAAGAGTTAAGCGCAAAGTATCTGAATGCGGTTTTGAAAACAATATCTCAAATCAATTAAGTGATTTTAAAAATGAAATAATGTCATTTTTCAAAGATTTTGCTAAAAGCCAAAATGAAAACGTTTTAAAAATTCAACAAGAACTGAAGGAAATGAAAGAAGATTACAAAAGCATTAAAATGAGTAACGAAAATTTGGTACAAGAAAATAAAAAATTGTTTACCGAAATTACCACATTAAAATCGGAAAATATTGAAATTAAAGATAGACTTAAAAACGTCGAATTAGCAATAGATCAGAGTCCATCCTCGACAGAAAAACGCTCTCAGCAACCGTTTTCACCAAAATCGCTACCGCTTAATCACGAAAACCTCATACTGGAGTTAAACGAGCGTCAACAACGAGAAAAAATATCGTACTGTGGGGTATTAGCGAGTTGAATGATAAAAGCTACTCATCGAGGCAAAACTATGATCACGAGCGAGCTACGGAAATAATAAGTAACATCTGTCCAGATTGCCCTAAACCACTAAAAACCATGCGTGTGGGAAAATACGATCCAACAAAAAGTCGCCCAATAAAAATATTTTTCGAAAACACAGCGGCGGTCAAATTATTGTTACGCAACAGAAACAAGCTAGACGACCAATTCCGGCTTTATGCGGACCAAACGCCTAGTCAACAAAGTTACTTTAAAAATCTTAAGGAGGAATTAAAACGAAGAGAATCTGATGGTGAAACTAACCTCATGATTAAGTATTACAGAGGCGTACCTAGGATAGTCTATAAACCGCCAAAAAACTCCAAGTAGGGTCTACACGGATGTCAAAAATAACGAAAAAAATTAACCGGCAAACTACACCGTTTCATACACAAGAGGAATGTCGTCATTCTATAGTATCAAACTATCAAGATATCTGCACAAACATATCTTCAATAAGAGTTTTTTACGCGAACTTTCGCAGTATACGCACGGCGGGTAAATTCGACGAATTGTTATGCACTATTAGGTCTTTCGGTACCATTATACATGTAATTATAATAACAGAAACATGGTTAAAAGACGAAGCTGATGCAAAATTATACTCCATAGACAACTATACGCATATATACAACTACAGAAAAGACCAAGGGGGTGGGGGTGTCTCAATTTTTGTGCATGACAGCGTAAAGCATGAATTAACGGAAGAGATTTATGACAATGGGATCCATTATCTTTGGGTTCATCTCCATCAGTTTGCACTAAGCCTTGGAGCTGTATACAATCCAGACGGAAAAAACTGCACAAGATTACTAGAAAAATTAACACCCCAACTCGAGAAGCGAAAGAGAAGTGTCTTAATTGGTGACTTCAATATTAATCTATTAACTTCAGAACGTGACACTCGAGACTATCAGAGCACTCTTCAGGAATGCGGATACACCACTGTCAATAAAATTCATCCAGATTACTACACGAGATACACCTCAAAAACTCTTTTGGACCATGTAATCACAAATATAGATCCAGAACTTTTCTTTCTTGCTTTGATTGATTCACCTATATCTGATCATCGACAAATATACCTAGAAATAAGAAAATCAACACCAAAAAATAATAAAAAACGCATACAATATCACAGTTTAGACTATAAAGAATTATTTAACAACGCAACAAAATCACAGACAGATAATAAAGAAAAAGACTTTCACAAACTACAATCCTTTATAAAACAGCAGGTGGACAGCAACAAAACGCTCAAAAGCAAAATATTAAACCTACCTCGTGAAGACTGGATTAATAAAAATGTTATAAACGGAATTGCCGACCGAAATTTGTTATGGAAATTATTAAAAGAAGATCCAGAAAATGAAGAACTGAGAAAGAAATTTAAAGAAGAAAGAAACAAAATCAGGTCAATGATAAAAGATAGCAAAACTAAATATTACTTAGAAGAATTCATTAAATGTAGTAAAAGTCCTAAAGATATGTGGAAGTTGATTGATAGCCTTGCAAAGAATAAATGTAAAAATAATTGTGTTCCCTCTAAACTAATCGTTAACTCAAAGGAAATAACTGACCTGGTAGATGTTTGTGAGGAATTCAATAGATATTTCTCTTCAATCGGGGAGACACTATGTAATAAAATTCCGAAAAAATACCATAACAATCTTACGTATACTCTCTCAAATAATTGCCCAAACCCGGATAAAGGACTATCAATTTTTGAACCATGTACAAAAGATGAAATCTCTAAAATAATAGATAATTTAGATTCCAATACTAGTACTGGTATTGACGGTATTAGTTCGAAGGCTATAAAATGCATTAAAGACATTATATTAGAAGATTTAGTCGATTGTATCAACAAATGTTTATCAGAGGGCTGTTTCCCTGATGATCTCAAAGTAGCTAAGGTTTGTCCAATATACAAAGCAGGAACCAAGTCAGATCCGGGTAACTACAGACCGGTATCTGTACTACCGATCTTATCAAAAATAATTGAACGAGTCCTTTATACTAGATTAAATGAATATTTAAATTCTTTCAACTTCATTACAAAATACCAATATGGATTTCGCCCTCAATCAAGTACATTGTCAGCTGCTATAGACCTAGTCACAAAAATTAAAAGTAACATAGATCAAAAACATATAAGTTTGGGAGTGTTCATTGACTTGAAGAAAGCATTTGACACCGTTTGTCACCAAATACTTCTTCAAAAACTAAAAAGCATCGGTGTTACTGGGCAGGCTTATAAAATTCTAGAATCTTACCTAACAAATAGAGTACAAGTAGTAAAAATAGAAGATAACACTAGTACACCCCATAAAATAAATTTTGGTATTCCCCAAGGCTCTATATTAGGTCCTTTATTGTTCCTAATATATATTAATAACATATCTGATATAGGCTTAACTGGACATCTAACTTTATATGCAGATGATACCTGCCTGTTCTATTTTGGACACTCTGTAGATGAAGTAATGACTGAGGCCCAAAATGACCTGATCAAGTTTAACATGTGGTGCCAGTGTAATTTGCTGACTATCAACGCAACTAAATCTTCATACATGGTATTTGCGGCTAAAAACAAAAAGCTAACTACACACAAAATATTGACCATAAATAATGATGTACTGAATAAATCACACGAAGAAAAATACTTAGGCCTTATACTTGATGATAAGTTAACCTGGATACCACATCTTCAACATATCCGTAACAAACTAGTCGCAGTCACTGGTGCTTTGCGTAAAATGGCTAGTTGCGTTCCTGACAAGGTCAAATTGACAATTTATAACTCTCTAGTGAAGTCTCATTTAATTTATTTGATAGAAGTATGGGGGTGTGCTGCTAAATCTAACTTAATAAAATTACAGCGAGCACAAAATCAAGTCATAAAAGTACTTTATGGTTACAATTATTTAACATCTACTGAAACATTATATAAAAAAACTAAATTACTTAATCTAATTCAACTATATACATATCACATATGTGTCTTAATATGGAAAATAATGAATAAAAACATACAAACTAATATTACACTTACTAAACGCTCTCATACACATAACTTAAGAAAAAAGAATTTGATTGTAGTAAAAGCTCCACGGACAAATTATGGCAAAAAGAGTATATATTACGAGGGAGCACAGTTATTTAATAAATTGCCACAAGAAGTAACCGGATGTAGAACCCTATCGTTGTTTAAGAAGAATTTATTTAACCTTGTAAGTAAAAAAAAAAAAAAAAATTAATCTAGACACTATGTAGACCTAATTTATCTCACTCGTCACACTAGCATAATTAACTTTTAGTAAATTATAAAATATTGTTAAATCTCATGTAAGCGAACTATGTTCTTTTGAGAAATAAAGATTCTTTAAACCCAACACCGAGCATAGCCCTCTCCATAGCGCGTTGAATGACCTTGAGCCTTTTTATAAGACCCGTAGTAAGGGACCACGTTTCAGAGCCATAAGTCATCACTGGTAACACACATTGATTAAACACTTTCGTCTTGAGGCACTGAGGTATTTTGGACGAGAAGTCACTGCGTAGCTTCCCGAACGCTGCCCTGCCGAGTCGGATTCGTCGAAAGACCTCTTCCTCGAAGCTGGAACTTCCTGCCTGGATCTATTGACCCAGGTAGATATACTGATCTACAACTTCGAGTGTGAAGCTCCCAACACATACAGGTAGGGGCGCGACATGGACAATCGACATTACTTTCGTTTTGTCCATGTCCATGTTCAACTAATTAGATAACTAGTAGTAATTTTAAAACTGCATATTTTGACCGATTTTAATGCAACTCTTTTATTAAGAGACTTATAAAGTTACGAATCATTAGTAACTTTCTAATCATTTGTTTCTCTCTAACAGAAGAGACCTTCTGCTCGTGTGAAAAAATGTAACGAGTATAATATTAAGTAAGTATAAGGTATTTTATAAAAAAGATTTCTTAAGGTGTTGTATTTTTGTATATATTTACAAAAAAAAATGATCCCATATTGAATCGACTGGAGAATATCCCAATCACGTCAATAGGTGTCGCCGCTAGCAACCACCTTAGTATATTGATTTCCTTCTATGCGGCCTTTGGGTCTTAGGGCACCCGCCCCTGTCTACCCCGTTAGGGCTAAAGTCATGATAGTGTATAGTGTTCCCATATCGACATATCATGGTTCTGGTTCTAACGAACATTGATAGACATTGTGTGAAACGACAATTTAATAATCAGCAATTTTTACCAAATAATAACACAAACGAAATGCCAGTTTTAAGTTTAATTGTACGCAAACAATCATTTTTAGACTACCTTGCCGCTTATAAGCATATTTTAAACACAATTTGACATAAGCATACAAACCCTTTTATAAATATTATCGGGGGTATATGAAACGAAATAAGAAACTTTTCTTTCACGAATATTACTTGGAAAGTCGAGGTTTCGTATTCCGAGCGTGATACTTTGGTAATATCCTGGTTTACTTCAAAATGGATACTATCCATCATCTGCAAAATTTTAAATAATGCGAGTACGTGCTGTAGAAATAGGTCACAATCAATTTTAAGACTTAATTTACATCTACGGCAATAGAGTGCGCATTTTTTTACAACTTGTTGTAGTTATATCTTGTTATTGTTTGATAGTACTAATGACATTCCTTAACAAACGTATACTTATATGAAATATTATTAAAGTTCGCACCTTCTTAATATAATATTGGTTCATTGGTAATGTCAAACAAAAAATTAGAAATTTAAAAAAAATTGCGACTTGTCCTAATTTTACACAAGTATTGCGTTATGTTATGTTTTATTATAATATAGCCGAGCTCACTACACTCACCTATATTATAATATAGGTGAGTGTACTCACCTAACGTAGCTTAAATGGAACAGTTGTCAATCTATGGGTGTATACTCTAGGTCTAGGCAATAGATGTCGCAAGGCGTATGGTGTGTACCTGAAAGAAAAAAGTATTCCGTTTGTACTTAAATAAATACTTAATTAAAAAAAATCATAACAGTATGAGTATTTTATCTAAAACCCTTTACATAACCTTATATTTAGATTATCAATAATGTAAAAATATAACAATGTTAGTATTACATGGCAGTGCAATTAAGTTCATCGACATACATGACCGAATGAATATCGACGAGTCGAGCCCTTGAGTCCCTTCGGTCACGAAATCACGCGACCGGTGGAACGAATTCACTCATATGGTTTTTACTCCCACTAATTTAGACACACATAACTACGGAAAAATCCATAAAATTAAATAAAACAGTCTTGAGTATTTATTTCTAACATAAGCGATTAAATTCTTGTATTTAGGTATCTTAAACTAAATTCAACTGCAATAACCAAGTCATAATAGGTACTTTCATTGATTAATTACTATATTGAAGAGATTGGGGTGTAATTTAGCATGGAGATGGCTAATTACTTACCTGGATTATTACATATGATACTTTTTATCAGGGGAAAATGTAAGGTTCTCGTGGGATTGTTAAAAACTTAACCACGCGAGCAAACTCTCGGGCATCAGCTAATATTATCTAAAAAATAGTTACATACCTACGTGTTTACAATTAAACAGCTTGATATTTAAAATGTGCTTTAGATACTGCCAGGCCTGTGTCAGTCCTCGTTTAGGTATCAAAATTTACCTACATTAATATTATTATTACTATGTATCTCCTTAAGATTCACGGGTCTTTTCTCCCCGGTCCTTTGAGAGGCTTGCGTGGCACGTGGGGATACAGATCCAACACGAAGAGGCCCTTGGGAGAAGTTGATGTAATGTGGCACTCCTGCCAAAACCCATTCTTGAATATACCTATAAAAAGTGTACCCTTGAAGAGGTTTCGGCAGGAGAAAGATCTATTGCAAGAAAAAGGGAAAGGTCTATGGGTTATGGAATGAGATTGGGATGGACTGATGCTGGGATATTGCAATAGGAACGTCACCTGCCATAATCATGATTACTGACTATTGTAGGCAGGTGGTGGCTTGCCGCCCACTAGATGGGCCCCTTAAAAGCGCCGACTATAGTTGCCGGCAAAGGAGCAACACCGGTGCAGGCGACTCAGGGGTGTCGAGAGGTGTGCTGCGCTTTCTCCGAAGTTACTCGCGGCGTTATGCCCTTTAACACTTTCACCCCTGGAGCAACAGCTCTAACAACTTCTCTCTGCACGGCCAATTAAGGCAACACAGAGCTGAGAGCCCTGCGAGCCCTCTTGGGTGTCCACCCCGACCGATGAAGATACCTCAGGGACGAGAGCTCTGACCGGCTCTCTGGAACACTCGGGCACAGAATAAGTACTAGACTCGGGTCCGTGGTGCCCTTAATTATTATCAAATTTACCACTCCGAAGTGGTAAATTTGGTTATATGAATCTTTTGTCCTGAGTAATAAGAGCGATAAGCTTGCGATGGATTTCTAGGTATCTAAACGAAAAGGTTTCGAGTTCTTACGCAAACTATATTAAACCATAGCGCTAACCACATCGATTAGATATATCGTTGATTTTTTTTTGAGACCCCTGTTCGTGAGTACTGGTACTACTAGTACTTATTCGTTGATACTGAAAAGCTTTGAATAAATAGAAAAACAAATTAAAATAGACTTCCAAGGCAAGATTCAGGACGTTCTTACTAATGAAGTTTTAATGAGGAAAAACAACGGCCGAGCTCTAACCGAGCCGCATACATTACAAGTTGAAGGAGATAATTAAAAGAAATCGTTCAATAATGATCTCTTTCAATTTTGCCATTTCATAATGATGACTGCGTTACAGTGAAGTATTTAAGCCCTAAAAATCGTTCTCGGCGTACAATTTTAAGTGAGGATTTTTGGTGGCTAGACAAGTTAACGATATCAGGCAAATTACTATGAAGAACTGGTAAGCAATGGCCAGAGACAAATTATAGTGACGCAGGCAAAAGGAAGCCGCTGCCTTGAATCATGGGATTAATTCTATGCTAAAACCCACTACATAGGGCGCACTATAAGTTTCCGGAACTGGCCACTTACATAAACAATATTTAAAAATTTATTGCAACATTTGAAAATAGAACTCTTTGGCTGTAGAATGCAGTTTGTTTCATCTGACTGTCTTTTGTTTTTACCTTGTGGCGCCATTTAAAAAATTGTGTGTCTGCATCAACATGGATTTAACTCGGGAAAATTTTCGTAGTATGATTTTCTACGATTTTAAGTGTAATTTGACAGCTCAACAGAGCATCGCTCGGCTTGAAACAGCTTTTGGCAATGAAGCACCATGCAAGACAACTGTTTATAGCTGGTTTGCAGAATTCAAGCGTGGTCGTATCAATCTCAGTGACGAATCTCGCGATGGTCGGCCGTCCACCGCTGTGACCAACAAAAACATCGATGCTGTGCGCCGTATGATTGAAACAGAAAGGCATGTGACCTACCATGAAATTCGCGCATCCTTAGAAATAGGCATGAGTCAAATACAATTAATCCTACACAAACATTTGGGTGTGAGAAAGCTGTGCTCGCGGTGGATCCCACACAACTTGACCGAGGCTAAAAAAACGGACCGCGTCACTTGGTGCAGTGCCATGCTTACCAGATTCAACGAAGGTGCGTCAAATTTGGTGTGGGACATAGTAACAGGTGACGAAACATGGATTTATTTCTTCTGGTCTTTCAAGATGAGCCGAAACCAACCAAAGTGGCGCGCGTGAAAAGTGCATCTAAGCGGATGATTGCTTCTTTTTTTAATAAAACTGGACACGTGGCTACTGTTGCTTTAGAGAATCGTCGTACAGTGAATAGTGACTGATACACGACCATTTGTTTGCCGGAAGTTATTGACGAACTCCGTAAAAATAACCGTAGACGCCGTATCATCCTGCACCACGACAATGCTAGTTCTCACACGGCCAGACAGACAAACGACTTTTTGAAGGCGAAAAATGTAGAACTCATGAGTCATCCTGCATACAGTCCCGACCTGGCACCTTGTGACTTTTTTCTGTTCCCAAAAATTAAGAACCAATTACGCGGTCAACGATTTTCATCACCAGAAGAGGCTGTCGAGGAGTATGAAAAACACGTTTCAGAGGTCACCACAGGGGAGTGGCACAAAAGTTTTCAAAACTGGTTTCATCGAATGAAAAAGTGCATAGACGCCAAGGGAGATTATTTTGAAAAACAATAAATTAATTCTGTACCTTTAATAGTATTTTTTCATATTCATTCCGGAAACTTATAGTGCGCCCCACGTATTGTGCACAGTGACCTGAATTGTTATATTGATAGAACTGATAGATGTCTGAAAAGTGCTGTTTGTTAGTAGATATCACACCAAATAATTTGAATAAAATGGAGTAAACACAAATTGAGTAACTATAAAATACATATTGTACCTACCAAACTACCAACATTGTCTGTAGCATGGTTGAAAATTGCAACAAATACATACAATGTGAAAAGTGACTTCTTTTACTTTAGTTAAAAATAGTCCCTTGATTGCTTACAATATTTCAATATTTAATTGTCTGGAAGAGATCGCTTTAAGCGAAAAGACCGCCCATTGTACTCATTTAATTTAAAATTATAAACAATATAGAGTTATCTATCTATCTAATATTTCTGAAGCGGAACAGTGAACAGATTCTAAGTTTGCCATAGTGTACCAAAGCGAAATAAACAGTACCTAGTCATACATAATCCGAGCTTGATCAATAGAAGCTCCACAGTGCACACAAAGCCGCGACAAGTACGCGCAAGTGGGAACAAGCGAGATATTGTTATTTGCTTTCGCTTTGCTTTTAAGTTTCGAAGTTTCGTTACACTACTTCTTTAGATAGTTTGTTCTCCGCGAGGCACACGTATATGCCGTTGGCCCCGGCTGTCGTCATTGTATGGCAGTCGTCAAGCTATGTCAGATGCCTAAGAGGCAGCTTGAAAAATCTGACACCAGTGTTGGCCACTTACACTCACGAAAAACAAAAACAAAAAAATTAAGTATTTGACTCTTTGATTGTCAATTTTTGTAATAATTTTTCTTTAGAATTGTTTTGAAAATAGGGTATTTTAATATTTTAAACTAGACTGTCTCCTTTTTATGTTCTAGATATTACGGATTCCGTAGCTCACCGCCTATTATGAAAAGTTCCCTAGTCCATTTTTTTGTCCATTCATAAAAACACACAAAACAATAGTTCTACTCTGAAAATATATTTATGATGTTAAAGAGCGGGATTCCCCAGATACAAGTTTAGTCTGCCAAAAGGCATCTGACATAACTTGACAACTGCCATACAATGATGACATCCGGGACCAACGGCTTATACGTGCCTTCCGAAGCATAGAGGAGCTCGAGAAATTTTCATCCTACTTGTGGTCACCAATCCAAGTGCGGACCACGCCCGATGTCGCTTTACTAGCGAAAGCGCTGGTAATGCGCACTCCTGCTGAGCCATCTCCTCTAAATGAATACTTAACTACATCTTAATAAATGACTTCTGTACACAAACATCTGGCTCCAGCAAATAAAGGCGACCAATATTTCTTATTGAATCTCGGATCTCGGTAACTGCCCAATAAACGTCGTCACGCGGCTCGACAGAACTAATAAAATGCCTTGAGGACACTCCAATGTAAATTCCATCGCTTTATGTGCTATGCGTAATCTCCATAGCCAGACAGAAAAGTGTGAGTCGGACTAGCTTTATGATGGTTCCATTTTGGATTTTAAAAATTATGACCAAAATCTCTATTTACTACAATAAAAATTAATACTTTTATTAAAACGTGAGATGACATAACTAGGTATTTTAACACGATTCCACTCACGTAGTCTAGTCGACCGTTTCTACTTCGTGAGTAAAACCGTTTTAAAATACCTAATAATAATTGGCCAAGTGCGTGTCGGGCCACGTGCAGTGTAGGGTTCCGTAGTTACGAATGCCAAATTTGAGTTCATGCCACTAAAAACGTCTAAAAATTTATTTCTATTGAATTTGTATGAAATTTTCCTTTTCGGAGTACATTTTATAAGTTGATCACCTATAACTTTTTAATTTGTAAACCCTACATAGTTCTGATAGTTTTCCTTTAAATTTCGTTAGATTTACTATAGCTGTGAATTTTTTTACGTGTCCATATGTAACCGTTTAGCAGATAGAGGGGAGGGACACTTGACTATAACAAAATTTTTCACTTTAAAACCAAATATTTCTGAAACGGATCCCTAAATCTAAAAACGGTGTTCACAAGCTCATAATATTTTTGAAAGACCTATTCAACGATACCCCATATGATTGGTAAGTCTAGAAAATAAAATTGACTTTTGAGTTTACTTGTATGGGAGCTACCCTAAAAAAATTGTTTTCAATATTTTATTTTACCACTTTTTCCGCATAATTAATATACATACCTATACCAAATTACAGCTTTCTAGTACTTATAGTCGCTGCGTAAAACCGCGGACGGACAGACCGACAGACAGACATGGCGAAACTATAAGGGTTCCTTGTTTCCTACGGAACCCTAAAAATGGTGTTCGTCTTATCGCTATGAATTAAATTTATTAAGTATTTAATTTTGTCAACATCTAAATTATTTATTCCAGTAGTAGATACATTTTTACAGATGTTTATTCCATTAAATTGTTTACTCCAGTGATACAGGTCCTTAACAAACTAACCATCAGGTCAAATTATAAATCTAACTACCTAACCTAAACTCTCATAATAATATACACTGTCTACTGGCTACAGAGATATTTATATATCGACCAGCTCTGAGAAAGACAGAATACCGCATAAATTATCACCAATATAATAAGTTTCTTTGCTAGGAAAATTTAAAAAAAACCACAACAATATCTCGTGATTAGAGGCGGAACTACATATCATATCATATCATATCATATCATATCATATCATTTATTGCTTCCTTAATGTATCATACAGGTCTTTATTAATAAAATAAGTAACAATTAAGGACCCTGACGGGCGCTGCAATGGGGAAGGGCCACATTTTTGTCAAATCTATGTTATTGAATTATTTTATGATATATTTCAATTTATGTACCTATATAATATCCATGCAAGTTATATTTTATTCAAACATATTCCAACTGGTGTTAAGTGGAACTGATATCCGTAGCGCCAACTGTAAATTAAAAAACCCCGATTTTTAAGCGTTAACCCCTAATAACTTTTAAATGAGTAAACCGATTTTTATCAAACTTAGCTAAGAGCCACCGCAAGAGAACTTGCTTGAAATCTGTCTATCCATTCGAGAGCTACGATGCTACAGAGAGACAGATACATTAGTGTGAAACTCATAACGCCCCCCTTTTTTCTCCGGGGTTAATAATAAAGAAAAATAGAAAGAGGGTTCCTTTTTACATTATTTGTTTTGTACCCCTAAAAGGCTATATAAGTGTAAACCGTTGATTAAAGCTCTTTGTGGTGGGATGTTATGGCTCTTTGAAAACACTCCGATCTTTGAGACTAGGTTTATTAAGGACGTCCTCGGGACGTGAATGAAGAGGGTACGGTATAATTTGTTATTAGTTTTTTGACAGATTGCGGCGTGTGGGTAGAATACAGATATACTTAGGTACCTAAGTAATTGGAAAAACATATATTAGGTATTATGTTTGACTGATTATTACGCGTAGCTTCGTACTTAGGTGTCAACGGGGCAGATATAGATATGTCAATCCCACGAGAACCTCACATCTTTTAATGACCATAAAAAATTTAAACTTATACAATACTTATACATATTATATTACGAGGATTATTTAAAACTAACTAAGTCGGCTAAGTGCTACTTTGCCCACATTGTTGGTTACAAAGTTTCAGGCTTATATTCGAATTAAATTTAATGACTTATTATTTTTTTTATTGTAATGCTATACCATTGTTGTAGTCGATAAACTTCCAAACAAATAAAATAAAGTAAAATAAAATTAATGTAAAAAATTATAAACGGGATTTAGCACGAACCTTTTTTGTTACCTCAAACGTTTGAATAGGAACAGTCTGTCTGCGGCCCCGAAGGATGTATTCTAAACGTTAGACTTAACAAAAAGGTTCGCGCTAAGCCCTGTTTATATTTACACTAGCTGTTGCCCGCGACTTCGTCAGCGTGGACTTTAGTAATTGAGCACCGTCATTTTGGTATTTTCAGTAAAACCGGCCAAGTGCATGTCAGGCCACACGCAGTGGGTTCCGTAGTTGTAAATGCAGATTTACAGTTAAAATAAATTAGTTATTTAATGTTTACATTAATCATGTGTTCAAAGCGCGATATCTAGTTTAAATCTATCTACAAATATAAGGCACATTAAAACAACTGTTTAAGAGATATCTTGTTTTCAAACATTGATACAAACATTAAACTACTTAATAGATTCAGGTGTTACTTTGTGGAAGTCCAAGTTACATACTATATGATATGAATTACTTTGTGCAATTCTGCCACCAGTTAGTTCATGCAAACTATTGCCGGCCGGCGCCCACTCACTACTGTTAGTCCCAGCATACCTGCCACCCACAGCCCGTGTGCACCCGCCACCAACAGCTGATGCATGCTCGCTCCCATGCTGCTGCATCCGCTGCGGCTGCAGCAACATCGGACACCGCATACGCGACACGTGTTTCGCCTTTCCACGAGGCATCCTCAGTAAACTATTTAAAACTATACCTATATGTAGAATACAAGCAGATGGCCTGGGACTTATTTGCATGACAGTAGCTCTACCGAATGGAATGGAACGGAAATGAATTGGAATTGCTTAGTTAGTGGTAAACGAATCTAAACAGTAGGTGCCGGCTCGACCGAGCGCCAAACAGTTAGCTATCTATATGCAGTTTTTGAAATAACGTTAAACGAATTGTAAAAATAGGTGCTTTTGTATTTGTGATGAATGGTTATGTAGCAGGAACATGCACATTTACTGGTTTTAATTTTATGCTTTCAGCGACTTGTAGGCAGGTACCTTATTAGCAGATAAATTTTTCAAGTGCTTTCTAAATCTATTCGTTTCTTTTTTTTTCGTCTTCTTATAAATTTTTTTGTTTATAGTTCGTACAACTTGTACTCTAATGGTAGCGTTTCCTTTATGTGCGAATCTATCTAGTACCTGGCCAGTTTAAAAAAATATTTCTCAACAAATATCACAAGAACTTATTACTTCTTATTAAAACTTCATCAAATGGATAAATAAGGGTCCAAGGTCCTAGCGCACTTGTGATTTTTTAACAGTTCAATTATTAACCCCCATCAGAAAAGAGGGTGTTATAAGTTTGATGGTAACGTCTGTAGGTCTGTCGTTTTATCTGTTGCATTGTAGCGCTCGAACGGATGGTATGATTTCGATGCGGTTTTTTACGTGAAAGCAAGTTCCCTTGCGGTGGTTCTTATGTGTGATGAAAATCGGCTAGGCCGTTAAAAAGTTATTGGGGGTTAACGCTTGAAATCAGGGTTTTCCCTAGCAAAAAAAATAGATGGCGCTACGGATATCAAGTCGTATCGGTAGTTCCGCTACTCATCACTAAATGGCGTTTTAGAAAGTCGGGGATTTTTTTAAATTGCCTAGCCAATAAACTTGTAGTTGGATCGTTTTGGGAATTTTAAGGACTTTTTTCGACTGTAGATTTAACGATTCGTAGACTAATCAAACTATGAACTGCATCCAACTTTCCTAACTTCGAAATAGCATTTTAGTTTCCTTATCGTAGTATGTTTGTAATGGCTAAAATCAAAGCATTACTTATAAGTAATCTTTGACCATAGATTACTTATAAGTTAGTTATAGCTACTGACCCAATTTTAAATCCTCTTACCTATAGACAGCTACATTATCTAACTAACGTTAAAAACATGGACGAACGCGGGAAACATCTAGTATTATATATGTGAATAAAAACGAACGTGCATGTGTTCCACTTCAATACACAACAAGACGACGTCACAAGACGTGCCCCATATCTTTGGGATTTCATTAAATTCGCGAGCAATAAGCCTGTCAATCCTTGGGACCCAATAATTCTCAATTTTAGAAGCTTGCTGTTTGTATTCAGTAGAACATTTTATTTTATTGCAATTGGAACAGTCTCTCATACGCACATATATACATATATATATAAATTTTTCATTAGATATAGAACATTTTTATTGAAAAAGTAAAATCTAAATAAAAACTAAATAAGAACTAAAACTATAAAACAAATTACAAATTATGTAGTCCCACTAAAATATTACCCCTTACAAATTATGTAGTCCCACTAAAATATAACCCCCACAAGGTTGGCAGCATTGCCACGTCGTATGGCAATACTGATTCTTTTAGCCAGGTAGTTAAGTACCAGCCTTTTGGTCACGGGATACCTCGAACTATTCATCTTATAGTTATTTTTATTGAGTAGGTTGAGTAATCGTAATCTACGTTTTTCAGAAGTATTTATTGGATAAAAATTCTGTGTTGAGCTTTACCGGAGCTTTTTTAAGAAATAAATTATAAGATAACATTAAAATAGATAGCCTATCTAAGTTATAAGGAGCATTTCCATTTCTGAAATCAATTTCGGATAGTAAGAATTTTTTTAGAAGCTTACGTTTTCTAAATGTTTTGCCAACTAACTCATAAGAATGATTAATCTAAACTAATATTATGAAGAGGAAAGATTTGATTATTTGTTTGTTAGTTTGGATCTAATAGGCTCCAAAATTACAGGACTTTTTTTTAAATTATTGCACCATTGAAAAGCTGTTTGCAATAAATTGCTTTTGGTTTTGTAATGTTATAAATATTTGGTATTATGTTAAATTATACTTACAATGCGGCACAAATAAGTTGAACAAAAATGGCGGGCTTCAAAATTTTTTTGTACAAATTTCCGGCACGTAGGTTAAACCAAAATGGCTGTTATCGGCGTAGGTACAAATAATGCGCCGACGACCGCCATTTTGCTTTAATTTACGTGCCGGAAATTTGTACAAAAATGCTTTGAAGTCCGCCATTTTTGTTCAACTTATTTTTGTGGCATTGTATTGTACTGTAACACAATCTTGTGAAACTTCGAAGTAGCATTACATTTAGTAAATACATGTATAAAAAAATACCCCTGAGTTTGTACTCATGTACCGTCATTTTCAACTATCACCACTTGCTTCCGGTGAAGGAAACCATCGTGAGTAAACCTGGACACAACTTGACTCGTATGTTATAAAGATTGTTGTCACAAGATGACGGTCATTGAGAGCTGTCTCTCACTACTCTCTCACTACTGGCGTCGTTTTTTCGTTAATTAACACATTCTTCTCTTAAAAACACATTCGATATAGAAGAACACAATAAACTTTTTAATGGATACAAACTAAAATAAACGAAAATTAACGACAACAGTCTTACGATGCAACTTCTTACGATGACCGAAGTGGTCATCGTAAGAAGTTGCTATTATTGAGATATGTTGCTATTTTTTGTGATAATGATAAACAAATATAAGTCATGTCATCTTATAATAGTGCTTTATTTTACATAAAAACAAATCTTTACAAACCGACAAAAACAAAATGAAGCCGATAAAAATAATACTTACAACTTTCTTACCTGCCAGTTTTAAAATTAGCTTATAAACCTAATTTTATAGCAAACTAGCCACGCGTAACAGTGAACTAGCGACGACAAACGACACTTTGTAGTGCGTAAAAAAGCTATCAAAGCTAATAATACCGCTTGGGCGCAGCTGCCCATCGATACGTCTTGCTACTTTGACGTGATATCTTCGGATATTGTGTTTATATTTTTAATGTTTTTGCAACTAACGCTCAGTGGCGCCTATCCACATACAAAATTCAATTAACAGTTTGTTTAACCAGTTGATAGTTATCCGCGACTAATCGTCGTTTGTTTCTTTCGGCGCCCCACCATGATGGCTCCCGGTGTGGTCGGGTCCAGTGCCGTTACTAGCCTGCTAGGTGCGAATCTTACAGACTCCTAAGCACTGGTCACACCGCTTCAGGGCCGACACTGCTTATATGCTGCTTACACACCGGTCCAAACAAACGCCAAAGAATATGCCGCATCTCTTTTGTTTTGATATAAAAGAAACAAGACCACAGATTACTAATAAGATCAGACGCAGCACGCAGCATGTTCGTTTGCGTTCGTTAGCCCCTACGCCACAAAATTAATATAACTATATGTACAAATAAAAACTACAAGTATTTCTGAACCACAACTGTCAAAAGCACTATGTAGGTTCAAATGTGAAAATACAGAACGATGCCAAATAATTATCACCTCAGCACATAACTTACTACCCAAAAATATTTTACTAGAGCTTATTCATTATTGACACAGAAGCTTATATCCGCGGATATGAGCTTTTGTGTTGGCAAACACATTCATTTTATATACCTAGTACTTATTAAAGCCTCTAAGTATATTATAGTGGTTTTAATTGTCTGCTCTGACTCTGCACAGAAATTATTACAACCCCTTGTATTTACATGTTTTTGGTCAAATTTATGTCCTTCTTCTACCTATATGATTGTCATAATCCCAAGCATGGTCTTGCGATCTTTAGTTCTATCTCCTTATTATCATCATAATTTTCAGCCCACATGAACCCAAGTTTTTTTTTTTCTCAACTGGTGCTGTGCTAGTCTCATTCAGCCTCATGCCTTTCCCGCCGACCTCACAACACCGTCTGACCATCGGGCCGGTGGTTTACCTACTGGTCTGTTCGCCTGTCTCAGCCACCACTCCGTTACTACTTTGATCCATCATCTATCTACAATTTTGCAGCAAGGAACTTCGTTCCCACCGGGTGTACCACAAAGCCCATCCCTTTGTTTCGTGATTGGGCACGTAACATTCGAACAAAATAAACATAAAGAATCTTTCAGAGTTTTAGAGTAGTGAAAAACTGTAGAATGTACCAGCTGCTTCTCCTCTAGTGCGCAGATCATAGAAATTTGACCAACAAAAACCTGTCATTAGCCTTGATAATGTATATTGTCTGTGTAGTACTAATTTAGATTATTATCCATAAATCACTTCATCATCTTGCGACCTATTTTTGCTATCCTTTGTGTTGTCTTTTCACTTTATGAAAATAATAAATATGTAATATAAAAAAACTGTCTATCATATGAATATAAAATAATAATTTATTGACAAAAACATGCCATAAATACACAAACTTCAAACAACAATTTATATCTTAAAGTTGCTGCATGTAAACATACCAAAGGTCTTTATCCTTTAGTGTAACGTATCTCCAATTAATGCCAGTCATAGCTTGGAGACACAGGATTACATCACCCTGTATTATATTAATTAATTCTTGTAGAGATGACAATAACAATCTGAAACTGAGCGACGTGGACAGGTTATATTATAACATACCTTTGATTCAAATACAGTGTTATATAAATACTATAGAATATAATTGTGACTTATCTAATATTGAATTGAGCATAAGCGAAATCACAGATCGGGTTCTTACCTACATCAGTACTTATGTGTGTCTATTATATCATTTTCAGCCCACATCAATCCACTGCTGGGCATAGGCCTTTCTTTTTTTGCGCCATTTCCTACGGTCCTGTACCATTGTCATCCACTGCTTACCCGTCCTCCTTACATTATCATCTGACAAACGGGCCGGTGGTTGTTAGGTTACTGCTTTGGTCCATCGGCTGTCTTCTCTTCTAGCCAAGTGTCCCGCCCAATCCCACTTTAAGTGCGTGTCTCTTTAATTTATCATTACTCCCAGATGGTCTTCAGAGGATAAAACATCGATAAATCTGAAACGGCACCTCAGTTGCTCATAAAACAGCGCTAAGGAAGCATTTTAATCACAGGTTAGCCGGCACCCGAGTAACTCGGCAGAACTGGAATGATGCCAGCGCGATGAAAATTATACTTGCTGCCGAGAAAACACGGTTTCTGACAATTGCTATTAAATTTTTTTATTAAAGTGTTTTGTTATGATTTTATTTTTTTATCATTTTGCGGTTAATTAAAAGGTTAAATGGTGTTCGGGTATTACACCCAGTTTTGAAACGTATCTAAATTAGATTCCATAATGCTAATTAACCACTTCAAAAATACACAAAAAAATATCCAATAATTAAGTGCCATAAAAATTCAATAAAATATTACATTTTTGCGCGAATATTTCCGAAAACGTTGGAGTAGTGGACGCCGTATTGCTCTATGGTCATGACGTCAGATACGCATATAAACAAATGCTCCAATATATACATAAAGACTGAAAAATTTGAATTGAATTTTAAAAATTATTTTGGTGTTTTATGATCCGACTGTAAGATAAGCCATCTCAAGAATATGTTTTTAATTTTTTTATCATATGGACTAAAATACCGTTATCTATTTTTTAAACCATTTTAAAACTGGATCGTGTTCAAACTAACTTATTCCTTTCGTCTGGTCTAAGTATTTGCAGACAAAATATTATCAAGTTGTGATCGAAGATATTGCCCGATACTGGAGTTATCTTTGATACCTATTCGCTGTACTTTGACATATGCGAGGAATTGTGCGCCTTGTATAACACCAGCCATAGTACCATTATCTTGGGTATTGCAAGAGGTGACTAAGGGAAGTATAGGTTACTGAGGTTGGGCAGCAGCGGGTTGGTGATGACAGTTACTGTGATTTGAACCCACTATTAATTGAACCGCAATATTTGGGGCAAATCAACTCTTTAGGGGGACAGACTTTCGGTCCAGCAATGGATTTAGGCTGTTCAAGAAACAAGAAAACTATTTTTTAATTAAAACTAACATGAGTCATAGACATTATTAACAAGCACAGGTTACTTACGTAGAGAGTCAGCTACTGGCCGACATGTTTTGACCTCATCCGAAGGTCTTCATCACACACACATTCGCCCTGATGAAGACCTCCGACTCCCTCTGACTTTCTACGTGAGTAACCCTAAGCTTGTTAATAAATAAAATTATATCATGCTAGTCTGTGAAAAAGAAAAAACTTAGAATGTTCCATCTGCTTCTCTTCCCGCGCAGATCGTAAAAGCCAATTGAGGGAATGAACAACATTTGAATCATGTTAATTGGCAATGCGACTAGCAACCCATAACTTTTTTAACGCCCACTATTCAGCGTGGTTTTTGGGTCTTACGGCCCTGGGCTTGTTCTGCTTCTTCAGGAATTAAGACATGAAAATGTTTCTGTATCTAAAGAAACAACAACAACAACAAAGAAACAGTGATGTACAATCAACCACTACAAACGCTATAAGTATCGAGCACAACGCACCTTTTTTAACATGACTCTAGACATAGTGTTTGACTAAGTAATTAAATGAATCTGCGGAGCCATTAGTCAGTCTACTATAATGGACTATTTGCGATGCACTCTATCTAACTATCGAATGTTTATGCATCTAATAAACAACATTCTGATTCTGATTAAGTATTCTAAGTGGATTGTTGCAAAATTTATGTTCTGTGGTTTTAGTTCTATTATGTTTGCAAACTGATGTTTTTATGACTTTGGAGGGATTTGCAAAACGGATACTTTCTTGCACTTACGTATACACACATGTAAAAATAATACATGAGAGTAAGGTAATGTAAATTTTCATCATTCAAGCTCAGAAAGGAGGTTGAATTTAACTCAAAATCCAGGTTGTAAGTTCGATTTACATCCTTAGAGGTAAGTAAATTTGAAAATCTAAGGCGGCCAGGCGGCCGCTACATAAGGGTCTTATAATATGCATAAATTGAGTTTTATTTTTAATGGCTGAATACACGAATAGCGCAAGGCCATAAAAATACGGCTTGGCGCGCTAAATGTTCTTGTTGAAATCTTTGCAGCAAAAAAATAAAAATACACTTTTGACAAAATATTACGGGTTCAAGTAAAGAATTAGATTCGGCGCCTGAATCGGTAAAAATAAAGGCAAAGGCAGTTAATAAAAACTTATTACCTCCGATTTCAAAAGAATTCTCATTGAATCCGCTATTTTCCTACAAGTCTAATCAGATACTTTTTTCTAAACGTCAAAACAAACATTTTCTATGGGATTTGTGTGAAATACAGGCAGATGACGTCATAGTTTCTTGGAGTCAAATAGCGCTCTTATTATCTGTTTTTCTGCAATAATAAATCTAAAATCACGTTAAAATTTGATTGATGATATTTTCAATGACAAGTGACATTATTTTGCGACGTTTTATTTTCTTATCAGTACAAAATAATTTATTTTTGACCCGGTGTAAGTAGATACTTCTAAAATAATCAAATATAATATAACAGTTTTTCATAATTTACTCACTTTTATGACGAAAAGTAGAGAGTTCAACACAAGTGTAAGTGATCGAGTGAAGTATGAATGAATTTTTGTTTGTAGTTGCTGACATTATGAGATATTCAAACAAAACATATTGGCTTGTATTTAAAACTGAATGTATTCAATTACTTTATTATACCTACATTATACTTACTTGTTTAATGTTTCAAAGTTTTGCAAGACAAGCTTATAATATTAACTACTATATAATCTAGCGAACAACCACAACTCATAAATGACTACAAGTCTGCCTGTGCATTCATGAAAATTACTTACTTGGCGTCTTCAAAACATGTTTAATTTTCTGAATTCCAAGTTTTTTAGTTCTTATTCTTCTAGTAAATAATCTCAATCGCATCATTATTAACCGACTTTCAAAAAGAAGGAGGTTATCAATTCGTCGCGAACTTTTTTTTTATGTATGTGCACCGATTATTCGAAGACGCCTGGACTGATTTGGAAAATTATTATATTGTTTGAAAGGGTAAAGTTGTTAGGTCATCCCATAGAAAAATTATCAAAATTGTTTGTGTAGTTTTGGGGGTGAAGGCGGTTTTTAGTTTTGAAAAATTATTTCAAACTGTGTTCTGCTGCGATTTCACAACACAATGGTAATAAAACTAAGTATACTTAATTGAAAAAATAATATAAAAATAAATTTATAATACCTAATTTCGTTAGAACAAAAGGACTATACCATATACTTATAACATAATCACATCTTTATCCTTAAGAAGACAGTCAGATCATTTTGGGCCTTGCGGCTCTAAGCAGATAGATATCATAAAATGTACAGCAATTTTCATGCTACATGATAAAACTTGCCAACTTTATAGAATATTGACACTAAAGTTTGAAACAATGCGTTTGCACTTCAAAGTTTATATCCCGCGATAAAAAGCACTCGTTTAACAAAAGCTTCGGCACAATTAAATAAAAAGTTTGTAGTCGGCGTGGGTGGGTATTAATAATTTTTAAAACTCAAAACCGACTTGAGCACCAAATAATGTTGATAAAAATTCTATGGGACCAGCTGACAAAAAAGCCATTTCAAACAATATAGTAGATTGTGCTACAAGGGGATAAGGTAATATTTTGAAGGCGAGGGCGCTACTTTGAATCCAGAGCGAAACGAAGGATGCCACAGTCTAGTCACGAGCGTAGCGAGTGATTCTACTTTGGAATCCTGAGTGAAGCAAGGGATTCATGTATATCGCCAGTAAAAATATTACTGTACCCGAGTAGAACACTCTACTTTTTATCTCCATCTATGAGAAAAACTAGCAAATACAAAACAGAATGTAAAGAAAAGTAGAACACCTACAATACCTAATCAGACTTCAACCGACAATTTTAACACCGAACCTTTGTTTGGTGTCGTTTTCATACAATAAATACTTAGAAATAATTTTTCGAAGACCACCAATTTACAATAAAATGTTCACTTATAAGTACTCATCACTTTGTTTACGTGGTCTTTCATACCTTTTCATTTTTATAAGTAAACTTGATACCTATTCAGCATCGGCTTAAACTTACAAAAAAGTATTCACATTTACACAAATAATTACATACACAAATTGCGCTTTTTTAATTATACCTATTTCTTCTTTCGAAGCGAAGAACACAAAAATGTTCACCTACATTCATCCATGTTGACGACGATATGTATTCCAAATTAAAAAAAAGTCCCACCAAAAACATACCTGTTAAAAAGGGGGCCAAGTTCCTATCGGCTAATTGTTTGGCTAAAAAGAGTTGAAATCCAATCCAATGCCAAGTTTAGATGCACTTTAAAATCGATCATAATCATCTTCATCAACAGTATGATTCACTGGTAAACATTTGCCATTCCCAAGACTTGAACTTGGCAGGTTTTATTAAATCATCTGCCAAAATTAGCTATTTTCACAGGGTCATATTTCAGGATCTACTGAAGTAGATCCTGAAATATGACCCTGTGAAACTACTATATCTATGAAATTTGGCATACTGCTTTAGTATTAGTATATAATTGCGTAGATACAATTTTATCTCTGTACTTGCAATAGGCACTGAGCTACAGGGGGTCAAATGTGGGTAAATAGTGCACGGCATGCGCGCGGCCTGTTGCTGGAACTTGGCCTGCGCACTACCGTGCGCTTAGATCACGACATCTGTGCCAAATATTTTTTATTTTAAAACAAAATTCTTTTTTTTTCTGGAACACTAATATTATTTTTGATTCTACATAGAACACTCGTGTTCATTTTTCAAAGTGGTTTTAATCCCTAGAGATTTTCTTTTTGAATTTTTAGTCCCGAGAGAATAAGCAGTAACTTTAGCTCCAAATGTTTTGGGTGAAAACATAGTTTTTTGAGTAGATGAGATAAAATATAATTTTCCAAATTGGTCCAGGCGTCTTAGAGTAATCGGTGAAAATACATAAAATAACCGCCCAAGTGCGAGTTGAACTCGCGTGGAGAGGGTTCCGTACAATGCCAAAGATTTTTCGTATATTGAGTTTACCACTTTATTTTCAAATAATATCATTCTTATAAGTTTTCCTGTAATCTACAAACAATTAACTAAAATTCGTATTTTTTTTTTTCAAAGTTTGCACAAAGCGCCGTGTCGTCAACGAAAAGTGCCAACTGAGCCTGGCTCTGCCATGGAAAACAGCAGCTCATCTTCGTGGAAAAAAGCCACATAACAGTCCTAAATAATGTTGGCATGGGTGTTCCAAACGCGCCTAACCTAACCAAACCTTACCTAACTTTTTTTTCATGTGGAAAAGACCTACCGTTTTGTCCACCCAGCCACAGAAAGCTGGTGGAACCTAACCTAACCTTTTTTTATGTGAGGAAACGATTTAAGAAAAATTGTACCCGCTAGGGTGTTGACACAAACGGTCTTTCAACTTGGAGGACCGTATTTGTTGAGCGAAAGAATCCAGTTTCTATCACCCGACTGGCCCACGTTATGGTCGCAGCAGTTGCAGGCATAGGCCCGCCTCCTGCGCATAGTGCGCCGGGTATGGATGGTCAGGTCGATTGTTGACTTCCGGTCCTCTCCGCCACCTCTTTTCGGGGCATGACGCTCTCCGCAAAGGCCTGCACTGCTCTCCACGACGTTCATGTGACGAACCACAGTAGACAGCGGAAGGTCGTCCTACTACCGTGCACAGTTCAGCGCGGTTTTCCGCCAATGCTGGGTCCATTAGGGAGTTCCGCCAATGCTGGGCAGTCCGTTAGGGAGGGTATGAACCTAACCTAAACTAATCTGTCTTTAGTCAAGGAGTACCAGGCGGCGCGGCACTCACCGCGCTATTGTCATCCATGCGTGTTTAAGAGAACAAAAAAAAAATCTTCTCTTTCCACGCAGATCGTAAAAGCCGATTAAGTGAATGGGCGGAAATGTGATCAGCAGCTAGGAACCTATCCTGTCACTACCAATAGGTAGTGACAGGATAGGTTCCTAGCTGCTGATTCATTATCCCACCCACAATCACGCTAAGAATTGCGGTTGGGCGTTGTGAGGTCTTGCGGCCCTAGGTTCTGTTTGCAGAGGCCCTGAGATGCACAAAAATTAAAAATTTTGAACATCGCCATCTATCGATGGCCGAAAAATTTAATTTTTAAGAACACTCCAAATCCCTCGAAATTGTAAATTTTTACCAAAAGGGTAAAAACGGGACCCTATTACAAGACTTTACTGTCCTTCTGTCCGTCTGTCCATTTGTCTATAGCTAGATAGTTTAAATTTTCACAGATGATGTATTTTTGTTGCCTCTATAACAACAAATACCAAAAATAAAATAAAGATTTAAGAGGGGCTTCCATACAAAAAAACGTGAATTTTTATACATAATGGTACGGAACCCTTCATACGTGAGTCCGACTCACACTTGGCCGGTTTTATTGACTTTATATTAATTTTCAGTCATAATTTTATACCAAAAGTTTAAGCCAATGCAACGGAACAGTTATTTTATAGCAATTTTATGAACAAAAATTTTTTACCTGATTCTTTAAATGACATAACTTTTTTATAACTTTTTTATATGAACGGAGTACGGAAACAAACACTAAATGTTAAGAGAAGCCTATTAAAATACATTAGTGAAAACTGCAATCGAATCGGCGCAGGCGTTTCTGAGATTAGCGTGCACAAACGCACAGACAAACAGACAAAAATTCTAAAAATCATTGTTTTGTGTCCTTTACCGTAATAGCCACCAACAATATTTTTTCTCATTTATCTTCCATGTACACTGTACAGACAGCGATCGGTTACGATTTTATTATATTGATAATAACAAAAATATATTTAAGATCCTTATAATGAATTCCTTTGATATTTGACACAATAAGGTTAGTATTTCTTTTTTTAAATTTCCTTTTTTTAATTCCCTCAAAAATGAACCTTATTTAAAAAAAATATTTACTTTGTACATCTGCGTTTGGGTCATAAGATTACACCATCTTACCAAATTTCACCTGATTTGGTTCAGTAGATTCGGAGCAAGTTGGCTGTGACAGACGGATGGATAGACAGACCTACGAGTGATCCGTTATATAATTTTTTGTACGGAACCCTAAAAATCATAAAGAATCCGATGAATTGATAACCTCTTTTTTTATGAAGTCAGCTAAAATGTAAAAATATGGGTATAAGCCACTGATGTTTAAATACTCCCTAGATACCTAGCAGATATCTTCGGACTTCTCAATATTTGCTTGCTTCGTTTTTCAACCTTGTTCTGGTCTCGGGTTATCCTCCAAATGCATATTATCTTTGAAGAAGCCAAAGTCTGAAAGCGCGTCCTGGGATCCAAAGCAACACTGCTAATAATGCAACGACAAGAACAGATTACACTGATTAAGCTAACCCCAAGCTAATTTTAAACTCGTATTATGGGAACTTAACGATGCTGTATTTTATGTTATATTAATACATATATAGACCCCAGACTCAAGACAATATAAAGAGGGAAATTTTCGAACTTGCCGTGGCTGGGGTTCGAACCTTCAACCTCCAGAGAAGCTGATTGCCCACATTGTTCTAGAACTTCTTACAAAACGTAACACTTTATCATTTCTTCATCAACTTCAGACTATCTGGCACGCCCAGGTCATAAATTGGCACTAAAGAATCGCAGACTCCATTACGGTTATGGAAAATGATTAGGGAAGTAAGAACTGTCGTCGTCCGCTCGACAATGTGATTCGCACGACGACCCATTTACTAGTGAGGTGCGGTTATCGACTCAAAACATTTATATCTTAGTCGTTTTAATATATTTTACGATCTAATGCCCGCATATTCAAAATTTTGACAATTTTACGTAAGAGTGACGTAGAGTGTTTTAGGTTTATGAACAGACAGAAAGTAATTCACTAGGCGATAATTTTTTACCAATAGGTTCTTGAGTAACGAAATGATACGGAAAACGCAACGAAAGGGTTCTAAATTCACGCAGAATGCTATACAATCCAAAGACAGTTAAAGAGTGCAAAGGCCAAAGGCCCATAAATTTGTATTACTGACGTTTTGTCTACACCGTGCAAGTTATCTATTCTTGAATAAAATGGTATGCAACAATCAAGAAACTCGCATCGGATTACTTTTTACATTGCAAGCAATGCACCTAGTTACTCGTTTTAGCATTTCATTTACTTGAAAATGTTTTGGAGGGAATGAATTTCCCTTAAACTTAACAATAGATAAGTCCTAGTCTTTGTCTAGTCCGTACGAGACAAGATTCATTGAATCTTTACCGCCGTGGCGGTCGTCTTTTGTTGGTGCATGTCAAAATGTTCCAACAGGGCGATAGCGGCTGATTATATCCTATCTCATGAAAAGGCATGAACAGAAGCGAATTTATGATATACCTATAGTAATTGTTTAACATTGTACACCTAGTATAAACGTAGGTATAATAAGGTAGGAAAATTTTTGTGTGTCTATTATAGTGCAATAAAGATAATTTGTATTGTATTGTATTGAAAGTAAACTTATAAAACGATAATAAAACGAAACCTATACCACAATTATTTGATTCAAGTTTCAAAGTAACTGTTATTGATCTACATTTCATTATCCTACATGTTGTAGGTACTTACTTCTTTTAAAAACCTATACCCAATACCTACCTAATGTATGCCGATCAGCAAATAAATATGCTAGTGGAATTCACTTTTAGTGATGAGATTGTTTTTCTTCTGTAGTGCTATTTAGTGCTCAATGAGACTGAGCACTAACGTAACTAATAATACGTAATAATAATATGACATACGTTTACGTATAACATTGTATCGAAATGAATACGTAGAAATGTATCATGTTCTACACTTCGAACTTGTAAGCTGCTCAAAAAACACACCGTTTGTGTTTTGCGAAAATGAAAAAATGTGTTTTACAACAGGCGAAGTGTTTTCTATTGAACCTAATAAAACTAAATAAATAATTGTCTATTTATAAAGTAAGCGCGACACTATTTAACTATTTTCGTCAACTTCGCTGACCCATTTCCTCTGTCCAAAAAGAATGTGCTCTGGATAACAGATCCGCTAATGGATCTGGTATAATACTTTTAGAAAAATGAATATTTCATCCGGCCATTGCAAAAGCGAATTGGGATAGTAGGTATTTCAAGAACTGAATTTGATCGCCTTTCTGAGTGTTCCGCTCTGGAGATATCGGTTTTCGCTGAAAAATAACGCGGAAGTGAAATGTTCTTTGCAATTAATTTTCAAATTAAAGACAGTTTGGTAAAATAGCTCTTGTATTTATTGAATTTTCATTCTTGGATTAGCGACTATAAGAGCTCTTTAATTAACTCGGAAAGTACTTTAATTGGTTCAGGCTGACATTACATGATGGCGTCGTCAAGCCAATAATTCAGATGTCTTAAGTTAGGTAGAGATAAATATTTTACTAACATTGGCCATTATTACTCAAACATGATACAGTTTTAAAAACTAAAACCCGGCTAAGGGAAGACTTTTAGTACGTTTTTCCAGTGAATGCAAGCACAGCACGGAGAAACAGCTAGATATATTTTTGAAATGTTCTGATTGAGCCCTTTCATTTGGTACCGTACTAGTACTAAACTAAAAAAAAAAATTACAGGAACTCCCCTTTTAGGTATCGAAAATATACCTACAAGTATAGATAAATATAAAGATCACTCCGAAGGGTAAAATTTAGTTACATAAATCGTTCGTCCAGAGTAATAAGAATTAAATTGGCTCGCAATGGATGTCTAGGTATCTAAACGAAGAGGTGAGGAGTTCTGACGCGAGTTCGCTAAATTTAACCACAGCGCTAACCACAATAAGTAGATATTTCTTCGAATTTCTTTTCTGAGTAAGACTTTTCTACGTGAGTACTAGTACTTATTCCGTTTTCGATTAATTTTATTACACATAACCCTCCTTTTGGCTTCGCCGTAGTCGGGTACAAAGAAACATCGTAGAGTACTCCAAAAAAAATTTGTACTTTCCTTCCCGTAAATATACTCTAATGCAAACCTACTACCTATTTAACGTAAATAACTGATAAGATGGTTGGCTCAGGTTGTCAGAGCATACATAGTTTATTGAGTTACGCCGACAACTACGCACAAACACAATTAACAGTATTTCTAAATCTCAAGGCGCTAACTGAACGATTTTTTGAGTTATATTTGCTTCGTTTTCTTATTGAGTTTCAAAAATAACTTCATATTAACACATACTCAAAGCAAAAAGGGATTCATTAATGCGTCTTACAGACTACTAAGCTGAAAGCCGGCAAGTTACGTGGGAAACAAATCCATGCCGCCTCCACCGGAGTCCAGTAGGCGTGCGTGGTAGACCCAAAAAGAGCAGGCTTGACGTCGTCAAGGATGATAGGCTTGCCAATCGTCTTACAACCAAGGACGTTTAAGACCGTGCAAATTGGAGAAGAAAAAGCCGGAGAGCGGACCCCGTGCTTCGCAGCATTACGGCTGAGGATGGCTGAAAGTTTCACTAGTTTACAAATGGTTCCTCATCACTTAAAGTTTAAGAACCACTGATCTAACGTAATATTTACCCAGAAACCTTGTACGAGCTATCCGTTTTCAGGAATAAATGCATTTACGACCGATCGATTCGCCCTAAAGTAAGTACTAATAGTGGTTGACGGTACAGTTTAATACCCCTCAATATGTCAATTTTATAAGTAATATTATTTACGAGTATTACATGCCATAGCTCGTGAGCCTTAATATAAATAAGCCTGTTTTATAGCCTGTCCAGAAGAAAAAGAAGAGGCATTTTGTTTTGAATGCCAACTTTGACACATTATTTATGTACCAATTTATTTACACGGAAAATTTATATTACATTTTTATATTAGGTACATATTTATTTCAAAGAAACAGTGACAATATTTGCTTTCCGGCTTTTAAAGTTCTTATCCGCTTCGCACTTCGGTTTTCAAAATAATTTTCAAGGTATTGCCGGAGTATAATTTTTCAAATCTAAAAACCTACTTTATCCCTAAACTACACAACCGATTTTGATAAAATTTCTATGGGATGGTATGGGATATAAATTGTCAAGTACACACTTTTAAACAAAAAAGTAATTTTTAAAATCTGCCCAGGCGTCTTTGAATAATCGGTGACCATACTATTAAAACAAATCATAAAAGATCGCGACGAATTGATAACTTCTTCCTTTTTGGAAGTCGGTTAAACACAATAAACAACAGAATAAAAAACCTTCGTATAGGTGTCGCAAGCACAATACTCTACACTCACTCTATAATACTCTGCACAGATTAACCAATGATCATAATTATACTCCTAATTGTTTTGTAAAAGTATTGTCATGTAAAAAGCACTGCCTTTTATTAAATAATAACAATGTTTCATTTTCATTTATCATTTTTAGTGCACTGTGTTTTTTTAACAGTCAAGTAATTGATCCGCGAGTTGGCAAGCAAAAGTAGGACAGTTGGCTTTACTGTGTCATGGATATGGTTAAAGTTTACCCATTTTTTTTTGGAATCGACAAATAGTGACAGAAACTAAGTATAACTATGCATGCTAATGTATCCTTACATAAACATTGTATAAAATGTTTTTAATAAAAAGTTATTGATAAAAAAATAATACGGGTTATTTTTGAAACAACTTTGAAACCGACAAGTTCTGAGTATTTTATTGTCTCAGTAGTTACGTTTGAACTATCTTATCATTGGGTAAAAAAATTATAGAGATTAACTTTCGAAATATCATTATTTCTGCATTGTCGTGTCGTTAGGTCTTGTTAAAGGTGCCAATAGCAAAGCTACTTTAGCCGTCTTCCATATATTTCGTTTAGTTTGACAAAGCAAAGGTCACTAGAAAGTTGTAGAATTTCTACTTTTGCTCTTTGCTGATCATCTTAGCCTAATAGATAGCTTTCTATGACTTTTATTATGTATCAACACTATTAGATATTTTAATTGTGCTTTGATACTTTTAAGAGTGGTGGCCAAACGGTAAAGGCACTGTCTGTGCGCCTGTGGGCATGATTTCGATTCTCACTAGGTGCCACTTGTACCTCTAATTTTGTATTCGTGTACGATCATTTTCAACTACCACCACTTGCTTCCGACAGGCCAGTGTCACTTCTCGTTTAGATATCGAAATATACCTACATTATTACTATGTGCGCGTTGACAACTCCGGAGGGGAAAATTCAGTTACTTGTATCGTTTGTCCGGGATAATAAGAATTATATTGGCTTGCATTAATGTCTAGGTATCTAAACGAAGAAGTGAGGAGTTCTGATGCGAGCTTAATTAAACCATAGCGCTAACCATATTAGGTAGATATTTCTTTGAATTTCTTTTCTGAGTAAGACTGGCGTACGTGAGAACTAGTACTTATTCAGGGCTTCCGTTGAAAGAAAACAGTGTAGTTCAAAATTATGTTAAAATGACTGTTGTGGACCTGACGTAGGTTACGTCAGATACCTATAGGCAGCTCGAAAAATCTGACACCTGTGTTAGCACATCAACACACTCAATTAGCGTTGCATAACTATCGATAGTTTGACTATTGATAGTTGATCTTGAAAAACAGTCACAATATCGATAGGACTATCGATAGTATTGAATAACCGATACTATCGATAGTATCGATTGACAATAGTTTGCATTACTATTGATATAAGGTGCAACTATTGATAGTATCGATACTATTGAATTTAGATACTATCGATAGTATCGATTGACAATAGTTTGCATTACTATTGATATAAGGTGCAACTATCGATTGTATCGATACTATTGAATTTAGATACTATCGATATTACCGAATACTGTCGATAGTATCTAAATTCAATAGTATCGATACTATCGATAGTTTAAACTAATATCAATAGTATTGCTAACTATTGGCAACCAATATTATCGATAGTATCGATAGTATCGGTTATTCGATACTATCGATACTATCGAATTCAGATACTGTCGATAGTATCGAATATTGTCGATAGTATCTAAAGTCAATAGGATCGATACTATCGATAGTCCTGTCGATATTGTGACTGTTTTTCAAGGCCACGATAGTATCGATAGGCTATCGATATTTTATACTATTGTAAAGTGTACCCACAAAGAAAAAAATTTAATGTTTGTATTCCACAAAAATAATCAAATGGTTCGGGCGTCGTAAATCCTTAAAATAAGTATTTTCGATTATTCAAATCAAAGCACAAAGCGATCTCATTCCACGCCAGCGAATATTTTTTCTTTTGATTGGCTTTTCGAATGAAATTCAATTACTTTTCGACGATGTGGCCGTTGTACCAATTATTTTTATGTTTATTGGTAGTACGTGTGACACTAGGGCAACGAATACAAGTTGATACAGGTATCTATCAGTAATTAAACATATTTGAAGTATGAAATGAGAGAGACTTGCCCAACATTGGGACGATATACTCGTAAGTTAGGTAAAAAATAAATCAATAACCGGCCAAATGCGACTCGTACCATTGTCTATAAAAAAAAAGTTTGTTGTTTTGGAGCCCCCCTTATATATTTATTGTATTATTTATTTTTAAATTGAATATACAAAGAAATATTCTGTGAATATTTCAAGCGTCTACCTGTTGCCGTCATTAATATCGAGCAAAAAACGGCAAAAAAATCACGTTTGTTGTATGGGAGCCCCCTTAAATATTTTATTTATTCTGTTTTTAGTATTTGTTAAAATAGCAGCAACAGAAATACATCATTTGTGAAAATTTCAACTGTCTAGCTATCACGGTTCATGAGATACAGCTTGGTGATAGACAGACATACGGACGGACGGACAGACAGAGGAGTCTTAGTAATACAGTCCAGTTTGTACCTTCTAGATACGGAGCCCTAAAAAAAGAATGCAGTACTTTAACGTGCTCTTTACATTCTACATATAATCTTATGTAAAACATTTTTTTGAAATACGAATAGAATTACAAAGAGAACGTATTTTTTTTATATAAAGCTTCATCACGGCAAAGACATTTAGAATCACAGATACAACGTGGAAGGGACATACCCGTAATAAATTAAACCACGGGCTGTACTAGATCACTTTAGTATAATGAAATTAAAATAACATTCAAAAATAAATGGGTTCGAAAGGCGAATAACTAGTTGAAATCGTACATCATACGAAATTGAAATTCACTGTATCTTCGTCATTATATCCTAATCAGAAAAAAGAAAAATATTTATTAATCTATTTGATGAAAAAACGTATTTTTTGCCCATACATCCGTATAACTTTGATTGCCTTGCAATGGAAATGATTTGCATTTCCCAAGGCGAAAATCTTTTATCGGCCTACCGTCGATAAACGGAGGCCAATGCCGAGGTCCGCCTTACATATTTCAAGGCCCCCTAAGCGATCGACTGAAGGTGACATGTGAACTCTAAATAATGTAAAGCCATCAACCAAAAATCAACTTTCTTGCAACGCGCTAAAGCTTACAGTTTGAAAGAGTATGAGAAAATTGAGCCGGCGATTTGTGCACCATTTGATGTTTTGTTCAAGGGTAGTAAGAAAAATGGCTTCAAGCAAAATCAATCAACAGTATGCAAAGCCAATCATCAATTTTGAGTGAAAATAGAAGCAGTGAAGAGAGATGGTTCTATTGTTAACGCTTACAATTTTGGCCTCATTCTATTCGGATGGTTCCCCTGTGAAAGTAATATAACCGGGATGTGCTAATTCAAAGCCTGTTTCGTAACAAACTTGGCCAACTATGGGTCGTCTTAATCTTTTTTTTTAAATAACTAAAATAAGATAATTTACATATTTACAAATAAAAATATAAAGTGAAATACCTACTATAAATTTAATCTATAAAATCGTGCCCATGTGACAAAGTGCCAAGAACGCTGGCTGCATCCGGCCGTTGGGAGAAAAAGCAGCCAACCCTCTTGTCACCAGTGGCGGAGATCAGTCTTGGATGGGATCTCTTTAAGGAGCCCCCTAGCACCGGGATCCCAAGGTCCGAAAGTCTTCACGCCAAACGGCACAAAAATATAGTCATCATGGCTATAATGGCTCGTGCGCTGTACAAGTTGAGCCGCAACATGTTTTAGACTCAATAGATGAGCTTTTATATATTTTTAAGCATACATTTTCTGTTAGGGTTCAACTCCAACTGTCAAAGTCAAATTTTTTTATTCAATGTAGGATAAATTTATCTCTTATTGAAGGTCATTTTTTTTTAAATATTATTTTAGTGCAATAGCTAAAAACTACTAGCGTTTCGGAACGACCACTGCTGGGAAGATTACGCCGAAAGAAACCCAGTTCAGTATTGGTCCCTACCCAGCCTGATGGGCTATATTACAGTTACAATACATATTTACACTTTAGCTAGGTATACATTATACTATATATTTAAAAAATACAATTAAAATTTGCATTTCCAAGAATTGTGATCAGATGATGATAAATTTACATTATAATACGCATTTTTGATTAAATGATTTTTAATGGCAGTCTTAAACTTAAATAATGGTAACGCTACTACATTATCTGGAATCTTATTATAGAGGCGTAAGCCAAGACCAACAAAAGATTTTTTTGTTTTTTGCAACCGAAAAGCTGAGATAGCTAATTTATTTTTATTTCTAGTGTTTATACTATGAATATCACTATTTTTCTTATATAAATGTATGTTTTGACGCACGTACATAATGTTCAATTGCGAAGGGAGAGTCAAAATATTAATGTCTTTAAAAAGTTCCCTTAGAGACTCTCTAACACCTAATTTATATATGAATCTAACAGCGCGTTTTTGTAAAACAAATATGGTATTTATGTCTGCTGCATTAGCCCATAGCAATATTCCATAGGACATAACACTATGAAAGTAACTAAAATATACCAAACGCGCTGTATCAACGTCCGTCATCTGCCTAATTTTCCTAACCGCGTAGGCTGCAGAGCTAAGCTTTCCAGCAAATTTTTTAATATAGGCACCCCATTGCAACCCGGAATCAAGCGTTATTCCCAGAAACGTTGTGTTATCTACCATTTCTACTGCTTCCTTATTAATAAGTAATCTTGTTGGAACTTTTGTAACATTCGGTAAGCAGAACTTTACACATTTAGTTTTGTTTGCATTTAATACTAAATTATTTGCCGTAAACCATTCCAACACTTGCGACAATGTATTATTAATCTCATCAGAGGCGTCAGTTTTCCTATCTACGCTAAAAACAAGCAAAGTATCGTCAGCAAAAAGTACAGACTTACAGTTTTTTACATAATATGGTAAATCATTGATATATATGAGGAATAACAAAGGACCTAAGATGGAACCCTGGGGCACACCCATCACTACGGTTGATCCTTCAGATTTCACTTGATTTAAACTAACTTTTTGAATACGGCTACTCAAATAAGATTTTATCAATTCGAGAGCTTTCCCTTTTTTTCCATTGTGCTTAAGTTTGGATAGAAGGGTTTCGTGGTCTACACAATCAAATGCCTTGGAGAGGTCACAAAACACACCAATTGCATTCTGACAACACTCCCAAGCATCATAGATGTTTTGTAAAAGTGTAACACCTGCATCCGTTGTTGATCGACCCTGTAAATAGTAGGTACCTATCCTTACCGTGTGTATTGAGAAAAAGCTGGGATAACACAAGAACTACCCTAGGTACCTTCTGCAAAGTTAATCCTTTGACATTATTTTGCTTATTTGTTCTTATAGTAAACAATTATCAATACATTTGATAGAATAAATAGGTGAAAATCACGTGTTTGAATATTTAATAAATTTATAGAAAATAATTGGCCCAGTGCGTTTCGGGCCACGCGCAGTGTTGGGTTCCGTAGTTACCAATGCCCACTTT
Organism: Acrobasis suavella; assembly: GCA_943193695.1. NCBI lineage: Eukaryota > Metazoa > Arthropoda > Insecta > Lepidoptera > Pyralidae > Acrobasis > Acrobasis suavella. Next base: position 6,596,488 of record OW971937.1, on the reverse strand, counting down.
GAGACACTATAAGTTCAAGCCACTTAAAACGTCCGAAAACTAATTTTTTATTGAATTTGTGTGAAATTTTCATTTTGCGAGTACATTTCATAAGATGATCGCCTATAACTATTTAATTGGTAAACCCTACTTAGCTCTGATAGTTTTCCTTTAAATTTCGTTATATATACTATAGTTGTGAATTTTTTCACGTGTTTATATATAACCGTTTAGCAGATAGAGGACACTTGACTCAAACAAAAATTTTCACTTTAAAACCAAATATTTTCAAAACAGATCCCTAAATCGAAAAACGGTGTTGACAACCTCATATATTTCTACCTCATATATTAATATTTTTGAAAGACCTATTCAACGATACCCATCATGACTGGTTAATCGAGAAAAAAAATTGCCTTTTTACATTACTTGTATGGGAGCTAACCTAAAAAAAATATTTTCAATATTTTATTTTACCACTTTTTCCGCCTAATTAATATACATATCCATGTTAAATCACAGTTTTCTAGTACTAATAGTCGCTGAGTGAAACCGCGGACGGACAGACAGACAGACAGACATGGCGAAACTATAAGGGTTCCTTGTTTACTATGGAACCCTAAAAAGACAAAATATTTTTTTTGTCTGTCTGTATGTATGTTCACGCTTATCTTCGAAACTCATGGGCGGATATTTACGCGATTTTCAGTAATAGATTAAACTCAGCTCGAAACAACATATAGGCTGTGTTTCATTGAAATCTGATGTCAAGCAAAAAAGTTGTCGTCATTTTAAATTTCACGTGAACGAAGTCGTGGGCACCAACTAGTAATATAATTAATGATAATATTTTGTTAAGAGATCTAGGGAATCCCCAGATTTAAATATAATATATTTAGCATTGGCTCGACTTAAAAATCATAGTTTCCTCCACACTGCTAAGTCTTACTAAGAAATGCCTCGTGTATATTTTTATAGGGAACTCGTCAACAGTTCTAACGAGAGTCTGCATTAGATTATCGGCGTCTAAGAATAAAGCCAGTAAAGAGGTTTATTTACGAATGCAGGTCGGCTTGCAGACAGCCGTAGTTATGACCTGGGTGCACGGTACAGCCACTCCCTTTTTATGAGCGTACGCGAGCGACTTAAGTCTAGTTCTTTATAGTTTTATACTCGCTACATACATGCGTAATGATATCTATGGTTTTAAAATTCCCATTATTTTATGTGTCCATGTAAATGTCATAAAATTTAAGAAGAAACCGTCTTTAGGTATATCTGATCATTTACGCATGGTACACCTAATACGCAAAACAACAACTTCGCATTATGAATAAACTTCATTACAAGTGCAGACTTTTTTATGCAATGGTCAGAAAGAACAATGTTTTTATCAATACTGTAATACTATACAAGGTGTAACGAAAAACAAAGTAAAGTAACTAATCAATGTGAACAACTTTTACTATGATCATCCCTTAAAACGTAAAAAAACATTTCATTCGGGTTGATAACCCCTTTTCGTTACACATTGTATAACTGATCTCACAGGTGCACATTTTTTCCATGCATTCAAATATAAATGAATTCCCATTATTTTTCTAACAGCAAGGTAACAATGTCCTTGGTGTCAGTTATTTAGAGAACATTTACGAAGCCGATAAATCACATAACGACTGACCATTTCTTGAAAATAGACCATCGTTTCTGTCACAGGTGGTTATTATGCAGCTGTTGGACATACGAAGCTCACAAACATATCGGGACTTTAACAAAGACAATAAAGTGGCTTTAAAATGCAGGTAATTTTATTAGAAACTTGTAAGTATATTTTTTCACTTCTCATGCTCGTAAAGTGGTGCTTTATGTCGAAAGAAGGCTGCATAAAATGGGTTTTAATGCCTCTTGTGCATAAAGTAAATTCTTCTTTTAAGACTAAGGCAATAAATACACCATCATTTAAGTGATATTTTTTATATCTTAATTTAATTAAGAATTTAGATATGTATAACTATTGAAATACAAATTTACGATTTATACGGGCGTGCATTTACGTAAAAAAATTAATAACGCAAATATTTATAATAATGTCAGTAGGACTCAGACCATAGTCGAATGTCACATACTTTAAAATTATGAAAATTTTTGTGGTGGGAAGCTAATTATTCGTAAAACAAAACTAGTAACTAGCTAAATTGGTTATTTCTTTGCAATCGAATCGAAAAGCAAAGTTTAAAACTCGAGTATAAAACCTATTTTACCCGAGATGTGCATATAACCACCCGAGCCGGTACGGCGAGGGTGGATAGTCACGTCTAGGGCGAGGCGCTCGTTTTATGCTCTTATTGTACAATCTACTATTGTTCACTGCAAAATCAGTTGCTTAATTATTTTCAGATGTTTAAATATGATGGTTTAGTACCTACCTATCTAAGTATTATACTATAGTGGTTCTTTTGTTATTTTAATTTGTTATAACAACCAAAACTTCTTAACTGCCCTTCCTCTCCGACCAACTGCTTGTGCAGAATAAAACTCGACAAAGGGTTTTTTTTTTCAATTTAACCAATTCATTGATCCTGTATTTTGGGAAAAATTTAAGGATTGACATCATCATACGGAGTAAATAAACAAACAAATGGCTTACTTAAGGTATCTTTGTATCGCAATAATACATCATAACAATACTGTCTATTGTTAGCCTCATGTGACCGATAACCAAATCGATGTCAACCACCAAGGTCAGTAATGGCGAGAACTGACATGTGGGGCGGGTCGGAAGGGACTCGAAAGGAACGGTACAAGGGTTGGATCATCACGGAACAGCACTTTTTTATTTGCAATTCAGAATGCAACGGTACGCTATACCATCGGCCGTGCTCTCTCTCGCCCTGGCAAATAACAGTTCTGAGTGACAAAAAAGGATAGCAGCATAGATAAATGCTCTTCCGTGCTAATAAGTGTGATCCAACCCTAGGTTCTTACAAACGAGCGACAGTATGCCCGCGACACGTCCTGTCGGTGACCAACGGTGGCCGACCGTCGCGGACAGGTGTCCCGGGGATATTGTCGCTTGTTTGTTAGAGCCTTATGTATCATTTGTGGATGTTAGTAAAGGCTTTTTTTCTTTTAATCTTTATTGACCTACTAATGGGCAAAGGTCTCCCTATATACTTCCACTTATCCCGATTCAGTGCGACCTGCGAACCATTATTCTTTTCAAAATATCAGATGTCATTATTCCAACGTTTCCTAGACCTGCCCGGCTTCGTGCGACCACCTTATTAAAATGTTATGTGAAAATAGTAAATGTAAACGGAGTTAATTGGTATCCCTTGTGATTTTTTTGTAAATTTCACGTTTACGTGTTTAATATTCAATGTCTTCGAACCGACATCATACTCGTAAATAACCTTCCTGTTTAAAGGTACTGGTAAAGCAACCCTAAAATCTCACTTTGTTCAACTAAGCAATTCTATAATTTAGCTTTAATTCCCTATTTTTTGACTTATTCTGAGTTCTTAACAGACACAATACTTAATGAAGTTTATTTTACCTTAGTTAATGAACTTTTATTTCTAAAAATCGCAGAAATTTTGGATTTTCGGGGAAAGTCTATGTTAACTTAACATCTTCTTCTGCTACTTAATTTATGCTTCAAAAATGAAAAAGTAGTCAGAAGAAAGTTATAAAATATAAAATAAAGTTAAAAAAAATTACGTCGTGTAATTGGTCCTTCTACAAAAACATATCTAAGTAACTTTTTGTAAGCCACATCACATTTTGTACCATGTAAAACAATCGTTTGCAAAACATCCTTTGTGTCGCTGTTGTTTACTTTGAAAACATGAAAGCTATCTCGAAACACAGACTGAACAACAAAACAAATATAAAACGAAAACTCAGCATCGCAAATTAAATACTCAGATAATTACCTGCCTTTTTAGGGTTCCGTAGCCAAATGGCAAAAAAACGAAACCCTTAAGTAAATAAATAAATTTATAGGGACAAACAACACTGATTGAGCTAGCCCCAAAGTAAGTTCGAGACTTGTGTTATGAGATATTGACTCAACGATACTATATTTTATAACAAATACATATATAGATAAACATCCAAGACCCAGGACAATTTGAAAAAAGCCATTTTCCAACTTGCCCTTACTGGGGATCGAACCCAGAGGTCCCCTCTGGGTGGCGGACTAGCATGGTGACCATTACGCCACAGAGGTCGTCAAATGGCCTTATGGATTCGTCATGTCTGTCTGTCTGTCTGTCCGTCCGTATGTCACGTTTGGGGTATCTATTGATAGGTCTTCAAAAATGATATTGAGGTTTTTAATATAATTTTTTTCTAAACTGAATTGTTTGCGCGAGAGACACTCCCAAAGTGGTAAAATGTGTGTGTGTGTGTGTGTGTCGTCCCCCCTGTAACTTCTAAAATAAGATAATGATAAAACTAAAAAATGTATATGATGTATATTACCATGCAAACTTCCACCGAAAATTGATCTGAACGAGATCTAGTAAGTAGTTTTCTTTATACGTTTTTTAAAACATCGATCAAAGTTACAACGAACTACAAGAACTTTTATATTATGTTACTTGCTGCTACGGAACCCTTCATGGGCGAGTCCGACTCCCACTTGTCTGCTTTTATTAGATACAGTGTTTATAGGAATTAAATCACCTAGTCGTAAAGCAACCTTTTTATCTGTTAGTAAGTACTAAGTAGGTACTTTTGCTACATCTATCGATCTATCTTCTTCTTCTTATAAAATCGGAAATCACTCACTCACTCATCACGAAATCTCGAAAACTACTTAGCCAATGAAGATGAAATTTGGCAGAAAGGTAGTTTGTGACTAGGAGACGTCCGTACGAATTTTTGGAGATTCCATCCCTAAGGGGGTGAAATTGGGGTTGCAAGTTTCTATGAATCTTCGTCATTATTGAAGCAAAACACATGACATTTTCGAATTAGTGGCTAGTAAAAAATAATAACCCATTAATTGGATTTTAAAAAAATTACATCCCCGGTGTTAAATCATACATTACATCATGAGGGGTTGCAAATTTATATTATTATGAAACTTCGTAATTTTTTGAGTGAGAGACAAAAAAATTGAAAAATAGATCCGCCGCTCTCTTTTGCTCTAACGGGAACGGAAACAATCGGTAACATAACCAGTTAAAAATCTTATTAGAAAAAAAAAAACACTTTTTTCTACATTTTCGACTTTTCTCGACCTCGACGCTGACACTGTATGTCATCTGTCTGTACACGATTACCTCAAAAAGTACTGATGAGATTTAGACTGACAAAGTTGCGGTTTACACTGTTGAACATTCCTTTAGAAAAGTTTATATTTCACCCGTGTAAGATGGACGGATAACTTACAACTTAGAGTAAGTTACAAATAAGAATGATTATAGACATGGAGGGAACATTTGACCAAATAGTTTAGAAAGATGTTACAATATTCATATACCTAATCAATCTTCATTTCCGGTACCTAACATGATTTATGTTAAATAGATAGCAATAATAATTAATAATAATTTTTAATAATTTTTGTGGCGAGCTGATGGTGAGTGGCGACACCACGTACCCTACCTCCAGGGGGACCATACATACATGCGCTTACAGACAGACACATACTCACAGTTACACACCCTCCGCACCTGTCTTACCTTAACTGGCCGGCCAGAGTGGAGTCGCAAGAGCAGAACATACGCTCCAGGGTGGAAGTGTATTGCACGTAATGGCGTAATAACGGGGAAACCCGCTCTCGGGGGTAAGCCCCGTGATGGTGAAACCGGAGCCGCACCTCTCGACACCCTCAGCTGCTCACATTGTGTTGCGCCCTGGCCGCATTTTCGTGGCTAGTTAGGGTGCCCACAGGCAGTGTAGCCAACGAGCAGCAAGTCACCATCTACCAGGCTAAAATTGTTGTGAGAGATTTTTAGGTAGATGTCCGTAACCATTAACATCCCATCCATAAGACCCAAACCAAGTAAATCCCTCCCTGGCAAAAGTTCGGCAGCTGTGGAGGACTGTCCGTTAGTGCATCTCAATGGTACATTAAGGGATAGACCTCCATAGATGCAGCCATCTCACTTTTTAGATAAAAAGGTACTAAAAGGCCTCTTCATGTTGGCTTTAGCCCCATATGAACGCCTCAAAGGACCGGGTCCCCATAGACCCGTGGCTGAAAAGCGTACCAACTTAATAATAATAATATTTTTTATTTTAAAAATAAGTTTTTACAAAAACTCTACAGTTGATTGGAGTCTCCTTTTAATGTCTAAGGGTCTTGAAAATCCAGATTAACTTTCATATTCTAGATGCCAGTTGTTCCAAGTGCGAGTACCATGACAGCTTTTGATCCACTATAACTCCTAGGTATTTAGTACATGAAACCTTATCTATTTTAGGACATTGGCAGTTCATAGCAGTCGTTAACATTTAACGGAAAAGTCAAGAAGACAAAGAAAACAAATAAAAAGTGTTAAAACTAGATCAGATTGCTATATATTCTTGTAATTTATAAAAAAAAATAACGAAACTGAAAATAGTATATTATGCAATTAGTGAATAAAGGACGGATTTACTTCGAGGGCCATAGATGAATCACGAGCAGGTGAAGGATTCTAACGACTGAATCACGACCGTAGGGAGTGATTCATGATGATTGAATCACGAGCGTAGCGAGTGATTCAAGTGTTAGAATCCTGAGCAATGCGAGTGATTCATGCATGGCCCTTGATGTAAATCCGCTTTATTCAAGAATTGCATACTATACTTTATACCAAGACTACGAGAATAATTTTTCAAAACTAAAATCCGACTTCACCATCAAACTACACAATCGGTTTTAATAAAAAAAATATGGGACCACCTGACAGGTATTCCCATTAAAAAAAAAAGAATAATTTCTAAAAAAATTCTAAATCGTTATAAACGTCTTCTAATAAATCGATCAACATATATATATATATATATAAAACATAAGATTCCGACGAATTGATAACCTCCTCTTTTGGAAGTCGGTTAAAAAATAGTGAGTAAAAGTACATTTTATTCACTGTTTTCAGTGAATAAAATAAACTTTTGAGAGGGGGAATGGTATAAATTATTTTATTTTAGGACTGGGGGCTTCTTTTCGAAAATTCTGAGTTTCTTTTGAATTTTGCCATGAAACAAATCATTTTTTTTTCCTATGTTATTTAGACTATTATTGACCAATTATGTACAGTTTTATGAAAATCGGAAAGTTCATGCATTTAAGGGATATACAAGAAAGAAGCTATATCCTAATTTGAGCCTCATATATAAGGCCACTCTGGCCTTATTTAATTGTAGAGGAGTTAAAGAGGCCCGGTGAAAGCTTGACAACCGTGTAATGGAGCTTAAGTGAAAGTTTTTCAGCCCTGTCACAGTTGGGAGATTAAACAAACTTTTCGTAATACAATTTTATAAGAAGTCTTAATGTACTTCTGAAGATAATGGAAAGTAGGGTTTTTGGGTCGTGTGTGCGATGATAGGATGTTGGGTGAAAAAGCTTTTAAATTTTATCGCTTCGGGTATGTACTGTCAGAGAATGAGATACCTGATCGTGATAACGAAATGGTAAGATAATAATGTGAGTGTTAACTTATTAAATCGTTCATTATTTTAATAAGCCAACGCTTATAAATATAATGACTTAGTTTTGATAAGCTCTTTAAAAAATGATTTCAAACAAAATCTATTTTCGCCCAACCCATCGCGATTATGAAATGTAGTCTAAATCCATCACACGTGGGCTTTATTATCGTTTTTATGAATCTTAATCGACCGACAATTTACCGCAGTACAGCTATACTACAAAGTAAACTATCTGTCAGGAAATTATAAATCAATCAATAAAGTCTCATTAATGCTGTCTGAAGGTCGCCTGAAATAGACATCCTCCATTTTTCATCCATACAATACACATGCAACTGTCAGGGTGTGTCGTCCTATCGTATCTTTATTAGATAACTAAGTATATCTACGCTATTGTACCAAAGATAGTGTCGCGAACGAGATACACGCAGAATGTTTGCGAGCAAGAAATCCGTGGAAACTTGTAAGAATACAAGCAAAACTATTCCTTATGTCTTTCGAGCATAAAGTCTCGAGTTGTTTGGCTAGTTACACTCAAACACACGTACTGGCGCCTCGATGTTTCCCGTCATTCGTCTAGTATGGAGAATATTCCAGAATAATGTAGACCTCTATACCGACGCACATAAAAAGTCGATCGAATGACCACACTAATTCAGTACGAGCTACGAAAGCGATCACTACGAAGAAAGCGAAGTGACGGTAACATACCCTAGTGCGACAAGTGGATACCTGGACCTCTGCTGCTACGCGACTTGGACTAGGACATCACGAAGACTATCTTTACGTGCGTTTGGCGTTTGGCGTTTTTCTTCAAATCTCGAACCCCAGTTTTGTAATATTCGTTTGTGCGTTGTGTGGTTCGTGCTGAATAATACCTTCGCATCTCTTCCTACGGATGTTGTAAAGGGGGGATTCAAGGTCTAAACATCTCATGGAACAAGTGCATTCGTAGACTTCGACAAATTTTGGCACAAAATGCATTTCCAATGAGGATTTGGGTTATCATTGGAGCAAAAAAAAGAACAGAAACACAGACCACGAGGTCCGAAACAGAACAGCTAAGGATGAAACCGGGAAATCATTTTGATAAGGCCAACTCAGTACCGTTTTTTCCGATTAAAGATATGTTTTGCGCCAAATTATAAAATCTTCAAATATTTTCTCTTCAAAACCTATCGAATGATGTATCAAAAACAAAATTGTTTATAAAGATTACAAAAATATATGCATCTTATATTTTAACTGAACCAGCTAAGTTTCTTTCCGCGCAAGACCGTTAAATCCGGTCATTGTTAATAGGCGAGAACCTAAATCATGTAAATAGGCAAAAGGTTATGCCACTTGCGGTCACCCATCCAAATGCGGAACATGCCCAGATTACTTATCCTGCGAAATCGCTAATATAATACGTACTTACACCGTGCCACAGAGTAGCATTGCATAACTGTCGATAGTTTGACTATCGATAGTTTGACTATCGATAGTTTGACTATCGATAGTTGATCTCGAAAAACCGTCACAATATCGATAAGACTATCGATAGTATCGATTGTCAATAGTTTTCAATACTATCGATATTGTGACTGTTTTCGAGGTCACAATAGTATCGAAAGACTATCGACATTTTATACTATTGCTTGCAACACTATCACAGAGTTCCATTTTGTACTACTAGTATTTAACGTGCTATATTCCCCAAACGGTATGAAGTCATGCGACTAAAAAGTATGCCGGAAGCTCCTATAATAAATAAATTAAAGGGCGAGCATACCCAGCCGTTTCAGTCGAAGCGAACAAGTGTACCACATTAAATGCCTCCTTGCCTTATGATTACCTATGAGCAACTGTGTTTAAAAAGGAGGAATACTTTTTTTAATAAAAAAATCCTCAAAGCTTTTGTTTATAAAACTGAGTACGAAAACATGAATACAGCCAAAAAAAATTAATCGTGTTTTGGATAGTGTTTGTCCCTGTAGAAAAGTCTTAAAATTTATATGTAAAAATTAAGAAAAATAAATTGTACTTTACTTTTATTATACTTTAATGACAGCAATTTTTTAAACATAATCACAATATTGTGAGCTATGTACCTACAGTCCCGGTTATTATCAAATCATTATAAAGTTATGGCAGTCGTCAAGTTATGTCAGATGCTTTTAGGCATGAAAAATCTGACACCAGTGTTGGCCCCTAACATACACGAAACAAAGAAAACACTTTCGTTCATTCTGTGGTGCCGTTTTCAAACACGGAGTCACTAAACGAACGGATTTTTGTATGGAAAAAACCATTCCTTTAGGTGACTCCGCGTTTTATAAGTAGCACTTCTGGAGGCCTCAAATACAGAATATTGAAATACATTCACAAACCCAGAGCCGTGAAAAAGTTTTCAAGTACGTCAAGTGGTCGGCAACGTGCAAGCGTTTATGACTCGAAAAGTTAGTGTATTAATTCTCTTTGACGAAAACATTTATTAAATTGGAAATGTTTTTAAAAATTTTAGATACCTTTTATGAATAACCCCTCAGCTTGTCGATGCGGCTGATGACAAGAGGGCTGGCTCATATCTCGCGCAGAGGATTGCAGTAGCTAATCGGCGTGGGAATCCAGCCAGTATTGTTAGCACCATGCCAAATTAACTACATTTAGATTTTTAGTTTAGCTTAATTTAGTTTTTAGTTTTAAATATAATGAAGTGGTGAATCTAAATATTCCGAGTACATCACATTCAACAAGCTGTTGGTAGGTATTCAAGTGCATTTCGTAAGGAGACGGCATCGAGCATTTTTGACGTACTTATACAACGTTGCATACAATGCTTTTTCTACGACTATATTTACTAAATAAAATACAAAAATAAACAAATAAAAATATGAAAATGTTTGACATATTATCTTAGGCAGATACTAGGTACCTATGGTAACTTTATTTTTTTAAATTGACGTTTACTTCCTATAGTGAAAAGTTTTAATTTCATTTTTATTTTGACAGTAAAGAATTTATTTCGGATAGTTTTATTTTTAATACAAACTGCATGAATTCAGTTATTTGTTAAGTTGGTAGGTGTGCTTTGTTAAGAGTGATGATCGAGTAAAACCTTAACCTAAGTGCATCTACATAGGTACTATCGTGTATAGATCAAAAAAGAAACCTAGATAAAGACCTACAATTTTAAAAATTTAGCCTTAGGGCTAGGAGAACCTTTTTCGCGAATTAACGACACATATGATATTATATTAATAATAGAGTATAGACTTTTCTGAAATCATATTACTATGTGTTCTTATAATATTGTTCGGAACTATTTAAAAGACAGACAGGAGTAGAAAAAATAAATAAACTATTGGCAAAATTATACAATTCAATTAATATAAATACCTAAGTATACGTCTTTATAGCCTATTCATCGGCACAGAAAACAAAATGTTTACGGACATCGTACTTGTTCCTTCGACAGCTCCAAAATAGCTTTTCGTACCTTTTGTTCACGTAATTATGTAAAGGAGTTATCTCATAATGACTATCTCCGTGACGTAGTGGGGTTACCATTTCGCTTATCCGCCGCTCGAAGATTCCGGGTTCGATCCCCCGGCCAGGGCAAGTTGGAAAATGGTCTTTTTCAAAAGGTCCTAGGTCTTAGGTACTTTTCTATATACGTTTTTATTATAAAACATAGTATCAGTGATTTACTATCCCATAACACAAGTATATGCTTACTTTGGGGCTAGCTCAATCAGTATGATTAGTCCCAATCTTCTTCTTATTAAAGAACTAAGGTCTTGTCTGTGAAGCAACCAATCGCTTTCATCTCTCTTTGTCCAAAGCCAACTTCTTCATATTTCTGTTGCATGGATTTGATCTTTCAGTTGGTCTATAAACTGTCTTTCTTTGCCTCTTCTTCCTTCTATTTTCCCCTCCAATATTACTTTAGAATACTCGTCGTGTCTTATAAGGAGCAGAAGAAAAAATTTTTCCTCTCCTAGAATTTATAGTGTTATAGTTTGTAGAACATATATTGTCGCAATATATATTTATTTAATTATCTCAGAATTTTACTCGGAGACTACTTTTCTCCACACTGTTAATTTAATCTTTGGCAAAACATCACCCTCTTTATGTTACCTTGTGTATTTTCACTGCGAAGCTAACATAATTTAAATATTTTAATGGACTTCTAGACACCAGTACTAAAAAGTCCTTTCGCTTGTCAAAGCACAGGACATGTTGGGTTCATCTTTCGTATTTAAAATCCAGAGCCATCGTGACTGTTTCGCTTTGATGAATAATGAAACAACTCTTGGTTATTAAACGGCTCTTGGGTTTGTCTAACCGTCCGTTTCGATTAGGCTTTAGGCTCGACTCTTAGTGGCTTGGAACGACTTTATTCTGATGGTCGGAATAATGTTGGGTTTAACTAGCGGTCTTGCAACCCAGGCAAGGGCCAGCAATGGACTTAATGGATAAGTGGTTTCAAGCCACATAGTAACACTCTCTGTGTCCCGATGTTACATATAAAATAGACTGTATTAATTACTCATAGATACGGCATGTTTAAGGTTCCGTACCGGACCCTAATATTAACCAACTTGTCTGTAAAAAAAAAGTTTAAATTGGTCTAGCGTGTTTTATTTAACTGTTTGTTTTGGTTCCGATTTGACAATCAACGCAAAAGTAATTAGTGAAGTCTCGATTTTGTTTCGGCTCGCCAAGCCTTATTTTGTTTCAACTGGTCAAGCCAATATGAAGTACTGATCCGTCAAACGCATATTGGTTTTTATTTTAAATTAAATAAAAATTTTGCTCCACGCCTCGTAATAATATTATTAATGTATACATACATATATAATACATAAGTCAAGGACATAACAGCCGACAAACTGTTTATTAATAAACCAAAAACTCTATTTTAAATAATGATAACAGTACCAAATTAGAAAACAATTTTATATAAATGTTAAGTACCTAATCGGCGTTAATAGTATAAGTAAACCATAAAGCATTATTTAAAAGATTAAATTTTCATTTTAATCTATACTATAATAAAAGAGTAAAAAAAATGTGTCTGTACATTGAAAAATTTTCAAAAAAAAATATTTGGGGCGATGGAGATATAGTAATAGAGTAAGAATATAAAAAAAATGTCTGTCTGTTTGTCTGTTTGTCTGTTTGTACACGCTAATCTCCGGAAATACTGGACGGATTCGAATGAAACTTTTTTTGTTATATAGCTGTGAAGCCTGGGCAACATATAGGCTATAATTGAGTTTGGAAAATGGAACACATGATGCAGAACTATAATGGTCCAGCTAAACTATAAGAAATATTAAAATGCCGCCTTAGCAAAAGTTGTTAAGTCTGATGAGAACTTTTTGTTGAGTTATAATACAACTGGCCAAGCGCGAGTCGGACGCGCGCGAAGGGTTCCGTACCATAATCTATGAAAAATCACGTTTGTAGTATGGGAGCCCCGATAAATACTTATTTTATTCGATTTTTAGGGTTCCATAGGGTAGGGTAGAAACGGGACCCTATTACTTAGACCGTCCGACTGTTTGTCTGTCTGTCTGTCACCAGGCTGTATCTCATTAACCATTATAGCAAGACAGTTGAAATTTTTATAGATGATGTTTTTTGTTGCCGCTGAACAAAAACATACTAAATGTATACTATAATAAAAGAGTAAAAAAAATGTGTCTGTACATTGAAATTTTTTCAAAAAAAAAGTTGTTTCGTTCGAAGTAGAACTTATAAGTTCAGTATTTGCGGACCTTCAGAGCATAACACACCAGAAAATTCTTGGTTATGTGAACGCGCCATATTGACACCAAAAAATTAAAAATCAATTAATAAAGAACTTATGACGCAAATTATTGTTAACTAGCTTGTGCCCGCGGCTTCGCTCGCGTAGGGGTGTAATTTATTAAAATCCTTTCTTAGGGGATGCCTACGTCATAGTAGCTTTATGCATGCAAAGTCTCAGCCCGATCGGTTTAAAATTGACAAAGTTTCATACAAACTTTCATCCCCTATTTTATCCCCTTGGGGGTAGAATTGATCAAAATCCTTTCTTAGCGGATGCCTACGTCATAACATCTACCTGCATGCCAAATTTCAGCCCGATCCGTCCAGTGGTTTGGGCTGTGCGTTGATAGATCACTATGTCAGTCAGTCAGTCACCTTTGAGTTATATATATTTAGATAAATAGATATATATTTAGATTTCTTGGATAGTGTTGATGACGACGCCACCAATTATCCAGTTGAGTTTCTTAATTCACTTGCAGCAAATGGACTCACGGCTCACAAAATAAGTCTTAATGTCGGAGGGCCAATAATGCTGATGCGAAATTTGACTCCGCCGAAACTGTGTAACGGAACCCAACTTATGTCTCAGCACTGTATGCCGAAGTTCAGCGGCTGAATTTCAGCCAATGCATGCCTGCAATGTTATTTGCATTACTAGCAACACATAACGCCGAACTTCCGATGCTTTTGCCTGAATCGGACCCGTACCCGTACCCGTACCCGTACCCGTACCCGTACCCTTACCCATACCCGTACCCGTACCCGTACCCGTACCCGTACCCGTACCCGTACCCGTACCCGTACCCGTACCCGTACCCGTACCCGTACCCGTACCCGTACCCGTGCCCGTGCCCGTGCCCGTGCCCGTACCCGTACCCGTACCCGTACCCGTACCCGTACCCGTACCCGTACCCGTACCCGTACCCGTACCCGTACCCGTACCCGTACCCGTACCCGTTCCGCTCCCGCTCCCACTTCCGCCGCCGCCGCCGCCGCAACCGCCGCCGCCGCACTTTAGCACAACACGAACTTCAGCAGCTGAACTTCAGCTTATTTAGTGTGTCATCCCCACCGAACTTTAGCCACTAAACTTCGGCATAGTCTGCTGAGACACTTAAAGCTCACAGTAAGTGAGTGATGCCAGTGAAACTGTATTTATTCCGCGTATGCCACTCATCCCCAACAATTTTCCTTTTGAAAATACACAGTTCCATATGTTAACTTGCTTTGCTATGAAAATAAGTCACAGTTTTAGAGGCTTAAAACTGCTGATGTCGATCTAAGGACTGCTTTTTCGCATGGCCTACTTATTGTGGCTTTCTCCAGGGTTAGTAACACTTCAGCTCTTTTCATATTGGCTCCCGAAGGAAAGAATTAAAATAATATTGACTTTTAACTCCTGTTACAAGTACTTTCTCCCTCTGTCTCTCTCTCTCTCTCTCTCTCTCTCTCTCTCTCTCTCTCTCTCTCTCTCTCATTAGTTTTTATTTATATTTATACGCCGGAGTCATAAAGTCCACGCGAACGAAGTCGCGGGCATCAGCTAGTACATAATAAAAAGCAATAGATTAATCATGTCCTATTGAAATTTAGAAAATAAAATTATAGAAATCTAAATTATTTAATTGGCGTTAACAGTGCAAATAAACTATAAGGTCGCAGGTCGATTAAATATAATTATTATTAAAATTTGAAATTACTATTCTAAATTTAAACATTGGTGGGCTGATATCTTTCCACTTACAAATTCTTTAACTACTTTTTTCATTTTACCTTCTTTACAATAAACTTACCCTCATGACATGACGCTTCTTAATCTAGACTAATGTTATAGACTACAGTAATAAGAGGAAAGTTTAGTGATATTGTTTGTAATAGTTAAACTTAAAAACGAATGGACTGATTTCCAAAATGATTTAACTATTTGGGTATTGCAATGTTCCTGACTACCATGGGCTCTAATTTACACGAACAAGGTCGCGCGAAAATAGCTAGTGTCATGTCATCTGGGTAAGTTTATTTTAAAGAAGGTTAATAAAAAAAAAATTGTAAGTGGAAAGATATATGCTTACCAATGTTTAAATTAATGGCAATAAAAATTTTACGTTTCTTGACAAATCGGAACCAAAACAAGCGGTTAAAACGCACTTGACCAATTTAAACTTATTTTGCATTTGACAAGTTGGTTACTAAATCTACTAAGACTCTGTCTGTCCGTCCGTTAGTCTGTCTGTCTGTTACCAGGCTGTATCTCATGAACCGTGATAGATAGACAGTTGAAAATTTCGCAGATGATGTATTTTTGTTGCCGCTATAACAATTAAAAACAGAATAAAATAAATATTCCAGTGGGATCCCTTACAACAAACATGTTTTTTTATATAATGGTACGGAACCCTTCGTGCGCGAGTCCGACTCGCACTTGGCTGGTTATTATGTATGATATACTCAGAAAATTACCAATACTTAATCCAACGCAATTATTACTCGTAATGAGTATTATTAGTGAGATGAGTAAGTCTGGCACCTTAGGCTCTCGGGCTATTATTCATTAACAATTTATGATTGACGATCAATGTAGCGATCAATACAGAAGCTGTGATTAGCAGTTTAATCTAAAAGTATTGGCATTGCGACCTTGGGCTATTGAATGATGATCTTGTAATAAATAATTGCAGAAAAACACTTGAAATATTAATATCCGTCTGCTAGTACTTTCATTAAAGCAAGTAGGTAATATTATATATTTTTATTGACAGGAATATCAGTCATAATATAAAGAAACCTAGGTACCATTGGATGCCGACAGACAAAATCTCGGTGAATGCTAGAACGACAGTTCATTTACTTTTCGTGCATAAGAGCTTCGAAAGAGGGAATCGAAATTATGTTATCCCGACTAGAGTCTTTCCTGACTGTCAGTTGTACCAAAACAGCATAATAAATCAAAGGTAGTGTATAAATAATGATACAATTTGTATTGTTTGCTTCATGCTTAAAAAAGGCATTGGCGTATTTTAAAAAAAAAAATATGTAAATAACGTTTTAATTAAAACAGTATTGTACGGCGCAGGCTTCGGCTATCACCTGGGCCCGCACCATACATGAAGAGATGTTGATGTTGAGATTTAATGATGTTATGGAGACACAAGACCACATCACGTAGAAACTGTTTATTGTCGATATTAATTACGTTGTAGAGTTGGTTGTGATGTGTCCTTTCTCGATCGCCGATAGTGTCTACGAGGGGCTATGCCTATTACTATAGCTATAGAAATTAAGAAATAAAATTGGTAAAACGGAACAATAATCTTTATATCGAAGTAGATTTCTTTTTCTTATTTTTTATTTAACTTTATTACAAATGTAATAGGCGGACTGAAAGGCATAGGCTTTATCTATCAGTCAACCTACTGGTGATGCCGAGATTAAGAAGTCTTTTGATAGACGCGCAACATATGTAATTTTGAAAGATATATTACTAATAATAATATAAGAATATATTAATTAAAATAACAATATATATCAATATGCTTACTTTCAAAATATACATGGATATAAGATATAATAACCAATACGTATACTACATATATGTTATTTGTATTCTATCTGACAGTTCCCGAAGATAATGTGCAAGCACTGCACTTTTAAACGCTACTCGAGTCTCGAGTACGAGCCTTCTGGATATTGATTGCTAGGGCGTTCCAAAGCTTTGCCGCTTGAACAGCAAACGAACGTTCGAAGAACCCACTCCGGTGAAATGATATATCGAGACGATTTTTCGAACACAAGGTAGAAAATAAAGAGAAAATTAACTGACTATAAATTGAATGACGACAGATTACATTTTCATGCTCGATTTAATTAAGACTGCGACAATTTATGAATGTATTTACAAGTATTTTGTTATTTTAAAAATAAAGTAACGTTTCTGTTGGGCATAATTTCAATACAGGTAACGTTAAATTGTACTGTCCTTTATTTTCCTACTACCCAGCAACAGGTGACGTCAGCCACTGCCATTCGGGAAAAGGGATCAGCGACGTCAGTCAGCATTAAATGCTTGCCTTTAATCGTCAAAAAAAATACAAATACTAAAAGAATCGTGTCAGAAAACGCTAGTCAACCCTGCGGCGAGTTAACAACGGTTTTCCGAATTATCCTTGTCTCTTATAACTGTTAATAACAAAAACATTCGTCTGAGTCGTTCGTCTTTGGTCGGTTACAAATTATACTTGGAATAGTAACGGTTGACCGAAAACAATGTGATTCCCCTTACGGTTCGGTGATGCTGTTGCCTTAACCGACCTATTCGCTAACTTTCTGGTGGATTAAGTATGCTCTGTAAAAAAAAATACAAAATGCAACTACGCCAATGGATAAATAAGTCACTATTTATAAAAATATTTTTTAAAACAAGCTTTTATCTAAAGTGATCCTCAAGACGAATCAAACGAGCCCAAAGTTCATGGGTTTGCGTCGTTTCATAACAGAGTTCCTATGGCCACCGTCCAGCTCCATCATCAGATCAGATCCATGTCATCATAATATTCAAAATTTCAGCTCAATCGGAAACCGGGAAGTGGGTCAAATTTAACTTGCAATATTTGATTACAGACAGACAGACAACGGGTCAGGTGAAACGAAATAAAAGCTTGTAAAAAGATACCATCGAATCGTTGAAACGTTACACCTAAAATGTAAACATTTTATACGTAAGTAAAATGCAGAGCTGAGCTTTGCTCCGCCTAACTCCGTTTTAATCAAAACTAATCGAGATAAATCTCTAGATTTACTTAAATCATTTTAATTGTAGTCAAATTTCAATAACATTGTTATGTGCCTAGTCAAATGACAATATTCGATGTTATCTTGCTTATGGTCACAAGACCAGACAGCTCGTTTTAATAGGGAATGTGCGGAATGTCCGCTCAGTGGGCGTACTTATTACATAAAGTCTACATGTTCAACATCAGTTCATATGAGGCTTATGAAATATTTAGCCACTGAATCGGAGATGTTAAAAAAAGTCCTTTGCTACTTTCTCGATCTGAAGGCCACAAAAATATAATTTTTGAAAGCTTTTTAGGGATACATTTTTTGAATTATTTGTTCTTATTTTACAGACAAACACTGCAGGCACACAAAATTAAGCCAATTATAATGCAACGTACAGCCATCTTGCAAATGTAGACGAATTACTCTTTGTGGGATGGTACTGGCGGAATTTTTACTTTTCATTTTTATCAAATGTCTGTGGAGTGTTGGTCTTTGTATGAATATCACAAAGACGAAGTTTTTGTGTGACGATCCAACCGTAAGCCACATGAATATAGATAGCAAGAACAAAGAAAGAGTGGAAGAATACGTAAATCTGGACCAACTATAAGGACGGACAAGAGAAATCTACCGACGTATTAGGCTGGGTTGGGCAGCATTCTGTACCCTATCCGAGATCTTCAGATCCAAAATCCCCATTTAACTCAAACGGCGAGCCTTTAATATGTGAGTACTACCCGTGATTATACTGATGACGTATGGCGCAGAGACTTGGACTACCAAACACATGGCCCATGACCCCTGGGTGGCCCAACGCAATATAAAGCGATTTATGCTTGGAATTACACTGCTGGGCAAAGTGAGAAACACAGAGATTCGCAGGTGAACTAAACTTCCTGCTTCCTGGCATAGTCCATAGCTCAGAGAGGGTGAAGTGGGCCGGCCACTGAAGCCGTGTCGAAGATTAGTAGAATGGAGACCGAGACAGGGCCACAGGAGCGTAGGAAGACCAGCATTGAGATAGGCGGGTGACATACTCCAAGTAATGAAAAAAGCTCGAGACCTATACTCAATAGTGCATAGTGAAAGGTTGAAATAAGAAAGAAAGAAGACTGTGAAATGTGCTTGGAAAGATGAGCAAAAATTCTCCGTTCTGGCAGCTAAATAGCCGTCGGAATAGAGGCAAACCGAGGACAAGATAGCGGGATGACCTCCATACATAAATCACTGAATGGAGAGCGATCGTTAAAGACAGAGACGAGTGGAAAAGAAGGAGAGCCCTTTTCCCAGCAATGGAACATAAAACCGACAGGCCAGGAAAAAAAAGTTAGGACAGTAAGTGTTATTAGTCTCGATATGTGGTACCTTAAAGATAATTCATAAGTTACTCTCAGTAGTCTGAATGTAAGTAATTAAAAAGAAACTTGTTTTCGTTGCGCTGCAGCGAAGTAAACACAAAACATGTAAAAGTTCAAGAAACTGAAAGTCTGAGTGAAATAAAATATGAAAGGAATGGCGGGTTATTTAAATCGGACTCCGGGTGGGGTTGAGGGTCGTGGCCTCGGGACAACACTCGCCAGACTGCTTCGCGTCCTGACTATCAATTATGTATGAGTTCAATGCAAGTGCCATATTATAAAATAAAAAACAGTATAGGGTGTGGTTTCATAAATTCTGTGCGAAACGAAAAAAAAAAATGAAACACCAATTCTTTATTATTATTTTATAGGGCGGCAAACGAACAAGCGGGTCCCTGATTGTAAGTGATCACCGCTGCCCATGGACAACTGCAACAACAGGGGTGTCACAGAAGCGTTGCCGGCCTTTCAGGAAGATATAGACTCGTTTTTTTTAAGGGTTTCAATGTCGTATCGGTCCGGAAACACTGCTGCAGGAATTTGATTCCACAGTTCGGTCGTACGTGGTAAAAAAATCCTTTTAAAACGTACTTGATAGCCAACTATCCAAGTGGTGTGGATAAAATTTTAATTTCAGGCGGGTGGTGTGGTGGTGATATTTGCCCACTATCACGCATAAAGTGGCCTTAGCCTATGCTTAGAGCCGCAAAACCCAAAATGCTCCGTTTGCCCCATTAAGTAAAAGACGTGACATCTTATAATATATTGTATACTAACCCAGGGTCCTCAGATAAGACGAAAGTGCGAGAACAAATAGACTAAAATGGCGCAACTGCGTTCAAGTGCATTTGCTTATCGGTTTATCCTGTCGCAAGCTGCAAATGATCAAATGACAAATGAAGGAGAGAAACATTGCATCCATGCCAATTTCATTAAGTAACTAAATGAAATTTTTGGTTCCAAATGAAACCAGAATTAACGAATGCTAGTTGGAAATGGATACATGTTATTATTATAAAATGACTTATATGTGGTATGATACCTGTCTCAGAACAATTTCTTTTCTCCCAAAGCACCACGGGAAAAATATAGATAGATAGATAACTCTTGTGTAATGTATAGCCATGCCGCCTCCGCCGGGGCCCAGCAGGCGGGGTAGACCCAAAAAGTGCTGGCTAGACGTCGTCAAGGATGATATGCATGCTAATCGTCTTACAACCAAGGATGCTCAAGACCGTGCAAAGTGGAGAAGAAAAAGTCGAAGAGCGGACTCCAGGCTTCTCAGCATTGCAGCTGAGGACGCAACTGGGAAAACACTGAGATGAGAGAGAGATACTCTTGATTTTACACGAAAAGAAAAATGTAAGACAAAGAAATAATTTTAAATTAAATAATTACAATGGTTGGTCTTATCGCTTATAGCGATCTCTTCCAGACAATCAGTGGGTGGAGAGGTGACATATTCAAGTAACATAGCGAGTGAAATTCTTCCAGTTTTCTTGGTCAATCCGGTGTTTGTATTTTTGTATAGATGTAAACTGTAATTTAAAGATTTTGTTTCTAACCCCCAACAAAAAAGAGGGGTGTTATAAGTTTGAGGCTAATGTCTTTATGTCTGTCTGTGGCATCGTAGCTCGCGCACCGATGGACCGATTTCGATGCGGTTTTTTTTTGTGTGAAAGGAGCAGTTCTCTAGCGGTGGTTCTCTATATTTGATGAAAATCGGTTGAGTCATTTAAAAGTTATTGATGTTAACGCTTGAAAGTGAGAGCTTTTTTTAGCAAATAAAAGATGGCGCTACGGACATCCATCTAGTGATGAGTAGCAGAAATACCGATACGACTTAGGCAGTTCCGCTACCCATCACTAGATATGTTCTTGTTAATCGGGGGCTTTTTTAATTTACTTAGCAAATAAACTGTTCCTTGTAGAAATATATGTTCCAATGGACTTACTGATAAGCAATAAGCAAACCAGTTGTGGAACATCAATCATTCATCCAAACAACTAACCTGCAAGTCATTTTTAGTTCAGAGAATGGCGTAACCAGAACAGGTCACTAATAAACATATACTAGGTATCACATCTTTATCCCTAAAGGGGCAGATAGAGCCCAATAGGTCATGCGGCCCTCGGCATACAGAACCCAGAGCCGCAAGACCCAAAGGCTACTTTGATCACAATAGTGATGGGTTGCTAGCCGCATAACCTATTCTTATTTATTTATTTACAAATTTATGTACACGGAAAATTTTGACAGAGAATACAAACCAAGAAAAGAAAATCTAAGGTTGACTAGAAGAGATCACTATCTGGGATAAGACCGCCTTTGTACTGTGCTTATTCTTTTAAATTGTATTTATGTGTGTACAATAAAACTTTTACAAAAAAACAAATAACATTAGGTTGCGGACCAGTGTGTGTTGTGCCCATTGTCTTAATCGGCTTTTACGATCTGAGTGGGAAGAAAAGCAGCTGGTACATTCTTTGTTTTTTTAGGGTTCCGTATATTATTGCCCAGACGAGCATGGATACACGGGTCACTAATCTATGAAAAAAATAAACGTATTTTTTACAATCTTAATGGAGCCTAACTGGCAACATGCAAAGAAGTTTAATTTTTTAAGTCACATTCGATGACTTGAGGGTTATTTCCTGAGGGAGCAACTTAAACAGGTGGGAACGTTCCCGGGATAAAGCACTTAGCTTGAAGCAATACTTATCGCCTTTTAAAAAATTCTCGAATGCTCTAAAATCCTACCTTGTTTCAAAATGCTATTACGCTGTCAAAGACTATTTAATGTAAATAAATATAGAATTTTTTTTTTTTATTGTTAAATTTGACATATTATGCATGAAATTTATTTTAACACTTAATATTATTTTAATTGTGTTTAGTTTTAAATAAATTGATTGACATCTACCCATTGTATTTGTAATGCTCCTTGAGTTGCTATGATGAGAACATCAATATACCTAAGACCTGTATGTATTATAACTCATAGTTAGCAAATAAATGTTTGAATCTTTGAATCTTTGAATCTTTGAATTGATAGTATGCTAGGTAGGTACATGATTGGAATTTAGAATTCCCTTACCCTAGACTTTTCCATGCAAACGTAGTCTAAGCTTTTATTTTAAAAAGAAATGTGAGATTTCGGCAGTGTTTTGTAATTTTAAAGAAATTGCATATAACTAGTTTTCGACGGTCAAATTTAAACTTGAAAGAAAATATGATAGTGTAAAAGTTTTCCATACTGAAAGTCAAATATGATATGATCATGTGGTATACTATATTCTCTTTTAAGTTCATACTTTGACTGTGAAACCTAGTTATATGCCTTTATTTATGCAATTTCTTTGAAATCGCATAATTTCGCAAATTTCTGACATGCCGTTTCAAAATAAAAGCTAGACTACGTTTGTATGGGAAAGTCTGATTCTGTCTAGGGTAAGGGGACTCATAACATTCGAGCTTCGCTTTTTGACTACTTAGTATTTCTCATTAAGTAAGTAATTATGTCTGGTTATAATATAAGTATTTATTAATTAAAAGACATAATAGTAATAATGAAAAAGCCTTTCTGGCGAGTAGGTGACCAATACTGTGAAAATGAGTTCCTTTCGGCGTTTCTTCACAGCAGTGCTCGTTACTCGTACGAAGCGCTGGTATCGGTACATAGCTTTTCTTTAAAATAAATTAAATTTTAATATACACTACATTAATGTAAATTATACTTATTGACGTGTAAAGGTCTAATTACTGAATACCTAAACATTTGAATTTGAATAGGCAACCACGTAATCCGATACAAGTGGCTTTCATGAAATGTTCACTAGTATATCAGAGTATTTATGAAAGATTTATTTCTTGCCTAGTGAAGGTAGGTACAACTCATTAGGTACCTACTTAAAAAAGAATATAAGAATGTAAATTCATTCAAAACATTTATTTAAATTAAATCATATTGAATAATACTATTTGCTACCATCTTAATGGACTTTACAGATTGGCAATAAATAAAGAATTTCTTTTCAACTGTAATATAAGTTCATTGAAACTTCTTAAAATTACGAAGGGAACTAGGGTCATGCCCTTAGGGACTCACTTGAACAGGTGGGAACGTTCCCGAAGCGGCTATAACAGAAAGTACTTGCCTTTTAGCAAAACGTATTGAATGAATAGTTGGTACATGATTGAAAATTGAACTTGCAAATAGGTACCGTAAAAATATATTATACAAATATAAATGAACTAGCTGTAACCCGCGACAAATGTTCTATTTGTCTCAAATTATTTGTCTCTCACTAAAAATGACAAAGTTTCATAATAATATAAATTCGCATCCCCTAATGCACCCCAGGGGATGCAATTTTTAAAATCTAATTTCTGTATTATTATTTTCTACTAACTATAATTATAAATTAAAAATTTCATGTGTCTCACTTTAAAAATTACGAAGTTCCATACAAACTGGCAACCCCTATTTCACCCTCTTAGGGATGGAATTTCCAAAAATCCTTTCTTAGCGGACGTCTCCTAGTCACAATCTACCTTCCTGTGAAATTTCATCTTCATTGGCTAAGTAGTTTTCGAGATTTCGTGATGAGTGAGTGAGTGATTTTCTCTTTTATATATTTATATATATAGATTATATTGCAACATGATAAATACACAAAAATAACAAAACAATAAATAACAGGCCAAGTTCGAGTCGGTCTCGCACCCGAAGGATTCGGTACCATTATTTATAAAAAATCACGTTTCTTGTACGGGAGTCCCACTTAAATATTTATTTTCTTCGGTTTTTAGTACTCGATGTTCTAACAGCACAAGAAATACATCGTCTGTGAAAATTTCAACAAATTAGCTGTCACAGTTCATTAGATACAGCCTGGTGACAGACAAACGGATGGACGGACGGACAGCGGAGTCTTCGTAATATGGTCCCGTTTTTACCCTTTGAATACCCTAAAAACAATATAGGCACAAAGGCGGACTTATCGCTATAAATTCAATCTCTTCCAGCCAACCTTTTTTGGTGAAGGAAAAATTCATTCAAAACAAGGTGGGGTTAGTACATATATCTATAATTAATTTATTATCAGAAGTATCTGTATCATAACGGGGTAAACAGAACCTAGGGCTGAAAGAACCAAAGGCCACGTTTAGAGAGATGGTTAATTTCGATTTATTGATGTTTTTAATTAGAATAGAAAGCTTCAGACAAATACATTGATTCAAGGACGTTCAGATTTCTCTATCTGATGTTTGCCATTTGGCACGCGGAACTGTAACTATTCTCTAGTTAATGAATATTCTTTTAGTAGAAAAATAGATACTAACTATTCGCAGAAAAAGGTTTTTAAAAGTCCTGTACGTTTTTCCATAAAATACATTCATTAACTATTCGCAGAAAAGGATTTTTAAAAGTCCTGTACGTTTTTCCATAAAATATATTCACTAGCTATTCGCAGAAAAGGATTTTTAAAAGTCCTGTACGATTTTCCATAACGGACATTTACTAGCTATTCGCAGAAAAGGATTTTTAAAAGTCCTGTACGTTTTTCCATAAAGGACATTCACTAGCTATTCGCAGAAAAGGATTTTTAAAAGTTCTGTACGTTTTTCCATAAAATACATCCATCTTTCCATAAAATACAAATACTATTTATATGGAAAAATATCCAAAAATATGTAATCATTTTACAAACTTACTTATATCTATTTAACAAACAAACAAAAATAAAATTAGAATGTATAAGTATAATTAAAAATATTTTAAAAGAAAAAGGTTTAAGTCGTATTAAGAAATAGGTAGAGTTAATTTTGCGTAGGCAGTAACAAATATACAACAAACAATGCAATTAAATATATAGTATATGTTTAACACCTACTCATGGTTTAACTCACAAAAAGTACTTATCTTAAGTACATATTTAAAGAAATATCCTTCATTTACACAAATATGAAAGGAACACAAACAATACAATACAAAAGCCAGTCATATCGTAAATTAAAACAAGGTAGAAATATGCAATTACAAGTCAGCAAAATTAAGAAGATTAAAACATCTAGCTTACCGTTACTTAAAGCACAGCAAAGCGCCTGCTAAACTTAATTGGTAAAATTACCTTCAAAAGTGAAATCCGAGATTTTCCGAACAATTCTTCTAAAATATTGTAACACTTTTTGAAAGTACTTAACTTTTATTGCACTAGTTCATCTCAAACTTAACGTGAATTAACTTTTGAATTCCGAATCACATGGTCGGAAGAGCGAGCGTAGGGCGGGCGGGCGACCGCCGCGCGTCGAACACCGAGGGCGACTGAAGCGGGCGAACGCTTCAGACTCTTTTCACATACTTTTCACCAAGAAAACTCATTTTTGACGCACTATAAAATAGCCAACAATAACATTTCTGGAAGTACTTATATTCTATATGAAGAAAGTGATGACTGTAGATGAAACGACAGAGGTTTTTTATTTTATTTTTTTATTTAAATTTATTGTACACAATCTTATGATGGATGGATGTAGGATTACAATGGGTCAAACTTATAATAATGCATTATCTACCAGTTTGCCTTTGGGACATGGTAAGAGATTGGAATAAGGGTGCAAGTGTGGCAACCCAACTTCTTATATTTTCAATACAATACCTATATAATATTAAACTCTATATACTATACATGTATTGATTTCTTATAATAAATACCTTCTAAATACATATAACAAATTTAGGTTTTTCAGGATCGTAGCAAATGGAAGTCCATTCCTACCCCGGTGGAAAAAAGACCTGATGGTATAATTTCAACATATCATATAATTCAACGATATCCCACATGATTGTTTAGTCGAGAAATAAAAATTTACTTTTCACTTAACGTGTATGGGAGCTACTGTAAAAAAAAATCAGTTTTTTATTTAACCACTTTTTTCGCATAATTAATATAATACTCGTACCCATGCCGAATAACAGCTTTCTAGTACTTATAGTCGCCGAGTAAAACCGCGGATGGACAGACAGACAGACAGACATGGCGAAACTATAAGGGTTCCTTGTTTACTACGGAACCCTAAAAAACATCGAAAACTGAATCAGCGACTCCTTATGTTATTATTTTTTCCTAATACGTATACGGTTCGTCCTACTAACATTTGCCTTTTTGATTTATCCATCAAGCTCGAACCTCAACCTTACACTAATACGGTTTATCCTGAAATCAGGTTACCGGTTGATTTGGAGTATTAATTCTCATGGGACATGGATATAAAACAGGAGGCAAATTAAAAAATCCCCGATTGTCAAGAACACCATCTACTGATGAGTAGCGGAATATACGTATCACTAGATGAATATCCGTAGCGCCATCAATTATTTTCTAGATAAAAGCCCTGACCTTCAAGCGTAAACTCCAAATAAATTTTAAACTGCTCTATCGATTTTCATCAAACATAGCTAAGAACCACCACATGAGAACTTGCTTTCACATGAAAAAACCGCATCGAAATCGTTCTATCCGTTCGAGCGCTACGATGACATAGACAGACACACAGACAGACAGACAGACCGACAGACCGAGAGACGATAGCGTCAAACTTATAACACCCCTCTTTTTTGTCGGGGGTTAAAAATATTAATATGCATGATGGGGTTCCACCAATATAGGAATAAAAACCAATAAAAATCTAAATATTATGTGGTAATGGTGGTATCAATATTTAAAAACTTTTATGGTGATCATAAAAGTAAGAGAGCGGTCTTCGGACATTGAATCCACCGCGCTTGTCCAATGCGAGTTGGTGGATGAACCTACTCGGCCTATGGAACGCCGCCGTTGACTTATAAAACGTTTTTCCGCCGCCGTCCTGAGTTGATGCCCGGCCCTGCCCTGGCACCAACTGTCCAATCAGACCTCGACAAGGAGCTATTTCACACAAATTTGCATTTGTGTGCGACAATTTAACGTCATACGAAGTTAAACTGTCGCACACAAATGCAAAGACGCAAGAGCGAAAGATAGAGAGAAATGGAGAACCGAGAGGGAGGCCTTTGCCCAACAAAGGCTAGGGTGCTCTGAATAATAATAATAAATAATAACTGCCATGTGGGATGTGGATTCGACCAAAACCCAAAATGCTCTATCAACTACATTAGAAATAAAAACGTGGTAGTATAAAGTATAGTACTAGCTAGGCGACGGAACGTTGCTCAATTATTATTTTTATGAAAATCACTTTTTTAGCCTCGTCACTCCCTAAATACAGAGTTTCATCAAATTGTTGGAGTTGTATCTGAGATCTTCATTTTATATATATGTACAAGAATTGCTCGATAAAAGTATAGGATATTTAAAAAATATCCCTGCTCTCCGATACACTTTAATCACGATGACATGTGCGATAACAGCGGAATATTTTTACTATAAAACTTCCAGTCTTGGCTAGGTTTCAAAACAATATTTTAAGAGGTCAAGATCAAAACAGCTTTCATGAAAATCTTATTATATCGAATAAAAATTTACATATCAATAATTTTATGGTAGAGCAATAAAGCTTGTTAAGGAGAGGTTGCGCGACCGACGAACGTGAACGATATAATCGGAGTTATGAATTAGCGATGCTTCGCAAAAATATTTAAAACTCCTTATTAAAATTTATTTATCACAGGAAAATAAGAAACAAAAATCTAGAGCAAAAAATTTGTAACTCAACTAGCCGCCGCACGTCAGACGTGGCGACACCGTCTTCATAAAAATGGTTGATGGACACGCATGCGCGCAGCGGTCTTTCATAAATGACAATATATTTATATACATGTAAAAGAATATATGTCCGCTTGTACGTTGCAATTAATGAAAATACACAATATTTACAACTTATTAATACAGAATATATGTAGGTACATACAAAATACAGGTACAAAAGAGTGGCAGTGCAGGCCACAAATATGTGACACCTTGACCATTACTATTCTTAATATATAGCGCTAATTTATGTAGTGAAATCTCAAATTGTAAGATTTACTGTAACGCCGATGACAGTTATATATCTCGGAAACACCGGAAAAAAAATGGACGCTGTTGATAAAATTAACGCTGATTTAAATTAAGTAGCGCTCTGGTCAGAGAGAAACTCATTATTGATTAAACCCAATAAATCTAAGTACATGGCTCAAAAGTACAGTTAAGCAAAATCACATGCCAAAATTTTACTGTTCAGGTCGGCTCGGAGCAGATTGAACGAGTGGGTGAGGCTAAGAATCTTGGCATAATCTTTGATGATCAACTGCAATTTGAAAGACATATTCTTAGTGTAGTGCGTGACTGTTTTCATCGGCTGAAACTTCTTTACAAAATTCGTCATCTAATTATTGATACAAACGTGCGTATAAAGTTGTGTGAGACATATTATAGTTCTATCAAGATTCAATTATGGTGATACGATATATGGACCTCGTCTACTTGCAAGAACACGCCGATTAATACAGAGAGTGCAAAACGCTTGATGCAGATATTGCTTTAATATACCTCCTCGAACTCGAGTATCACCAAATAAAAATAATGCCTCGATGTTGAATATTATATACTCACGTAAGAATTTTCACCTGGCATATCTAATGTTTAACGTCCTGCAACATAAAGCTTCTGAATATTTATATGAAAAGATAAAATTCTATCGCCGTCACAGTAGATATGGTACCCAAGGTGTTGAGTCTATTATCTTAATACACACATAAGACCGTAGCGTTCAAGAGGAGCTTCCGCTACCAGGCGACCAAATGCTGGAATAATTTGCCGCCACCTTTAAGACAGTCGGGTTCGATTTTCTCGTTTAAACCAAATTATAAATCCTATTCATTAAACAGTTAAAAAATTCTTATACCCCTCCAGTTTTTGTCGCTTAGGTAGCGTGCCCTAAGAAAGGTCTCTTGTGTTTACGTATAATTCACATTGTAACTCCGTCGTTCTTTCTCACTGTCTTCCTCTTTGGTAATACATATAATAATATATTGTAAATATATTTGTAATATATCTTCTTTTTATTAATTTTAGAACTTTAATCAGGTTCGGCGGGGCAAGCGCACCTGGACTGGCGGTAGCTCAAAATCAGTGTTTTGCTCACTGGGCAACTCCCTTGTGCAAAATACTGAGCTACAGCCTTTTGTAATACTGTAGCACACACATGCCTGCATTTTAATTATATTAGGTTAAGGTTTTCTTTTTTCATGTGTGCAATAAATAATTTATCTATCTACCTGGTCGTCAGGTCCAATATACTGTAGTCATTGGACCATCAGTTGACAGGCTCTTTTGCTCCGTCAAATGCAGTGGCGTTGGGTGAGAATTGGGGTTTGTACAGCTATTAAACTGTGAAATGGTTTTGGAACTATAAGGTTCTATAAAAGTTAATGTAAGCCGTTCAATATCCGGTATAATTCGCATTTTTTTATTTACTTAATATGAGTAACATGTCTTTAAGGGTGTTTATACAAAATTTAATATTGTGAGTGTATTTTGTTAAAAATACTGAAATAAAATCCTTACATACTCGAATTATAATTATTTATTACAACGGATTAGAACTACAAGACAGATAAAAGTAATGTGAAAGTGTCAAGCAAGAGCAACTTTTTTTTTAAATATTCATCTATAGGTTTATCTACCCAAACCAAGAAGTACCGATACCTAAACTATAAAATCACAATATTTAATATATTTGAATAACCATCAGAAATTATTGTATTTTTAAAAGAGGAGTGTGTGCAATCTAGTCATGCTGCTAGTTTACGGCTTATGATAGTAAATGGACATTATAATGCGCGGTGCACCGATATAAGGAGGTAATAATTATTATTAGTAATAAATGCGTATACCTCTACGGGAACTCGATGGGAATCGGCTTCTAAGGAGGCCCCACCACTGATCAAAAGTATCTAATAACAGCAGCTTGTTGGATGTGACTTCACTGTGCTGCTATCTGGTGTCCCATATTTCTGAAAACCCTCGAATTAGGGCTCAGACCGACGAGCGACCCTGATAGGCGATAGTCATTGCCGGTCGGTGACTAGTGTCACGAACTGCCGCTGGCACACTACCGCTCGTCTGTGCTGTACGCACAGAATAAGTACGTAAAAAAGTCTTACTCAGAAAAGAAATATTCACTCAATGTGGTTAGCGCTATGGTAAAATTTAGCTCGCGTCAAAACTCCTCACCTCTTGGTTTAGATACCTAGATATTCATTGTAAGCAAATTTAATTCTTATTACTCTGGACAAATGATTCATGTAACTGAAATTTCCCTTTCGAAGTGGTCGCTGTGCGCATAGCAATAATGTAAGTATATTTTCGATACCTAAACGGGAAGTGACACAGGCCTGCTGTAAGAGCTTACCAGCAACAGACTATGCCGAACTGATGTCACATTTATCAGAAAAAATAATATTTGACACAGTTATACATTAAACATATTTATTTCTACTAGATAAACCTTAAGCAAATACAATGATCACTAGTACTTTATGAAATATCTAATTGTTACTTCAATTACTACAAACAATAATAAACTATGATGAATAAATTTTGTAATGAGTTACAAAATATGTATTAACACAACCATACGCGGCGACCGTCGAATCAAGAAGACCGGTGACCGGGCGTCATCGCCACTTCTCTGATGGGATGTTGCCATCTGCCGCACGGTGTTGCCAAGTGTTAGCGCCAGTAAGGTGCTAACACATTTTTCATGAAGAAATAAATTAGCCGCGGAATTTCAGCCGCGCAATTTCGGCATATAGAATTCGTAAGGAGTACCTATGTGATGTTAAAAGTGTTATCACACTTCTAAACGAAAATCTCTATATTTGAAGCAAAGACCAATAAGAAAAATTTGAAGTCTTTGGAAATAAAGATAAAAATTTCAATAAATAATGGTGTCAAAATCAAACAGCAAAAAAAATTACTGATATCTATGGTCAAAATGTATTTTTGACTTATTCTTATTCCTACTTTGTTTTTACTCGCAAAATATTTTTTACAGCTTTACACATTTTGTAAAATGAAATATTTATATGGAAAACTCAGTACATAATTAAAATTGGTAAGTGTTAATATAAAATGATTTTCACTTAATAAGCAAAAAATCTTTCAAAATTGAGACCGACGAAAATTGGTTGTTTTCCTTAAAATAGAGTACTTCCAGGAATTGCTAAGTCAAAGCCTTTTTTAATTTCTGATTTAGGTAATTCTAACAAGTAATAATATTAGGGCCGTGGGGACCATCAGCGCATAAAATATAGTACTGTCGTCCGAAAATTTACTGAAATCACTCGGCTCTGTCTGGCTCAAATGATTAGCAATGCCATTTAACGTGGCAATGCTGCTAGCCTTCTGGGCACGTTACCACGGGGCAGCAATTTGCCCGGGCTTTTTGTGTAATTTGTTTATCAATCTAGTTGTAGTTTTTATGGTTCAGTACCCAAAGGATAAAAACGGGACCCTATTACTAAGACTCCGCTGTCCGTCTGTCTGTCACCACACCAGGCTGTATCTCAAGAATCGTGATAGCCAAACTGTTTAAATTTTCACGGATGCACAACAAATACTAAAAAAAAATATATATTCAAGTAGAAAGAAAATGGTACGGAACCCTACGTGCGCGAGTCCGACTCACACTTAGCCGGTTATTAATTAAGTTACAGTATACGTACACCTGCACGCCCAAAAGCGCACTGTACGTGGTATAGGCTTTATCTATTTCATAAGAGATAGGCAGACATGGCCGTGTGGTGACGGCTTAGTAAAATAAGATTTGTCAACGCCCTTTACTCTCCCACGGGTGTCGCAAGAGGCGACTAATGTAGGCATAGGTAACATCATTGGATGAAGCCTTTAGACTAGCAGTGAACTGAGATGGCTGTAACGAAAAGAAGATGCTTGAAAAATAAATTCACTTAAAACTAAATATTTTTTACTCGATTCGTTGGCATTCCTCGAAAACCTAATTCCCATTGTGCAACAAGCTTTTCCCACTACTCCATTCGCTGGTGTCCCTCAGGAAAATTCAATTCTGGATTAGTTTATTAACCAGAATACTTAAGATTCTCCTCACTTTAGGCTGAATCAAACTTCCCCATATAAACGTAGTCCACCTTTTTTTTTGGAAACGGCAGATATTGGCGAAATTATGTAAATTCAAAGAAAATGTATATATTAAGGCACATTAGTTTTCACAGTAAAAATATGAACTTAAAAAAGAACATATCATATTTGACCATCAGTATGGAAAACTTCTACACTCTCATATTTTAAGTTTATATTTGACTGTCGAAAACTAGTATATGCCTAGATATACGCTATTTCTTTAAAATTCAAAATACTGTCGAAATCATACATGCTATTTCAAAATAAAAGCTAGACTACGTTTGTATGGAAAATTCTAGGGTAAGGGGATTCGTAATAATTCTAGGAAAAATCGTTAAGATGATACCTGAATTTTCCGGGGTCCAGTGCTGCCCTCATTTGAAATAAATCGTTTAAAAGGAAACGGAGACATCATTTAAAATTTAGTCTTGACAGGCTCTAGACAACCCTTCAAACTATTTTATAAACTACTGTTTACAGTTTGAAGTGATTACGTGAAGCTTTTCTACGCACAATTGCCAAAAACGGCCACTTTTGGCGTACGTGCGTAGAAAAGCTTCATCTTATCACTTTAAACTGTAAACAGTAGTTCATAAAATAGTTTAAAGGGTTACCTAGAGCCTGGTCAAGATAAATTTTTTTATTATATCTCCATTTCCTTTTAAATGTTTTAATTCAAATGGGGGCAGCACTGGATCCCGAAAAATTCAGGTAGCCCCTTAAGCGGATTTTATGTGATTGAACGAAAAACCAGACAAACTATATGATAAACTATGGTCTATCAAATAAATACTTCCATGCTGGTCTAGGAGAGAAGAAAAAAACGGAGATGGTACCAGCTGCTTTTCTACCCGCGCAGATCGTAACAGCCAATCAAGGGAACAGGCGAAAATCTGAATCATGTTAAAATATTTTTTCCCCATTTACGTCCACCATCACGCTAAAAGTGGCCTTAGTTTAATAACCCTAGGCTCTGTCCACCCCGTTACGGATAAAGACGTGATACTGATTCAATGCTGAATTTTTAATACACTGCCGACCTACTTCGGCCGGCCTGGCTTTCGCGCTCTGGTTTTCCGACCAATTTCCGCGACTGAACACAAATAGGTCAAATATTTATACCAACACTGTGTCATTAATATTATCACTGTGTTTCTCGCGTGTGTAAGTGGCCAACACTGGAGTCAGGTTTTTCAAGCTGCCTTAAGACATCTGACATAGCTTAACTTTCGTACAATGATGACACCCGAAACCAATGGCTGTTCGTGCCTTCTGAAATATTTTTGATAGTCACCCATCCAATGCCGACAACGCCCGGGGTTGCTTAACTTGCGAAAGCGCTAGCAATGCGTACCCTTCTCCAGCCACCGATCGGATCGAAGTATTATTATTAGCTGCTTGAGTGTGATTGGAATAATATGTCGCCCTCACTCTTTTTAGATAAAAATAAATCATGAGATTTCCATCATGAGATGGAAATCTCATGATTTATTTTCAGATTCACGCCCAATTCCTCGATCGGCTTTTACGATCTGCACGGGAAAAGTAGTAGTAGCGAATGGTAAATCCTATGTTTTTTTCTCTCATACCAGCTTGGAGGAAGCATAAGTAGATACTCGTACAGTCAAGTTCAAAAGTCCATTCATAGTTCAACATATTTAATCGGTATTTTTTGGCTTCCACATAATAGATGTGAACTGCGTAAAAATATATTATTTTATTTAGTCTGTCAACTATATTATCCAAAAATAAAAGAAATGAAGATACAGCGCTTCGAAGTATCTTTGATTAAAAATCATAGTTGATCGTTACGTCACGCGAAATTTAAATGAGCTGTATTAGATTCGTCATTATTTGTTAGTTACAGATACCTATTCAATAATTTATATCTAACGAGCCAAAACAATTTTAGTCCACATCCCTGCTCACTCATACATAATCTGCGTAAGTGAATTATGTGGAAGCCAATAAAAAGTAATGAAAATTTGTGAAATTATTAGTTAGAACTTGACCGTACTAAGAAAGAAAACAGTTATAAATAAATAAACACATTTAAATTCTTTGTAAAGGTTGACTGGTAGACCACGATTTTAGCTTTAAGGTCACCTATAATTGTGTAAAATTTGTATTTAATAGACAATAAAGATTAAATAAATTAAAAAATGCGGTTGCATTTAATAGTGATGCTCCAAGGTATTAAGAAATGGTTTTCTTTAATATTATCGACTAAATAAATTTTATTACACTAATTAAAAACTTCTCATGTAATTAAAACAAAACACCTTTCTATAATTTATGTAATGTATCTGACAGAATCTGACTTATAAATCTTATATAATCATGATGTACTCATGTTAAAAGAGTACCTTACCTGCAAAAACTCAGTGTATTATTGTGGGTAGTTCAGGGTTATTGACTAGGATTGATTTTGATCAGCTTCCGCCAGTGCTATTTAACGGAACGATTATTAACTTCACAGCTACAGAGATTTTTATCCAGTTGGATAAAAATCTCTCTTGGTCACCGCAAGTTGCTGAAGTTAGTAGAAAGATCTTTGCCTCTTTTGCAGCCTTGCGGAGGCTTGGGAAGTTCCTTCCAATGGATACCAAAATTACGCTCGCACACACCCTTCTTTTTCCCATCCTAGACTATGCTGATACTTGTTATCCCGGGCCTACTGAGGAGCAACTTGATAAGCTTGAGCGTCTCCAAAACATGTTTATTCAATACATATATGGCCTTCGTAAATATGACCATGTTTCTCACTTTCGTAATGAACTCAAGTGGCTTCCGATCCGACGTCGCCGTGACTGGCACATCCTGTCTATGTTGTACACAATTCTTTTTAATCCTACTTCCCCTAACTATTTACGAGAATTATTTACATTCTTCAGTGAGTCTCAAGTTCGTCTTCTACACAGTTCTGAAAATCCTTTACACTCCACTGACTTTGTCTCACGTTCTTTCTCTGTTCGAGCCGTACGCCTATGGAACTCACTACCACTTACTATCCGACGCGCCGAAACGTTAGCCATATTCAAATCCCAAGTGAAATCTTATTTTCTATCCTTATGTAAGGTAAATAAATATCTTTCCCTTGTTTTCATTGCTCTTCATCTCGTACTGTTAATATAATTTTTCAGTGTAAGTTGTATGTATTTATGTAAGATGTATATGTATGTTTATTTTTAATATTGTATTTAAGTATGTTTATATTGACCGCCCCGCACTACCTAATTTCCCATTACTATTTTCTATATAACGAGGTTGCCTGGAAGAAATTGCTTAGCAATAAGGCCGCCTTTTGCGCATTTCCTAGTTTTTAAGATAATTATGTCCTGATTTATTTATTTTGTGCAATAAAGGGTATTGTATTGTATTGTATTGTACCTTCCTAAATAATAGACGCCGCAGCCAAATCTACCTTCATATAGGTATTTTCATTAAAGTCATTTCAATGAAGTCCTAAACAATGTTTTTATGTATGTCAGCAAAAGGCCATTTATCTAATAAGTACACAAAGCTCCCCTCTTAAATATACCTGGTCAAATAACAGTACGTAACATAACAACTATTCCGACGTAACCTGAATGTTTAAGGGATAGTAGTTAAGTTAGATTACTACGTTAGCGGCAATTTGTCTCGGATTGCGCTTAAGATGGTTGTATAAGTCGTAATTATGTGTCAAATTGAGTAGCTGAGACGGGTATTCAGTATCCTAAACCAGCAACGATATTTTGATACCTGTTGTACTAAAATTTGTTAACATTTTACCTACCTTTATATTACCCTTCGCGGTTGCTTAGAATGCCAGACACGATAGTAAAAAATGCATTTTGGCCGAAAATCAGTGTAGCCAATCACAAAAACTTTAAAAGTAAAATTACAGTAAACATTATTGTGATGGAAAATGTTTGTAAAAGTGTAATACGTACACAGAAAATACATTTTTACTCAAGTATTTTAACTGAATTTATACATTCACGGTCACAGTGACTACTAGATTATATTTTATATTAAAAAGCATTAATAATTTTAAGGAATTAATAATCAGTATCTAGTTATCAATCGCAGTAAGTCCCATAATGTTATTATATTCGAACAATAGTTAAGGGGATACTTGAATTTTCCTGAAGCTTTTCTACGCACATTTGCGAAAATCGGCCACTTTTGGCTTATGTGCGTAGAAAAGCTTCACGTTCTCACTTTAAACTGTAAACAGTAGTTCATAAAATAGGTGGATGTTAATAGGTTGATGGAAATAGGTTATCTAGGGCCTGGTCAAGATAAAATTTTCAAATATTATCTCCTATTCAAATGATTTATTTCAATTGGGGACAGCACTGGACCCCGGAAAATTAAGGCGGCCCTTCCCGACCGCTCAATCGTCAACGCGAGCATAGTTAGAAAAGCATGTTGTTTCATCCAGGGCAATGCTAGAAAAAAAAGCAAAGCAAAAAGAGAGAGATAGCACCTAAGGGCTCGGTTTGCATTCTATAGAGCGAAATTAGTATTATTATTAACTATCAATTGACCCCGGAAAATTTAGCCCCTTAAGACTTTTATCAAAAAACTTTTTATGAGAATGTCTACATTACCTCGTCTTTATCCCTGACGGCTACCCTAGGGTCCTAATGCCCAAAGGTCACGCTTAGAGTTAGGGTGGAAAAAGGAATCAAAATAGTAATGGGTTTGCTAGCCTCTTCACCTATTAAGATTACTCGTATTCAAATCTCGCCCATTTCCTCGATCGGTTTTTACGAACTGCGCGGGAAGAGAAGTAGCTGGTACATTCTAAGTTTTCCCTTTTTAACCAGATTAACTTGGAAAAGTAGCATTGTTTTAGATCTGGTTGCGATATAATAATAATAATAATAATAAATCGTTTATTTCGGACAACAAGATCCAGAAAAAGGGTTAGTAACAATTGAGCTTAAAATACTAGGATGTTAGTAACAATAAAATAAAATAAAAACAGCAGACGGACATGCACGTCCATACATAGTACTCAGCGATGCTAGCTGGACGGGCTACTTAACTGCATGCAGTTTTATCCATCGAGCGAGCATCGGTGAGTCCCAGCGGTCTGCCAGCGCGCGCAGGATAGTGTTGGGGCTGTCGCGCATGCGCCTGAGATGAGAAGCGCAACGCTTGCGCATGATCGCAGCGAACCCGTCTACGGGAGCCTCAGCAAACATGCCAGAGCTTATTTATATTGATGCAAGTTATTAGTTTAATAAATCTAATATCATACTTTTATAAGTACCTAACTAGTTTAGGGAATAGAAATTCAGCAGTGAATAAAAATGTCCCTTGATAGAATGAGAGAGATTGACCTTTTGACAGGCAATTGACCTCTCGTTGACCAATTTGGCATAATGGACTATAGGGACACTAATGGCCGCTCTTTGACTCAGAATATCTTTACTCGAACTAGTCTACGTCTACTTACTACTGCTACGAGTAGATTTTTCGAATATCAAGTGAAGAAATTAGATTATTTTATTCAAAAAATTACTTTTAATAACATGGTTATTTAGCCTGGCATTGACCGTAGAGTCAACGGTCAATTCGGGTCAATGGCTTGCATGTTCGTCTTATGTAAGGTACCTGCCCATGTACAGCTTTCTGGGGGCAAAGTTAAGTCCACATTTCTATGAATAGACTTTGGTAGATGCGTATACACTCTACATGGACACTATGATTGTGAACCGATAGTTTATAAACAATCGCGCGAGATTATAAACGGTTGATAAATAGTGAACTATATGTAACTGCTCATAATATAACGTATTAATTAACGATAATTTATAATCTCTCCACGTCCAACCATCAAATTGTGAACGTTAA
The DNA here is from genome assembly GCA_943193695.1 of Acrobasis suavella. Lineage (NCBI taxonomy): Eukaryota > Metazoa > Arthropoda > Insecta > Lepidoptera > Pyralidae > Acrobasis > Acrobasis suavella. The sequence continues at coordinate 6,557,918 of OW971937.1, read as the reverse complement.
GACAGTGTTTACAATCTTTTCGATGTAATCACTCGTAAAATTGTAACTCCTTGGTTAGTCTTGAGCTGACGGTAGTTCGTTCCCGACGACTTATTTGTCACTGAAACATCATTTGTTTGTTAAATCGTAGTTAAATGTAATACTATTATTATTACGTACTACGTGTCATTTAGGCGATTCACACACTGCTCCGCACCCCACTGCGTAGCGCAGGGCCAGACTGTATGCAAGTATCTCAATTTGTATAGAAAACACGCATAGGACAACACACTGACATCGCGTCTACGCGCGTCGTTTTTGTATGGCAGCCCCGCGCTTCGCAGCGGGATGCGGAATAGTATACCATCGCCTTATTCTGGACATTCGCTATACAGAAACTCAAAATGAATCTTTCTTTTCATGACATGTTCTTTTTTGATGTCTATAATAGTTCTCATGATTGGGCAAAAGCCTTTTCTCTCTGTTTCCATCTTTTGCGGTCTCTAGACGTGATCTGTCATTCTTTTTCAAACTGTGTAAGGCGGTCCGCTCATCTCTTTCTTAGTTTTCCTCTCTTTCTTCATACATACATGCCTGCTACATTTTAAAAATACCTTTAATAGTTATCCATTGATACTAATGTGCAGGAGCTATTCTATTTCTACAGGAAGCTTAATAGTAGATTATTAACCAAGGGGATAAAGAAGTGTCTTTTGTCGCGGGTGACGACTTAAATCGTGAGCGCAACGAAGGACTCGAGGTTTACTCCCGAGCGGAGCGAGGGTGTTAAATACTTATCTATATTACACTTAGGACGAGTCCTGAGTGTAGCGACGGATTTAAGTTCACCTAAGACAAAGACAGCTTTATCACCGAGGAAAATACTCTAAGTTTCGTACCATTTGCGAAAAAAATAAAGACAATAATATCAAGAGACAAGCATTTATTAAAAGATATTCTTTTTTTTGTAAATTTTTATCCAGTTACATAAAAGATACAAAATGTTTTACGTTGTAAATAAATATAGGTACGCAGAAAACTTGGCTGTATGCGTGAGACGCAAATGACCCTTTGCTTTTTCTTTTTGGAAAACTAAACAGTTGATGTAAACAAACAATGACATGACTTGATTTAGTTTTTATTTTATGAAATTTAAGTGGTTTTGTGGACTTTGCGGATACATGTTGTCGATTCAAAATCGTTTTTTTTACACTTAACAATATAGAAATGAATTCAGTTCAGTATAAATTTCGGTAAGTATTCCAAACTTATACCACATTCTCCCTCTAGAGCCTGAATGAAATTCAGTACATTTTTCTTTCCCTGTTTTTAACAGATTAATAATGACTATTGTTATGTTCGCTTTTTGTGCCATAGAATGTGCCTTTTTTGAGCAAGTGGTACGAAAAGTATATTATTGTGCGAATGTGTTGTCTACCTACACCTACCAGAAACAAACAAACTACAGAGTTTTATGGCAGAAGTGTTCTTTAAACACTGACACATGCCATCGTTTTACTTATGGTATATGCGTAACCCACATTCAAATGTATGTTACACCTGCTACGGTGGAACATAAGAGCAAACAAACACGATTCCATAATAAAACTGGCCAAGTGCGGGCCACGGGCAGTGTAGGATTCCGTAGTTACGAATGCCGACCTTGAGTTCACGCGACTAAAAACGACTCATTAAGCAATTTTTTTATAGAATTTGTATGAAATTTTCCTTTTCCGAATTCATTTTGTAAGTTGGTCGCCTATAACTTTTTAATATGAAAACCAAATAAATCGAACCACGGGCTTTACTAGATCACTTTAATATAATAAAATTGAAATAATAATTAGAAAGCAAAAAAAATTGGCGTTTTCATACAAAAGTGTGCAGCTGCTCGGGCAATTTCGAGCAGCTGCACACTTTTGGATTTCGAGCTGCGAAGGGGTCAAAAGTAGCTCGAAATGGTTCGTGTAAATATACACACGGCTGCTTGCTGTGAACGCACTCGCGTGTCTAGATTTTTAATATACAGGTAACATAACATTCTCTTTTTAAAATTTCTGCACTTAACTCTAAAAATTGACAAAACCATAACGGAACGAAAATCATTTTCCCCCGCTTCCAAAAAGACAATATCTTATTCATCACCAAAAACAAGTAAATCTGGCGCTAAATACAATATTTAGCGTAGAGAGCACACGGTTCATTATTCAAATACCCTCTGTTACAATAAACAAAGCTACTATTTAATGTCCGTGTCCTTCGCCCGGCGAATACAGAATGACAGTGTGTTCGTCTGTCTGCCACTTTTTGTTTGATCCCAATCAACATGCAAACATAAGGACATTAAGGACTAAGAAAACATACTGAAACTATCAATTCAATTCAATTCAAATCAGTTCTAACTACTAAAAGTCACTGTCTTATAATAGGTACACTATATGAACTCAGTCGGGTATCGCAAACAAAAAATTGAATTGCAAGCGAGTTTTATGACATGCAGTTAATTTATACATACAAATATTAACAAATCAGCGAGATTGTTAGATATTATTCGTAAATTATTGTCAAGTTATAAGTATAAAGTGGCTGATGGGGCAGATGGGTTCTCAAATGGCGGCCACGTACACTTACCGGCAAACGCAGCGTAGGCCACCACCAACTAGGTGGTCGAACGACCTTGGCAAAGTTGCAGGAAAACGCTGGATGCAGGCCGCTTCCAATCGTTCGTTTTGGAAAACCTTGGGTGAGGCCTATGTCCAGAAGTGGACTTCCTGGGGCTGATATGATGATGAAGATATAAGTATAAAAGTAATGTCAATGTTTATCTCTGCACCTCTGCACAGAGGAAGCTTCTGCCCGTTTTCTGTTACCATAATATCCCCTTTGGAGACACCCGTGGGAGAGGAAAGGGATGGTGACAAATTGTTTTGTACACTGCTATCACCACACGGCCAAATAAGTAGTACGAAAGAGAGCAAAGCACCCAGAATGAGCCGTTTTACAAAACAACAATGGTCGTGGTCACTGTGCGTTATTTATTCAGATTTTTCGGACACAGTGAAACCTGGTTGGGTGGTGACTATTCACTCGAGTCTTTTCAACACCGGTTTTATCTGGTTTTCACGTGACTAGAGGCACTGATGTTCATTTGCGTAGGCTAATAGATTTCTTGGGTGTTTTTTTGGGTGTTTACAGACGGATATATATAGATAAACGGGTGTTATAAAATATAGTATCGTTGAGTTAGTATCCCATAATACAAGTCTCAAACTTACTTTGGGGCTAGCTCAATCTGTGTAATTTGTCTGCATATACAATATGTAACAAAAACCCTGTCCAATCCTTATAGAGGCAACTCAGACCGTCAAAATGAACAACTTTTCCTTTGGGACCAATGACTGAAACCCGAGAAAAAATCAACATTTTCATACAAAAGTGTTCGGCCGGCCCGGCAGTTTGTATGAAAATGACGATTTTTTCTTCGAGTTTCAAGCATTGGTCCCATAGGAAAATTTGTTCATATTGACGGCCTGAGCTGCTCCTATAAGGATCGGACAGGGTTATTGTTACATATTATATTTATTATTTCTATGGATGTGTCGTATACTTATGATAAAATATATAGCAATATGATATTCTTACACAATATAGCAACTGTCTGGAAAGAAGGACTGGCGGAATTTCTACAAAAAAATAGGCTATTTCATTAAATTTATTTTTAATTCCAAAGTCGCAACCACCATTATTACGACTTCTTAGCTACAACAACTACTAGCGTAAAATCTCAGTTCATTTTTACCCGATTTTAGAACAATATTAATTAATTGTATTAATTGCAGGTACTTTTAGAGTGAACTTGGTACAAGCATACTCAAAGCTAAGTGGACGTTAAAATCTGTTATTATGTGCCACATAATCCAATGCATATCTTTGGGACTGGACTTAATACAAAGGTTGGAAAACTGTCATTTAGATTAGTAATTTAGTTTTTATACAAATTAAAGTATTGACTTCAAATAGGTTCTCCTACCAAACTTGTGTGAGAGACAAGTTTATTTACCAGTCAAATTAAAAAACCCCCGACTTTAAAGCATTCTCCTTAACTTTTAAACCATATTGAACCGATTTCCATCAAACATAGCTAAGAACCATCTCGATCAAATCAGCTTTGCAAAAAAACCGCATCCGCACCGCCGTTTTTCGTCGGGGGTTAAAAGAAATAAAATAACGGGTCAAGTGCGTGTGGAGCAACGTGCAGTGTAGCTACAGTGGCCCGTTACAACATAGAGACTATATTTACCGTAATTTTATAAGTTTACCACCCATTTTAAACAATTAAGCAACCAATTCATTGAAAATTTTTTGTATGATTGTGTATAATTTGTACGTAATTTTCCAAGTTATACTTCATCTAATACCTAAGTATTTTATAAGTTAGACGATCATTACTCATAAACTAAACCACTGACTGTGACCAGTCACCATTACATACAATTAATGTCTACATGCATGCATGCAAAACCATAATAAAAACAAAGTCACATATCGTACCATACCATCTTCGTCCGCCCTTGACCGAGCTCCTATAGACAGCGACTATATTAACCATATTATTTATATATAACCAAATATTAAGTCACATGTTACAATTCCCTAGCTCCCTGAAGTGGCTAGTGGATGACAGCCTAACTGGTGCTAAATAGCCTAGCGATAAGAGAAGTTAAGGAATTTCTTTTTAAATATAACGTCTAACAATATATGTACTGAAACGAATTAAAAGATATTTAATTTAATCCATGATATTAAACAACTTTCCTCAAGGACAAAGAATAAGTACTAGTACTCACGTACATAAGTCTCAAAGAAATTCAAAGAAATATCTACTCAACGTGGTTAGCTATATGGTTTTATTTAGTTTGTGTCATAACTGAGCACCTTTTCGTTTAGATACCTAGAAATCCATTGCAAGCCAATTTTATTTTTATTACTCCAAACAAATTATGTAACTGAATTTTCCACTTCGGTTCCACTTCGGAGTGGTCGCCGCGCGCATAGTAATAATGTAGGTATATTTTTTCGATACCTATACGGAGTGTGACAGAGGCCGGCCAAGGAACAAATGAAAAAAAAAATTTGCATCTCGTAGGCTAATTAAATAGGTATATTGACGACATCTATGGTTAAAAACAGTATACGTGAAAAATCATAGTCAAGTTCTATTCTCGCTTTTTTTTTCTTTTAAGAGGTAGGCTCTTGTTGGTGTCATTGGGTGGGAAGAGACACGCACAATATCTTTTTTGGCAGAAAATTGAGTGGTTTACTTTTCCCACAGCCTTTGGGACGATATGGTCCGCTTTCCTATCTCGTCCATTTCCTAACTCGGCAACAGACATACAAAAGGAAGTAGATCAAACATTACATACTCGTACTAGAACGCGTGGCAATTTTCAATCGTAGCTTTTTTTTTTAATTGTCTAAATAAAGACTATATTTATAACCAGTTTATTGCGGATGTTTGTACCAATACTAAGTACTTTCAGGTTTAATGAAATTTTATTTTCAAAAACGATACAAAAATGTCACTTATTTGAGAATACTGGTTACATCTTAGGACATATTTTAGCCTGTCATTCGCAATCGACACAGTACAGTACATATTTAACTCGTTCACTCACATTTTGTCATTTCACGTATTCACAATTTTTAACACCCTTATGCATATTACTTTACACTATTTTTGTTCCAAATATTACCAATTATATTAAAGAAAAACACCAACACTTAAGTAGATTAAGTGTAAATTAATGCCACGTGGAATTCTTTGTATTATACAATACTGTTTACTCTGCTTCCCTTTATACGGCTGTGACCAATGTTCATTCCACACATTAGTGAACTTAATAGTTCCCAGTGCGCAGGTTTCCCCACAGGTTTCCTTCACCAGGATTCGTAGCCAAATAAAGAATAATCTTTTTGAGATTGCCTTTTTTTGTTTTTTTCATTTGTGTAAGTGGCCAACGACTGATATCAAATTTTTCAAGCTGCTTATAAAGCATCTCACATAGCTTGACGACTGCCATATAAAGGGACGAACAGCTTACGTACCTTCTGAAGTATACCGTCGAGCTCGACGAAATTTTATGCCACTTGTGGTTACCTATCCAAGTGTGGACCACGCCCGGGGTTGCTTAACTTGCATATACGGTGGCAATGCGTACTCCCAACTGGCCACCAAGCTCTTCATTATTTTTAAAAAATACTTTGATACAAAGGTCAGCAACACCAATTAAAATATTTTTAAGACTAAAGTTACCCTTTCTTTATCTCAAAGGCGAAAATTAAAGTTTGAAATTCTTAACGAAGTTTGTACCCCGCGTTCAAATGTCGGGAATTCACCAAACGATTTTGTAACAACCTTGTTTTTGTATTACTAACACCTTTGTGAGAAATGACGATTGCTTTTCTTCTTCCTATTGCGTCGAAATTTATAAGTAGTCCAGCATGGTCCAAACGATATTTTTTGAACTAAAAACCGACTTCATCCAATACTGTGAAAATGAGTTTCTTTCAGCGTTTCTTCTCAGCAGTGATCGTTACGAAGCGCTGGTATCGGTAGCTTTTTTTTAAAATATATTAAATTTTAATATAGTTTACACGTAACGTAAATGATACTTATTGACGTGTAAAGGTCTAATTACTGAATAAACATTTGAATCTTTGAATCTAAACAACCAATTTAGATAAAAAAATATGAGACTACCTGACAAACATGTCCGTTAAAACAAAAAAAAATTCAAGCCTGTCCAGGTGTCTTCGAGTTATCGGTAAAATACATAAAAAATAACCGGCCAAGGGCGAGTCGGACTCGCATCTATAAAAAGTCACGTTTGTTGTATTAGAGCCCCTCTTAAATATTTATTTTAATTTAATTATTTATTTGTATAGTGATATCATATTAGAGAATATACAAATGAAAATTCTGTGAATATTTCAAGCATCTACCTGTTGCTGTTATTAATATCGAGCAAAAAATGATGATGAGACACAGCCTGGTGACACAGACAGATGGACGGACAGCGGAGTCTTAGTAATAGGGTCCCGTTTTTACCTTTTCGGTACGGAACCCTTACCGAAAGAGTTAAAACGACCGCACCCTAACTCCCGAAAAACTGGTCTGGGACCTGGGTACGCCTATGGCAGAAGGCCTATGTCAGTTGATTCCTTCTGGCCGAATGATGATACGGCCTCGATATCCAGTGCAAAGAGTTAGTTCTAAATTCCTTAGGTGACCCGCGGCCACCCACATAAATCATTCAAAGTATTCTCTCGAAGTTTCACCGTTTCAATATTAGCGAACTAAAATTTGCAGATACAAAGTAAGTCAACCGCGCTTGCTCGTTACGTATATAAAACTTTATTATGGTTACAATTTCAAAAGGTCAAACCTAGTAATTATTTTATATGGATCATATTTTAGTATGACATAAAAATCTTATATGAAAATAGTCAAGTTTACATGAAGTTACTTTTTATGACGTCTTACACATTTATTTAACCCTTAAATGCATACAGTTTAGTGCAGTTAGGGTTATCTTTAAATACCTACTAGCCGTAACCAGATTCACGTCGTTGCCGGCGGGCAAAGACGAGTTGTTAATTATCCTATCTTCTCTCTCTTCCGCTTCACCTTTTCCCACTTTAAGCGGGGTCGGGACAGCATGTGAGTCTTTTCCATTTCCCTCTATCCTTTTTCAAGACACTTGTCACATTCTTTTATCCATAACGTCCTTAACACACTCCATTCCCTTTTCTTTGGCCGTCGTCTGTTCTTATGTCCAGTAATTTTCAAATTTAGTATCTATTTGTAACGTGACTCTCCTCTCTCCTCATAACATGTCCATACCATCCTAGTATATGGCTTCTTAGCTTTTCCGTTTTGGAGCCATCTTTAGACTTCCTCTTACATATTCGTTTTTAATTTTATCTTTTCTTGTCACCCCACTCATCCATCTCAACATTCTCATCTTCTCAGTCTATCATGGGTCTTAGGTGTTTATCTATATATGTATTTGTTATTAAATATAGTATCGTTGAGTTAGTATCCCATAACACAAGTCTCGAACTTACTTTGGAGCTAGCTCAATCAGTGTAAAATTATCCTATATCCAGGTAATATATAATAATCTTCTTGCCTCTCATGTTAATTAGTCCAGCCCTTATACTAGGCATTATAAGACTCGCGTCGTTATCTGCGTGGACGCAAAAGAGTTGTTAAGTTATCCTATATCCATGTAATAAGCTATATACATACATATGCCTTTCATTTAAATTAGTTCACCCTTTTTTGTTTGATTGACATCCAAACTCACGAACTTTCGCATGTATAATAAATGCGTTGCAATTTGAATCTACAGAACATAGGTACGGTACGGTACGCTTCAAAAATGGAGTCATAATTTCTCATACAACCAGTATGAGAAATTATGACTCCATTTTTGAAGCCTGACTGTACGTACCGACCTTTCGAAGTAGTAGGTTAACCAGTAATTAAACACTCAAACTTGACGAGTACGCTTTCAACTGAGGACAATAGAAACGTGGCCGTCAAACTTCAGACGAAATTAGTTACTCTTAAGTGCTGGGCACCTGACTGGAATAATAATGGGCAATAACACAGCTAAGACACCTTCATACATTCTAAGCAAACTTGTCACACAATCATTGACGGACAGAACGTTCAATACACACGCGTCCATGTCTGAATAACTCGTAGGGCTACTGTAGAACTACACGTTATTGTGGCCGATTCGTAGCTAAACATTTTATCATAGAGACTTTTTTTGTATTAAAAACCTTATTTCATACATTACTGCATATTACACTGATGGCGGGGAACCGAGGAACTTAATCTCGCGAGAGGGGATTAGCTTCTGTACTGTACTTTTCTACTAATTATATATAAGCTTTAAATGCACGGCCAATATTTGGAAAATCTTCAAATTGAGAGTCAATATAAACATGTTTATCAACCTATTGGAAATCGACAAGGAAACTGGGAACGCGCAATATGTACGAGTTTTCCAAACAAATGGATACTATTGTATGAGAAAAAGGAATTATATTTCAGATCCTAGAATTAATCCTTTGGGAAAAGTGGTTAAGTATAATGTAACGATGCAGCATGAAAATTCTTGCTGCATGATTCATCTCATCCTGTTCGCCTTTAATTTTTTTTAAGTTCCATTTTTAAGCTCCTCTCACTCTTCCACATTATCATTCTGACGCATTCCACTTCTACTTCTCTTTCCGTTGGTTTTACGTATGTGTAAGTGGCCAACACTTGTGTTAGATTTTTTTCAGGCTGCTGACATAGCTTGACGGCTGCAATACAATGATGACAGCCGGGACCAACGGCTATGCCTTCCGAAACACGGAGGAGCTCGAGAAATTTTTATGCCGCTTTGTGGTCACCCATCCAACAGTGCTGTGATAACTGTAATAGACTGCTGAGGGACGTACACATCTTCCTACACCTGCTCCTACTACTCCTACCTACGTAGCTACATCTTATGTGGTCACCTAACTAATCTGGGAAAGGTTGAGCTCCCAGAAGTATCTATATAACATTGTCATTTACAGATTTATTACGTACTTATTCGCGTGCTTCATTTCGGCCGTGGTGTTTTTTGTTCTGTTGGCTTCCCTGATTGTTGGAATGACGTATGGATACAAGCACTACTTAGCCGACTTTTACACTATGAACAGTAAGTAATTCAGCGGAAAAGGTTGTATTTTACCTGGAGATAAAATAGTTTATTTGAAAAGAACCTAGTTTTTTAAACTAGCTGTTTAGTTTTGCCCAATTATGAGGGGCAAAGCTCTTGTAGTTTCCAGCTATTTCGATCTTTTAGCTCTTCTCTGAATCGTTGTCTAAAGCAGACAGGTCATCGTCGTTTATGACAATTATTAAATATAAAGGAGTGGGCGAGAACCTGAATCCGCCATCACAATTTTGATTCCCTTTTTCCACCTTTACGCCTACCAATATGCTACACGTGGCTTTTAGGTTTTGAAGCCCTGGGCTTCGCATGCCCCGTTAAGGTTGGAACTCATCTGTCAGTACGGAATAACACTTTGCTATACTGTTATCCTTTTCTATTGTTCAGAACCGTAATTTGCTGGAGCGAGAAAGGATGACGGAACGCCACTTAACCGGCCATGCTGATGCATTCTGTCGCTTTCTCTCACTCTAGCAAATGTCGGTTCTGAGCGACAGAAAAGGATAGCAGCATGTGAAAGTTCCGTTCCGTGCTGTCAGATGAGTCCCAACTCTAATGATAAAGACGTAATAGTGTATCTGAATCTGTACCTATCTATATAATGAGTTGTGTTTGTATTTCGAGGGAATTGCAAAAATTCGCTGTTGGTATACAACATCGAATTTTTGGCATCGCACCTCACTAAATTAATACATACAGGAATTAAGGGGATACTTGAATTATCCGGGGTTATGCTGCCCCCATTTGAAATAAATCATTTGATATAAAACGGAGACATCATTATAATTGTGTCTTAACCAGGCACAAAAAAACCTTTCAAACTATTTTATGAACTACTCTTTACAGTTTAAAGTGAGAACGAGAAGCTTTTCTACGCACAATTGCGAAAACCGGCCACTTTTGGCGTATGTGCGTAGAAAAGCTACGACAAAATTTGAAATGATGTCTCCGTTTCCTATCAAATGATTTAGTTTAAATGGGAGCAGCACTGGACCGCGGAAAAAACGTGAAACATACCTTTTTATTTACTTTGGCTGACGTTTCGTTCCATCAGTCAGTCAGGCTAAGCGTGGTCTCAGCCTGACTGACTGTCGGTGCAACCCGAAACGAAGCATCGCAGCCAAAATAAGTAATGATCCAATGCGATTGATTAAAAGTAGTTATTGCACCTCACGCCATTATTATTAAAATGTCGTCATATTAATTATTTTTTAAATATTACTCGCATTTTTTCCAGATACTGGTCTTGGAATTCGACAAATTGCTTTGGATGAAATCGAAGGTAACTAACTAGTTTCCATTTTTACTGATGCAGCAAAACAATACGCAAGTGGGTGTGAGTTTTTTCCATCTGGTGGCCATATAGGAAATTTCAGTTTAAGTACAATGCGACACAAATAAGTTGAACAAAAATGGCGGACTTCGAAACATTTTTGTACTAATTCCCGGCACGTAGGTTGAACCAAAATGGCGGTAATCGGCGCAGGTCACAAATAATGCGCCGACGACTACCATTTTTGTTCAGTTTACGTGCCGGGAATTTGTACAAAAATGCTTTGAAGTCCGCCATTTTTATTAACTTATTTGTGTGTTAATTGTACCTGTTGAATCAGTGGTAGTGTTTGGCCACTTGCCTTCAATTTGTATGGCTTAGGGATTTCAGGATCAGGATTATCAGGTAAACAATATGTATACGTAACAATAGTATGATCAATATGACAAAATTGTAGTCATAAGAAAATCGAGCCATCACACCAAGATTAGTACCTGCTTGACATGAACCCACTTGTTTTCAGGGGAATTGGTCGAGTTTGACCCCAAACATTATAAAGGACTAAAGGAATACTACATGCAGAAGAACTCAACTGCTCTTCGTACTGATGTAAGAATCTTATACCAAGCTTTTAACATTAGCCAAACAGCAAGACGGTCTATCAAAGATACTTTCAGAGGTATTCATGCAATAAATAAAGGTCTAACTATAAGATATTTCATCGATGCCATAAGGTACCTACCTGAGGGTTAGCAAAGTATTAATCTCATATATTATACAACGCGAACGTAGAAGGGACATACCCGTGATAAATCGAAACGCGGGCTCTACTAGATCACTTTAGTTAATGAAATTAAAATAACAACCAAAAAACCAAAAAAAATGACTACTCCATACAAATTGCCCGGGCGGCGACACACTTTTGTATGGAAATTCGATTTTTTTTGTGTTTTCACTGTTATGTTAATTTCATAATACTATAGTGATCTAGTATAGACTGTGGTTCGATTTATTACGGATTTATGTCCCTTCCACGTTGTATAAAACAAAGTCGTGTTAGTTACACTATATGTAACACAAGAACGACTCGACCGATTTAGATAAAATTTGGTATGGATATAGTTTGAGACCCAGTAAAGACATTAGATAGTTTTTATCTAAAATTCCTGAGGGGAGCGGAGCCCGCGGGCATAACTAGTTGTCATCATTATATTGGCATTATATACTTGTTAGCTTTATATATCTAGTAAACAAGAGCACTTAAGAATCCCCTTACCCTAGACTTTTCCATATAAACGTAGTCTACGTTTTATTTTGAAACGACATGTCAGACTTCGGTAAAAATTTGTAATAATAAAGAAATTGCAATTATCTGGGATTATAATTGGTTTCCGACGGAAAAATTATGAACTGGAAAGGAAATATAAGGTAGATAGATAGATAGATAGATAAATTCTTTATTGTACATAAAAAGACACAATTAAAATACAGTAAAAAAAACACAATAGTACAAAGGCGGACTTATCCCTGTCAGGGATCTCTTCCAGTCAACCCTACAACCAGAGGAGATAACTACAAAAGAGGGGTGGAACATTGTACAATACTTACACGCTAAAACACTTAATACTAATCATAATTTCATAATACATATAGATATACACATACATAATATATATACATATATACTTACAATATCAGTTATACATACATAATATATAAAAATATACATATTTGATTCAGTCCAAGTCAGGAACTTTCATAAAATAATTTAATCCTATTCTTGAAGGAATGCAGAGTACGAGACTCTTTAATGTCCTTAGGGAGTCTGTTCCAAAGTTGTGCAGCCATAACAGCAAAAGATTTAGAATTAAAGGGTGTACAAGTTTTCCATACTGATGGTCAAATATGATATAATACACTATATTCTCTTTTAAGTTCATAATTTTACTGTCGAAACCCAAATATAACCCTAGATAATTGCAATTTCTTTAAAGTTACATAATTTTGCCCATATCGGACATGTCGTTTCAAAATAAAACGTAGACTACGTTTGTATGGGAAAGTCAGATTTTGTCCAGGGTAAGGGAACTCTCAAATAAATGAATGTCTTTCAGAGTTCAGAACTGAGAAGAAACCTAGACACATCGGTACTTCCAAACGATCCAACGCCGATAGACGAAGAAACAATTATACTTGGATCAAATGAAGACAAACCAAGCGAAAGATCCACTATCGTGTCTACTGTTACTACGACTACTGACGACCCGACCAAATTCGATTATGTGAAGAAATTGAACTGGATACACACAAATCAACATAAAACCACAATACAGGTAACAGGAACTAAAAAAGTAAGTTATTAACAAAATATAGTTGACGACCTCCATGGCGTAGTGGTCACCATGCTAATCCGCCACCCAGAGGTCCCGGGTTCGATCCCCAGTTACGGCAAGTTGGAAAATGGCCTTTTTCAATTGTCCAGGTTCTTAGATGTTTATCTATATATGTATTTGTTATAAAATATAGTATCGTTGAGTTAGTATCCCATAACACAAATTTCGAACTTACTTTGGTTTTTAATGTAATTAGTCCCTATATATGTATACTAGCTTTAACTCGCGACTTCGTCCGCGTAGAAGTCGAAAATGGTTCTAATAGGATTTTTAAGGGGACTCTTTCACATTCATAAAAAATATTTCTTGACAAGTAATATTCTTGATGAATGTGAAAGAGTACTTGGAATACAAAAACCCGCAGTAATTGTTTATAAATATATTATTAAGGCAATTAAAAAATAAGCTACGAGTGAAAAATTAACACGCGTTCTAAGATGTAATGTTTGGTCTGCTTCCCTTTGTATGTCTGTGGGTCACGCGTTCGTGTCATTCATGTAATAGTCGGTCGCCAGATTTTCCTGTTCGCAATTTTGACACGCTGTCGATGAATGACCAAGGACGAAAAATATTAAAGTATTGAAAATACACACTTATTTTGCTTTTGCGCGTGAATGCATTGGTGGGGCGTTCATTTTTAAATTAGACGATGTCTACTTAGGGTTGGATCTCACTTGACAGCACGGAGCAGCACTTTTCTATGCTGCTATCCTTTTCTGTCGCTCAGAACCGTCATCAGCTAGAGCGGAGCGAGAGAGAGCGACGGAACGCTATAGCACGTTTCTCTCTCGCTCTCGCTCTTGCTCATATCAAGTTGATAAATATGAACATATTTACAGATATTACCAACACGTACGTTGGCGTCGTTTAATGACTACATAGATAAGAGTGTAAACAGAATCCCTCTGCAATATTTGTTGCCGGTAAATAAGATGGTTACCAAAACAAAAAATGTTTCATATAAATCAGGGATACAACATTTTGTGAATAAGTTGAACTCGGAGCTCGGTCTGAAAGACAATTTACGGCAAACTGCCACATACGGACTACCATATGTGAAAGTAAGAATTCCTACTTTAAAAGAAATATATATTTCTTTTTTAGTTCTTTATCAACTTGTGTAATTAAAGTGGCCAACACTGGTGTCAAATTTTTCAAGCTGCCTTAAGGCATCTGACATAGATTAACGACTGCTATACAATGACATCCGGGACAAACGGCTTATACGTGCCTTCCGAAGCACAAAGGAGCTCAATAAATTTTTATGCCATATGTGGTCACCCATCCAAGTGCGGATCACGCCCGATGTCACTATACTTGCGGAAGCGCTAGTAATGGGCACTCCGCCGGGCCACCAAGCTCCTCTAGGAGCTCTCTTCTCTCTATAAAGGGAGGATTTGACCACAATCACAGCACTGGGTTGGTGACCACAGTAGATGGTAGGTATAAACACCTTGCACAGAGGACACTACTGCACTGCACGTACTTTGTTACTTAACTTACTTAGTCACTTCCTTATACTCTGCTAATCGACGAGCTAAGGGAAAACTTGGAACATACTCGTAGCTGATTTGCTCCCGTGCACATCGAATAAGTTGAACGAGGTTGACGTGTAAAAGTGCCTGTAAAGGTCTAATTATTGAATAAACATTTGAATCTTTGAATCTTTGAGGAAATAATACCAGCGATCCTTCTCAGTAGGCTGTTAGCATCCTTGGTCTTCCATTGGCTCCGTCAACTTTTGAATGATAAAAACGTGATCGTAAATCGAAATTCAGAACAGTTTTTATTTGATGGCAAAAACAAATAATCCTTTGAAAGCCAGTGTGGTTTATGTCACTTAGTGTCGTGTTCTTGCCGTTGTTAAAACATGCCTTAAACAATTTGAATATTGTTACAGAAATCAGGCTCTACTCTCACATCCAATAAAAACTTGAATGATGCTACTACACAATCTTTCAAAACTACGACAGAAGAACTACGGCCTGTAAGACCCACAAGGACACCGTCGAAATATTGGATGTCACAGAATGTACAGCAGCATAATAAAATTTCAACATACAGACCAACACGTACACATATGAATGAACAAGCGTTAAATTGGGTGCCAATACAAAAAGAGAAAGAAAAAGCAGCAACTTTTGATACTGGAGCGTATGAGACTTTATCAGAAGATGTTCGGCCAACGCTTGGCATTTCGAAAACTACACTGATAAATAAGTACGAAGATAAACTGAATTGGGCGCTTTCTCAAAGGAATAAGGGAAATAATATTTCAGAAGAAGTCGAATTGATTGTATAATGAGTATTATATGTAGGTAGATAAATAAATGTCCCACAATTTTTAATATAATGTATCCTGATTTTAAGCAATCAGCGAACCATACGTTTTATCAGAATTGAAATATATATTACAGATATAGTGAACCTCTCGAAAACCGGAAAGCATTAGGACATACCGTCCGGGTCTTACGAGATTACTACAAATTGCGGGTCCCGAAAGGTAATGTGGTCAAAGTAATCTACTTAAAGTGACTATGAGAAACATGTACGAGTTAGTTTCGATTATTTTTTAAAGATAGATCGATTTCATAGTGGTGATAAATTATACCTCTTTATGGACAGGGAACAGGAAAGTTATAACTTAATGATGAGGAATGTGTACATTGTGTGTATAGTCAAAGTCCTACAATTTGTATCCGTGAACTTGACTATAGGAACATTAAATAAATATAAAGATTTTGGCATCGCCATTGCTTGTAATGTATTTTTGAACAATATTTTACTATATTTTTATTAAATATTAATAAATATGATCTGATGATTATCAAGTTTTTTTAAAAATACCTATTGAATCCATTGACGATAGTAAACAAATGACAGTTCTGAACGACAGAAGATAGCAGCAAAAGAAAGTGCTGTTCTCGGCTGACATATGTATGTAGCCCAACCCTAACATTGCATCTAGATGAAACATTTTTTTTTCAAATGAATAGATAGTAAGCTATAGCGGAATACAGGATATCCCTTTTCCCATCATTGGAACATAGTAATCATTGGAATTGGCGTGTCGAGCCACGCGCAATATCATGCCACTAAAAACGTGTAAAAACGAATTTTCTATCGAATTTGTATGAAATTTTCCTTTTCCATGTATACCCTATACCCTACTTAGCTTTATAGTTTTCTTTTAAATTTTGTTATATATACTATAGCTGTGATTTTTTCACGTGATCATATATAACCGTTTAGTAGATAGAGAGAGGGGAAGTGGGGACCCTTGACTCTAACAAAAATTTTCACTTCAAAACCAAATAATTCAGAAACGGATTCCTAAATCGAAAAACGGTGTTTGCAAACTCATAATATTTTAAAAGACCTATTCAACGATATGCCACATGATTGGTTAATCGAGAAAAAAAAATGATTTTTCATTTTACTTGTATGAGAGATACCCTAAAATTTTTTTTTCAATATTTTATTTTACAACTATTTTCGCATAATTATTATATATATCCATGCCAAATCACAGCTTTCTAGTACTTATAGTCACTAAGTAAAATCGCGAACGGACACAGAGACAGACAGACATGGCGAAACTATAAGGGTTCCTTGTTTACTACGGAACCCTAAAAATGTAACTACCTATATTCTTTTCAACTTACCTCTAACACACACGAAAAGAGATGGCCCAATGTGCTAGCTACTCTTTGTACCTGTACTTCGAAGAAAGGTCGGAATCTGAATAATTAAAGTCAATGGCGGCCAAAGTTATTTTAGGCCTCTTCAAAACGAATGTACCTCGCGTTAGTTTTGTATTTTCACTTATTATATAAAGCAGCGTTTCCCAACCTTTTTCAGTCCACGGACCCCTAGGAAATCAAGCACAGCTTTCACGGACCCCCTTAATAAAATAAACAGCAAAAAATTCGGATTAGGTATTTATTTTAGTTATTACAGATACAAAATAGGAACTCATTACTGTTTATTATGAAAAATATGAAAAAAATTAATGTGAAGGTTGGTATGTATGGGGGTCCGCGGTGTTATCTCTAGACTCTAGAGATGACACCGCGGACCCCCATACATATACTTACGGACCCCCAGGGGTCCGCGGACCACAGATTGGGAAACGCTGATATAAAGGAATGTTTTTACTAAATGGTTTAAGTTTTGAATGTATGAGATCTTAAAAAAAATTCTATTCTATTCTATCTTTTTCTTATTTTAAGATTGTGCTCTATACAAGTAGCCCGTCCCTATTTCACACGTAAATATACTCGGAAACCTTCTTTGTGAATTTTCTACTTGTTAGGTAATAAAAACCACATCAAAACGACAATAACCGGCCAAGAGCGAGTCGGACTCGTGCACTAAGGGTTCCGTAACATTATCTAGAAAAATCACGTTTGTTGAATCAGAGCCCCACTTATTTATTTTGCTCTGTTTTTAGTATTTGTTATTATAGCGCCAACAGAAATACATCATATGTAAAAATTTCAAGTGTCTAACTATCATGTTTCATGAGATGCAGCCTGGTGACAGACAGACGGACGGACAGCGAAGTCTTAGGGCATGGAACCCTAAAAAAGACTTTAAGGTCAGACAGATACGAGTATATACAGGCGCTGGGGGAATCCATTCCTAATAAGTATGGATTACTAGAGATTAAAATTTACTAACCGATTTGGTTTGCTCATTTTTGTGTGTCAAATCAAATGGCCAGAACTTACAGTTGGTACGTCTGTTGGTAAATAAAAGAGTAGTTGGTATGATCTTTTCAAGTTAAATTGGTTACACAGAACACACTCAACCACGAGAAAAACGCCACATTGAAATAGTAAAGAAATGAAAAACAAATTTATTCTGCACCTATTTCATTCTCCATTAATGCACCAGCTGCTAATACAACCTCCCCACCCCCTCCGGCTCCTTCTTCATTCCCTCCTGATTCACCCCCTTGTGGTTTTGCCTTGCCGTCAGCTCCAGCGCCAACAGGGTTTTCATTGTCAGTTTCACCACCGTGTTTCAATTTATCCTTACCTTCTTCACTGCTACCCGGTTGTTCAGGAATTTGTATACTTTCAGCGGTACCTTTACTGGTTTTTTGCAGAGCGTCGTTTAATTGTCCAGTTAAGAGCGTCTTAACCGCAGCAGTATACACTTCGTTCGTAAGATGTGCTGTTAGTAACGAGCGTGACCATATACTTGTTACATCGTAGTGGTTTAGCTCGAAAGTCCTAGAATAAAAATAGGTTATGATCAGTGATCGGAATTGATTGATTGATTTTATGTACTTGTATCGCGAACTGTCATAGAAATTACAACATGGATATGCCTTTTTTCCGGGATTTTGTTTCGGGTTTCATTTTCCCAATTTTTTTGGAGTCGGCGCAGTGTGTTCATCTCTTGCATTCTTTCCTGTCTCTCTTGCTATTTTTTTTTCTCTCTTAGTTTTGCCATGCCATTATTATAATTTTTTGCTTTAGAAGGCCAGTCACTTATACAGTTAAAATGATGTTAAAAGTGTGAAAAAAAAAAATATATAAAATCTTGGAGGCATGCCTATATAAATAACTACTTTTCAGTTCATTGACCCCAATACAACTATTCCGATCACTGCTTATGATATTATGCTGTCGCACTGGAGGTACTAGGTTCGATCCCCGGTCAGGTCAAAATTGAAACTGATCTTACTTAGATTGACCTGGGTCTGGGATGTTTATCTCTTCTTCTTCTTCTTCTCAGCATGTTTACGTCCACTGCTGGACATATGCCTCTTCTATGGATTTCCATTTAGATCTCTTTGCGGCGATTCTGGTCCAGGTCGGCCCTGCCGTCTTTTTAATGTCGTCCGACCATATACCATACCATACGCTTCGTTTTCCTGTGCGGGGTCGCCAATACAGAACCCTCTGGCTCCATCGATCATCATCCCTGCGGCAGATGTGACCAGCCCATTGCCATTTCAAATGTGCAATTCGTTCACCAATATCTGTGACTTTTGTGCGTCGACGAATAATGTTGTTTCGTATTCGATCGCGCAGTGTGATACCGAGCATTGAGCGTTCCATGGCTCGTTGGGCGACTCTTAGTTGGTTTACCGTCCCGACAGTTAAGGTCCACGTTTCACAAGCATAAGTCATTACTGGAAGTACACACTGGTCAAACAATAGAGTCTTCAAACTTTGGGGCATCTTAGATCGCAAGACGTCTGTGAGTTTCCCAAAGGCTGCCCATCCCAGTTGTATGCGTCTATCTATTTCATTTTCCAGTGCATCCTTCTCTAGCCCAATCTTCTGACCTAAGTAGCCATACATCTCTACTTTCTCGACCGTCTTGCCGTTTATTGAAATCTGGCCAGTATCTGTGGGGCCCATCCACTTCGTCTTGTCCAGATTCATTTTCAGACCCACTTTTAGCGACGCCTGGCTTAGATCGTTGAGCATCTTTTCGAGATCTTCAGGCGTCTCTGCTAGTAAAACGATGTCATCAGCAAAGCGAAGATGGTTTAAGTATTGTCCGTCCACGTTGATGCCCACTTTATTCCACTCCAGTGTCTTAAATATATCTTCTAGGGCATTAGTGAAAAGCTTAGGGGATATTACATCTCCTTGGCGTACCCCTCTTTTGATTGCTACTGTTGTGGAAGAGCCTTGTGTTTGCATCGTCATCGTAGCTGACTGGTACAAATTCTTGAGTAGCTGGACATACCTGTAGTCAACACGGCACCGCTGCAGAGAGTCGAAGACGGCCCAATGCTCCACAGAGTCAAACGCCTTCTCGTAATCCACGAAGCCAAGGTAAACCGGTTTGTTGTACTCATGTGTTTTTTGTATCACTTGCCTTACGGTGAATATATGGTCGATTGTGCTGTATCCTGATCGGAAACCTGCCTGCTCTTTTGGTTGATGTTCGTCAAGCCGCTTTGTGAGACGTGTCGTGATGACACGCGAGAATACTTTATATATTTGGCTTAACAGCGCAATCGGGCGATAGTTTTTTAGATCTGTTTTAGAGCCCTTCTTATGGAATAAAACTACAAGACTATCCTGCCATCTCGTTGGGATTACGCCTGTAAAGAGCACCTCATTGAAGATCCATCGGAGTTCCTTGAGTATTGGACGTCCACCTGCCTTGAGGAGTTCCGTGGTTATGCCGTCTTCTCCTGGTACTTTATATTGCTTCAGTTGTTTAAGCGCTCGTTTTACCTCGTACATACTTATTTCTGGTATGTCTTCAGTATAATGTCTTACTAGAGGTGCTCTTCTATCGTTCTGGTCTAAAGTATCTGGCCTACTAGTATGTGTGTCATATAGTTCCCCATAGAATTTGGCCATTACTTCAAGTACGTCTGAAGTTTCTGTAACCGTTTTCCCCTCACTGTTCTCCAACGTGATTAATTGTGGTCTGCCGTTGTTCGTGGCTCTTTTAAATATCTTGGGGCCACGGTGCTTTTCTATGAGGCTTTGTATTCTCTCAGAGTTCCGTTTCCTTACGTCTCGTCTAATTGCCTTAGAAATATTTCTATTAAGGTCGCGGTGTTGCTGGGTGTTATAGCATTCTGAGGGAAGATTTCTCCGTTGTTCTAAGAGCAGCTCGGTTTTAGGGTCCAGTAGATCTTTATCTCGTGTTTTTCTGCGAAAAACGTCGCGTGCCGTGTTCGTTATGGTTGTAAGCAGAGTATTATATTTATTCTCCAGGTCTTGTTTGGAGTTTTCTGGGACTGGTTGATTTAATAATGAATCCAGCTTTTCCTCAAATTCCTTGTGTACTCCATTGGGGATGTGTAGGTTGGCCAGGGGTTTTCTGAGAAGTTTTTGTCTCTCCAGGTTAGTGTTAATTTTTATGACGCCTCTTACCATTCTGTGGTCACTCATTTTTAGTCTCTTGAGGACGGTCACATCTGTTATTATATGTTTATGATCTGAACATATAAAATCGATTTCATTTTTTACAACCCCGCCTGGCCCAGACCACGTCCACCTTCTTTGAGGTTTCTTGTAGAAAAAGGAATTCATGGCAAAGAGCTTCCTTGACTCCAGATAATTTGCCAGCATTTTACCTCGGTCGTTCCTTATTCCAATACCAAATGGACCCACATAGTTATCGTCATCCGTACCAGGACCCAATTTGGCATTGAAATCGCCCAATACTATATTAAATTTGGTCTTTTTTCCAGCTGCTAATGCCCTGTCTATGTCTTCATAAAAAGTTTCTACGTCAGCCAGCGTATGTTTTGTTGTTCTTGCCGGGGAATAGACTTGGACGATTTTGATGGAATACCGTTTGTTGATTTTCAATATTGCGTAGGCTACTCGTGGTGATATACTGCACAGTGTAGTTATATTATGGGCGATTCTTTTGTGTATGAGGAAGCCTACGCTACCGATTGCCGAACTAGTACTTCCCGTATAAAATAATACGTTGCCGGAGTTAAGTTTCAGCGTGTCTTCTCCATTTCGCCTTACCTCGCTCAGCCCAACTATATCCCACTTTATGTCCGTGAGGTCCTTTTCAAGTTCTTCCAGTTTTGCTTGCGTTCCGATCGTATTCGTGTTATACGTAGCCAAGTATAGTTGTGTGTGACAGCCGTATCGTACCCAGGGATTCTTCGCACCCCCTGCCACACCGTGACCATGACCGCTGTCGTAGCCAGGAATAGTGTGGCTGCTGGGGACTGGGGGCCGTTGTTTTTTGTACTTATCCATGAAGGTTAGTTGCCATAATCTCACCGCGTTGGCAAAACGACTTGGTGAGTCAGACATTTTTGAGGTGATTTAATTCCTCATGGCTGCTGTAGCCAGATTCGGGATAATTTACCGCCGCCCGATGCTCGGCGTTGGTGAATTTACAGCAGTTGAGATCACCTTCTGCCAACCCTCCTTCTTTCTCATCCGGGCTTGGGACCGGCAACGGCGATGTTTATCTATACCTATTTAAATACGTATTTGTTATGAAATATAGTATCCCATAACACAAGTCTCGAAATTACTTTGGGGCTAGCTCAATCTGTGTGAATTGTCCGTATATATTTTAAATTATTAATTTACTATTGGCTTGGCATAGGTATGTATTACTTTTTGGATACAAACTGCCAACATGCCATTATGTAGGTGATGGGTAGTCCAATAGCACAAGTGTTAAAATGTGCAAAATACTGTTGACAAAATGTCCATGTCAGAATGAGTTATTTTCATAATGGCCAATTGTTAAAGTGTCCATTTGATAGTATGTACTCATGACTAGAGATCAGAATCACGGGTGCTATTGCTATTAAATTATGGATATGACTGTCCTTTTTAATTAAGTACAAATATTTTAAGGGGTTATTCAGTCCATCATTTTGAACAACTTTGCCCAATAAATGTATATCGAAATACGAAAAAAAATATTTAGGTTCTCATACAGATCGAAGTAGTCACGTGATATCGTTACTATGAAAAATGCAAAAAAAAATTTCGTATTTCGATATATATTTATTGGGAAAAGTTGTTCAAAATGATGGACTGAATCACCTCTTAAAATATTTGTACTTAATTAAAAAGGACATTGTATAATCTATAAATAAAACAATTATAATTATGTGATTTCAGATTATAATTGAATCGAAAAATATAGACTTATCCTGAAATCACATAATTATGATTGTTTTATTTACTTGGTACCCAATTAGATTCTCGAGAAATCCCGGAACTTTTAGTCATATCCATACTTTTGATAGCAATAGCACCCGTGATTCCGATCTCTGCTCATGACCAATTAGGCTATGTTCAAAATGGTCAATTGCCTTCTCAGAAATGCTGGAAATTTTAGTGAAACCCGTATCAAAATCGGCCCAGTTGTTTTGAAATTTATCTAGTATAGACAGACAGACAGACGATATACGGGCGATTGAGAATCTATAGCGTTGCAGCCACGCCTCATGTTTAGATCCATGGGCCCATATTTACCGTCCTATATTTTGCCGGAAACAAGATTATGAAACATTTGAAACAATGAGGCATGTAAAAAATTAAGCATATACCTGATTTGCGGAGAGTACCACGCTTGTTTGCCTTTGCTGGGGTAACTAGCAGCTTTCAGCCCATTCTCGACTCCGAGGTTGATCACGACAGCAAAGTCTTGTAGTTCTGCTGAGAATTTAAACGTACTTGGAACTCGATTGGAGGACTTATCATTATTGGCCCCATAACTTATTTTTCCTCTGATCTGCAATAAAAACATTTACTTGGGGTTTGAATAGAAGAAAGGTATTGAACAACGTTTTCTCTTATTTTAGTCTTCTTTTTTAGGGTTATGTATAACGAAGTTCAAAGAAAAACTATCAGAGTTAGTAGGGTTTACAAATTAAAGAGATAAAGGCGACCAACTTATAAAACATACTCAGAAAATGAAAGTTTCATACAAATTCGAAAAATTAAAATTAAAAGAAAATTATTTATACGTTTTTAGTCCCGTGAACACAAGTCGACATTCGCGACTAAGGAACCCCACACTGCGCGTGGCCCGATTATTTACAATTGTGCTTGTGAGCATTAGTTATTTTCTATCAGAGCACTTTCACTATCAAGCTGTAGGTACTTTTTTTTCTGAAATGCCCTACTTACTACTTGTATATTCTAAATATTTTCTGAAATGCAATAGTTTATCTTAAAAGAAAACATAGACAGCGCGGTTGCCTAAAACCGGTAAAGTTTTTCTCAGGCTATACCTACTCGTAGAAGTCAAAGATATAAATAAAGGTTAACTAAGTAATTGTATACGGTTTGACAGTGAAAGTGCGGTATTGTCATTCTAGTTGTATATTCTAAATCTTTGAGTATGCCAGTGTCAACCCAGAGCGCGCTAAGTTGATAAAGGAGTTGAAGTATTATATAATTATTATGAAGAGAGAATCTACCTGGAGAGTGGTAAATCCAATAGGTACTTCAACGTTCGTTGTACCGTTTATTTCAAACGGACCGCCGTTTTGGGCTGCGTAGGCTGTGTCGAGGCCGTACAGGGAAATGTCTTTTATGGACACGAAATTATTTATATTCTCTCCATCGACCTGGAAAAAAATAACAATTTTCATGTAAAAAATAATATATTCTTCTAAAAACAATACTCTTGTAAAGATATTCTAGTTTCGCAACCGCAGTTTTTTTTCCACCGTATAAAGATTTGACTTGAGATCACAGTCCATATTAAAATACTAGGCAGTTTAAAAAATTACTTGACAATTTTCAAAGCCTCGGCAACATAAGTTTTTCAAAATTTTAATTTTTTCTCACATTTTGTGATATGTTGCTAAGATTTTTCAATTTTTACATATAACTTTGATCGGGAAATGAGCAGTAAGTCAGTGACAAATTTGAGAATCTTTGGCCAGTGATTTTGAATAGACTATTAGATGTAACAAATGTGGTATTTTTAGCTAGGTATTAAAGAACCAGGTACTAGGTTTCAACTACTATCTTTTGCTTTCGGTGGAGGAAAAACATTTATTTATTTCATTTACATCGTGAGGAAACCTGCATGCTTTCTCTAGTGTGTAATAATGACTGTTGTCGCTAGATGACAGTAATTGAGCTACGTCAGAATATGCCTTTATGTAGCCCAAAAAATTGACACCAGTGTCAGCTTATTGATAAGAGAGAGAGTACAAATACAGACTTAGGAAATAAATACTAATGTTATTAGATATCTGATGAGGAATTATTACTGGTCTGGAGGAGGTAGGTACCTTTGTTTTCCACTTATAAGTCTTTTCGTCTAATTTTGCTACACCCTGATTCTTGTTGGTTGTTAGAACGTTTAAGTTGTTCACGGCTTCGGTCAGATGATTATTCACTTTTTTGAACAAATCCTGCTGTCGTTTTCTGTAAAAAATAATTCAACATATGTCAAAGAGTTTTCGATAGTTAAAAGACCTCACAATTGCTCCATATACATTTTATATCATTTTATAGATAATTGCTTGCTCTACGGGCATCAACTACTAAACAATTTATTATTGCTTTTGTTTTTGTAAATTAATTAATTATTAAAATTATATATATAGATATACGTTAAGACACAATATGACAATGCTGGACAATGCTGCCATTTGACGGCTTTAATTTTGAAACAACGTCAACATGATTAACGGTCGGTAAATTTTTTGTTCTATTTCACATTTACTCACGACTAAATACTTTTCACATAATTATTTAGTGCGAATTATTCGCACGGGTACCGCTAGTTCTACTTTATTTCTTTTTTCGTAGACCAGTATGGAAGGCGCGTTTATTAATTGATAGAATTTTTAAAAGAAAATACACTTGTATGCAATGTTGCAACTTCTACGCAACATTCAGCTTACCTTATCTTAGGCAAGTCGTTTCCAAAAATCTCACTGGTGTTGAGGAAGCTGAACATACCACCTTGCAGTTTTGACATCAGCTCTTCTTGGAGAGGCTTAGATATGAGGTTTTGTATAAAGCCGCCTGTGCCAGAAAAAAGATTTTGTAAGTATATAATACCACTTAATATGGTTTCTTTATTTTTAGTTAATCCAACTGACGCACCAAATAAAATTATATTTTTCTACACCCAGTCTACATCCCTACTGACTGACTGACTCTATAGACTTGTCTCCACACGGCGATATCATCGCGGCAATAAGACGATAGACTTAATGCGATATTCTCGAACATTTAGGTAACATCAACAACTACATAATTGACTATCAAGTAGGCCGTATGCTTTATTGCCTGCTTAAAAATTATAAAATTCATACCTTCTATAAATTTCATTAAGTACAGGATAAACTCAAAAATCATTGACATGTACTAGCATGAGTGGAACAATTCTTAATAAAGCTTCCTTTCTACGATAATAAAGAAGGTATTTATATATATTAACAATGTAATTAATGAAGAAGACAGTGGCAAACCCTGCCAAAAAAGTTACACGTATGCGTCTCTTTCCATACTAACTACACTGATAAGAGCCTGGCTCTTAAATGTAGATATAGATATAATTACCATCACAAGCACCGAAATAAGGTGCGAAAACGGGAGGCGATCCTTGCCCAGGTGTCCAAATCTGTAATGGAAATATAGAAAAAGAGTACAAAGGAAACAAATTACACTTAGGTACTAAATAACCAAATATTAAGAATAAACAATGCTACAAGTAGTGTAGAGTAGTGTAAAAAAACTCACTCATTGACATTGATTCACGTTAATCGACTCATGAATGACTACACCCAGTGACTAAATCTTAATTGTAAAATTAACTGGTTTAAACTTTCTTTGTAAAATTTAACATTGAAAACAAATAAAATTCTGAGATGCAAATATCTATAAATGAAATAAACCTTTGAAAGCACTTACCTCTAAGCTAAACTTACAACCGTTTAGAGCGAATGTATTGTGCCCCAAATTCACAGATTGGTCGCTCAACGTCGCTATCGCATGACCAGTAAGGCGGCATTCATCACCAATAATTCTAGAAACATACAATTTGAAAATAAATAATAAAGTGCCAGTTTATTAAACTGCATTTTTTTTTTACAAACTCTGTATAACCATTCATTAAATGCGTAAACAACCTGGAACACGTAAACACGTATTATTCCTGTTTACACCATGCATTGTTCCCAAATTCTGTGATTAGATGGATATGAATATTACATGGGAGGTTGTTCGCATGTTTCAGACTTTTTCCTACAAAACGAAATTTAGATCCGGGGCTGAATATTGTACTGTCTAAAGTATTATATATTATACTACCTCATTGTAATAATAATAAATTTCAATGGCCTTTTGAACCTTTACAACAAAAGTTTATATACTTACGTAACTTCGCCAACAGTCTGAACTTGCTCCAGACTGAAGGGAGATACCTTCAGCATGCTTTCCCTTCTATTTGCGAACACCAACACCGAATCGTTCCGGTACACCATGTACTTGGCGAACACCTTCACCCTGGACAACTCGGAGTCTATCTTGATGAGGTTGGATGCCAGGGGAAACGAGACCTTAGGGTACCGCATCTTTGGCAACTCCATGAGGTAGAGATCACGGAAGAGGCTGTAATAATATTTTGTAGTAGGCAAAGTTACAAAACTTACAATGAATTGAAATCATTGATTAATAGAATAAAGTACATTTATGAATTATTTTTTTGTTCTTTATTGCACACATTTAAACAAATGAACTTATGACTGGATATAAATGTAAGTATACAAAAGGCGACCTTGTAGTACAGCAATCTCTTCCAGGCCTACTAAGGGTAGTTATAGACACAAAATAATTTTAGTCATATTACAGGTAAGTGCCGCAACAGACGGGACGTCGGGAAGTTGCGTCGCGTAACAGCTAGAGATTGGCAGTGGATAGTACTCAATCTGCCCATTTGATTATTTACTCACGAGATTTAATAAATAGAGTAAATAGAGCGTCTTATATATTGACATCGCATTTGATGTCTGTTTACTTATTTTAACATCAAATTACGTCTTTGCACCCCTCCTAGCAAAAAATGGTAATTAGTCAAAGAAGCCTACTTTCAGTGTGTGATTAGTATGGTATTTTCATATATTTTAGCGTCGCATTTAACGTTTACCGACATTTTAAGCATATTATGGCGTATGCACACACTTTCCGACAAGAATTGCAAGTGTATACTAGATTTAAGTTTCAAAATTGTCATGAATACATGAAATATTGAATATGAATATAAATAAAAGTCGCAACTCATATAAATCAATCTACTCACCAAATGGATAAATTAGGATATTTATCGGGTATTTACTCAATCTACTGAGTAAAAATTCAAATGGGTTGATTGAGTATTTATGCAACTCCCATCACTAGCTGTTACGCGGCGCGACTTGCGCCCCGTCTGTTACGGCCCTAAAATGCAATTTTTCAAAGGAGATATGGAACAAATAAAATACAATGCCTACTTAAATGTGCTTTATCGTACGAGTAACATTAATATCGTATATGAATCTTGTTCCAATATCATTCTTCTTCTGTATATGACATCGAATCGAGTGGGGAGTCTGTGCGATATTATCCGATGGAAATGTGAAAAAAAGAAATGAAAATAAATATTTCGCGTTAGTTTCCCAATAATATAAAAGACATATTTATGATGTATTTATAAAAAGATATTTTATTATGAAGAAAGACTCATTTTGAAATTGAGTTTGCTAGTTTTTATAATAATGAATAAAAATTAAAATATGTTTCAGTGTATATAACTTCCTAAGTATCTACTAAGGCCAATCCTTTTATATTCAAAATGCACTTACACCTCTACTACTGCATCGGAGTCCTCTAAAAATCCCTCTGTTAACCTGAAATTATCCGACGATCGTCTCAAATATACATTCATACCTATTCCATCATAATTTTCTTGAAGCATCTGTAAAAATTCATTGTGTGTGTTAGACTGTAAGTATATTATATTTATGTTTCAATGGACTTTTGTTACCGACCAAATGATAATGAAGCGGTAGTGGCACTGACTGTTTGTCTGTGAGGCTCACATTCGATCCTCGTGAAGTTTTCCTACGCACATCAGCGAAAAACGGCCACTTTTGGCTAATGTGCGTAGAAAAGCTTCACGTTCTCACTTTAAACTGTAAACAGTAGTTCATAAAATAGTTTGAAGGGTATATAGGGTCTGATCAAGACAAATTTTAAATGATATCTCCGTTTCCTTTAGAATGATTTATTGCAAATGGGCGCAGCACTGGATCCCAGAAAATTCAGGTAGCCGTGGCTTTTTTTTATGGTATGGGGCGGCAAACGAACAAGCGGGTCACCTGATGGTAGATGTTCACCGCTGCCTATGGACAACTGCAACACCAGGGGTGTAACAGAAGCGTTGCCGGCCTTTCAGGAAGATAAAGACTCGTTTTTTGAAGGTTTCAATGTCGTATCGGTCCGGGAACACTGCTGCAGGAAGTTGATTCCACAGTTCGGTCGTACGTGTTAAAAAGTTCTTTTTAAAACGTACGGTGGTGACTTGTACCTTTCGTAGTTAATTTTGTACGGTGTCATATCAGGTAATTTTCACTTACCACCGCACATAAGGAAAACATCGTGAGAAAATCTGCCACTAGAGTATACATAAAATGGCTGTCGTCTCTAGATGGCAGTTATTAAGCTACGTTAAGGCAGCTGGAAAAATTTGACATTAATGTTAATATAAACACACTAGATAAGAAAGAATCCGACTCGGCTGAGCAGCGTTCGGGAAGCTACGCAGTGTCTTCTCGTCCAAAATACCTCAGTGCCTCAAGGCGAAAGTGTTTAATCAATGTGTGTTACCATACCAGTGATGACTTATGGCTCTGAAACGTGGTCCCTTACTGTGGGTCTCTTAGGAAGACTCAAGGTCGCTTAGCGCGCTATGGAGAGGGCAATGCTTATTGTTTCTCTACGTGATCGAATTAGAAATGAGGAAATTCGTAGGAGAACACAAGCCACGGACATAGCCCAGCGGATTAGCTCGTTGAAGTGGCAGTGTGCGGGACACATATAGCGCGACGAAACGATGGCCGATGGAGCAAAAAGGTTCTTGAATGGCGACCACGTACTGGCAAGCGAAGCGTAGGACACCCATCCACAAGATGGTCAGACGACCTGCCCAAGGTCGCTCGAAAGCGCTGGATGCAGGCCGCTCTTGATCGGTGATTTTGGGAATCCTTGGAAAAGGCCTATGTCCAGCAGTGGACGTTATGCGGCTGAAATGATGATGATAAGAAAGAGAAAGTCAAAGCCATAGTTTTAATAAATCTAAAGCATCTTGTATTTGGGAGAATATAGTGGGTCGTGTGGCGACGGCAGATTGGAATATTTATCACCAACAGTTTCCTTACCCACAGGTATCGTAAGAGGCGACAAAGGTAAGTATAGCCCTTCCGAGACATAGTTGTTCACATGACTAAAACGTCCAAATGATTCGATTGCCTTTGTGCAAATTTATACGAGAGTCAAAAAATGCATAACAGATATATAATACCATTGTTAGAAAGAACGATTCTTATACGTGTATGCATTAAAAGTCGTGCAACAGAGAACAAGCAGCAGCGTCTTTTGAAGGCTTTATACCATCCACTGCGATCACCAACTCGTCTACCCAGCGTGGTGATGCGCAAATCCTCACTTTGTTAGGAGAAGCCTTTAGTCAATTAAAGAAGATTATTGTAGGTTTCAAACGAATGTTCTTTGTCTTACCTGCTCCAATGAAGTCTCAATGCCTCTTTTGTATTTCCTCCAAATGTTTTGAAATTGTTTGTTTCCTGCAAAGCAGTGAAAAATTTAGAAACGTAACTGTGCAAGAGATAATATTTACGCGAAAATTTATTTATGATCATGGTTTTAAAGTAAGTACATTTCTTTGTGAGAAACATAGAAGTACCTACATATATACCTATATGTAAGTATATTAAATTAATCCAAAAAACGGATTTTTTTTTGTCAATCCGTTTAATCTTAGAATTAAGTAGTATGCATCAGATGTTTTGGATGCCGTGTGGTGACGGCAGGTTATAGAATAGGAACATCTTATCACCATCCTTTCCTCTGCCACCGGTTATCATAAGAAGCGAGTGGTCGTTTGACGACCTCTGGCCTAGTGGTCATCATGCCACACTGGAGATGCCGGGTTCGATCCCCGGTTAAGTCAGGATGGAAAATTATATCTTTCAGATTAACCTGGATCTTGGATGTTTATCTATATATGTATTTGTTATAAAATATAGTTTCATTGAGTTACTATCCCATTACACAGGTCTCGAACTTACTTTGGGGCTAGCTCAATCTGTGTGAGTTGCCCATTTATACAAGCAACTAAGGAAGGTATTAGTTTTATGGGATACTTCTACTTCTTATCGAGTCGAAACGATTTCAGTGTAGCTTCAATTCCAAAACACCTTTGACCATTACCATTTTTAAACTATTTTTAAACTATTAAAAAATAGGTAAACACCCAAGACCTAGGTTAGCTAGGGTAGCTGGGACTAAGGATTAGCTGGTTAACCATTACGCCACGGAGATCGTCATAAACACACTGACAAGAAATCACCGATATTGTTTGCAATTTGTTAGATCTCCTGTTTATTATTCATTTTATTTACCGCTATAATAATTCTTGATGTCACTATCCACGCCTACAGCCTCCCCATCGTATAAAACTAGTATAAAAATTATATTTATGGATACCAAAAACATTTTGGCTCCGTTTTCTTAACACAGCAACTACAGCTCTCCAACCAGTAATTATTTATTTAAATTTGAATAAGTTTCGAATTCCAATCATCTTACATAACACATTTACATAACAAAAATTAACTTCTGCATGCCTTTCTGAAAATTAATAAGAAATAACTTTTACGTAGCAATTTAAGTTTACAGATAAAAAAGTAATAAAATTATATGAAATTTCAAATCGTCGAGCTTGAGCAATAATGCAAACATGTGGCTAACGTATGTTTTCTGTTTTGTTTTGTGTGCAGACATCTCAGAAATAAATGCCGACAATGTGGTAGATACTACTGAAAAAAGCGGTAAGTGATATTAAACGGTTTTTTCTTTGCACCCCCTTGACATATGCCACTTAGAAAGTGACCCTCAAACACGTGTATGTTTGAGAGCCATTTCTAATTATATCTGTACGAACCTATAAATATCTAATGATTATCTTACAACGTGACTAGGAATCCTACCTCGTAGAGAGCAGATGTATAGAGTGAGACCAGACCAACTTTTATCCGGTAGCGAGCACATTTTGGAGATCCATCCATTTAATGTTTCAATTTTCCACCGTTCACGTGAAATAACAATATTCTAAGAAATACTTTGTAAAGAAATCGAAACATTTATGAAAAGTATACATTACAAAAATCTACCTACGAATACTTTAGTAATTATTGATTTAAAATTTTAAGTAGGTACATAAATTATGGCCTCATTTTAAATATTTTCTAAAACGACTTTTATCATTTGTGTTTTTATCACTTTAGTGGGCTTAATATAAGTTAATAAAATAGAAAAAAAAAACATTCTTAAAGCATACAAAATAATATTATAATTCCACCATGCTAGTCCGCCACCCAGATTGTCCCGGATTCGATCCCCGGTCAGGGCAAGTTGGAAAATGGCCTTTTTTTTCAGACATTATACAACGCGGAAAGAATATACCCCTAATAAATCGAACCTCTGGCTATACTAGATCACTAGTATCATAAAATTAAAATAACAGGCAAGAAACAAAAATCGACATTCCTCTACTGTGACACTTTAGTTTGTTTGTTTGTTTGTAAACTCTTTATTGTACATAAAGTAATATTCAGGAGCAAACAATGATTATATATAATTAGTACAAGGGCGGGTTTATCCCAAGAATCTCTTCCAACCAAAAGTATGGCCGAAATTTATTTTTGTTTTTTACTGTTATTTTAATTTTATTATACTTCTACTATAGTGATCTAGTACAGCCCGTGGTTTGATTTATTACGGGTATGTCCCTTCAACGTTTTATAATTTAATTGCGAGAAATTATGTATATGAATTATCCCAAAAATTATACATAATAATAAGTAGTTTTCTTCATAGCATTAAAAGGTATTTGCTTATTTATTAAAGAGCTTAACTCATGTCTGTGGAGCGACCAATGCCTTACATTACATCCCTCTCTGTCTTAAGTCAACTCATTTATATCTTTGTAGGTTGAATTGAAACACTGATAATGATAAACATTTAAAAATATCTACATAAGTATAAATATTTTCAATAGCAAATGATGGTGTAATAAGTTTGAGCCCGTAGCTACGTTGAAGCACTATATTTTCTCAATATTCCTAGAATCTCTTGCATGCACTCGAATCTAGGGCGTTTCGGCATTTGCGTCAACTCGGTTTCAACAATTTTTCCGTACAAGTAGATGGTGGGGTTGGTGTCCGGGTCAGTTGGGGAGCCACCACGAGCCGTGCGGCTCTTGGGCTTGGCTAAATCTGCAAAGTTAAAAGAGATCAATCAAATATTTTTAATCACTCAAGCTCTTGGAAAGGAAGGTTAAGAAAGGAGGTTGTATTTAACTCAAAATCAGGGTTGTAAGTTCGATTTACATCCTTAGGGAGAAGGAGGCCAGGCGGCCATGACATAAGGCTCTTATAATATGCATAAATTGAATTTTATTTTTTAAACAAGCGCACTGGCCCCTATAAATGTAATACAATACATGGTAATGGCTGAATACACCAAGAGCGCTAGGCCATAAAAAAAATAGGCTTGGCGCGCTAAATAATCTTGTTGAATAAAATCTTTGTTGTAAAAAATTGCAAAATATACTTTTGACAAAAAATTACGGGTTGAAAATTCGAATCGCTAAAAATAGAGGCAAAGGTAATCAAATAAAACTTACTACCTCAGATTTCATAGGAATATACATTGAATTGTGTAAGTTGATATTTCTTAAATAACCAAATATGTTATATTATAACAGTTTTTCATAATTTCCTTGCTTTTATGATGAAAAGTGTTCAACTCGAGTGTAAGTTATCAAAAACACCCTCGAACTATAAGCTAAATTATTTCGGGTGTAATTGATCACTTACAACTCTTGTTTAACAATCTACTTACTATTGTTTTACAGCGTGACTTTTTACCCACCAACTAAATTTTAGAGCAAGTTCTGTGACATGATTCTGAACTAAGTACCTACTTTCTTATTTTTTATTAATAATTATTTAAAAAATTGCGTCTTCCTATACAAAATCCGTTTGGCCGAGGGCTGAATTGAAAGGAAAGCTGATTTTTTTCTGGTTTTCTTTAATTGTTTTTATGGAAAGTAGTTGAGTATCATGGACAGAACTTGCTCCAAAAAATTTGGCTGGTGATTAAAAAGTCACTGTATAATCGCCTTCAACTATTTTCTGTTACACCTTATTTCGACCTCCGTGGCGTAATGGTCAACATCCTAGTCCGCAAATCCAAAGATTCTGGATTCGATCCCCAGCCAGGGCAAGTTGAAAATAAACTTTTTCAAATTGTCTTGGGTCTATATTCGTTTATCATAAAATATAGCATCTTTGGGTTAGTATCCCATAACACAAGCTTAAGCTTACTGTGGGGCTAGCTTAATCTGTGTGATTTGTCTCTATATATTATTTATTATTATTTGAGTATTTTTAGGGTACCGTAACGTGCTCTTTTCATCGATTTTAACTTAATCTTTATGAGGGCATTGAAATATATAATAAAAATAAAGTTAAAAATTAAATGGGGATCGTCATACAAGAAACGTGTTCTTTTTTAGCGTTTTTAACTGGATCTTATAACGGCATGTACGGAGGTTCGGAAACCTCGGTCGACTCGCGCTTGACCGGTTTATATATTATTAACCGGTGCATTCCTGCATAAGATTTAAGAATAAAATTACTATAAATGAATTTAACCGATAGAGTCATGCCCTAAAATTTCTAATTTTATATTTGTGTGTCCTTGAGCATCATATGTCTTTTGGGAGGCTTACATGGAGACACAGATGTAGGTGAGAGAATAGGTGAAAAATAAATGGATTAACGGTAGGTTAATTCAATACACATTTCGGCACCTGCCATACTCATAATTTCTATTTGCGCGGTGGAAGTATTATTATACCATATGAGTTAAGTTAAATCGTTAAATCTAGACATAGGTTTACGTACCTATTATGTTTAAGTTAACTTACCGCCAAGAGCAGTTTGTTTAGAGATTAGTTTATTAGACTTAACAGCAGCAGCATCACATGAGTTAATAATGAGTAACAAAACTATATTTAAAGCTATTAAAAACATTTCGGTTTGACTTGTCAGTTTATCAAATTCTCAGTAATTCCGTTTTCAGTAATAAAAAAGATCGGATATAGAATAAAGTTACATACGTAGTATTTATTAGTAGGTTCTACGTTGTATAATCAGTGAAAAACGAACGATTTCTTCCAAAAATTAATCATCGTTAGATATGCAGTAAAAATTTAAATTGAGCAAACAGCGTGCGTAAAAGTTAATTACTTATCGTAAAGTTTTATTATTTTGGAAATTAGGTGGAACGGGCTTAGGACATTTCAGTATTACGAAATTCTAAATGTAATCTTTTAATGATCCCGGGCGTTGTTCGCATCAATGTACAAGAAGCCATTTGCACAAGACCACACAAAAAAGAAAGAGTTAGTATGCACAACGGCATGGCTAAGGGGGAGATATTATAAATGATTTTCAGTCAAGAGCTCATGGAAGAGGAATGTGAACTGGGTCTGAAAAGTCATTCGGTAGCAACGCTGGCTGCCGAGCTTCTTCTGTTTTTCTAAAGCTATCCTATGCATTTTGTAGAAAGAAATAAAGATGAATATGGTTTGACAGTGAAAGTGCGTTGCCGACCACTGCGATACCAGTATAAATCGTCGCTTACGCTCTTATCCTCTTGTCTGTGAGCCGACCGGGAGCCGGTCGACATAACATACTTTGGGGCTAACTCAATCTGTATGCTTTATCGCTATATATTTATTTATACTTTATTTACACATAACATCCTCCTTATCTTGACTCCCCTGGCTCATCGCCATCGGCTGGCGTCGTTTATGCTGAAATACCTAAAAATATGTTATTTATGACGTAGGAAATAACTCCGTCAAAGTTGTGCCTCTCTCCGCTGTACACCAGAAGAGTCGAATGCTACCACGGCCTCGATTTAAACGTGTGTACCCATTACATCTTACCTATAGTAGACTATAGTTCATTATCATATCAGTCCCAGGAAGTCCACAGCTGGACAATTGGACTTAAGCTCCCACGAAGGATTTCCAAAGCGTCCGATCGAAAGCGGTCTGCACTCAGCGTTATAAGTCTATAGTAACTTTAGTTATATGACGTTTATACGAAATACCCACAATATCTAACACTAATGTCCACTTACACATGCGAAATACAAAAAAGGCATATCCTATGAAAATAGTTCCATAAAGGTTCCATACGATAAACATGGGATATGGAAACTGGATCTTTACTCCAAAAGGCACGAGAAGATACGTACGTATGAGTTGCTACGTGCCCTCGTTGCAGTGTGAAGCAACATAGAGCGCTACAAATTATGATATTATAGACTAATTTGGCTTGACATTGAAATAGGACGACATTATCGGACTATTGTTTATATAGAGTAACAGTCCTGGTAATATGTACAACAAGCAAGTAGACGCATACAATAAAATATATTACGTCAATTGCTTTTATTTATATATTTTCAGGGCCTGTAGTAATGCTAAAAGAAAGAAAAGAGCATGACTGTTGGATGACATTAAACGCAAAAGGACATTTCAAAAAGATAGAGGCACTGGAGCGTAAGTATACTCAATAGATTTTTTTAAGGCAAGAAAGGTTCGTCAATGTTCTAATAACAATTAACTTTTACAACAAACTAAACTAAACTGTTGGCTTAAAAAATCTAAAAAACATCATGGTTCTAGTCTAGAAGATGTATTGAACTTAGCAGAAAAACTATCAAATGAAGAGTTAGCTTAAAATAATAGTCGCCTAACTTATAAAATATACGTACCAAATGTTGTAAAAAAGAATTGGGTGCTTGTTTAAAATGGATAGTAGACGGATAAAATGATCAAAGATTTAGAACATGCAAGTGGAAAGTAAAATCCCTATGTCCGTAACATGTCATTTCAAAACCCTACACTGCGACTGTTCGGTATTGCTTTCTTCCAGACCAACATGGAACTAGTGGGACAAGTCAGTGTCATTTGTACCATCAATAGTACTTACCAATGGCACAGGTGGCCTGGCGGGTACTAATGGGATACATCGGTGCCATTTGTACAATCAATGGTACTAGTGGAATAAATCAGTGTCATTTGTACCATCAATGGTACTAACCAATGGTGCAGGTGGTCCGGAGGGTACTAATGGGATATATCGGTACCATTTGTACAATCAATGGTACTAGTGGGATAAATCAGTGTCATTTGTACCATCAATGATACTATTGAATGGTGGTCCAAAAGGGAAGCGTTTGATTATGTTATTGTACTCGTCTATACTTGCATGTACGAGTATCAGGCCTAGTAACTAACAATTTGTTCCACGTTGCATATATTTTTATTCGATATCCACAGAAAAATATGCGAAGGTCAGACAAGAGTATAATGAGGATCAACTTATTGACAAATTCGACGAAGAAATGCTCTTTGTAAGTTATAACGTTGTTACAAGATTAATAGTCAACATTTCAGGCACATAAAGTCCACGAACACAGTAAACCTACCCCAAGCATTTCTTAAAAGAGCATTCAAAACGCACCCACTGTTTTCTGGCGACCTTGGTCAGATCGTCATGTTCTTTTATTTATTCTGTGCTTAAAGAAGGACAGTTTGATATAAGTCTACAAAACCTTTACGAAAAGAATAACCTACTTCTTTCTGTTTGTTTTGCACATAGATATTTACAATTTTTTTTATAATACTGGTCTTTTTACACTATGTTTCTTTTTCGTATTTAACTTTGCGTTTTTTATGCAATTAAAAAAGTGTGTTAAACCAAATATAAAATAATAATAAAACTAGTCCACCGTCAAGAACCTAATTCTTAAATGTATGGTGATAGAAACGTTTAATGATTCGTTATATCACAATCTTGGGATTTCTATTTTGATCATCAGATACCATGTCAACAATAACGATTATTTCACCAGAAACTCCTCGAAAACCAAGGCGCTACAAACCGTGAAGCTCAAAAAGCCGGAAACAAAAGAAGCCTCATTCCTTCCGGCATCAACCTCGGAGGATATTCCATGATGAGGATGCCAGATTCTGTATTGTCAGTATTTTTGTTTTTATTGTTTGCTTTTTCGTTTATATACACGTAAGTGGCCAACACTAGAGTCAGATTTCTCAAGCTGCCAAAATACATCGGACATTGTTTGAAGGCTGCCATTGAATGATAACAGCCGGGACCAACAGCTTATACGTGTCTTCCGAAGTACGGAGAAGCTCGAGAATTTTTAATGCCCCTTGTGGTCACCCATCCAAGTGCGGACCACGCCCGGTACTTGCGAGAGCGCTAGTAATACACACTCCCGCTAAGACATCGAACTCTTCGTTGTTTTTATTAAGGGTAATTCTATAGAGTACGGGGCTCTTTTAAACATTAGTCCGCGTGGCCTTAAGGTCTTGCAACCCTTCTGATGCTGTCTACATGAAAACTTACTTCGTAATAATACGTGACAGCGTGCAACTTAGGACATTACCTACTACTGCACAGTTAATCAAAAGTAGAATCCGACCAATCTTGCCCCTCTTTTTCACAACGTCAACAATTCATTGACTAATAAAAGAGAAAAGTTATAGGGTACACCAGAAGTGATAAGGGAGGCCTACCATACACCATTGGCAATCCTTGATCTCTTAAGGCGTTTTCCCCAAGGGCGAGTTATAGTGACCTACGTCAACTCAATATTCTCGCTCAAGGAGGCAACACCTTCACTAGGTGTGCTCTACGTCACAACATATAGTGATTCATGTCGTAAGTATAGTATGTGACTGCGACGGGATGACGCAGATTTTACGCATACACTTCACGTCACTTTCCGTATTTACCGGAAATGCTAGGCAAGCGTGGGCAAACGCGTGGGCGCGTGTATGTATATCCGCTTGATGTAACTCACAAAGAAACACGCCCTACATACGCTGAACTAAGCTGGCTTGAAGCCCGGTCAGACTATCACTAACAAAAAGCACTAACCAAAAATTATTTTACAGGTTTTTCCACCGCATGAAGCTGCGCAACGACACCCGCTTCCGCGTCAACTTCCTGAGCAGCAACTTCTCCTCCATGACGATGGTGGCGCGCCTGTCGCTCAACGACCTACACTTGGTGGGCAACTACGAGCGCGCGCAGACCAAGGACAACCCTGGTTTGCTGCAGTATTCGCCCACTTATGGACAAATCGAGTAAGATTTAAAGTCATTGTTTTTATGTACGTATCTCTATCTTTGCGCACCAAAGATTTAGAATAT
Organism: Acrobasis suavella; assembly: GCA_943193695.1. NCBI lineage: Eukaryota > Metazoa > Arthropoda > Insecta > Lepidoptera > Pyralidae > Acrobasis > Acrobasis suavella. The sequence continues at coordinate 6,518,448 of OW971937.1, read as the reverse complement.
ACAAGTAGTGTTGCGCACATAGTCCCAGTGCTGCGAGGAAGAACAGATGTTTTCAATAAAGCGCCATTAAGGGGCTACCTGAATTTTTCGGGGTCCAGTGCTGCCCCCATTTCAAATAAATCATTTGAAAGAAAACAGAGATATCATTTAAAATTTAATTTTAATCAGACCCTAGATAACCCTTTAAACTATTTTATGAACTACTGTTTACAGTTTAAAGTGAGAACGTTAAGCTTTTCTACGCACATCCGCCAAAAGTGGCCGTTTTTCGCAATTGTGCGTAGAAAAGCTTTACCTCACTTTAAACTGTAAACAGTAGTTGATAAAATAGTTTGAAGGGTTATCTAGGGCCTGGTCAAGACAAAATTTTAAATGAAATTCTGTTTCCTCTTACATGATTTAATTCAAATGGGGGCAGCACTGGACCCCGAAAAATTCAGGTAGCCCCTTAAACCAGAGCATCATCTGTTCGCTGATAAAATTGCAGAATTTTTTTTTAATTTTTTTCATATTTCCATACATGTTCCTTGGGAAATGTTGTCAAGCATCATGAACTGAATTCATACACCCAATGATTTCAGTATATATTTTATTCATTTGACGTTATATTTTTTTTTGTAGCATATAGATGCTGTAGTACGTATATACGTTTTAAGATAACTAATGTGTTTCAGAGTTCTTCTACGGGACGTGATCTATAAGATAGATGGCAGATATCGGCTGCAGAAGGACAGGCTGTACTTGGAGATGATCTTGTCAGAGTTGTACATACCCTACGATGGAATTATCATGTTGGTGTGTATTTTAGGCTGGCAAGCATCACTTGCAAATGTTTCTCTTTAATAGTAGTCATATATAAGACGTATACGTAGACGTCCATAAGTGTACTATTAGGTAGTACGAGTATATTAACTTGTTAATACTTTTTTGTACAGTACACCAACAGCACAAACAACGCAGAAAGACAAGTTTTACAAACGAAAAACATAGGTAAGTATTATGGTTTTCTTACTGTCTTCGTAGCAAATAGTAGTAACTTCGTAATAGAGTTCGTAGCGCATGTAGCGTCCATATGACTGGTATCACTGCCCGCGAGATTAAAACATGTAAGAAAATTATATTAAGTACTACCATCATTCATTTTTTTGGTACTATTTTGTCCCATTGTTGGACAAAGATCTCTCCCATCTTCTTCCACATATATCTTGCCCCTGTAGGTCTCGATCATCCTTTCTGGAATGCGTCGAGATCGTCTCGCCATAGCTTTATTGGCCTACCCGGGCCACCTATAGGCAGCCAAATTACATAGTAGAAATCATACTTAAATATTTCAATCCCTGCTTACTGTAAGATTAGGTACAAGTTACAACTATTATTCCCTGCACATTTCCCGCATTTCTCAGACAAGGTCATATTTTCTATTGTTTTTTTTTTACAGCGGACTTTCTCGACCGACTGAAATCTGATTTAGACTTGTGGATAAAGGACTTTTTCAATGAGTTTCTTTTGGACTACCCGCTGAAAAAGGACAAAATAAAAAACCAATTTTTGTAAGTTTATTTTAGTTAAATATTCTTCATTTTTAACAATAGATAAGTTTAAAAAAAATAAAGTGATGAGAGACTACTTATCTAAAATAGTTTATTTGTAGAAACTATAAAATTTAAATTTAATTAAACTAAATTCTAAAACTAAAAAATATAACAAATTATGTAGTCCTACTAAATAATAATATAATAAAGGCGTCGGGACGTGACGACCCCATCGCCCACTGGATTCCCAGTGCAGTCAGTCAACGCAGGGCAGCTTGTGGCGAGCTGATGGTGAGTGGCGACACCACGTACCCTACCTCCAGGGGGACCATACACACATGCGCTTACACACACACATTCACACAGTTACACACCCCCCGCCTCTGTCTTGCCTTAAGAGCGCGCATAAAGCTAAGAAAATATCAGATTTCACCCGCGCACTTCACACACCCCGCTTTCGTCTAATAAAATAACTAAACAGAAGAGATACATGCCTTTGACAATTAGCCATGAGTTTAATTTTTATCTTCTTATTCTTATATTTTCGTATTCTCTTTTGGAGTGTTTTCTGTGATTGTTTTTGTTGCCATAATTTCAATGTCGTATTTTCTTGGGCTGTAGCACAAAAGCACAGTCTTCTCGTCTCAATGGAGCGATCACGACTGATTGATGAAACAAAACATGCGCATTACCTTGGGTCATGTGCGACAAAACAAGAGCATTCTGCGCGGAGTAAGAACGTAGTAAGCGCCCAAATGCGCCGAATCCGTTTTATTATTACTCGTGAAATATACATTATTTTAGAAAAATGGTAATACGGCTTATCGGCAATATAATGTTATATTATGTATAAAATATTGACTCAGTAACACGCATAATTTTGTCAAAAAAAGGATTCTAGTTAAAAATTAGACGTAACTTTGCGATTTTTTTTCATTACTAAAATTTTATGGTTTTATGTTTTTAACAAGACTAATTTATTTGAAATATAATGTAATATCTACATTAAAAAAACCAAGATATTTGTGTTTTATTCTCGAGTTTAAAAATCCAATATGCGATGGGCAATTTACCTATAGTCCCCCTCTTAACTGGCCGGCCAGAGTGGAGTCGCAAGTGCAGACAGAACATACGCTCCAGGGTGGAAGTGTATTGCACGTAATGGCGTAATAACGGGGAAACCCGCTCTCGGGGGTAAGCCCCGTGATGGTGAAACCGGAGCCGCACCTCTCGACACCCTCAGCTGCTCACATTGTGTTGCGCCCTGGCCGCAGTTTCGTGGCTAGTAAGGGTGCCCACAGGCAGTGTAGCCAACGAGCAGCGAGTCACCATCTACCAAGCTAAAATTGTTGTGAGAGATTTTAGGTAGATGTCCATATCTCACTCCATAACCCAATTATCCGGCCGACTAACATCCCATCCATAATGCCCAAACCAAGTAAATTCCTCCCTGGCAATAGTTCGGCAGCTGTGGAGGACTGTCCGTTAGTGCATCTCAATGGTACATTAAGGGATAGACCTCCATAGATGCAGCCATCTCACTTTTTAGGTCAAAAGGTACTTAAAGGCCTCTTCTTGTGGCTTTGGCCCCATGAACGCCTTAAAGGACCGGGTCCCCATGGACCCGTGGCTGAAAAGCGTACCATAATAATAATAGATCATTTTAATTTATCAAAAATGTTTTAATCGTTATTTAACTTTGGCTGTATTTTTTATATATTACAGTTTAAACAGGATCATTTTCCTACTATGTTATTTAGGTCCATTGGTCTTACGTAGTCGACCAAGAAACATCTTGACTTTTATATATACAGTATACATAGACGACAGACTGGCATTCTTAGATTTCTGATTCGTCATCTCAACCAAACTTCTTTGCATACACATGTACTTATGTGTTCGTGTTTAAATTTTAGCTAAAGTCACTGATAACCTGAAAGCGGTCAAAGATTCAAAGATTCAAAGATTCAAATGTTTATTCAGTAATTAGACCTTTACAGGCACTTTTACACGTCTATAAGTATAATTTATGTTACGTGTAAAGTATATTAAAATTTAATTTATTTTTAAAGAAAAGCTACCGATACCAGCGCTTCGTAACGACCACTGCTGAGAAGAAACGCCGAAAGAAACTCATTTTCACAGTATTGGTCGCCTACTCGCCAGAAGGGCTTTGTCATATTATTATAATTGTCTCTTAATTAATAAATACTTATAATATAATACAATGTTGACACATTATAACATGTAATGCTTGCGAACAAGTAAACAAACATAAATTGCGTTATAAAAAAATTTTAAGTAGTCAAAAAAAGCGAAGCCGAGCTAACCAGTCCCTCCCGGCAGCACCCGTTCACGAGTTGACGCACGGATCAGCCATCATTAAACTCAACCATATTAGAGGGAATCCAACGACCCGACCAGCGACGCCACCACCGGATTGGACATTTTAGTGAGCATGAAAAACCCGAACTCGCAGACCTTGTCAAGAGAAAATATTAATTATATGTTGGTCACTTATTGATCGCAGAGCATTTACATGTTTTTACAGTAAGCTTATTATGGTAACAGAAAATGCAGCTATTTATGTTTCATGTGTGGAGTGTAATGGAAAATGTTTAGGAAGTATCCACGCGTTTTTATCTCTTAAATAATCATTGATAGTATAGTACGCATTGTTCAATAAAACTTTTTTAACATGTGTTTTAAATTTTGCCATTGGTAGGTTATTGGTAGGTTAGGTCTAAGCCTTTTTGCATTCAGAAACGTCCAGCCTTCTGAGACGTAAGGATCTTTTATGTTCTTTTTCAGGCAGTATGACAAGGAAAGAATAATTACTCTGAACAGATACGTTGACGACGCAATAGATTTCCTGAAAGGTCGACTGAAAGAGCTAAAAGCAGACATGGTCAAGTTGCCGAGCTTCGTGATCTATGCCTTTAATGGTTTGGTAAGCTCATTTGGATTATAAAAAAAAACATGTTCACTGCGGTCTGCAGGGCACTGGATGACTTGTCAACCTTCTGTTTCGTGTTGTGTGTAAGTAAAAAAAAAAGCGCGCGTCAAATAAAGCTATGTTTCGCGTTAATTCCCATATCTAATAGGTTGGGGAAAAAGTCTTTTGGCATTTTATATGAAAATTCAAAACATTTTTTAATATAGTTTATTTACATTTAACTAAAGTATGTAGGTACGATTTTGTTCGATAATTTTTTTCCATTTTATAGGTAGGGACATGATCCCATTGCTATAGAAATTTTAGGGCTTCTGATCAAAAAACTGCGTCAAGTAGTTTTGGCAGTCCTCTCGTGATGTTAACCTGACACTGCCTAAAGAATTCTGAAGAGATCGAAACAGTAGGAAATCTGAAGGTGCCAGGTCAGGACTATACGGCGGATGCATTAACACCTCCCAGCCAAACTTTCTTAATTTTTGCTGAGTGGTTAAAGATGTGTGAGGTCTAGCGTTATCATGATAAAAAACCACACCCCTTCTGTTGATTAATTCCGGCCGCTTTCTCTCAACTTCTTGCTTTAATCTTATCAGTTGTTCGTAGTAGAGTTCTGAATCAATGGTCCTGCCTGGTGGTAACAGCTCATAATGAATAATGCACTTCCAATCCCACCACACACACAGCATCACCTTGATGCGAGTTAACCACAGTCTGTGAAGCCTGACCGGCCTTTGACCATGCCCTTTTCGCACGTTCTTGTCGTACGTGATCCACTTTTCATCACCAGTTATCAATTTCGTCTCATTACGTCGTAATAAAGAATCACAAATGAGTACACGGTTCATTAGGTTTCTTTTAGAGAGCTCGTGAGGGACCCAAATATCGAGCTTTTTTGTGTACCCATTTTTTTTTCAAATGCGCCAAAAATGTTTTGTAGTCAATTCCCAGTTCTTCAGCTACGTCGTAACTACTGATATGCTGATATTGCTCCACTTTTTCAAAAATAGCATCCATTTTATCCGTAACAGGGCGACCAGAACGACGTGCATCTTTGACATCAAAATTTCCGGATTGAAAACGCTTAAACCAAATTTGTGCTACTCTCACAGACACTGCACTAGGTCCATAGACATCGCAAATTTTTTCGCGGCTTGCGTTGCATTTTTACTTTTTGGTAGTAAAATTTTAAAATGTATCTAATTTCTTCATTAGATTTACTCATCTTGACGGTAAAAAAACAAATGAAAATCACGCATTTTCCTAATTTGAATTTGGAATTATCTTCTTTAAAATTTAAACTTTTAAATGATACCAAAACCAGCCAGGTACAAATAGTATAACCAAAGTGATTTTATTACAAGTTCATACATACTATATGTGAAAAGACTTTTTCCCCAACCTAATATTAATATTTAGTAAATAAAACCGTATCAATATAAATAATGTTCCAGGTGCTACACCTGAAAGACGGTTCGCTATCCGGGCTGGACACCATGTACCGGCGCGCGATGGCCACCAACACAGTGGAAAAACTCGTCCGGAAGGTCGACGCGCTCATTGCATTCAGCAGCCTCAAGGTACTTCTTACAAAAACTTAAGTTTGCGTTTTCAACGTAGACTTAAGTACCTAGTCAGATACAATCTATCATAAGTGTTAATTGGCACATGCTCTAAAGATAAAGAACGAAATCATAGTCAAAGTCAGTAGTAGTTGTTTGAGACATTCCAATATTCATTACGATGTCCTGTCCAGTTCCCCTAATATTCGGACTAAACAGGACTTCTCTTGCCGATTATATACTCGGGATCGCTGTGCCTTCCACGTTTAAACTACAATATCTATCGAACCGTGACTTTCGGGTTGCCTTAGAGTCCACCTTGTATTTCTCATTAGTGTTACATAAACACCGCTAAATTTTGACACTCAAGTTTTATCGTGAATGCTTAGTACAACTACAAAGTGTAATTTCACTCTTTTTAATCACTCTTTTTAAAAATGGGTGTAATAAGTTCTTAGCAATGTTTGAGGAAAATTGTAAATATTTAGAAAAAGACAGACTTAATGAAAAATTAAAAAATGTCCTAGGTTATTTATTAGTTTAGCTACAAAATGTCGAAAAATTTTTGAAAATTTGTTGATAATTGTTTGTGATTGTGTGTAGGTGGTCCCTTTAGATTTAGAATTGTAGTAAAACGGGTATTTCCTTTTATTAAAGTGATATAGCTTCTATGATGATTATTGACCGATCGTCATAGTAATTATGGTGTTAAAAGATGCGGATGCAGGAGAGAAGAGCAGTCGAGTCGGTATTTTTAAAAATTTTATATTCATTTTCAACGCTCCGATTCTTGCGGGGACTGCAAAATCTGTAATTTCTTGCCTCGTTCTTGTCATAAAGATATCTCTACGACAAGAACGAGGCAAAAATTCACAGATTGAGCGAGGCAATAATTATAATAACAGCACAGATCTATATACATAGATCCGTATTGTTATCTATATATATAGATCAGCACGGATCTATATATAAAGATCAGAGCTGTTATCCTTGCTCAAGTTTTACTGATTCCTAGGCGCGGTACAGCTACGAGGTAAAGCTGACGACGGGCGCCCCGCCTCTGTACGGCAGTGTGATCCTGACTGGAGACGAACTGTCGGCCATCATGTCTCTGTCCATGGTCAAGGAGCCGGTGTTCGTGGACTTGCACTTCGATTTTATGCAGCAATTAAAGTAAGTAACATTCCTATAGTTATTTTTTTTATTCTCTTGCTTAAATCTTTGCTAAAGTTATGAGCGAAATTATATTACGTAAAGGCTTATGCAGATGATATAGTCATCACAAGCCGATCCAAAACAAGCATAGTCAAATACTTATACACTATCGCGTTGCATCATTACTACCTAATTAATGCATACGGAAATTAATGCGAAACATACCTGCCTGAGTCAGGCTGAGACCACGTTCGGTGCAACCCGAACAAAAAGTCAACAAAAATAAATACACAAGGTATGCCTCGCATTGATTCCCTTATGCATTAATTTATGAAAGACGAATCGACATACGAAAGACCACTGCTGGCCGCTGCCTCTTCGGTATAAATTAATCCTAACTGTTAAATAAATCAAGACTGTTTATTACAGGCCTGAATCACTGACAGTCGAAGGCTCGGTGGGCCGAATGATATCGAGCTTCAAACACTTCTTGGAGCTGCACATCATTGCCATTATGAAGAACACCATGATCGACCAAGTGAAACAACTGAGCACGCTGACCAAATGTGGTAAATAATTTTAGAGTTTCGCTGTAACAATGTCTATTATTTTGTGATAACTTTGCCTTTACCTACTCAATTTATTACACGTACTTTTATCCATAATAGGGTACCTAGTCAGATTCTAGGGCCATAAGTGCCAAAGGTCAAAAACGCTTCAGTGTTCGTAAGTCCCTGCTTTTGTAGGTTTTTCGGGTCTGTAAAGTTGCCAATACTGATCTCAGATATTTTACAGGGTATCATTTAATCTATTTTTATTTTTTAACCCTTGAAGCATCTCATCTCAGATTGTTCAAGCTAATTAGAGACATGTGACATAGCTAGCTTAACGACTGCTGAGCGAATGATGACTGTCGACGGGACAAATGACATAAGTTACCTTTCGAGGCTCCGAGGAGCTTGATATATTTTATATCATTTGATGACACGCAATCAATTCGCGAAATTAATACCTGTTTGGATGTTGCAATGTACCTAATCACGTTAATTATAATTTGTCTAGTAGATTACCTAACCAAGATTTACGTACGATGAGTAGCTAACTGTTGCATAATCAGGTTTTCACTTAAAACTAGCTGCGCCCCGCGGTGTTACCCGCGCCTAAAGTAGCCTGTGTTAATCCAGGTACCTTCCTGCAAACAAAATTTTATAAAAAATTTGTCCAGCCGAAAAATTGGTCGTTTGCGCGTGAAGAAATGCACACACACACACACGCACTCACGCACGCACGTATGCACGCACACGCAAACTTTCGCCTTTATAATATTAGTGTAATTTTTACTTAATACTTACTTTTTTCAGTGCCTTCCTTTGTGAGTTACACGGCAGAATCCGATAAGTCAAATGGAAAAGACACGCTGAGCCAACAGGATGAAAATGCTTCGGGTGATCCTAGTGGCCCGGAGGATCCAAGTGGAGGTCCAAGTGCCCCGGAGGATCCAAGTGGGCCAAGTGACCCGGAAAATCCAAAAGGGGGTCCAAGTGAATCAGAGGACCCCGCTCAGCCGGGTGACCCCGCGGATACCTCCGACGAACCGGATGCGCCGGAAGACGAAGAGGCCAAGAAAAAAAAGCGTTTGCGACGCAGACATTAAATGTGAAAAGATGAACAGTATGAAATACGGCTGATAGTATAAGCAGATCTGCTGCAGTCTTGTTATGTGTAGTTTCTTTGTAATACTTAACTGTCAGTAAGTAGTTTACATAACTACGTAATTAAATAAAGCTTGTCGACCACAGTTCTAATGTAAAGCCAACATATTATTGAACTAACATGATTTTTATCTTGTATGTTACTATAAAATCAATTGACATACATAAAAAATGTGTCTGTGCATTGAATAAACATTTGGGGCGATGGAAACATAATTCTAGAGTAGGAATGGAAAACAATGTCTGCCTGTTTGTTTGACTATTTGTACACGCTAATCTCCGGAAATACTGGACGGATTCGAATGAAACTTTATTTGTTAAATAGCTGTTAGCCTGGGCAACACATAGGGTATAATTGATTTTGGAAAATGGAACACCTGAAGCAGAACCATAATGGTCCAGATAAACTATAGCCTTAGCAAAAATTGTTCAGCCTGATGAGCTTTTTTTGTTGAGGTATAAAAATCGAAGATCTAGTAAACCTGATGCAGAACCAAGGTAATATGAAATAAAAAAGTATTGACAACATATAACAAGTATTTTCTTATGTATCTACATTAGTTCGTACACCGGAGTTATAAAGTCCACGCGAATGAAGTCGCGAGCATCACCTAGTTGGTTATAAATTAACTGCATGTACAGTTGTGCATAAATACAAAGAAAAAGACACACAACATCCATTTTTTAGTACCTTATAAGAAAAACAAAAGATAAAGTACGCTTGGCTTATCTATGGTTAGGCATCAAATAAAAGTTGGTTTTATGTCAAATATTGTTTTTCTTATCTTATTATTTCCACAGTACACTTAACTAATATATCGGCACATCAGTATCATCAGGAGAAATTAAATCCTGTTTTTTGAACGTAAACGCGTCTTTATCAGATCTTTCGCCACTGGAAGGCGTCGTGGTGATATCTTCTTTTGTCGTGGATTCCGGTTCGATACGAGTAGTAGAACGATTCGTATTACGGTGTGGTCGTCTCAGTTGTCGTGAACTGGCGTATTGGGAATTCTGTGCTTTAAGCTTGTGACGATACCGTTTCAAAGGATTGGCGTCATGATCTTCTTGAGGCGTATCGTTTTCATCAGCTGGATCTACTTTGTCGATTCCATTGAGACGTTCATCGCGATGACTAACGAGGGTGGGTGCTGCAAAAGGTAGATGTAGATACCGAATGTTTATTTTCTTCCTCCGGACTCGTTTCTTGGAACACCTCGACTTTGCGACCTCCGTGGCAAAGGTCCTCAGTAAAGGTCAACACGCTAGGCCACCAATCCTGAGGTTCTGGGTTCGATCCCCAGCCAGGGCAAGTTGGAAAATGGTATTTTTCAAATTGCCCTGTGTTTATCTATATTTGTATTTATCATAAAATAAAGTATCTTTAGGTTAGTATCTTGGGGCGAGCTCAATCTGTGTGGTTTGTCCCTATATATATTTATTAACACATTATACCATTTAAAGCTCTACCAGAACTGAGGATTGTTAAATGTTAAAATGCCGATCAAATAATATACTTCATTTTTATTGCAAGTAAGTCGTGTTTGTAATAGCTATAAATACTGGTGCGTAATTGAGTTAGACCCAGTAAACCTACCAAGTTAGTTCTATCAATACGTCTAATGGGTAATAATTTTTTGTCCCAATAGACCTTCTAGTAGGATGATTGGGACTGAAATATGAATTGTTGGCTAAATGTCATAAAATAGTAATGGTGTGGGCAAATTAACATTTTGATGGATGGATAGTTTTTTTTTTTTTAACTCTTGAAAAGTTTTATCCCAGATGTTTTAAAATTTTGTGTTCAATAGTTTATTTAGTTAGTGACAAAATCACTAAGGTATTAACGGAAAGGAGACTTACCACATTTGGTCAGCGAGCTCAGCTGCTTCACTTGGTCGATCATGGTGTTGGTCATGATGGCCACAATGTGCAGCTCGAGGATGTGTTTAAAGCTCGATATCATCCTGTCCACTGACCCTTCTATTATCAGGGACTCGGGCCTGAAATATACATATCAGAGTTGGCGTAGTGGTCACCATACTAGTCCGCCACCCAAAGGTCCCGGGCTCGATCCCCGGTCAGGGCAAGTTGGAAAATAGCCTTTTTCAATTTGTCCTGGGTCTTGGATGTTTATCTATATAATTATGTATTTGTTATAAAATATAGTATCGTTGAGTTAGTATCCCTTAACACAAGTCTCAAACTTACTTTGGGGCTAGCTCAATCAGTGTAATTTGTCCCAATATATTTATTTATTTATTTCATACTTTGCATACTAGAAATTTTAACATAATATCCTTAGAATTTCCAGATTAACTATAAAAGTTTTCATTTGTATTTTAAATTTATACTTTTTTGCTTTAATTCAGTTTAAAGCACGATTGATGGATATAATGTAATATTGTTAGTCTCTGCTCGTCTATTTTTCAAAGATTCGACGTGCTGGCGGTTGTTATTTTATTAGAGATAGATACAATTGAGTAAGTTTTAACTACATCTTTAAATGGGAAAGGAATAAACATTACAAAAACTCTTGTATTTCTGCTATTAGAAATAACGTTTCCCATAATCGTAAAAATTGAGATTTTTTCGTTTCAATCAATGACACATTACATTCATTCACGCAAAAGATTATAATTGTAAAATAAAGTTGACATCAATTTATCAGTATTTCACCAACTGTCCAAGCTGGGCAGCCTGTAAGGCGTGTATGATATAAACCAATGTCATTTACTTACTTCAATTGCCGTAAAAAGTCGAAGTGCAAGTCCACAAACAATGGCTTCTTAACCATGGACAGAGACATGATGGCCGAGAGCTCGTCTCCCGACAAAATCAGGCTGCCGTACAGCGGCGGGGCACCCGTCGTCAGCTTCACCTCGAAGGTATACCGCGCCTAGAGTTATTAATATAATATTGACCGAGATATATAATAATAAACTACTTTTTTACTTTAATATACTCGTACCAAAGAGGGTTGACTCCAGGCAGGCGGCCGGTCGTTAAACGATAGCATACATTTAAACTGTTTCGGCTACATCTTCTCCATTTCGCAAGGTCTTTGACAGCCTTGGTGACCATTGACATGCATGTTATATTTGGAGAAGAAAACGCGGGAAAGCGCGGGCTCAGGATGCATCTGAGAATGCGCGTAGATAAAGGAAGATGGTAAAGGCTATATATACATATACATATATATATCAGCTGGGATACAGACCTCTTTGGATAAATGAAGGTTTTGCCATAAATCAGGACGCTTGATGATCCCAGAAGATGGCAAGAATTGTCGCTGCATGGAGGAATTTGCTGCCTCTGTTATTCGTGCCTTCTTAGTCGCCTCTTACGACACCCGTGAGAGGGAAAAGCGATGATGACAAAATGGTATTCATAACACTTTTTTAATTTTCCCTCACCACGTTGTATTTTTTCTAAGGACGAGGTCGAGGTGGAAGACTATTGCAAAGATTTTTATGAGAACTACGCTTTACAGTTGTACAGAACAAAGTTAATAATAAAACATGGATAAGACATTCTAAGAGGATATTACAAAAACAGATCCCGTCGACTGTCGTTTTATCATCACTGCATCATCTCAGCCCTTCTTCCACCCACTGATGAGCATAGGCCTAGGCTGTCTTCGATGTCGCCACTCTCTCTCTCATCTCATCATCTTCTCATCTCGTTTCTGTACTGCTTTGATTCTACAGCGACCCGCGACTTTGACTACATGTCGTCAGCCCATCTCAACGCTAGACGTCCGACCACCCTTACTTTGAGGCTGCTGAATGCAATAAGCGCGTTGACCTTCCTCACGTCTTTCTCCACTGTGTTGGTGGCCATGGAACGCCGGTATATAGTGTCCAGCCCCGACAGTGAGCCGTCTTTTAGGTGCAGCACCTACAACATGCGTCATTGTATATATTTTAACCGACTTAAAAAGGCGGTTATCAATTCGATCGTATGTTTTTTTATGTACTTATGTATATCTTCGCGATATCAACCGATTTTGATGATCCTTTTTAGGGTTCCGTACCCAAAGGGTAAAAACGGGACCCCATTACTAAGACTTCGCTATCTGTCGGTCTGTCCGACTGTCTGTCACCAGGCTGTATCTCATGAACCGTGATAGCTAAACAATTTTAATTTACACAGATGATGTAATTCTGTTGCCGCTATAACAACAAACACAAAAAATAGAATAAAATAAATATTTAACAAACGTGATTTTTATATATAATGGTACGGAACACTTCGTGCGTGAATCCAACTCGCACTTGGCCTTCTTTTTTATAAATCTATTACAAAAATTATCAATTGTGCAATACTATAAAATATATATTTATATTTTAGAAATCTTTTTGGTTTTCAAAAGCCCTCCCGCATAGCTCAACTCAGCTTCGGTGGAGGTAAACTCACCATTCCATGGAAGGCATAGATCACGAAGCTCGGCAACTTGACCACGTCTATTTTCAGAGACTTTAGTCGATTTTTTAGGAAATACAAGGCGATGTCTACGTATCTGTTCAGAGTAATTATTCTTTCTTTATCGTATTGCCTGGAATTATTAAATTTGAATCAATATTACTGCAATTAAGATAATATTGCATTTTTCCTAATTTATTCTAGAGATACTAAGCGTTGATCAAATTTTCCAAGTATTTTTAATGAAGTTTTCGATATAACGATTGCTATTAAAAAAAAAAAACTAATAATTAACCAAATGGTTATATTGGAAGTATTGGAACTTACAAAAATATTTGTTTTGTTTTAACATTTGTCAACGAATGATCCAAAAGGAATTCATTGAAAAAGTCCTTCATCCATAGATCTAAATCTGTTTTCAGTCTATCTAGAAAATCCGCTGGAAAAAATTATTCATTGAATTATTTCTTCATGAGACTTTGAGGCCTACACTCGGCATTGGGTGATACAATAGGCTGAAGAAGAAGAAACAACAGATACTACAAAAGATGCTCTACAAATTTTGACGACCTCCGTGGCGTAGTAGTCACCGTGCATATATATATATATATATATATATATATATGCATGGTGCATGCATAATGCTACTTATTTTTTCCTTACTTTCGAGAGAAATATATTAAAAGAATAATTTAAAGAAACTGCGAACGTTGATGTAAATACGTCATACTTATTTACTTAGAACTTATGTGCTTGAAGAACAATCTGCGAAGATGTTACTTACCAATGTTTTTTGTTTGTAGCGTTCTCTTTTCTCCTTTATTCGATGAATTGGTGTACTGCCCATTAAAAAAAATTATATGTAGTTTATAATACTAGGTGCATCAGCCTTGTTACTATATATGTATATTATAAAACAGGTAATGTGGTTTTTCTGTCTTTTTGACTGTTGCGGTTTTATCACTATTTCTAAACTAATGAAATGTGAATGTGATGAGGATTTCTCTTACATATACAGCTTTTTTTCTTAAGATTTTGGTAAAACAAAAAAGGATCACATATTTATTCAGTAATTAGGCCTTTGCAGGCACTTATACTATACACGTCAATAAGTTTAGATGCATTATCTACTGATACAAACGTTTCGCAACTAAACGGCAAAGATACGCCAAAAGGTATACCTACAGCACAAGTTCATACTAGTAACTATATGTAGCAGGCCGTTGTTTATTCATATTTCTTTGGAAATATCTTATAGTAATACATATATAGAAACTGAAGCAGTGAAACCAAGACGCAAAGTGTAAGCGATGTCAACAGCCATTCATAATTAAACTCTATAATGGGAGAATGCGGTTTAATATGTATTTGTTGAAATGGAGTGTACCGGTCGCATTCAACCGCTTGGTGCATGAGACGTAAAAAATCTGAATAAACGTACCAACATAAGTATTCCATCGTAGGGTATGTACAACTCTGAGAGGATCATCTCCAAATACAGCCTGTCCTTCTGCAAACGGTATCTGCCGTCGATCTTGTAGACCACGTCCCGTAGAAGAACTCTGTTATACATTTAGTGGTCGTTTTCATTCTTTCTATCGTATGTGTTTTAGGCTTGCTTAGGTCTTATAATCTCATATCTTATTTTTGAATATTCTGCTTTCACGCCAAAACGGCGTGTGTGCACACCAAAGTGGCCAACTCTTGTGTCAGATTTTCCAAACTGTCTAATAGCATCTGACATATAACGTGTCGACTAATTCTATAGTGTCGACTATTATACGAGTCTTCTGAAACATGAGGGAACCCGAAAATTTTCACTTGTCGCTTGTGGTCACCCATCAAATAGAATATAGGGTTATGACAGGGTAAGGTACAAACAAGTACCCTCGATTGGCCGCCCCCTTACAGTTTAATATAACGCCCCTCGCATTGACCATGTGGAGGTGGAAAGAAATGAAATGAAGATCTTACTCGATTTCTCCGTAATTGGGCGAGTACTGCAACAAACCAGGGTTGTCCTTGGTCTGCGCGCGCTCGTAGTTGCCCACCAGGTGCAGATCGTTGAGCGACAGGCGCGCCACCATCGTCATGGAGGAGAAGTTGCTGCTCAGGAATTCCACACGGAAGCGGGTGTCGTTTCGGAGCTTCATGCGGTGGAAGAAACTGATATGTAAATTAAAGAAATTATATACAAACTAGAAAAAATACGAGTAATAATTTCGTAAAAAACAACATTGAAAATTAAACCTAATGCCACGTACTTAAAGTTTATAATTCCATTCATAATGCTTATGTTTAAATACCTAACTTTGGCTATACTATTTGTACCTGGCTGATTTTGGTATCATTTAAAAGTTTAAATTTTAAAGAAGATAATTAATTTCAAATTAGGAAAATGCGTGATTTTCATTTGTTTTTCTTACCGTCAAGATGAGTGAATCTAATGAAGAAATTAGGTACATTTTAAAATTTTACTACCAAAAAGGTAAAAATGCAAAGCAAGCCGCGAAAAAAAATTGGCGATGTTTATGGACCTAGTGCAGTGTCTGTGAGAGTAGAACAAATTTGTTTTAAGCGTTTTCAATCCGGAAATTTTGATGTCAAAGATGCACGTCGCTCTGGTCGCCCTGTTACGGATAAAATGGATGCTATTTTTGAAAAAGTAGAGCAATATCAGTAGTTACGACGTAGCTGAAGAACTGGGAATTGACCACAAAACAGTTTTGGCGCATTTGAAAAAAAATGGGTACACAAAAAAGTTCGATATTTGGGTACCTCACGAGCTATCTGAAAGAAACCTAATGAACCGTGTACTCATTTGTGATTCTTTATTACGACGTAATGAGACCGTACCATTTTTGAAGAAATTGATAACTGGTGATGAAAATCGGATCACGTACGACAAGAACGTGTGAAAAAGATCATGGTCAAAAGCCGGTCAGGCTTCAGAGACTGTGGCGAAACCCGGGTTAACTCGCAACAAGGTGATGCTGTGTGTGTGGTGGGATTGGAAGGGCATTATTCATTATGAGCTGTTACCACCAGGCGGGACCATCGATTCAGAACTCGTTTTAGCTTCGTCAAAAATTCTTATGCGTCCGAATGTCCGATGACCTGTTTACCGGCTGTTCTTGCCTAAATGTCGCATTTCTCAATCGATTCTTTTGAAGTATTTCGTCGATTCAGTACCTTTATTGAAATTTTCAAAATGGCGGTAATATTGGAGTTGAAAACAAAAAAACAACAAACATTATCAAGACGCAACTTTTTTGTCCTAACAACTTTTTTATCTGATAAAGTTCAAGTGGTCAGGGGTGTGATGCAAAGACAGACTCGCGAGGTCTACAACTCACATTGCCACTAGTTTGATGATGTGACCAATCAGTTATAAGGCCTTAAACATTAACGTACCTAAATCATTCATTTAAGTATTCATATCTTTTAGAAAGATAGGTAGGTAACTTGTTATTTTTCAACTTGGAAGGCTAACATGAATTATACTGACATTACAGAATCGGGCATCCTCATCATGGAATGTCCTCCGAGGTTGATGCCGGAGGGAATTTTGCCGTTGTTATCGATTGCTTTTTGTGCTTCGCGGTTTGTAGCGCCTTGGTTCTCCAGCAGAATCTAGAAAGGAATGAACTTATTCTTTTGGTTTGGGATGGACCTTGAAATCCTCACATAAAATTATACTCCCAATACTTTCATTACTGGTACACTCATGAATTATTTTCTTACTGTATAACGCATACGCATCGCGTTATACAGTAAGAAAACACATGTCATGTCTCCAACCTGACAATTTATATTCAGATTTTTAAAACGACTCGCCCGGTATATGTCGGTATATTTACATCCGGTAGAACAAAAAAAAAGGATGTCGTAGAAAATCGAAAGATAATCATTATTACTTAGCAATAAAGTAGAGTTGAACTTACACCGAGCATTTCCTCATCGAAGCCGTCGAGTAGCTGTTGCTTATTATATTCTAGTCGGGCCTTCTCGTATTTTTCTGTGGAATCGAGAACGAGAGATTAAAAGCTTTTTCTGACCTGCTCGATTGTGCTTATCATACTTAAGAGAGGAGCTCGGTGGCCCGGTGGGAGTGTGCGTTAGTAGCGCTTTCGCAAGTAAAGCGACACGATGATCTGCATTTGAATGAGTGACCACAAGTGGCATAAAAAAATCTCGAGTTCCTCCGTGCTTCGGAAGGTATATGTGGCAGTCGTCAAGCTATGTCAGATACCATTAGGCAGCCTGAAAATCTGACACCAGTGTTGGCCACTTACACACACGACAAACAAACAGCATACTTAACTTGGACAGGTAATAAGTTGGTAAGAAATTTTAAAAAGAAGGTTTTCTTTCTTACCATTTCTTACCTATTTGTTCAACTTTTTGCTTTGTACAAGTAATTTATTTTTGTTATAGAACCCCAGTCTTCTTACTATGCATGCGGTCTTCGGTAAACCTGGGTGACCATTGACATATATCATTGCATTCAGGGCCCGATCTAGCTATTTAGCCGCTCCGGGCAAAGATCATTTTTGCCGTCCTATTATAGTAGAATCTTTTGCTTTTTTTTTTGCTTTTGCAAATGCCCGGCTTGTCCCCTTCACTCCCCCCCCCCCTTAGATCGGGCCCTGATTGCATTGCATATCAAGAAGAAGAAAATGCTGGTAAGCGCACCCGCGTTCAGAACCTTCACTCTATAAAGTAACACGACAGTCGTCTAAAAGTGCGTCCTAATTCAATATCAAACCAAATTAGACTTTATCATCATTTCACAGCGCTCAATGTTGCTTGGTACTGCAACGCGTTACACATTGCTACGTACCTACATATGACGTGCTCATGCCACTTCTGAAGTGCGATTTCTGAAATGCGGAGTCACCTAAACAAATGATTTTCCCATACAAAAACCATTCGCTTAGGTGACTCCGCGTTTCAGAAATCGCACTTCTGGACTCTGTAGCATATGGCACCGACGACGTCACCGACGACAGGGTTTGTCGAGCGCCAAAGATATAGGAGGTATAAAAATTTGTTTTGCTCTTTGTCGAGCGCAATCATCTAACCATAGACCAAGATTTTTTTTTTCTTCTTAAGCATCTAACACTATCTCGCTCTCTATGCATTAAAAACGAAGCGGGAGGTACTATCCGTCAGGCGATATAAACTTTATCTGGGTTTATCCACTATGCCATGCTACGGGGGCTGGTCCTTATGTAATGTTACCGAGAACGCGTTAAAATTACAATGGAGACTTACGCTCTAATGCCTCCATGGTTTTAAAGTGTTCTTTTGCGTTTAGAGTTATCCAACAGTTATCCTTTCTTCTATAATTTTTTGCGGGAAGTACATCCGTAACACAAAACAAAACAATACAAAAATATACGTGAAGAACATGTTTGACATCGTGGATAGAACTCGGCATTTTCTTATCTCCAAGTTAAATGGTTTTATGAACCAATGTAAAAGTCAATCTCATTAATTTTCCGTAACGCATGCGGAACTCTACCTATATTTGTTTTTGGAATAAGTAAAGAGCGATAAGAATTTTATTTCGTCATAGAATCCTGACACGGGCAATTAGTTAATTTAAATAACATTTGTTAATTTCATCATACCATTTTTTACAATCGTTAATATTGACGATTATGCCCACAACGCCGTCCCGGAAAAAACAACTGTCAAGAAACGACAACTCAACGTTTTTGATGTCAATGTCTTACATACGTATAAATAACCAAATGTCAAATTACTCTTTCTGAAAATATTGAACTACAATATGTTTCAGTAAATAATAAATTAAATCGTATTTGTTTATTCGATAAATACCGCTGGCATAATAGTTACAAGTGGAATGTATGTAGCAAAATGTCTGACGACGGTAGTATCGATATCGAGCAAGAATTGGATAATCTCTTGACAACAGTACAGCCTAATCTTCAAGATGTTATAAAACGGGTAATGTTTACACAAATATTAATTATTTTACGTGTTAACGCTTGTCAGAGAGCAAAGCGAGAACAAGGAATGTAGGGCCAGCGTTTTCTTCTCCGAATATCGAAAATTCAATCAAAGGGACAGGCGCCAAAATGAGGATATTTTTGTTTTAAAACCCTGAATTATTATTCGTTTCTTTGGTCTTGATCTTGTCTCATTGCTTTAAATAGACCGTTGACTCTATCTACCGCGTAAGGCATGACGATATACAAACTTAAGTAGGTTTTATTGTTTTTCCATACTTATCAGATTGTCCTGCTTTCAGAGTTTTACCAATGTTATACTTCAGCAAACTAAAAATGGGGAACAGATTAAACCAGACACGTTGGAAGATACTTCTTATTCTGCCAAAAACACTCAAGTGTAAGTACATCAATAGTCTGTTCTTGCAGATTGTCCAGGGTGTTCCTGATGTATTGGGAACTCAAAATGTCACATGGGGAGGCTCCTCTCTTTGCACTTAGATAAAGAGGAGAGAGAGAGAGAGAGAGAGAGAGAGAGAGAGAGAAAGAGAGAGAGAGAGAGAGAGAGATGTTATACATATAACAAAACAATAAAATTAATGTGTATGTTCATACCTCTGTTCATACAAACCTGCATGTCTTTTTAAGATTGAACTAGTCGGGGGCTAGAACTCACAGGTGGACACAGCCTAAAAACATGCTGTCTCACCTTACATTATGTTCAAAGGAGTGAGGTGCAATGCACAATAATTCGTGGTAAACAGGGAACACAAAAAAAAACTTAAAGTCCTCTGGGAAAAGAGGTTTTATGCAAAAACTTTTGCATGAATCAATCACAAATTAAGTTTATTGAAAGCTTCGATAATTAAGCTGTGGACTTTGTTTTGGAGATTTTACACTTTTAGTATTACTTTTTTTTACATCGAAAGTTATATAAAAATAAGCAAAAAACGAACATTTCATGGCTTATAAGTCGTATAACTTTTTAGTGGATTTTTAATTCACTACTCTGTATCCATACAGACAAAATTTATAAAGAGACATAACAATATCATGTTAAACTTTGAATGTACCATGTCAAACAGTGGAGGAAATCCCCTGCGAAATTTGAATAGAAAAAGTGTAGACTAGTTCAAGCTTAAGAAGCTACTTTCATTGTTATACTATTGTGTCTGGTATTGGCAGATTTTATAAGGTTAATAAATTTATGAAAAAAATTGTGTGAGTAACAAGAAGAGAGTAATTAATGGAAGACAAAAAATATTTTTGATTTTTTTTTTTGCTTGTCTGTATGTATGTTCATGCTAATCTTCTAAACTACTGGATATTTATGCGGCTTTTAATAAATAGATAAATGTCATCTCGAAGCAAAATATAGGCTTCGTTTTATTGAAATCCTAGGAAAAAGTCAAAGAAGTTTTTAAAATTCTCTTGAACAAAGTTATGGGCACCAGCTATTGTATATAATCTGCTTTCAGGAACCTCACAAGACTGGAACTAGTCAAGCCACCTACTTTCCATGTGCAGAGCCTCTCCCTGGACCTCAAGTCAATGGGACTCAAACTAACATGTTCACTCGGCGAGGTCAATGTAAAAGGCCTCTACAGCGCCTATAATGAGAATCTGTATAACCTCATTCCAGTCATGTCTGAAGGCCATGTTCTGTAAGTAGTTTGGAATTGTACATACTAGTATAGAGAATTTGAGTTTTAGCATGATTGTAGGCGATAAGGTGGAAAAACGAATCAAATAGTGATGGCTTGCTAGCCACATCACCTATTATAATAAAGAAAAGAAAGCCGGATCACCATGGCTTTTTTCGTTCGCATTCAAATGTTTTAACATGTAATTATACCTACATGTACTACATGCAGTGGCGTGCATTTCATACAGACAAATAAAAATTTGTCTACCCTGAGCAACCCTAATAATGACGGCAAAGTGAAAAAAATACCTATTTTCTTCGATTTGGAGTTGTTTTTGTATTTTATAGGGTAAGCATTGATGACAGGGCCTCCACTATATGAATAGCAGTGCACGTCACTGGCTACATGTAGGTATAATTACAAGTTACAACATTTGTCCAGGTAAAGAATGTTTTTGTACTGATGATTACACTAGCCAGTTCTTTATTATCCTTATTTATACACATGTCACAGGTTCAAAACCATACTTAACACAAACAAAGACAGAGAAATTAAAACCTATTTTTAACTAACTTCAAAAAAAGGAAAAGGTTTTTAATTTGTCGGAATCTTATTCTTTTTACTGTAATCAAGATTAATGCTGAATGAAAATTCTTGACAGTATTCGGTGGCAAAGCTATTGTTTTGATGTGTTTTGTTACTCTTTTTTTGGCCAACTTGTGTACATATTAAAGTGCATTATAGTTTTGTTCAAAAGTTTATTCAAACTGTCTCACAGGTCTGTTCTTTGGATGACTACAGGTAAAATATTTAAAAATTGGCATTTTAATAATCGAATCAATATTCACTTTTATCCCAGTAATTCTGTTTTATCATTATTGTTTACTGTTTTAATATTATGTCATAACCAGCCACAGGTTTCTGCCTTCTTTAAGCCCTAGGAAAAGCGTGGATTCAGGGGGGGAGGTATAAACCCATGACCTGGGCTTCGTCAAATGCTCCCCTTCAAAACATTAATTTACCTCAGCAGAATGAAAAACATACACCACTTTGTACAACCATGTAGGAAAATGTCAGGTTGTACGACGCCGTGGCCAGCAGAGGGAGAGTGTGAAGCAGCAGGAATGCTTGATTTTGATCTCTGCCCTATGGGTAATCCTGCCTTGGCGAACCCTGAACTGGAGGCTGAATCCGCCCTTTCCCTCGAAAGCATACTTTATACAAACTTTTGCTGTTGAAAAAGTCTGCCGTCACACCTGTTTCTCTCTTACGTCAATCCCTATTTCACGGGCTCCTATTTCTGCCATTTAAGAGTGATACTTCGTTTTGTTACTGCATTAATTTAGATGCGATGCATGAGCATTTCGATGTGCTTTTTAATGACTAAAATGTATAAAATTAGGCCTAAACTTTTTTATGAATTCATCCATCCATAGCAGCCTTTATCTTTCCTTTCAAATTGTAGGCCTCGTCCATATCTTTCCATCTTTGTCTCTCCCTAGCCACCTGCATCCAGTTGCGGCCTGCGACGCTTAATATCGTCCACCCAACGCATTGCTTGGTGTCCTCTACCTCGCTTGCTGAATATATTACCATTATTTCTAGAATATCACTGTCCAACATGACAGCAGACGTGGACGTGGGTCTCGTACTGAAGGACGACGCGTACTCCTTCATCAACCCTGGAATACAGTTCGTTCACGACGAAGTACTGGTTAAGGTGAGCTTAATGAAGCCTAAGGATGACTGTTACGGGTTTTCATGCCCTTGCAGAGCTACATAAAATGTTAGAAAAATTACAAGAAATGTAGAGAAAAGGCCCTTTTATCAAATTCAACCATATATTTGGTTTTTAGTCAATTAATATGCCATATCTTTGTTATCAATGAATTTGGGTATATTCTTCGGAAACTTCTTATTAAATTTCTCTTTGTTTACCAGACTGCGCCAGAAAGAGAATTATTTAAATGGTAGACAATATTATTTCCAGCTTTCATGGCCCTCACCACAAAGAGGGGGAGGCTATGAATTCGCTACGACAGAACAACTAGCCAAACACATAGGTAAGTATACCAAGCGTATTTTATCGCATAAAACTTACACGACTCTAGTTCACAAAGACAAAGTAAAAGATTTGCCAAGCAGTACAAGATTAACATTTCGTTTCGTCACATAACGTTTTACCGTCACCAGTGTGCACAATTTTAGCATTGATCTCTTTTAAGGGGCTACCTGAAATTTCGGAGTCCAGTGCTGCCTCCATTTGTAATAAATCCATTGATATCATTTAAAATATTGTCTTGATCAGACCCTAGATAACTCTTCAAACTATTTTATGAACTAATGTTTACAGTTTAAAGTGAGAACGTGAAGCTTTTCTACGCACATTAGCCAAAAGTGGCCGTTTTTCTCTAATGTGCGTAGAAAAGCTTCACGTTCTCACTTTAAACTGTAAACAGTAGTTAATAAAATAGTTTGAAGGGTTATGAGTGTCTGATCAAGACAAAATTTTAAATGATATCTCTATTTCCTTTCAAATGATTTATTTTAAATGGGGGCAACACTGGTACTGGTACAGACAGCCCCTTGATTTGTTAGCCGTAATACCATGAGTTATATTTATTTATAGATTGCTAATAATTTAATAACGAAAACACAAACCTTGAATATATTTATTTTTTTATTTAGGACGCCATACTTTTGAAACTATCGAATTTATTTGAATTTACTTTTCACAAAAGTATTATAGAATGTACAATTGTACACGTACACACAGGTATACATACATATAGTAAATTGAATGTATAGTATAATGTACTGTACTCGTATTGCTACTTACTAACTAAAATAAATAAAATATGGTATTAAATATGAGTAAGCTATACGTGTATTAAAATAGTAATGAGTTACGGAATAGTATACCTGCCTCACTATCTCGATAAAAATACATAGTTAGTACTTAGTAGTTATAGTCGTAGATAACAGCGTCAACTGAAAGTTTAACATGAACTAATTACCTACTTACAGTGTGAAGGCCGAATTAATTGCATGGTGCAGTCAAAACTATGAAATACAACTACTTTGACTGTGAAATACGATATTATTTACTAAGTACATCCAAGGCTAGGTAGGATATTATTATTAATATTTAAGGATTAGGACAACTAAGTATACATATTTAGCCTTAGGTACCCACTGCTCTTATCAGTTGAAATTTTATTGGAAATAAGATTTTCGTTTCAGTTTTCACTTATGTGAATAAATTTTAAAACATAAATAAATGTAAATATAAAAGTGCGCGTTCGACCAACGCATTTCAATTTTATAATTAATGCAATAAAATTAATCTCGGTTTATAGATTTTTATCAATCAAAACTAAAAAAAGGAGAGCAATAGGAAAAGTTAATTCATATGTTTATTCCTCTGGTCACTTTATTAAACTTAAATTATTTTGAAGAACAGCTACCGATACCAGTGCTTCGCAACGACCACTGCAGAGAAGAAACGTCGAAATAAACTCATTTACACAATTATTTAATTTTGACAGACGACCTACCCCTAACGGCTGCCATATCGCTACCGCTGTACGCGCTACTCAGGGAAAAACTGGAGAGACATCTGAAGCTAGTGCTGCGGCAGGCAACCAGCGTTTCGGAGGTCGTCGGCTGCAACCCCAGCCTTTTAGAAGCTTATAGGTAACAATCCAATCGAATAAATACCTTAAACAAATTAAATTCTATTCGCCGAGAGTTGATATATATTATAAAACGTCCTCGAATAGCGATTGCGCTTAATTATTGCAAACTTTACGGCGACCGTCGCTTATCTCCCGCTTTCGCCATTTTCGCGGTACGAGGCACGCAGTTATTGTCAAGCACACCTCGAACGGGCGAGTGGACACGGCGGCCATATATTGTCATTCCTTTCTGGAATGCGCTTCGAGTGAGTCGTGTTAGTTTACATGTTTTCCCTCTTATACAGTTAATAATAAAATTGTATAAATACATAACAATTGTATAAGTGTCTTAATAAATAGCGGGCCGCAATTAGTAATAAGTTAAGAAGCCCTGAATTTATCAACTCTTCTCAAACAGACTTTAAAGATATAGAAGGTAGAAAAAGGAATCATAATAGTGCTGGAATGCTAAACGCATCGCATGTTAACATGTTTCCATTATTGCCTATTCCCTTGATCGGCTTTTACGGTCTCCTTGGGAAGATTTTCTCTGCTTATCCCTATGGTTGACTGGGAGAAAATGCTTTTAGCATTAAGTCCGCCATTATGTTAAATAAATTAAAAAAAGAAGCAGTCGAAGAGAAAATACAGACCGACATGGTGATGATATATATCGCAGTTGGATTGTATATTTCTAAGTTATATTACAGAACTATGTTTCTAAGACATGCGCGATTAAAAAAATAAAAAATTAACTTTTGGCCCGTCGTGTGTTTGTTGGATAATTCACAATTATTGTGGTAACCTTACATTACACTTTTGAGTCACACGTGGTCCGAACGTGCAGTTAGCTTTTTTGTTTAACGTAACACGTTGACAATCCAGCTAAACAATATTCAGCTGTTTTACAAGGCCGAGCTGTAAATGCAAACTGCTAGAGGTTATGTCAAACTGCGGATTATATAATCCAACTGTTACATATATATACAATTAAACATATATTTGTAGTATATTTTTATAGACAATAACGGTTTAAAGAGAGGACTATACTACTAATCTAGTGTAATTTTTATGTTCTAGTACAATGGTGGACTGCCTGGCGCAGAACGGCAACAAGATAATCGACATGGTGCTCATAAACATGCGGCGGACCCTCCTGCAAAACTGCCGCGAGGTGCTCGAGCTGCCGCCCGTGCACGCCACGTTTATGCATAAGGTAAATAATTTAAATAAATATTTACAATATATAACATAAACCCTGCCCGAGCCTTGTAGGTGCAACTCAAACCGTCAATATGAACAACTTTTCCTAGGGGACCAATGCTTGAAACTCGAAAAAAAACGACATTTTCATTCAAAAGTGTTCGGCCGGCTCGGCAATTTCTATGAAAATGTCGATTTTTTTTCGAGTTTCAAGCATTGATCCCTTAGGAATAGTTGTTCATATTTACGGTCTGAGTTGCTCCTACAAGGATCGGACAGGGTTTTTGTTACATATTGTATAATTATAAGGGCAAATTACGCAGATTGAGCTCGCCCCAAAGTAAATTCTAAACTTGTGTTGTGGGACTCAACAATACTATATTTTGATAAATACATGTATGTATACAGGTATACAGGTATACAGTATACAGGTAGCGAGCTGAAGCATTTATTTCTTACTAACCTTGCTTTGTCTTGGGATAAAAAGTATCCTACATACATGCATTCTATCACATCTTTATTCCTAAGGGGGAAGACAAGACATTTTGGGTTTTGTAGCTCTAATCAGACCCAGGCCCAAAGCCCAGGGCCGCAAGACTCGAAGGTCACCTGATATTTAGTGTTATGATTGGCGAAAAGGTAGAAAAGGGTTGCTAGTAGAATTAATTTTACAAATTAATTTAAAAATGCCTGGATATATTTTTTATGCTATAAGGCGAATAAATGGAATTTAACATTTGAATATGAAAAAAGAATTGAAATCCGGCGCGTTGGACTCGCGCACTTAGGGTTCCTTACCATTATCTATAAACATTCACGTTTGTTGTATGGGAGCCCCACTTATATATTTATTTTATCCTGTTTTTAGTATTTTTTGTTACAGCGGCAACAAAAATACATCATCTGAAATTTCAACTGTCTAGCTATCACAGTTCATGGCGACAGACAGACAGACGGACGGACGGACAGCGGAGTTTTAGTAATAGTGTCCCGTTTTTACACTTTGGGTGCGGAACCCTAAAAATAACAAACTTTTCTTTCCAGATAGGATCAATATCATTCGTGGGCAAGTTCGAGACTGACACCGGCTGGGTGAAAAACCTGGCCACTGTGAACCGGATATACGACGTCAGCGTGAGCCGGCCCGACCCCATGCGGACCAGCTTCCGCGTCACGCTCCGGATAAAGGACCTGCAGGTGATTTATTGACTGATTTTTGTTATTGTCGAGTGTACTCTAGCTTACTTATGCCCTTTCTAACGGGTTTGTGTTCTGATTTTTAAGATTTGTCATAACTATAGTCCATTTATTTAGGTATTTAAAAGAATGTAAACAATCTTGACATGTCTTTTTGTTGAAATATACACTTTATAAATCAGTACATTTGCATTTGCATCATCTTTCTTTTCGGATAATTAGGTGATTCAAGCCTGCAATATCCTAACCAGACTCGAAACAACTTTTCACAAAGTATGCTTCCCAGCGGGATTCGAACCCATGACCTCCGGGTCACAAGGCGAACGCCAAGCCCACTGGACCACGGAGGCAGTCAACCGAAAAAAAACGTTACTGTTTATTCAAGCATTTTGTGACTTTTGTGCGACAAGAATACTTATAAGTGTGTTTGATTCAGGTCGGCTACGATGACTACCGCATCAAGGCGATGGGCGTCTCGTGCTCGGGCAGGCTTGTGGCCGCGCTAGTCGATTGCTCGATACATCTGGCGTTAAGCGTGGGCCTGTCACGGTGGGAGCCCTACGCACAGCTGACTGATCTCCGAGTCGACAGGATGGGGTAAGTGTATTTATATCACTAGTCATTACGGCTAACATAAAAACCTAGGGTGGGTAAAACCTAGGGATGCAAAATGAAAAAAAAAAACAAATTTGTTTTTTTTCTTTCACAAAGTTGAAAAAAAATCATGAGAAAAAACTTAGTATCCTTGTTTTTTTCTAAATCAGTTTTTTTTTTCAGAAAAAAAAAACTATAGAAATTGAATAATTTATTGATAATAAATAAATATTTTTTAACTTCTTGATCTGAAACCCTCAACCTTTATTCCGATGCAAAAAGCTGCCATATTGAACACATGCCTCATAGTTAGGAAATTCCTTCAGATTGACGAAAACGGACACACAGACTTACCACCGCAGTAAGTTTATATACCTTTTACTTGGCAACGCCCGTAAATGGTATAAATTATACCAGCTCAAGCTGAGACACTGAAAACGTATAAAAATAATAATAATAATCGTTTATTGCTCACCATAATCATTTACATACATAGGTAAAACTTAAACTACTTAGTATCTTAGTTTAAACAGTAGACTATGGTGGATTGATACCTGAACTAGGAATATTCCTGTGTCTCGGGTTATCAACCCTCCACCCCAAGAGATTGTCTTACTTAGTAGTGTGATTAAAAAAATAAAAATGATTGATATAAGAATTTAAACAATATGTATAAAAAGAAAAAAAAACAAAGATCTTAAGCCGGAAGGAATATGAACACAAATATGCTTTTTCGTGTTTTGATTGCAATAGCACATTTCTGCGAGTGTAAGTGTTTTGTGTATTGTGTTTTGTGTATGGAAATGGAAAACGAATGTAGTGATAGATGATATGACTGGGTGTGAAAATACATAAATAAAGGGAAATAATAATAAATAAAACCAGGTTCATGAAACGCGTCGAAGTATATTTTTAGTTTCGTCATATGTGAGTTGTTTTAGTGTGTCCTTTAGAGCTGATTTTAATTTGGTTTTGTTCAAGCTATAGATTTTTAGTCTGTCATTGAGAAGCATGTAAAGGTATGGTCCGGTATAATATGTTTGGCGACACGCGTGGAAGATGTTAAATGATGGTACATAGATGCGCAGTCTTCTCTTATTTTTTGGTAAAAGCGAGGGATCGATTTTTTTGTGGTGACGCAGCACGGAGTTGTAGATAAAAAGTTGTCGTACTGTTAGCAGGTCTGATTCACTGTAGAGTCTGTTAGTTGGATATTTCCTGGGTTTTTGTAACATGACTTTTATTATTGCTCTTTGGGCTCTCTCTAGCTCAATGAGGTGAGTAGTCGCAGTCGCAGTCGATGTACGCTTTCATTGCTTTCTTATTTCTACATTTTACTAAAATTACATATCGAAGTACTTAATTTAGATTTAGGTACTTAAACTAAATCTAAATTAAGTATTGAAGTATTCATCTTTTACGGAAACTGCCTTATCAATTTTGAATTCTGTATTCTTGAAAAAAAAACATGCTCCAGAAAAAGAACGCTTTTTTGTCATGTTCTTTTTCATGTTAGAAAAAAACAGTTTTTTTGCAACACTGGTTGAAAAACCCTACCAAATTTTTGGAGCAAGCTCATCCCATGATACTGAACTCCTTTCTATAAAAAAAAAGTTATTAAAAATCGGAAACCGGAAAGGAATTACAGGCAGATTTGTGCTCAAAATTTGATTACAAACAGTTACTGTTGTGAGCTCGAGACAAGCACACAACACAGATTACAGGATAGGTGAAATTAAATAAACACTTGTAAAATGCAGGGACCGGACGGGTTAGGTTGACGTAACCGAAATAATCTGTTATTAACCCAATCGGAAATGGATTAACATATTTAATGAGTTTGTGCATACTACACGTTTTTCATTTCTCGTCACTCGGTCATGGTACCTATCCCTGCAAAAGCGCTTGCATGACTTAACCAAACGGCTGTACATCACTACCGGTTACTGTTACCCTTATTGTGTGGGTTAACCGAATCAAGGGATTAACCGATGACTTAACCAAACGGCTGTACATCACTACCGGTTACTGTTACCCTTATTGTGTGGGTTAACCGAATCAAGGGATTAACCGAAAAAGGGTTAACCGATATAACCGAGTTACCGTTATGAAGAGGGTAGTATCCAGGGTCAAAAATAAATTATTTTGTACTGATAAAAGAATAAAACGTTACAAAATAATGTCACTTGTCATTGATCATATCCATTTTCATCGTGATTTTATATTTATTATTGCAGTAAAAGCGATAATAGGAGCGCTATTTGACTCCACGAAACTATGTCGTCACGCCGTGCTATTTCATACAAATCCCATAGACGATGTTTGTTTTGACGTTTAGAATTTTAAGTTGCTGATTTGACTTGTTGGAAACTAGCGGATTGGTTTTCCAAACACCGTAAAATGTTCCAGTTCAATGGATTTGCACGTGACGGGGCTCGGTCCCCTGAGCGGGCTGGCGGGGCTAGTGTCGGCGTGGGTGCGCGGCGCGGCGAGCGCGCACGCGGCGCCCGCGCTGGCCGCGCAGCTGCAGCACGAGCTGCACGTCGCGCTGCACGAGCTGCCGCTCTGGGACATGCTGCACGCCAAGCAGTAGCCGACTACCTCACCACCACCGGTATACGCTCACTTCACACTGCATTATCCGCTATACAGGCGCAGAATAAGTACTAGTAATCACGTATAGAAATTTTCTCAGAAAAGAAATTCTAAGAAATATCTACTTAATGTGGTTAGCGCTATGGTTTAATTTAGCTCGCGTCAGAACTCCTATTCGTTTAGATACCTAGACATCCATTGCAAGCCAATTTCATTCTTATTACTCTGGACAAACGATTCATGTGACTGAATATTCCCCTTTGAAGTGGTCGCCGCGCGTCAGTAATAATGTAGGTATCTTTTCGATACCTAAACGGAGAGTGACAGGCCTGATACAGGGTTACTTTTGAAACACCAGCAAGCTTTTTGGAGCAATTTCAGTCCATAATACTGAACTACTTTCCATAAATAAAAATTAACGAAAAACGAAATAAAAATTTCACCATTTCATATAAGCTTTACCGCTCAGCCAAATGGATTTTGTATGAAAAGTCGAAATTTTTGTTTAGTTTAGCGATAATAGTTTTTATGGAAAATAGTTCATTATCATGGATTGAACTTGCTCCTAAAAGGTTGTTGGTGTTTTAAAAGTAACCCTGGATTCATAACACTAAACTTATTATTATACGAGTAAGTTCGCTTTACTGTTGTAATGTCTGTCAGAGGTAATAAAAATATCTATGATAAAACACAAACATGGCGATAAGAAATCGTTCTAATGCTGGGCCGGCGTGTCCTAAACGAACGGCAACCAATATGCTGAATCTCTTTTGTTTTGATATAAAGGAAACGAAACGCAGAACGATCGTTTACGTTCTTAAATAGATCATTTAATACAGGATAAGCCTTACCTGCGCGTTCCCCTCTGTCGAGTCATAAGATCAAATAATCTAACACGTTCATAAAAACTAGTTGCGTAAGCGATTATGATCCCAAAAATGCCCTGTTGTGCAGTTTCCTCGTGTAAAAAAAATCAAATACATCTAATCGCATAACCTTTAATTTTTTTAGGTTTTTTTTAACATTGTTTTCTATTTAAACGTAATTTCTGAAAAGTCGATAAAATATCTTTTCGTTTTGATAACGGAAAAAATAATCAAGTCAAGTTTGCTACTGATTTCTTCCCATCCCAAACGATTTAATCCCTTATTTACTGCCAAACCACAGCAATAAGATCTATGATCGATCACATAACGCAAACATAACATGTGTATTTCAATTTTAATAGAATATTTTATTTTCAAAATGAATATACAACTAAATATTCTGTTAATATTTGCCGTTATTAATATTGAGCAAAAAACTGCAATAAAATCACGTTTGTTGTATAGGATATACTGATGTGACCCTTAAAATATTTAATTTATTCTGTTTTTAATTAGATTATAATTTTTATGTTATAGCGGCAACTGAAATACATCATCTGTAAAAATTTCAACTGTCTAGCTAACACCGTTCATGAGTTACAGCCTGGTGACAGACGTACGGACGCCAGCGAATTTTTATTGCTTTATAATAAAGCGAAATAGGGTCGTTATGTTAAAGCGAAATAGCGTTTTTACCCTTTGGGTACGGAACCCTTAAAACGATTATTTGATAACGTATGTGCTCTCCCCACGAAACTAGTGTATCTTATCAATTACAACATTCGTCTTTATTGCCTGTGCGTTAGATTTGAATATACATTAGCCAATCTCTTCGTCTTCCCTCTCTTTCTTGTTACGAGTGTATTATTATGTGTATTTACACATTTTTTTAATGTTAGCTTTACTGGTGTGCAGAAAATAAGCTAGTGTTACAATTTTCTGTAAGTGTGCGTTTAAAGCGACACGAATTATTTTTGTGAATGTGTGATATTTTAGGTACCCTACTCCCTCTCCAAAAATGGCAGAATATTATGTAAGAAGATTTGTCTGAGTGACTTATACTGTATTAAATGATCTAAGTTTACGTTCGTTGACCCGGTGTGTACCCAGAATAAGAATAATTTTAATAATCACATGACTAAGGAAAAATCTGTTGTGTAAAGTCGCTTGCCCTTGCTTTAAGATTGTAATACTATTTGTCTGTAAAGTATAGAAAAATGCTCCAACGTTTACGCCAAATCGAATGATGGCAATACTTGAAGTTTTATAGAGACTGGTCATAACGTTTATTACCAGTATTTTTTGTAAATTATTGTTATATTATATTAGACTTTTTTTATTTTATTTCTTCTTTTATAATATTTTCTTTCCGAATTACTACTTTTTAATATTTTGTGTTGTGTTTTCTGTTTATTTTTGTTTTAAATATATGTTTATCATTTATAATCTGTTTTTGGTAATATTAAAAAAGTAATCAAAAGTTAGATTACAAACAACGATTAACCAAATTACTTATAAAGATCTTTTAAATGGTTGTTCGTATGCACATATCACTTTTTTATCACACGCTTATTATTAATTTCATTGTGTGCTTCTATTTTCATACAATGACACTGACAAAAACTTGGTTCTTAAAGTGAAATGTATAAGAAGAAGAAGTGATGTATGCCTTTTGTTAGCTGGAACGTTTAGATAGTTGTATCAACACTATTAGGTAATGTATTGACGTAATCATGAAAGTGCCTTTAACTTTACCTTAGTAATTTTTTATGCTGCTGTAAATATGATATTTTTTATCCGTCAACACGTTTCGTGCCGTCGCTTTTGTATTTATTTATATTCAATATAGCAATCTCCTGCATTAACATGATAATTAAAAAAAATATAGGAAAAATACATTTTATGTCTGTTTGGCCCCATTTATCACATTCGAACTAAACTATTTAAAAGAAAACGAGTTTCAATAATAATTTAGGAAAATTTTGATAATTTGGTTTTTTAAAATTTGATATAATATTTAACTTTTATAATATATCTATAAAACAGTAAAATATAAAATATACTACAAAATATTCACATATTATAAAAAAACCTAATCTAGCTGCCCACTGGCAGCGGGGCAAGGGCCAAGCTACCGGTGGTTAGGGCCGCAGAGAAAGAAACCTCCTGACAATGCGTGTCGTGTCCAGGAGTACTGCCTTCTGTATCTGACCCTAGACCCAGCCATCTAGCGAGAGAGTCTTAAGGTGTTGGTCAAGACTTCGCTATAATACCGTTCGCCGATACGACTATTGGGACAATGATCGTCGAATCAACATCCCACATGGCAGTCACTTCGTGGGCCAAGTCAAGGTACTTATTAAGCTTGTCCTTCTCGGCCTTCACGAAGTTCTCGTCACGCGGGATGGTAATGTTGAGCAATGTCTGGCGCATCAATCGATCTGTCAGGCTTATTGGCGACAATAGTCCTATCTGTAATGACAGATCGATCCCAATAGAGCGTGGCACGACTATAATATATTATTTTTAAGTATTTGACGAAATAAAACGATATTGTTTTCAATAAATGTTTATTATTGTATAATTTGTTACCATATTGTCTACACGTAATTCATTCTTGACTTTGTGTGCATTGATAGTGGTAAATTACATTTTATTTACTTATAAATTAGGGTCTCGCTTCATTTTATTGTAGTATGTTTTATGTTAAAATATGTCACGTGACTGGAATATATATTTAAAGAAAATGTTTCGCACGAAGATATTGTTTGTTACTTAACATTTGAACCTATGTAATACTAAATGTAATTGTTTCCCTATGTCTGAATGATACAAATAATAGTTTAAAAAAATATATATTGTTTTAAACAAGCTTTTATCTAAAACAATAAACTTAAAAGCTTTAAGTGCTCCTCAAGACGAATCAAACGAGCCCAAACTCATAATGAAACGAAGCAACGTTTCATTACAGAGTTCAATGGCCACCTTCCGGCTTCATCATCATATCAGCTCCATGTCATCATAATATTTCATTGTCACGCGATGGTCAAATTTAACTTACAAGATTTGAATACAGACAGACAGACAGCCAACGGGACAGGAAAACTAAATAAAAGCTTGTAAAAAAAAGATATACTGTTTTAATGGCCCTAAGCGACGTGGCCAGTTGTAAATTGAAACAAAAAAACACCAACTGCTCAGAGTAAACTCCTTTGCACAAAACGCGTTGACCAAAGGAAATATTTGTTATTACCTCTGTTCTTGTATATCTGTATATTTTAAGGCTTACAAATACCTACCTTTCTTGTTAGCTATTTATAAAGCCTACCATATAAGTATAAATAATTATTTGAGTATTTGATATTAATTTAAGTGTATAAGACTCGAAATTGAAACGAGAATGGAATTATATTTTGGTAAACAAAAGCAATAATTTTTATCTTTGACAATATGTATTTAATTTACATTGGTTGTGAATGCCTTTGAAATTTTGAGACTGTTGTATTTTAAAAAAGTTGTTAATAAATATTTATTTCAATTACTTCAGAATTTAATTTATTTTCATTTAAAGTAGATTTTTATTTTTATTATTGACGACAACCGCTTTATTATTATTATAGTCAGCACGTTACAGCACTTTCCTAATATCCTTTTCTGTCGCTCAGAACCGTTATTTTTGCTAGAGCGAGAAGGGGAGACGGAATGCCACGGATCCGGCTATACTGATACATTCCGTCGCTCTCTCTCGCTCTAGTAAATGACGGTTCTGAGCGACAGGAAAGGCTCGCAGCAATACGCAAGTTACGGTTCGTGATATGTCTCAACCTTAAGCGGTTTTGTGAAGTACAAATTCGATCCTCACTAGGCGTGACTTGTACCTCTTGAATGTACATTATGTAATGTCATTTTCAACTACCGCCACTTGTCACCGGTTAAGGCGACCCTTCCCGGCCGTTCTATCGTCAACGCGAGCATATCTATTTTGAGCTTATTAACTATCAATTGAACGAATATTAACTATTCATAGGGTGCGGAAATTTCATAAAACTTGTTCCAGGTGATACGTGCTTATCAGTAAGCCTTACAAGTGAGTGAATTAAATGTTTTTATATATTTTTAAATTATCATAACATTTGAGAGGTTTGTATCGAAATATTTACTTAACCTTTTATGAACGATTGAAGTTCAGCTAAAATTTGTGCAAAAAAGCAGATTTTTGTAGGCTTATACTGAATTTGTTTTTATAAATTTTATTTTTTTATTTCAGTAAAAACCTAGAAATAACACACAAGATACCGATTAATTCAAAATTTTTTTTAAGAAAGATCAGTTACAACGCCATAATCACGTACGAGCCTTTGTATGAAAAGCTAGAAGGGAAGACCGCTCTTAAGTAAAAGATCGTGGGGAAACCTACACACTAGTGACTGTGTCATCATCTGTGTCCATCGACAATGGACCTAATTATTGGCCTAGAGTAATATTTATTACGTCAAATGATCTAACATTTGACGTGATAAATATTCCGGAATA
Source organism: Acrobasis suavella (assembly GCA_943193695.1). Lineage (NCBI taxonomy): Eukaryota > Metazoa > Arthropoda > Insecta > Lepidoptera > Pyralidae > Acrobasis > Acrobasis suavella. The sequence goes on along the minus strand of OW971937.1, from coordinate 6,482,823 downwards.
TTAGATATACTCTACTACAATTTCCTTTATTTTTCATTCCAAAGGGACTATCTGTCTTTACAGTATAAGGCTGGCATATATGAGATAGAGATCTAATCTTTTGTTTGACTATGCCTTTATATGAAAAGCTGGCCATTTAGTTTTATTTCTTGAAAGAAAGATTACATCACATTGGCACTTGCTTTGACGTTTAGAAGAAAGCGCCTTGTTTTATATTCTTATTTGTTTACGAATATGTAATTTGTAATTCAAGCATTTTTTATGAACGATATATTATTGTATTACATAATATTAATATATTATTATTATGAGGTAAGTTAAATCAATTTTTCTGTTTTTGTTATATTTTATGGCTAATTTTAATTGGTCGTTAACTCAGTCGAATACATAGAGCATGCAGACTCCTCGTATGCTGGCAACGACCAATGAAAGCCACGAGTCGAAACAGTGGTCGTTACGCCGTGTGCGGTTATTCCCCGCATTCTATAATTTCGACTGTACATTATTCTATAGACTAGTGAAAACGGTTACTCAAAGGCAGGCCGAAACGACCAACAAGAAATGAGCTATTATTTTTGCCTGATGCATATTTTTATTTTGTAGGTTTACCTTAACACCTTGGAGCAGTCTTTTGCTGTTTTCGTCTTCTTCGTGTAAGTAATAATAATACTATCGAAAAAACAAATAAAATATTACTTAGGTACCTAAGGAGCAATTGTGAGTCTAATAGTGCCCATTATTTTGACTACTGCCTACTGCTGATTTTTTTTTACTGACTTCCAAATAGGAGGTTACCAATTCGACTGTATGTTTTTTTATGTATGTTTTGCGATATCTTCTTCAACCATGGACCAATTTCGATAATTCTTTTTTTATTTAAAAGCTTGTAGCACCAAACTAGTCCCATATTAATTTGGTGAAGATATGATGAAGAACTTTGGAGATACGATAGAAACTCTTAAAAGAAAATGAATATTTTTTTGCTAAACATTGAATTATTCAATATTATATGGTAGGTGATGAGATAAATGATAATGAATATAAGTCTCTATTGCATTGCAATAGCCTAACATCAAACCAATCTTACCACACTACAAAACCCATTTATTTATTTATTTTTGCAATAGATCTTCCTGCCAAAACCCGCTATATCCAAGATTGGGTTTTAGGGAGCGCCATATATCATCAACTTCCCCAAAGCTTCCCTGGACCTGGGTGAAAAAAAAAACTATTATTAGTTTACTTATAAAGTTTTATCTTTTTGTTTCTCAGATAATAAATTATCATGGGATTAGTACAATCTATTATCTGCTCCATCACATTCTGCGTTGAAAGGTTAGCCGGATTCAGAATAAATATTTATCCTTAAAATATATTTTGTAAGTACAACCATAAGAGTACCTGAAAATTATCGAAATTCAAAGGTTTCTATGTTTCTTTAGCCACCTTCGGGACCATCCATAAATTACGTCACATGAATTTCATGAATTTATGACGTCCCCTCCTTCTTGTTACAGTTCGTAATAATTGTGAGACCCCCACCCCTTAGTCTGACACCGATTTTTTATTAATTAAAAAAAACAAGCGGGTGAAGCTATTAAATATTAAACTGATAAAACTAGAAATATTTTACAGCTTATTTATTATTAGTTAAAATTCTGAGTTTCATTGCTTAGATATACATTTTGTATTGTGACGTCACAAACCTTATGACCCCTCCCACCCCTTGTCTTACAATGTCATACTTCATTGACCCCCTCCCTCCCCCTTAATGTGTGATGTAATTTGTGGATAGTCCTTTCCGGTGCCACCATGAGACTAGCTCTTTGACATCAATTAAACTTACTGCTGCGAAAATAAAAACTTTAAATAATGTCGCGGCAAAGGACCACCTAACAAATTAACGACGATAAAAAATAGGTTTTTTTTTGTTTGAGATATATTACATTAAGGCAAATACTATGCAGAAGCAGGGCCCTTATTTGAAATAAATTGTTTTATTGTAAATATGTTGTTAACATTTTTCTTAATGTTAGACATTACGAGTAGATAGCCTTTAGACTATTTTTTGAACAACTGTTAGGTAAAAGTATTACGTCGTATTAGTCCGTCTAGTTTTAAAAAATGTTTTCGCCGAAAGTTTGCCATTTCTAGGTGAATCTTGTTCTAAAGTTGGACGGACTTCAAATGATATTTTCAACAGCTATCCATTTTCAAGAAGAGTTTATAACTCTGTGATGACAAACCCGAAACTATGGCCCCATGTAAAAGCGTGGGCAAGAATGGATTCGGTTTTATTTAACAAATAAATATGTATATAGTAAAGTTAACGAAGTTTTGGGAAAAAATGTTTAGATGTAAATAAAATCCAAAGTTAAGTACATATACAAAATTATTGAGTAATTTAAACGTTCTGTAATTTTCCACTAGTCTACGTACAACTTTACTGAAAATGATCGTAATTGGAGTAGGTTTAAGGGGGGGAAACCGTTTTCGCTTTTTTGTATGAAAAGTATGTACGTCTGTTTCAGAGTTTTAACATGGGCTTGCTGTGCGTTCTTACTGATGCTGCTGATGTTCACAATCGTCGTCCTAATGATATACGGCATCGCAGTAGGCTACCATTACGCGCAAAAAGAACTAGCATCCTTTTCCGGTAAGAGATTCTTGGTGTGGGATAAAAATATTAATTCTTTTCTAGGTCAACAAGATTTTCTTAGGTCGTGGTCGTGATTTTTTATAACGTGATAGGTAGCTTATTAAGGCATACATATACGCTTGTATACGTAGTTAATGTGTGTGTGTAGACTGTAGTGTAATTTTGTGTGAATAAAACTATTGAGTTTTGGGGGCAACTCAAACTGTGAGTTACAGTCTAAAGACTGTATAGGAAAAACACACAGTTTGAATTCATTTAGTCCATGGTACTGAATAACTTTTCCCAAAGAACATAATATCGGAATATGAAAAATATTTTTGGTCTCCCATACTAGTGTAGTGTAGTGTAGAATTTCTATGAAACCTAAATAATTTTTATATTACGATATCCTTTCCTTTGGAAAAGTTCTTTAACATGTACCAAATCAACCCATAAAATATATTAGAATATTTCTAAGACATTACAGGTTATTCTTTTAAGTGTATGATTATTATTAGTTAGGTATTTATTAATTAGTGATGTCTTCCCCATCTCCAATCGGTGTCATATTTCCAGTGTCGTCGAGGTCGACCACGGAGCCGGGGCTGATGCGGGCAGGACGCGACGCGGTCAACGATGAGAGCCAGCCCGTGGTGCGCCTGGTGGCCGTCAACAGGTCCGAGGTCGAGCATGCGCGCAACCCCCTGCTAGGTTAACATCAGCATATCTTAATATTATTAATGCGAAAGTTCGACACATCCTCCCATCCATGCATTAAAAGGATGTATGGATGTTTGATCTGTTTCACACCTAAAAGGCTGAATGGATTGGAATGAATTAATCCATATGGATTAATAAATAGGATTCTTTTTATACGGAAAATTTTATCGTTCGTGTGGGATTGTCATAAATACGACCACGTGTGCTACTGCAGTATAGTGTAGTGGCACTATTTGCTCTATGGTTAGGATTTAATTTTATCCTATAAATCCTAATCATAGAGCAAATTTTTTATGTAAGCTTTATACTTGAAATCATGGCTTGAAATGAAATGTAGAGCCTAGAGCCATTGTTTTCCTTTGGTAGGTAATTACTTTTTCAACACATTAATTCGGCAAGTGATATTTTCGACACTGATTTTAACTGAGTTATGCCTTGTTGTAATCAAAAAGCCTTGTTTTCCTGTTTAAAAAAATTATTTATTATTATTTAATAATAGTTTGGCACGTCTTGATTTCTATGTCTCTCGTATTACTTACGTAATATCCTCGTTACTTACGTTACTATCTCTACTGTCTAAAAAAAAGAAAAGTTTTTCACGTGGGCGTGCGCGCCATATTTATAATTTTTTATTGCGAGATTTTATTTTTTCGTCACAGATATGTTGAAAATGGTGACACACATGTTGTGTATTGTTCATTTCCAGTTAGTGAACAATTTAACACACTTGATCATATAGTATTAGGTATTAAGATATCTTTGAAAACCTAAGGGCAAAAGATACCACTAGCAACCACGGTCTCGAACCTCGAACGAGGGTTCGCACTTGACGTAAAGCCAACGAGCATTTTTAGCAGAGTTCGTGCAGAAATTCTCGCAAAACATGCCCGGCCATCTTGCTACATGATGATGATAAGAATCACACACGATCACACGATTAACTACTGTTTACAGTGAGAACGTGAAGCTTTTTTACGCAGAGGCCCAAAGTGACCGCTTTTCGCTAATGTGCGTAGAAAAGCTTCACGCTTTGTCTAGACAAAATTTTAACTGATATATCCGTTTCCTTTATAATGATTTATTTCAAATGGGGGCAGCACTGGACCCCGAAAAATTCATGTATCCCCTTAAGACGGTAGACTTTCGTAATATAGTCCCGGGCGAGTCTCAAAACGGCGAGGCCCGACGATGTCGCTGTTCGCTTAGCACTGCCGCATGCCGGCTGATCGAAACATGAAACATTACATTTAAATTAGAGAGTACACGACTTATTTGTTCTATTTATTTACAGAGGTGTATCACTCGAAGAGGCCAGGAGAAAGAATCTACCTGGAATCTACGCTTACACCGATTATCATACTCGAAACCCAACGGTTGGTATTCCAACGTTATTGTAAAGCAACTCTGAAGATAATGTTTTTCAAACTACTACGAAGTTCATTATTAGGCAGAATGGTTAGGTATTTTGGTAGTACCTACCTATTACGATTTACCTTAGTAGATTATATGAAATAGCCCAGGTTTTATAAACTGTCTAGAATGTTTGTTCTTTCCTCTTTGCCTACTCAACAACAAAAAAATATGAGACATTATTTTTTGTAAGAACAAAAATGAAGTAATCCCCTTTTTCAGGCCTCCGAAAGAACCCGAGTTATCGCCTCAAGAAAAAGATCTGGCGCGAAGACTCATCGGACGTTTTCGACGTTCCCGCAACAATACTGTTACCGCCGAGCCCTTCCTCCGACCACTGCGAGCTATGAACATCACCCAAATCAATCCCTTAAGGCCGCCCACGTGACTAACTACTGCCAGAGTTTTTTAATGTTTAACATAGAGATGGTCCAGTCATGTGAGCCAAAAAAGGGGTAAACCTCAGGATGAAACGGAATAAGACATAGAATACATACTAAAATAAAGGTGTAATTACAATAATCAAACTTATTCCGTTTTATTCCGAGGTTACTGATTCGCAACATCACACCCGTCATTCTCATGCACACTTTTTAGGGTTTAATGACTGGACAGAGTTCAGACTGAGTTATACATGATTTCCCAGGTTTTGAACTAATAAAAGAATATGTTTTAACTTGGTTTTGATTTATTGACAATTTTTTACAGTCAGTTGATTCCAGTTACTCAGAAAAACATATTTCCAGACACCTCAAATACTTGTAATATTTGTAACGTTGATTCTTTCAACATTGAACGCGGTCATGTTGTGAGAGATGTTAGTGTAGTTTGTATTTCTGTTGGAGAAGACCGTGCCGTTGGTCTCGCGGCGGGACAGTCTGTGTGAGAAGCCGGTCTTCACCGCCTTGTCAAGGGACCGCATGATATGGCCGGGGGTGACCTGCGGCGGGCCACCGCCCGACCTTCTCACAGCTCCAGCCGCTTTGGCAGCCTTCGCTGAAATACAATAGTAAATAGATTGATTTACACTACTAATGACATAAATTATAAGTAGTGTAAATCATAACGGAAAAAGTCCGATACGAAAAATGTCCAACACGAAAAATTTAGTCACTTTCTTTTTCTCTCGCGAATGTCTCTAGCCAACAACACACTAGTACTTCAAAACTTCATCTATTTGGCATTGATTTGGCAGTCTATATATTTTTTAATACCCGACTACGGCAAGGCCAAGAGAAAGGGTAATGGTTTTAGCAGTCTAAATAAATATATAGGGACAAATTACACTGATTGAGCTAGCCCCAAAGTAAGTTCGAGACTTGTGTTATGGGATACTAACTCAACGATACTATATTTTATAACAAATACATATATAGATAAACATCCAAGACCCAGAACAATTTGAAAAAGGCATTTTCCAACTTGCCCTGACTGGGGATCGAACCCGGGACCTCTGGGTGGCGGACTAGCATGGTGACCACTACGCCACGTAGGTCGTAATGTATGTAAGTATGTAATATGAGCAAAACATCCTAACCGCTTATCCAATTTTTATAAATGATAATATGTCAATCGGTTCTTGGTTATTTTTTTTGGGTGATATAAGATATAATAAATGTTTCATACAAAAAATCGTTCGAGTCGAATTTTATTTTCAATTTTTTTCTTTTGTTTTATTTCGAATGGGATAACAAATGGAAGGTATCAATGAGGACATTTCAAAAATATATCCTCGTACATTTTTGCTGCCGAACTTGGATTAATTGGATAATTCATATCTACTTTTCAGTAAGAATTTTCCCATAGTCGGGCATTAGTTTTTTAAATGTAAGTATATTTTGTTTTTTGTCTTTCAAATAATGAACTGGTGTCACTTCCTTACTCAAGATAAATTGCTAATAGCACTATCCGCGCGTGCTAGAATTATCAACGACGAGCGTACCTCACCCACGTGTGACGAATACATAACTAGAATTTAACCGTCTTATTATAAAACCCAGACTAACTTTATTACTAGGTTTAAACCATTACCCGACCAAAACAAGTTGACATATAGTAATATCACACTATCTTACCTGTCAATGTCAACTTCATTTTGGGCGGATAATGGTTTAAAGTTTAAACCTAGTAACAAAGTTAGTCTGGGTTTTATAATAAGAAGGTAAATGTTTATTCGACACACCTGTAGTCATAGGTTTAACTTGCACTCACCCATAGACTCCACTGAATTCGAGACAAAACAGTAGTGGTAGCCAATTCCAATGCCCAAAATCATGACGGCTATGATTGTAAATAGCAAGCAGCAGGTCAACATAGCACATACGGTGCATAGTGATATTCTGTAGGAAAGAAATTTAGTAAATAGGCACTACCTATGACTCTCATAATCAGATGTCGGAATGAGGTAGAGTTATTTATGTACTTGCATCGAAATGTTGATAATAATATGGATCTTCCAGGGATTTCTAATGGTCAATCCCGTGTTGTTGCAACAAAATACAAATAAATAATATTAAAAACCTCATACAAATAAAACAAAGATAAACATACAATGTTAATAAATATTAACATTATACTTTTTACTCATTGGCAACGTCACGCGTGCAGTGGTTTAAATTGTGTAAAAGTAAATAACTTTTTTATTTAATACATCACGGGATTCGGAAGTTTTCTGCTCTTTAAAATTAATTTCGGAATTTGAGGCATATCCACTTTATTCTTTCTATATAATAACTACCTAATTCCGACCTTTGCTCTTAATGCCTTCCCCTCTTTACAAATATAGAGTTGAGATAGGTATGTACATACTTCGGTACCTAAAACTTCTGCATTTTTTAGAAGGTTCTAAGTTTTTGATGCTTGTATACTTATATAGGATTTCTGTGCCTAGCGACTAATTGGCGTCCTCCCTCAAACTGACTCCATTTCCCCCTTTTCCGTACAAATTTACATGGGTTCTTGGGAGTAAGGACAAAACTTTGAAAATAATAAAAACTTGATATCATCATCATTTCAGGCATAGGCCTCTCCCAAGGATTCCCAAAATGACCGAATAAGATCCAGCGCTTTAAAATTTGATACGGTAAAATAAAAATTATAGATTCTTATAATATCCAGGATTAAATTAACCACACCTACAGGAAGGTATGAACTGCTATTTTTGGAACGCGGAGTCTCACCTATACGAATGGTTTTTCCATACAAAAAACCGTTCGTTTAGTGACTCCGCATTTGAAAAATGGCACCACAGGCTGAGTAGCTAATAAATATATAAAAACTTTATATATTTATTAGTATCTTTCAAATGTAACGGCCATAGGAATTTATACAGGTAAGTACCCAGCTATTCACATACCTTTCGAGAGCATCTAACACGATCGAAATAAAGGAACTGAGAGAACAACAGACACAACCCATTTTGTAACCCTAACTTTGGCTGGCTGACTGTAAAATTCTACATTTATTTATGTTTGGACATTTGGCTTTACACTTTTACATAATTATCTATAGAAATTGTTGTAAATGAACCAAAATATAACTATTTCAAATAAAAATATGTCAGTTCAACAGACATCAGTAGTAAAAGTAAATCTGACGATTTTGATGTGATGACGGCTGACGTATGTAATCAATTTATTTATTCACATAACAACAAGTATATTTGCTATTGGCAAATTAAAAATTCCCCGATTGTCAAAACACTACCTAATGATAAGTAGCGGAACTACTGAATTCGTATCGGTAATTCCGCTATTCATCACTGGATGGATATCCGTAGCGCCATCTATTATTTTGCTAGAGAAAACCCTGACTTTCAAGCGTTAATATTAATAACTCTTAAACGGCTCAACCGATTTTCATCAAACATAGCTAAGAACAAGCGGGTCACCTGATGGTAAGTGATCACCGCTGCCCATGGACAACTGCAATACCAGGGATAGAACAGGAGCGTTGCCGGCCTTTCAGGAAGATATAGACTCGTTTCTTGAAGGTTTCAATGTCGTTATCGGTCCGGGAACACTGCTGCAGGAAGTTGATTCCACAGTTCAGTCGTACATGGTAAAAAGTTCCTTTAAAACGTACGGTGGTTGATTGCCAACTATCCAAGGGGTGTGGATGAAATTTTAATTTCAGGCCGGTGGTGTGGTGGTGAAATTTTGCAGCAGGTATAGTAGAACAATTCTTCAGGGCATTCCCCATGAAAAATGCGATAAAAAATGCACAAGGATGCAACATCCCTACGTAGAGCCGAGTCACATCGTCGATTATACGAGTTGCGCGATTTTGAATGCGGTCAAAAGGAAGAAGTTGGTATTAAGGTGCCCCGGCCCAGAGATGGGAGCAATATTCCATATGCGGCCTAACTTGTGCTTGTCATTCAGATGACTACGAAATTGAACGTCGCTTGAAATCTAGACGGCGAGAATTTCGATCTTCGGCTGAATATCGATGGAAGCGCACTGAAAGGAGGGAGATACGACGAAGGGACTTTTTTTGCGGTGAATGCACAATCTTGTGTTTTTTTGGGGGTTAAATTGGACTAAGTTAGAATATCCCAATCTGAAACTTGGTTTAACGAAGGTTCGATATCAGAACCAAATTTTGTACGACACTCAGAGACGCTTGCCCGAGAAATATAAGCTTGGCCGGTATAAGAGGTGTATACATTGCAGCATATCATTGCGGGATTGCGGGACATGGCGGGAGTGCGCATTGGTAGCGCTTTCGCAAGTAAAGCTACACCGGGCGTGGTCCGTACTTGGATGGGTGAACATATGTGGCATAAAAAAAATCTCGAGCTCTTCCGTGCTTCGGAAGGCACGTATAAGCCACTGGTCCCGGCTCTCATCATTGTTTGACAGTCGTCAAGCTATGTCAGATGCCTTTAGGCAGCCTGAAAAATCTGACACCAGTGTTGGCCACTTACACACACGAAAAACGAAACGAGCATATCATTGATATGCAGAAGAAAAAGCCTAGGAGACAGAAAACAGCCCTGCGGGACACCAGCATTCACGAGCTTATTTCAGAGCATGAACCGTCAACAACGACTTTGATGCTGCGCCCTGTGATGAAACTGGTAATCCACATCAATCCACAGACAGACAGACATTAGCGTCAAAATTATAACATCTCTCTTTTTTGTCGGGGGTTAAAAACACTCAGTTTAGGCAGGAGGGAGAACAGAGGAGGGGAGTCGAGCCGAGGACCTTAATTATTTGTATAGTCTTGCATCCCTGGCTTCTGCCTCCGTCTGCTTAGAGCCGCAAGTCACAAAATGTTCTTAGGATGGTTTTACAGTCAACCTTTCGCACGCGCGGTTGATCTGCGTCGCCGGGCCTGCACGAGCATTGAGTGTCTTGTTGTATCCATGGGTTGTATCGTTTCATTTGTGGTTACACCACAGTCCCACCCACCGCCGCCGGTCGAACGCGCGTATAAGTACAGTCGCTGGCAAAAAATGGCGACGGCTACGAGCAGTAGCCCCACCTCCTCAAGAGCCCACTCCCAAATCCAGCCTGCCCTTAAGGATAGAAAACAATACAATAAAACCTTAGAATTCGTTGGGTACCTAACCTACATTGGGGGAGAGTGCGTTCCGTTAGCCGAGCAGTGCAGTCTCGGGAATTAAATTAATTTCATGGGGTTTTCTACCCAAAGTGCCAAAAATTGTGTTTCAAAGTGTTCTTTAGTGAGTAACAGTGCGTTGTAGCGTGGATCTGTGCCCCAGAGTTGGGCAAAATGTAATTAAACTACTAATTACTAACTACAATTACAATTTTGTAGTTAGTAATCGCAACTACATAATTACAAAAAGTAATTGAAAAAGTATTTAAACTATAATCTACAATAAGTAGTTGTAATCACAATTACAAACTACTTTTTGAAACTACATATTTTATAAAGATTTACTTATAACATCATCCTTATAGTCGTACGTGATTTGAACTAGGATATATATTTAAGTAATAAGCAAATAATTTATTTTGTTAATTTAGCACATCACGTACTAAATGGACGTGTACATGCAATATAACACTGTACAATGTTTTTGTATAAATACTCTTCATAATTCAAATAAATTATCCATTACCCAGTTGCCACTCCTTGCCTATAGACGGTGATGGATCGAATCAGATCCAATGGGTTTTATTAATACCTTCGTGGTCGCTATAATTGGTGACCCCGACGTGATGAACACGCGCCTCAAGATTGAAGACCCCGACGACGGAAGCCTGAAGAAATGAAAGCCTGAGGCAACAATGGATCATATAACGGAAAATCAGAGCAGCGCAACCCCGCCAGCTGTCACTGTAAACTCCGTTAAGAAGAAAAATAGCGACATCTTTGAAGAATACTCCGTCTACTTATCGCTAACGTCAAAATGATAAAGAAATAGACATGACGTCACAAATTGCATCACTCCACATAGAATCACTGTATTATGGACGACGAACAAAAATGCAGATGCAAGAAAAATTGATCGAGGTAAAGATCGCAAGGCCGCAGATGGCCGTATGTTGTTCAGAAGGCGTATTTTGGAAGAATTTATTTGTCAACGAAGAAAATTGCAAAGAATTCCGTTAATCAAAAAGTTCCAAATGCCGAACTACTACCGACTTACACAGTGGTATAGATTTTTTGGTAAATCAAGGAGCAAATATTTTGATAATTATGAAGCCTGCAAGAGAAGGAGCGAACTACTTCATGGAACAGCAATCATAATTTTGATGAGAAAACATTTATAAATGCCGATCACAGAAGCCGATTTTTGAATCAGTAATTCCACTGAAAATAACCTCTTTTAAGATGCACCAAATGGTTAGCAGCAAGCAATCTCAAGAGCAAGCCAGCAAACGGGTCATATCCAGGTCCACAGCAGCCGACGCACCGAGCTCCTGGTCCTGAGATGAAGTACCTGCATCGACTTTTATAGCGTCCGGCACATCCGCCGAGCTCACGTTTTGGATGAAGAATTATGTCTGGCCATACTCTCCAGCGGGGCACTACGGCAGGACTTCCACCAGCGCTCGTCGACATCGCTCTTAACAGTCTCGACTCACTGCGGACTGCGAGCACGCTCACATCGGTCTCATGAAAGGCTACGAGCAGAAGTTATCTCCCGACTCACAAGGAAGTGGCAATTGAAAGCTCATTAGAGACGCAAAGACTGCATATCAAGACCATATTTAAGTACCAAGAGAAACTGAAAGTTTTAATATCAATGATGATTCCGAAATTAATCAGGGGGATTTCATGTAAACAAATTGTGTGACTCACAATGTCAAGGTACTCTAAAATGCATAGACGCACAGTTTTGCCGCGCAGAAATTATTTGCCTACACAGCGTTTTTGCAGCACGTGCAATGTGCATTTGTAAACAATGGAGAAACTGAGAGATTATAAGTCAGTGAAGCAAACTTGGCAGTAACAAGCTGGAATAAATATTAACCCTCAGTTCTACAAAGACCCTGCTCCAGTCACCGACAAGATACTAGTTGCTGCGCCGCCGAACTTATACATGGGATAAATGTCGACGTTCAAGCTATGCGGAAATGAAGTAATTAAGATTTTAATATAAAGAAAGAAAACATTTTGTTATTGTTATTTAGTACATACATTTTTTTTTACCGGGACTAATAGATAGTTAGAAATAGGTATCTTAGTAACATTTTTATTTTTCATATGTTTAGTTTAGGATTGATATGTTTTTGTTTTTTTTTTCTTTTTCAAAACAAAAGGGGGAGTATTATAACATCATCCTTATAGTCGTACGTGATTTGAACTAGGATATACAATGTTCTTTTTAATTAAGTACAAATATTTTAAGAGCTGATTCAGTCCATCATTTTGAACAACTTTTCCCAATAAATATATATCGAAATACGAATTTTTTTTTGCATTTTTCATAGTAACGATATCACGTGACTACTTCGATCTGTATGAGAACCTAAATTTTTTTTTTCGTATTTCGATATATATTTATTGGGCAAAGTTGTTCAAAATGATGGACTGAATAACCCCTTAAAATATTTGTACTTAATTAAAAAGGACATTGTATATTTAATTAATAAGCAAATAATTTATTTTGTTATTTTAGCACATCACGTACTAACTGGACGTGTACATTCAATATAACACTGTACAATGTTTTTGTATAAATACTCTTTATAATTCAAATAAATTATCCATTATCCAGTTGACACTCCTTGCCTATAGACGGTGATGGATCGAATCAGATCCAATAGGTTTTATTAGTACCTTCGTGGTCGCTATTTTACTTACCTACTTATAAATTTTCGTTTCTTGCTTGCAACTTTTTACACTTACAATTTTGAAATACACCTTTATCACACGCCCGTGGTAGTAAATTCTTATTGTAATTTATAGTTATAACTACTTAATTACAATTACAAATTACAACTACAGTAGTTTCAATTGTTGTAGCTAAATTTAATGTAATTTCAACTACTTGTAGTTAACTACATGTAATTGTAATTTGTAAACAAATTACACAACAGTAGTTAACTACGCCCAACTCTGCTGTGCCCAGCTCGGCTGGAATTTGACCTACACGGTGAGAAATGACTTTTGAAAAATAACGATCTTGGCCCTTGGGATTATTGGGCCAAGGGATTTTAATTTTATTTTATTTTTTACTTCGTATTTCAATTTTCTGACCGTTTTTAAACCGCGACGACTACCTGACATTATCATGGATCCCAGGATAAATAATAATCAAAATGAATGTCTCTTAGGATTACTGGTAATTGAATGCTATCCCCTCAGGGGGTTGTAGGTACTGTTTGTCGTTTGCGCAAATGGGTTTTTTCTATGCGGCTTGTCAAAGTATTTCTAATTTTCTCGGCTGCGTCGCATATCCGCTGTCTCAATTCTTCTACTGTTTGCACAGGACACAATAACTAATCGTAAACGAGGCTTTTCATGTGACTCCACACGTAAAAATCCATAGGGGTGATATCAGGGCTTCTTGCGGGCTACGGTATGAGTCCTCCTCTGCCAATCCATCTGTTGGGATAGTTTCTATCTAGCCAATGGCGTACACGCCGAGTGTAATTAGCAGGACAGCCATCATGTTGATATATCATGTTTCGCCTTGTTTCTAATGGTACATCCAGAAGTAAGCTAGTCATTTCTTCTTCTAAAAAGTTGTAATAGCTTTCGCCATTTAAATTTTCTGGCAGAAAATAAGGGCCAATTAAATTATTATCAATTATCCCCATCCACACGTTGAGAGATATACGCCGTTGACTTTTACCTTCTTTCTTTTTATTTGGATTTTTGTCGCCTTTTGGAGCCCAAAAATGAATATTATGGTAGTTAGTAATACCATCTTGGTCAAATTTAGACTCATCAGTCCACAGTATTTTCTTTAAATAGGAGGGATTCTCTGTCTGCGTTTAATAAAAAGCTTCAAAAATCTAACCTTCTTACAGGATCGCCTTCCTCTATTTTATGCACAGGGGTATAATGATAGGGGTACAATCTTGCGCTATGCACTGTGTGCCAAACCTTCCATTGGAAAATTCCAAGACGCGCTGCTACAACCGTCGTCGAAGTAGTCGGGTTTTCTTGGAAGTGGCGAAGGATTTCCTCTTCATCATCAGGGCGATAAATGCGGGGTCTGCCAACGTCACTCACTCGTCTATGGACACTTCCTGTCTCACGTAAACGCCGATATACGCTGTCGAAGACTCGAGCATCGGGCAATCGTCGACGAGGGTATCGAGATTGATACTCTACGCGGGCATATGTTGCAACACAGTTGCAAGCGCCGTAGCATAAAAGCATGTCTGCGTACTCTTCATTTGAAAATTCACAAGCCATAACGATCAGTCCTTTTTCATGCCAAGTTCACGTTGGGAAAAATCACAGAGTCTAGTTCACTTGCCAAGTCACAGATTATTTATCAGGTCAGGTCCGTGTAACAAAAGCCGGGTCAAAATTTAGTAGATAAAAAATGTAGAAATAGCAGAAGTTAACTGTACGAATCGCACAAGCTGACTAGCAGTGGCACAGTAATAATTACCTTTTTTTTTACGGAGGAAATATCCCTGTTACGGATACCCGTCAGCCTGCGGGGGAGGCTGTCGGGTTATGTGGGACTCCACGCCCGAGTGACGTGCCTACCCACTAAAAAACCTCCGGAGTTCCATCACAACCGCTTTTGCCGGGGACACGGGAACGGAAATACAACCGCGAACCCCGGCGCGGCTGGCCGCCAAAGCGGCCCCTTCGCGGAGACGTCACAGCCCCCCCACTCACCAAGTCGGCGCGTCCGGAACTCACGGACGCGCCGTACCTCCTCGGGCCAATTGAGAGGCGGCAGACTCCCACGCAGTCCACCGCCTGTGGACCCATGGGAGCCAGATAAACCGGCTCCCAGCGGCGGAGAAGATGAAAGGCTCCGCCGCTTGCCTCTCGCCGCAAACGCGGTCCGGCACCGCTCGGTCGCGGGGGATAGGGAAAGCGGCAACGTAACACCGACACTCCTCCTCCTCCGCGACCGATCTTCAACCACAGCCACGGCGGTGTGGCCCCGCCTGAAGCGCCGGGAGAGCAATGAAACATTGCCCTCCCAGCGGCCCCACCCCGGGTGAGGGGAGAACTTCCCACTCCCCCGCCGCCCCATTGGGCGCATCCCTACAGGCTCAAGGCTGAAGCCGAGCCCGCGGGAGCGCCCATCCCCGGGTGGGGGGAGAACTTCCCACTCCCCCGCCGCCCCAATGTGGGCGCTCACTGCTGGTCATTAACATCAGGAGCGTCCCCTCGCGGGTTCCTCTTAGCTTCCCCGTGGGTATCACCTACCACGGGTACTGAGCCCCCCTGGTACGACAAACCGGGAACCCTTTGGGGGGGACAGTAATAATTACCTGACTGAACTAAGACAACTTCCCTTGGGATAATTTGGGGGTTACTTTTGTTATTGCTATCTCACTCTCACATAGTATAAGGTAATAGCATTCTCAGAACTGTCTACCAGGTTCATTTCTTAGCGTAATTTTTTGAGAATAATACAACTAAGATAAGATTTTTATACCTCGTTAGAAAGCTAATGGAATATAGAAGTTTTTCTAATAATCTGCATAATCAAACACTAGCAATTTTTTTTAGATGAATTACTTCTTTTGAAGCATTTGTTCAAAAAAAAATGGACAATTATGTTATGTTTAGAACTCCTGTTCCGAAACGGTTAACAATTTCTATGATGTTATGGCTGACAATTAATGCTAC
Source organism: Acrobasis suavella (assembly GCA_943193695.1). NCBI lineage: Eukaryota > Metazoa > Arthropoda > Insecta > Lepidoptera > Pyralidae > Acrobasis > Acrobasis suavella. Next base: position 6,466,799 of record OW971937.1, on the reverse strand, counting down.
TTCAACCTTGATAAACTGTAAAAAGAAACTGATTTGGATGGTAACTTTTTTGTTTAAAAAAAGGTTGATCACCAAACAAAAAAATTATTGAAAAAAAAAATTAAAATATTCAATATCTCTTAAACGGTTAAGACGAAGTGGTAGCTAAAGTGGCGCCCTCATTTGAAATAAATTGTTTAAAACTAAATATGGTGATAATTAAAAATTTGATTTGTATCAATGTCTAGAAAGACGTTTAAACTATTTAATGAATTATCTTTAAAAGTAATATTGGTAGTCCGTCTAGTTTTAAAACTGTTTTTCGCCAAAAGTGGTCACTTTGAAAAACAGTTTTAAAATTAGACGGACTATTAGTAATAATTTCAAAGGTTATTCATACAATAGTTTAAAGGTCTTTCTAGACATTGATACAAATCAAATTTTTAACTATCACCACCACTTTAGCTACCACTTCGTCTTAACTTTTCGATAATACATTATAGGGTTAAATCAATTCCAAATAATACCTACAACCCCCTGAGGGGATAGCATTCAATTACCAGTAATCCTGTATACCCAAAGAGGATATAATCACTACGTTTATATATACCATTGTATATTCTAAATCTTTGTATTATACGGAGTAAAAAAAATCTAGGTCTATGGATATTATAGTGCCAATAAAATGAAAGGGCCTTATGCAAGAGAGATCTTGGTACCATCAACCAATTATGAAAAAAATAGTTCAATAAGAAATTGTCAAAAGTGACATTACATTTGACAGGTGAACATTGACATTTGACGTTTGTTTAACATTTTAGAAATATGGCAGATGAAAACAACTCAGAAAAGAAAGAGGAACCGAAGAAAAGGCAGAAACGTTTCCCAAACAAGAATTATGCTGTTAAAAAGAGACTGCCCGTACGTCCAATAAACGGGGATAATGTTATATTTATAACGAAAAAGACAAATTTTAAGGTATTTGATCGAACAAGTTGATCAGCGCAATGTGTTAAAAACTTCACTTCTTTCTTCTTGATTAAGTAGTCTACTTAGGTACCTAACTAAATATCTTTTCCAGGCGCAGCTGGACAAATGCTGCGATCTTTTGACTAAAGGCGAAAAGGAAATAATTCTACACGGACTCGGCGCTGCTATTCAGAGATGCTGTAACCTAGCGTTACAGCTGGAAATATTGTTTTCCGGAACATGCCAAATAGAAGTGAACACTGGTACAGTCGATTTAGTCGGTAAGCTCATTATACTTTAATCAATTTTTTTTATTTATTTATGGTACAATAGGTACAATTTGTTGTAGTACAGTGCATAAAGGCTCTGCCCTCCGAGGCTGCTGTATGGTATACCCCTTCTGTATAAAATAAGTAAAGAGTAAAAGCTATTATTATATATCATATCATTCTTTGTTTACAGATGACCTAGAACCACTTAATGAAGATTTAGACTTTGGAGCACAAATCAGACACTCATCATCCATTCATATAAGAATATTCAGGACAGCAATGCTAGGAGCCAACCAGGCATAATGTTTTTCACCCTGAATGAGATTGTGCAGTGGATTGGTCTGACTGTATTCGAAATATGGATAAATCTGATAACAATAACTATTTTCTCAGTTTTGTTAGCCTTAAAAATAGATGGTGTGGTAAACAGTGCATGGTGGACAATATTTGCACCATTATTTGTAAGTGATGCGATGAATGCATATTTTTGCTGTATTGTTTGTATAAGAATGAACTTGGAAAATTCTTATAAAGCCTCACTGTACAGGGCATCTTGGAGTGCTATTTTCTTAGGTCTTACATTTGTATTCAAGTTCTTACTATGCAGGAAACTGCAAGGGGATTCTGCAATAGAGTATAGTGAAGTGTTTGCACCTCTTTTCATATTATTACAACTAATAGCTGTAAGAGCTTGTCAGTTACATCAGTAATGTAAATCCTTTTTTAATGAAATAAAAGTGCAGTGTAAATTAAAAGAAATGAGTTTAATTTAGCAATTGTGAAGATCAATTGCATGAAAATTAACAAGATACATCAACAATGTGAAATGTTTAGTTGAATTAAAATGAGAATTCAACGAAACATACTAAACAAGCCGCCTCGAACTTTCTTATCATCTCCTTCAAAATTGAAATTGAAGTTATTTGATGAATTTTGTTGAGTATTATCTGCATTTGTTTCTGTTGTTGAAGAAAGTCCAAAAAAGGAGAAACCTGTCTTTCGTAAGCCTGAAAAGGACAACAAATATTGTAATTTTAACATACTAACATACTGTAGCAAATTTTGTCTGCCAAACAAACAATTGTTTTATACCTAAAGCTATCCCTCGTCTTCTTCTATTGAGTAAAGTACCCAAGGTCTATGTTACTATTCTTACTCGTAACTATTGATAAAACAAGCAAGTTTGTTCACCTGATAAGAAATTAGGGACCTCTTGAGATGTTACTGCATTTTCACCACTTGTAGGAATTGGTAAATCTGCTTTAGGTGAAAGGAGAAGGCTAGAATCTGAAAAATTTGAAATAATTATGAATTCTTCAAGTAGTCCAACAGACAAGAAAAAAAGGCTGAAGAAATTCATCAAAATGTAATACACTGACATAATTTATTTCACTGTTAGCCTTCTTTCCATACTGGTCTGAGAAAAGAGAAAAAAACTTAATGTACCAGCTGCTTCCCTTCCCGCGCGTATCGTAAAAGCCGATCGGGGGAAAGTGCGAAAAAGCGAAAGTGTGAATAATGTTAATAGGCAATATGGCTAGCAAGCCATCACAATTTTGATTCCGTTTTCCATCTTCTCGCCGGATAGTATGTATGTAAAAATGCTTGTAAAAAAAAAACATACCAATACAATGGGGAAAATCAGCTTCTCCATCATCAAAACCAGTGGTACTGATTGACATATTCAATGAATCAGGAATGCCTTGGGTACCATGATTGAAAAGAAATCCTGTCACTGGTTTTTCTACTTTATCTGTCTTGTGGACCTAAAAATTTTGAAAAGACATGGTCTCATTTTTTGGATTCAGTATGGGTTGGTATGATGTCCCCACATTTAGTCGTTTTTAGGGTTCCGTCTACTGTCTGTGTCTGTCAAGTGGAAAATAAAATAAAGGAATAAATTTTTTTTTTGATTTCTCACATACATGGTAAGTGATCTCCCATACATGAAAAAAGAAAAAAATATATATATATATAATTATGTATGCAACGTGGAAGGACCATACCCGCAGTTATAGTACTCTATGCATACTCGTAATAAGTCGAATCACTGGATATACTAGATCACAATAGTATAATTATTACAAAATAACTTGTCGGCGGCTGCACACTTTCGCTAGAATATATTTTAAGAATATTTTTTCAAACTTATGGCTGTTATAAGTTATATTTTAATTCTATATACTACAGATAGATCACTAATGTGACTTAACATTTAAGTATGTGATAGTGTAGGTATCTGTATCATAGACCTAGATCTCAATGATTTAAAGGAAAAGCAATTTATATTTAAACCGACTTCCAAAAAGGAGGAGGTTATCAATTCGTCGCATTCTGTTTTTTTTTTGTATATGTTCATCGATTATTCGAAGACATCCGGACCGATTCTATAAGGTATTTTTTGTTTAAAAGGGCTCGCTTGTCAGGCGGTCCCATAGAAATTTTATCAATATAGGTTGCGTAGTTTGGGGTGAAGTCTGTTTTTAGTTTTAAAAATTATAACTAAGAGAATTTATAATGAACCCTATTTGAATACAAAAAAAAATTACAAAGGATTGGTGCTACCTTAGGCCCTGACATTGCAAAGTTTTCATCTTTTTCTACGACATTTTCTACTTCCTTATCCTGTGCCTCAAATTTTCCATCCTTGTCTTTGTTATTATTTTCTTCTTGTGAGATAGGAGTTGGAGCATCTATAACCGTCGCCTTAGACTGTGGGAAGAATTTGGAAGTCACATTTTCTTCATTTCTCTGGAAAGTTATGAGTTATGATAGTTTGTTTAGCAGTCTAAATGTATCAATTTCTTTCGGTTAATAATTGTCAAGATACCGTTTGTGGTACATTCGTATTCTTGGCATACACAAATTGCGGGGATAAGTCCAGATTATGTTTTTTTAGTATCATATCTCTTATCCTCACGAAGCTTTCGTCACTGACGCCACTCACGTCCAAGTCGCTGTTTGCAGTTTTATTCGTCTCTGCCTCTACCTCTGCACTCTGAATTACATCATCGTCGCCGTCTCCATCATTATCTTTTTCATCTACTTGTGTAATTTGTACACTGCTTGCCAAGTCGAAAGATACCCTTTTTTTGACGTTTTCCTGCGAATTCTAGAAAATATCATGCATTTTAAATTCCATATCAGTTAAATCAATCATAAATACTATTATTACCTTCGAAATATTTATGTTGTTGCCCGCTCCTGCCATTGGCATGTGTATTATTACATCTGCTGTTTGTTGAGAACTCATGTTTATCTCTTCCTGAAATTATTATACATAATTAATGTAATACAAGTAGTAGCCTTAAGAAACTTAACTAAACTAACTTTACCTGCGTATAATCCATGAATTGTGTCGGCGGTCCCACAAGATTTCCAGAATTAGTAACAGTTAGATCTATTTCTTCGATTTGCTCGCTTTCAATTGGCTTAGCTACCTAAAAGTATTACGTAGGTACAGATTTTGTAATACAACTTTATGGATTTATATTGTTGGTCATATTTTTTTCTATCTTACTTTGTCTTCACTAGTAGCAGCGTCAGCACCGATCACATTGACACCTTTAAGAGTATCTGGATTCACTTTAGACACTAAATTACATGTTTCATTTCTATCAAGTTTTATGTCTTCTAGGATATTAATCAGCTTTCGTTTGGAAAAATTACATTTAGCTTGGATATCGTTCATACTTTCCTCCACTGTGACAGGCTTACTGAAATAAAAATAGGGCATTTTTTCGCACTTCTGCCTTTTATATGTCGGTGACTCTTCTTCTGCTATAAAAGAGTCTGTTCTCTTTGCGGGAGTTGTTTGAAGCATTTCCACTTTCTTTATCTTGATCTGAAATTATTCATTTTAATTTGATATCAGTCTTTTTGATATAACTACATTCATACATTTCATTATGTATTGTGTATGTATACGGAACATGTTAGGTATAATATTTACCTGATCCAACTTAGCACTTAGTGCATCGAAATCAGTACCAACAAGTTTCAATTTGGGCATCTGCAAAAACGTTAAGGTTTTAGTTTTATAGAATAAATTAAAACTTTTCAGAGATATAAAAGCAACATATCATTTACCGGCAAAGAATCTTTGGAGTACAGTGGAGGCCAATTGTCATCTGTGTTTGAAATATTGAGATCGGGAGATATTTGTACTGCTTTTTTCACTTCAGTTGGTGCTACGGTATGTTTTTTAGCATTCTCTTTAGCTTTTCGTTCCTTTGATATCTCTTCTATTTCTTGTTGGAGCATGTTTATCTCTGAAGACTTCTCTTTAATCATATTTACTGTTTTTGGCATATCGGTAATCAAATAATTTGCTAGTTCTATTACGCGTTTTTGGTCTAAATGCGCCAATTCTGTCTTCTTCAAATCAATATCATTCACCAGTTTATGAGCTTCATTTTGTAAGGCGGCTATATCGTCGTTTAATATTTGAGTCGTTTTGGTGGTTACTAGCAAAGTTTGCACGTATGGGATGCTTTCATATCTGCCTTTACTTTCCAGCCATAAATCTTCATACTTCATTTCACCAACTCGAACGTGTTCCTCAATTTCAGTCTTATTTTCCATGGCCAATAGCAGCTCTTTTCTAAGGTTCACATTTGCTGATCGAATGGTTTCATATGCTTTTCTCAAACTGTGAATAGAAAAGTTTTAGTATAAGTAGGTACATAATGTCTTTCGTACGGTGCGGGAATTCTTCGCATTGAAATAAGCAAAACGTGGTAGAACATCTAAGTATGTAAGATATGACGTCCGATCATTTTTTCTACCTACCTAAATAATTGGCATTTACACACGTTGGGATCTAATGGGTACTGAGGGGTCCCCTACGTAGTTGCGAGCGCCGCTGTTGCGACGCCCGCCGTTGCCAATTTTTTTTCCACTGCCTCATAGTTTCGAAGGCTTGTGGACTCGAAGGATGTGGCCGCGAACGACGCTGTTTCGTAAAAAAAATCCACTGCCTCTCACGCTCGAACGCTCGTGAACTAATAATACTGTCTCATGTGTAGGTAATTGATTCATTTCGATAACATAAACCTCTTGAACAGATAGTTGTTTATAAAGATCAGTCGTATATTTTGTGTTACATATAGAAAATCAATAAAGAATATGAACATTTTATGTACCTACTAATATTGTTCATGTGCCACAGCAACGTCGCAACAGCGACGCTCGCAACTATGTAGGGGACCCATACCGTTAATTCCAGTACTGATGCTAAATATAAATTTTATAATGAAGTATATTTATCATCTTCTGGTATAAATATATCCCAAGCATCAAATGCCCGTCTGTCTGTGTTGTAAAAGACGGGACGTTCCTCACGTGCCTGATTCCAAGTTCCGGTCAAAACGGTGCCTCTAAAACTTGTTACGTTAATAACTTATAAGCTAAAAACCGGTGGACTTGGTATATATACCAACTTACCTATTTTACATTTTCTGTGACCTAAGTTTAATGCAGCGTCTGCGAAAATGCTAACATGTTTTCGAAAGGTATAGGTAAAAGGTATTTCTTAATTCATTCAAATTCGTGCACAGGAAGATATGAATACATAGGCGGGTCATATCTTATTTTATTCGTACGTGTAGTGTTGGTGTACGCCTATGTCATACAATACAATGAAATTCACATGAGCACACAAAATTTTACCTATATGACTTAGGACAAACTATTGAAGGTATGACACAACCGACCGATTTTGATAAATGTACACAACCGATTTTAAAATTTTTAAGGTACCACCTATATGACAAGTACCTAACTATGCCCTTACAAACAAAAAATATTTTTTCAAATCGGTCCAGGCGTCTTCGAATAATCGGTAAACATACATAAATAAATTAAAAGATCGCGACGAAGTGACGAAGAACCTCCTCCTTTTTGGAAGTCGGTTAGTAATGAAGTTATAGAGTTATTTCATAGCGTTCAATGTAGCTCGACTTAGGTACGAACTAGGCTCTAGCGTTATTTCGTAGCATTCAACGCGGGCTGTCTTTCGCGCTTAACCCGAAAATTTAGTACTTAGATAATCTAGATACTTATCTTAAAAGATTTAAAAACAGTTTAAATACTAACTTTTTCGTCGGATAGGTAGGTATGTCTTTTTACAAGAAGAAACGAATGGTATATAGATAGACTCGTACTGGAAGTTGCATTGTAGGCTATCGATGGCTTGAACCCACCAAAGGTCTCAATTTGACGAGTGGATTATCTGCTCGTTTTTGTTCCTTTCGCGTGATCGCTAGACAACCGTTCCCCGATATGCATTTCTTCTGGACTTTTTTCCTCATCCTCAGTAGCCTCACCTATTCCCAATCAGCACTTGATGATGGTCAAAATTTTGCGCTGTGATAACTTCAATCTAATTTTTTAATAAGAACCTTACCTTTGTAATTCTAGTTCCGCTTGTTTTATATCAGCCTCCAACTTCAAATTACTGTTGCTGATAGAAATACACTTTTCTTTTTGTCGCTCGGTTTCTTTTCGTAACTTATCGACGAGGTAAGCTTGTGCTATAAAAGTATGTAAAACTTCTGTGTTGGTATTTTAATTTGAATAAAGTAACTCAAGGACTAAATATCACTTCACCTACCTTTGATACATTGGTTTGATAAAGTTATTTTAATTTGCGACTCATCAACTTCAGAAGAAATCTTAGCCAAGGCTTGTACGTCAGCACAATCGCCCATTTTGTATATTAATATATAATTCCCTCTATGAAGAAAAAAAGATAAAATAAATTATTTTCTTCAACAAATGATCCCTTTTGGTAGCAATGGCAAAAATACATTCGGGGTGGAAAACTGTGGCGGAAAATCAATCGAATCGAACGGATTCGAACAAAATGGCGGGATGCGGTAAAATATTTTTTTTAAGCAACTGACTATAGATTTTGGAGATATACAGCCATTCCCAGTTTCCAAAAACAGGTCTTGACTTGTGCATAGAGGATTTTGACAGAGTTATATAAAAAGGGTTATTTTAATACTTAGTGATCCTTATCAATCGAAAATAATGATAACGAAAACGATAATTAGCATCAATCTTGTAGAAGTCAAAAGTCATGGCTAAACTAGCTTAGCACTTTAGTTTACTCAGAACTGACTTTTGCTAGAGCGAGGGAGAGCAACGGAACGCTTCATAGTATGGACTACCTATGGCCGGCGCTGAAGCGTTCCGTCGCTCTCTCTCGTTCTAGCTTATGATGGTTCTGAGCGATAGAAAAGGATAGCAGTACGCGAAAGTGCTGGTCCTTGCTGACAGATGTAGCCCAACGCTTACGAAACTAACAATTAGTAGGGAAAAGGCGAGCGAGACCAAGTATACTACCTATCTTGACGACCTCCGGTGGCGTAGTGGTCTAGCTAGTCCGCCATCCAGAGGTCCCGGCAAGGCAAGTTGGAAAATGGGCTTTTTCAAATTATATATATTTGTTATAAAATATAGTATCGTTGAGTTAGTATCCCATAACACAAGCCTCGGAACTTACTAACTGGGGCTAGTAAGGTAAGGTAAAAAGGTAAATGGTAAGGTTTTTTTTTTTCAGTGGATAAATGTATGATCATGATACATTTATAAATTTGGTAATTTTGGCTTTTTTCTCCGATTAGCTTTCCCGATGTGTTCAGAGTTACTCTCGTTGTAAATTGTAAAATTCTATGTTAAATATTTCAATATCACGTTTTGTCAATTTTCAATAAAAATTCCATTATTTTTAAGCTTTTCGTGATACGTTCTCATTTTGTCGCTTTTTTAATAATCAATTTTTACTCTATATAGGTGTACGTAGTCTGTATGTATATACATATATGTTACATTTATATGCATTGAACCCTCCATATGCAAGTGTATATTGTATAAATCTACTAGCTGACCCGGCAAACGTTGTTTTGCCATAAAAAAATTTAGGGGTGGACTACCCCTAACATTTAGGAAGATGAAAAATAGATGTTGGCCGATTCTCATAGATACCGGATAAGCACAAAAAATTTCATCAAAATCGGTCAAGCCGTTTCGGAGGAGTATGGCAACGAAAACTGTGACACGAGAATTTTATATATTAGATAGATTATAGTAGATATATTGGAGTTAAAACTGAATCAGCCATGTGTCACTCCACTCACTCCCCGTTTAGGTATGGAAAATATAAGTACATCATTACTAAATTACTATACGCACGGTGACCACTTCCAAGGGGAAAGTTACATGAATCATTTGTCCAGAGTAATAAGAATTAAATTGGCTTGCAATGGATGTCTAGGTACCTATTTAGAAACGAAGAGGCGAGGAGTTCTGACGCGAGCTACATTAAACCATAGAGCTAACCACATTAAGGGGCTACCTGAATTTTTCGGGGTCCAGTGCTGCCCCCTTTTAAAATAAATCATTTGAAAAGAAACAGAGATATCATTTAAAATTTTGTCTTGATCAGACCCTGGATAACCCTTTAAACTATTTTATGAACTACTGTTTACATTTTAAAGTCAGAACATGAAGCTTTTCTACGCACATACGCCAAAAGTAGCAGTTTTTCGCAATTGTGCGTAGAAAACCATCACGTTCTCACTTTAAACTGTAAACAGTAGTTTATAAAATAGTTTGAAGGGTTATCCTGGGTCTAATCAAGACCAAATTTTTAATGATATCTCCGTATCTTTTCAAATGATTAATTTCAAATGGGGGCAGCACTGGACCCCAAAAAATTCAGGTAGCCCCTTAAGTAGATATTTCTTTGAACTTCTTTCCTGAGTAAGAGTTCTGTACGTGAGTACTAGTACTTATTCTGTGACTGAATATCTCTCGTATATTGATTGTTTTTTCTCTATGTCACTTAAAATAAAACAAAAGATTCAATACCTAAAATTTATTTAACAAAATAGTGTCATACAGTTATTTAAAATAACAGACATAAATGATAATTTGTAATACAACCTAGCATCCTAATTTTAAACCAGGTACTTTTCATAAATTTATCCCACTAATAAAAAAGTAAAAGGACAAACAATGACGAATGCAGCACGAAGGAATGTTGGCTAACGTTAGGTCAATCACACTTCAGGCCGCAGCGAGGACTTCGCCTGTGTGTTGCTCAAATATATATACTACGTAATACGGTCTAACAGAATTATCTGAAATTATTCTTTAAAAGTGGATCATAATTTTTCTCATTACTGCGGTATTTTTAACGTATATTACGAAGTTCGTCAATATCACAGACTGAACCAGCTCTTAAAATAATTTCACTTGATTTTTGACTGCAAATTAATATTATCAGTATTGAGAACACACAGGCCAGACCATTGCTGTCACAAGTGGCACCTCTAATATACAAGTTTTCACAAGTATTCTTCCTCAAAACGAACCAATGCTCAACATTCTCGCCGACTCGATAATACTGTTAGCAAAATTATAACAAAACTCCTTTTGTCAAATGTGTGTTACTTCCACGATTACTCAGTATAGGTACACTCATTCCACAAAAGATACTAATATTGCATCTTCAGTCAAAAGGCGTAAACTTAATACATTGAATAGTTTGTTCACAAACACCAGTTTGGATGTCAATTATATATCTATAGCCTATGTTCTACACACCTCGAGTCTAATTTTTTGTGATACAATGGAAATCAGACATCCCACGATCTACACTAAATTTGCTTTGGCTTCACTGACTGGGATCAATTAGTACCTTTGTGGGTAAATCGAAACGTAATGATAACAAGCGCGTCGTGGAGGCGCCTGACGAAATAGCAAACGAAAACTGTGGGAACTAAATGCAAACCAAACCCGAATACTTGACGACATACATATATCTTTTGGACAATGACCTAAACGAATATTTACAGTGAGGGGAATGTCTACTAAATTAAAGGTAAATCGCAAAGCAACCGTCATCGTGCAAACCGAAACAAAAAGCGAGGATCGAATCAAAAGCACGTCCATCTGGAATAACTTAATAGTAATACTTAAAAATACACGTTTTCAAGAATACCTACTGGGTCCCACTTTAAATTATAATAATTTTAACATTAAATTAACGTAGTTTGTACCGCCAACATTCACTAAGTGCAATATTACCATGCAGTTACATAAAAAGAAAAGTCATTAACTACGGGCGCGAGGTGGGCACGTGCGGTACGAATCAAAAATACCCTGCGTGTATCCCTTTATGTAAACACACAGCGGCCGGCGCAGGCGCGCGCCGGCCGGGCGGTCTGGGCTTGCGAGCGGACAGTCCTCCGTCGAAACTGCCCGCGAACCGTCGCTCCGGGGCGGCCCAAACTTTTTGTTTTAGTTTTTCTAGGCGCCGGGCCTCATTAACTGTAGGGCTGCGGCGGTAAGATCTCGGTGAGGAGCCGCTTGAGGCTGTCGATGCCGGTGAGGAAGCCGCAGTCGGGCCCGTGGTGCGGCGTGGCGGTGGCCAGCGGCGACTCGGCGGCCGCGCCCGCGTACGCCGTGTGTGCGAAGTCGATCATGCGGATGTCAACGCGCTCGGGCGGCGCGGGCGGCGCGGCGGGCGGCGGCAGCGTGCGCGGTCGCTTGCCTACCTCGGCCTCCGCCTCGGCCTCGGGCTCGGCCTCGCCGCGCCACGACTCGCTGCTGGTGGACGAGTACGCCATCCAGCTGTCGGTTGAGTCGGGGCTGGGCGGCTGCCTGCGCGGCGAGTGTCCGGCCACCTCGCCCTCCTCGTAGCCGCCCATGGTCTCCTCGCAGTGCGGTTGGAAGGGCTGGCGGCGCTCGGAGGAGATCTCGTCGTGCAGCGTGGACATGTCGAAGTGGCCAGGCTCGGGCGCCAGATCGGTGGAGCTGCTGGACGCGTCCGCGTCGTACTCGTGCCCGCCCGCCGCCGCCGACTGCGTCGGGGGCTCGCTCATGTCGCCTTCGTAAACTATTAATAATGAACTGAAACAAAAAGGACAAGAAGTTAAAATCAACTTGTTTTCTACCCCACATTTTTTACACGACTAATGCGTACGGCCTGAATCATACATAGTATTCACGCCTTTTTATCTCTATAAATTATCCTCCGCAGCCGCGTATTTCTCTCGAGAAAACATGACATTAGGTAAGTCCTTCATTCCACAAGTTCCATTCCTCGTTCAGTTTCAATAAAGTATAAAACTCACCACGAATAAAACCTATAGCTGGTCTGCTTGGCGATGGCGCGTCGCAAGGCATCGAGGTCCCGTAGCACCTTCCTGACGACGCGCGCGCGCAAGCCGCCGCCGCCCGCGAAGAAGTCCCGCAGCGCGTCGCGGAGCCCGCCCTCCGACAGAGCACGCCCCCAGTACTTGTCGCGCCGGACGCACGCACCCGTCTCTGGTACGTACACCTATGAAAAACATATACATTTTTTATCAAGAACGGCTCCACATCAAAGAAAATAGGTACATTCCTCACTTTGCCATCGTTATTAGGGTGGTACAGGGTGGACAAATTTGTATTTGTCTGTATGGAATGCACGTCACTGTTTTTTATATGTTCTAATGGTACGAAAGGCAAAATATGGGGAAACCACCGCACAAATTTTCCTAAAATAGGAGCAACAATGAGAAAACTTAATAGATGGAAGGCATTAGTTGCTTCACAGACAAGAGCTTACCTCTTAATAATAATAAGAAGAATGGCGACCCGACCCCAGCTTCGCACGGGTATTATACATGCGAACCTTCCCAGAGAAATGCTCTACATGTCATTGAAAAGAATGACAATTAAGATATCTGTATCCTTTAATGGAGCTGTAAGTTACATAGATGTGTAAAAATAGAGGCCATTTTTACCTGCCTACGACAAAGCCAAGAGAAAGGGTAATGATTTTAGCAGTCTGTTCCACCGTAGCATCCGAATCGCTTGTCCTTTTTTTAATATATAGGGCAAATTACACTGATTAAGCGGGTCCCAAAGAAACTTAGATACTAACTCAAAAATACTATATTTTATAACATATACATATATAGATAAACATCCAAGACCCAGCACAATTTGAAAAAGGCCATTTTCTAACTTACCCTGACCGGGGATCGAACCCGGAACCTCTGGGTGCGGACTAGCATGGTGACCATTAGTCCGGGTGACATAGACAAAATAAAATAAAGTAAAAAATTGAGACTTACAAAAATAAATTATTTCTATTTAACCGTATATCTTTGACAACATCAAGTAAATAAATATAATGTTGTAAAAATATTCGTCACAGGTACAATCCCCGGCACATAAGTTGACCTTTGCGCAGAACGACGTATCAACAGGGGTGCGGTATGAGGTGGCGACGTGTAATACAGCCCGGTACCATTGCTTCGTAGTGACGCCATCCTTCCGAGCACGCGCGCAGTAGTTGCCTCTCCCTCCGTACGCGCGCTCCCACGCCCCCCGTTGTCTTTAGAGTACGGCCGCGCGCAGATTTTATTTAAAATTAAAGTTTTGTATTGTAATTTCTGCTGTTTGTTGGAAGAAAACATGCCTCATACACAACCAACTTTGAAATGAGTGATAGTGATAAGTGGGTCGTATTCTTTTTAGTCCATCATAAAAATAAAATATACTGCATTTAAGTACTCCAATTGATAGGTCAAATATTATTATTTTTTTTTTGGGTTATCGTACATATTTAATATGTCGTTAATTAAAAATGACAGAATAAAACATAAAGCTTTATTCTGATAATTTCACTCAGAATTATAATTTGCGCGGGCAACCATAAAGATTCTTAGCACTTTTGCCTCCAACTATACTTGCGCCGTCGACCGTCATTTTGGTTCAACTTACGTGCCGGGGATTTTGCTTTATTGTTTGAAAAAAATAATTTCGTCCGTATACCGACGTTTGCTTATAAATTTCCAGCGTTTCCACTGAAATTATCGAATGTCTATTTCAAAACAATTTTATCACATTATGATCAATAATATCTACAGTACGATATCGATGACACTGACCGAAATAGGCCCACATAGACAATAGCGGCGGACGCGTACCTAACCACGTAATAATACTGTAGTCTGTATAAACCACACAGATTAGCACCCGAACGGCCTGTTAACACATAAACCTATTGTTTACCCGTTTGACAATATTTCCATGGCACGTTAATCGAAGTTACATAACTTTGATATTTAGTATTCATGTTTATTCAATTAAGACCTTGTAAGGTACATAAACTACATAAATATGACATATGACGACAACATAGAATATTGCTTCTTTTTTCACTGTGGGCCATCTTAGGAATCACGTCAAAAGGCAATGGGGCTAGCAAGCCATCACTATTTACTCCCACGATATCGCTGTACGTGGCCTCTTGATCTTATGGTTTGACTCTGTATACATTTTAACATTGTAAATATATTATTTTGCTGCTGACTGTACAAAGGAAAACGACGTGATAATTTGTATTAATATATTAGGTTGGTGAAAAAGTCTTTTCGCATATAGTATGTATGAACTTGTAATAAAACCACTTTAGCTATACTATTTGTACCTGGCTGGTTTTGGTATCATTTAAAAGTTTAAATTTTAAAGAAGATAATTCCAAATTCAAATTAGGAAAATGCGTGATTTTCATTTGTTTTTCTTACTGTCAAGATGAGTGAATCTAATGAAGAAATTAGATACATTTTAAAATTATACTACCAAAAAGGTAAAAATGCAACGCAAGCCGCGAAAAAAATTTGCGATGTTTATGGACCAAGTGCAGTTGTCTTGTCTTCTGTCCGGATTGAAAACGCTTAAACCAAATTTGTGCTACTCTGACAAATTTGGTTTAAGCGTTTTCAATCCGGAAATTTTGATGTCAAAGATGCACGTCGCTCTGGTCGCCCTGTTACGGATAAAATGGATGCTATTTTTGAAAAAGTGGAGCAAGATCGGTATATCAGTAGTTACGACGTAGCTGAGGAACTGAGAAATTGACCACAAAACAGTTTTGGCGCATTTGAAAAAAAAATGGGTACACAAAAAAGCTCGATATTTGGGTACCTCACGAGCTCTCTGAAAGAAACCTAATGAACCGTGTACTCATTTGTGATTCTTTATTACGACGTAATGAGACCGAACCATTTTTGAACAAATTGATAACTGGTGATGAACAGTGGATTACGTACGACAAGAACGTGCGAAAAAGGTCATGGTCAAAGGCCGGTCAGGCTTCACAGACTGTGGCGAAACCCGGGTTAACTCGCAACAAGGTGATGCTATGTGTGTGGTGGGATTGGAAGGGCATTATTCATTATAAGCTGTTACCACCAGGCAGGACGATCGATTCTGAACTAACTGATAAGATTAAAGCAAGAAGTTGAGAGAAAGCGGCCGGAATTAATCAACAGAAGGGGTATGGTTTTTTATCATGATAACGCTAGACCTCACACATCTTTAACCACTCAGCAAAAATTAAGAGAGTTTGGCTGGGAGGTGTTAATGCATCCGCCGTATAGTCCTGACCTGGCACCTTCAGATTTCCACCTGTTTCGGTGTCTTCAGAATTCTTTAGGCAGTGTCAGGTTAACATCACGAGAGGATTGCCAAAACTACTTGACGCAGTTTTTTGATCAGAAGCCCCAAAATTTCTATAGCAATGGGATCATGTCCCTACCTATAAGATGGCAAAAAGTTATCGAACAAAATGCTACCTACATACTTTAGTTTAATGTAAATAAACTATATTAAAAAATGTTTTGAATTTTCATATAAAATGCGAAAAGACTTTTTCCCCAACCTATTATATGGGTAAAACTAAAATTCTTCTTATTTTTGATTATTTGTAAACATCCTTTTTTGTCTCTGAAAGTCAGTGCAACGAAGCGAAATGAACTTTAGTTAATAATAATATCTTGTCTTTATAATTTATAATGGACGAGATCTGAATCAACAATTCGCACAAAGAGCTCAAAGTGTAAACATGTCTTATCAGTCGCTCTGCCCTGACGGTGTCGCTCCACTTTCTATTCAAGTATAAAAGCAGTCCACTAACATTTTTCGCACGCCTGCATGTATTGACGGGCAGAAAATATCACGGCTGATAAATAAGCCTGAGATTTGACGTCGTTGCTGGTTCTTTTTGTATATTGTAGGTATTTTAAGACTACTCTAGTTCAACAGTAGAAAGAGTCAGAGGACAGTTTACACAATCGCACTCCCAGCATAGCAGAGGCCAGAGGTGCTCTCGGCGCACTTGGCGATCGGGTTGCTTCTCTTCTCGGTCGTCACCGTGCTGCCGCGTGCTATGTCTTACGGTAGAAAGAGATGGAGGATAATTTACCTGCATGGACGACATTTGCACTCCCAACGAAGCAGATGTGTTCGCGGCGCACTTGGCGATCTGCTTGCTTCTCTTCTCGGCCGAGGCTTCGTCACCGTGCTGCCGCGTGCTATCTCTTACTTACGTTAGAAAGAGACAAAGGATAGTTTACCTTCATGCCGAGCAGCCGCACTCACAAAGTAGCATAGGTGCTCGCAGAGCATTTGGCGATTTGGCTGCTTGCTTCTCTTCTCAGCTGACGAAGCGTCGTCACCGAACGGCCACGTGCTATCTCTTACTCTCGTCTTACGGTAGAGAGAGACGGAGGATAGTGTATCTGCATGCCGCACATTCGCACTCCCGATGTAGCAGAGGTGCCCGCGGCGCACTTGGCGATCTGCTTGCTTCACTTTTCGGTCGAGGCATCGTCGCCGAGCTGCCGCGTGCTATCTCTTACTCTAGTCTTACAGTAGAGAGAGACGGAGGATAGTTTACCTGCATGCAGCACAGTCGTACTCCCAACGTAGCAGATGTGCTCGCGGCACACTTGGCCATCTACTTGCTTCTCTTCTCGGCCGAGGCGTCGTCACCGCGCTGTCGCGTGCTATCTCTTACTCTAGTCTTACAATAGAAAGAGACAGAGGATCCTTTACCTGCATGCCACACAGTCGTACTCCCAACGTAGCAGAGGTGCTCGCGGCGCACTTGGCAATCTGCTTGCTTCTCTTCTCGGCCGAGGCGTCGTCGCCGTGCTGCCGCGTGCCCATCTTGAGATCCAGCACGCAAGGCCGCCGGTACGACGATGTAATGTTCTCCATCATCAGGAAATCTGAAAACAATGGATACTTAGACTATTTGTAGGGATCAATTTTGTAGGGATCAATATCTCTCGATTGAGATGTGCCGTTTTTGCCAAGTAAATTGGGGATCAATCCACAAATTCGTTGTTTTTTTAAATAAAAGGAATGGAAATATCAGGCATACAGTTTTTGTTCTATTTAGGTTTTGTGTTATTTAATGATAACAAAAACGCGACGTTAATTTTGTCACAACGGAAATTGGCGCCCGATAAGGCGGATTTATACTCCAAAAATACTTTTGAGGATAAAGAATGCAAATGTTAGAATAGTTCATGAGCCAACATTTGTCACGTTCCTATAGAACAAGACAAGGGAAGGAAGGAGAAAGTTAATGAAAGCAAGACTTACATTGTTTATTCGAGTTGTCCATGTGTGCAATGCTCTTGAGCACTTCGCTCGCATTGCCATTTCGGTGCACTTTAAATCTGCAATAGGAAAGGTGGCGGTTACAGTGACGCTCGCGGAGTTAAAAGGGAAGCTAAGATATACATTTTAGGAGCTAATTGAAACACAGAATTGATGTTATCTGTTATATTGTTACATTGCAATCAAATTGTTTTATTACCAAGACTCCACGACGCAAGTCATCGGGGCTCGCAGAGTGAATGCATCGCTCTCGCGTTAGTGGGATAGTCATGTAAGTTTTGACGTATGAATTAATGGCGACGTCGGGCGAGGGTCCGGCGTACGTCAAAGCTTCTGAAATATGATAAAGGACACATGACAAGTGCCGAGGAGTGTCAGCCGCAGACACGACCGGCCACAAGGGCCGCGGCCGGGATACGCACTTGAACACGTCGTCACGCCGCCGCTTGCCGCCCAGGGACTGCTTTCGGCCGTTCTCCTCGCGAAAACTTGGCGAGTACCGCTTGTCCAATTTCGTGCTACCCGTGTTAGATGCCTGCATCACGCCTGCAACAAACAGCCTCGCCATCAGTCCGACGCTCCATCAAACACACAACACTAACATTATCACTGCATTATTTAAACAATTCATTTAGAAATAAATAAGAAAGTCTTACTCTTCATATGATATGAAAAATGGGAAGCGACAGAAGAATCAAACTCTACGTGCTCTCAGCCGGGACTCGAACCCGGATCTCTGGAGTCCAGTGTGTTGCTTACACCACTGAGACGTTGAGTTCTATCAACTATCTACATTCAAAGGTAAATAGAGTGCAAATTGCCACCGTTAATCTTGACGAAGAAGTGAGAATTAAATACGTAATTTCAAAAAAGGGTTTGTATATCTTCTGTGTCGTGTTTGTTGTTGGCGTGGCGCTGTGTTTGTGAATGTGGTGTGCTGGAAAGTCGATCACGTATTGTATGTTTGGTGTGTGTGTCGTTGTGATGTAAATGTAGTTTAAGTAAAGGTTTACAAACCCAAAATGTAAAATTACCGCTAAGGCGCTATTAGGGGCGGATGTGTGTTGCGCCGCCGCATCGCTCCGCCCGCCGCCACGCCGCAGCCCTTGCGACAACAAGGAAACTAATATTTTGTCCTGACCCTGCCCGCTCCCGCTACCTCTCAGCTCTCGCGCTCAAACCCGCCCCGCTCCTCACTAAGCACGCTCGTAAGTCGCCCACCGCTACACCATCAGCTCTTATGTGAACTTTTACCAATGTTTGTTCTAGTATAAGTCTAATCAGCGTACAAACCTTCCGATTTTCGACAAGTAGATTTAATCATTCACGTGATTTGCTAAGGTAAAACCACACTACTGCTCATCATAGGCGGCTATTGGCTTCGAAATTCAGGTCATACAGGCCATAAATTTATGGCCACTGTACTTTCACTATTTTGTATGCAACAAAGAAATCGACTGTTATAGTATTTTGTTTATTACACATGTAATTAAATAGAAATTGATTGAGGTTACAAATACATAAGTGATCAGAAGATCGGTACACTTCTTGTCGAAGTCATGATTCATTCACTGTTTAGGAAAAAGTTCTTTTCATTATTTTTGCAAAACACAAGCAAAGTCATTACTATTGTACATTTTTTAAACTGTGCAATAGTTTTAATAAATAAATTAAAAGTCACATAGTAAAAAGTAAAGAAAAAACATGAGTAACAATTTTTTTTCTTTTAGTAAGTAACTGACGAAAAATGGATGAATCATGTTTAATTTTGAACAAACCTAAATAAAAGTTCTTAAATGCACAATATTTTTAGTTTACTATTTTTTTAATCTGTGAAGTAAATACAGTGGAACAAGTGCAGATTTTAAATAAACATTAATAAATAAACTTAAAAATCTGGTAAAAGTGAAGTATAAATATTGTGCACCTGACATCACACACCACATCTTGACAACTGTTTGTAATAATTTGATACAACTTTCGTCTTTTTTAAAGCTATTCCCAAAATAATTGGTAACCTTTCGACCATAGAAGTTAAAAATAAATTAGTAGAAAAAAGGGAGAAATTTGAATTATAGCGCTTAAATATATATTTATATACCTATGTGTGATTGTGACATTGAGTAGAAGTTTATACAGATATCTACGTGGATGGTAAGTTAATTTGTACTATATATATTTTTAAGTAAAGTCCGACATAGTAAAAAAATTTAGTCTATGAGCCCGCTTAGGCTTTTGTTCTTCAAAACGAATGAAGCTTTGGCACCACTGATAAATGTCAGATCAATCAATTCGAGATTTGGTGGATTTATCCTTCTGCAATATATTTGCCATTTAATACAGTGTGTGACGTCAGAAATAAACGTTGCAATGGCGCGACTTACTGCTTGGGAGAACGACTCGATGCCAACTAGTTTAATTTTAAATAAAAGCAATTTTAAGGAACGATACTTATCCATATGTTTGTGATTAACTCCCTAAACCATGTTAAAGTCATCAAAATTTTTCATAAATATCTGAAAGCCGCAAAATAATAATAAATTTGGTGAAGTACGTGTACGATCACTGTCACACTTACGACACCATTTAATTTTAAATGTCTACAGCACAAAACAATTTATTTTTTATAAAAAAATATTTGTTTTTATGCCAAAAATGCGAATTACTCTTATTTGATGTTAACGGCTTCAAAAATTTAATAAAAAAAATAACTGAATATAAAACGCACGTTCAATTAATAATAAGGCGAATTAATAAAACTAACTATAATATGTCCCCTTTAAATTTACACAGAAATTGCAGAACAGCAGATTTCATCCATAACTTTTAGAAATGAAACTACACAAAGATCATGTTCAAAATTAAATTAAAATCCCTATGAACGCGGTCGGCGGGTTTGTACAATACCATTATGCACACTTCTCTGTCACACTCATTACTCAACATGTAAGATGATTACGAGCAGTAAGGAAAGCTGGTATGCAACAAACAATATGTTTATAATGTTAATCTTTACTGTATAAAGAATAACCAAACATGACGTTTTAGCGCGTGGTCCGAGTTATCTTCGCGATTGCGTAGTTACAATAAATGACGCAAACGATTAAACAGTATCACCGATTAACATATTACACACAAAACATGTTCCTTTTACGGCATTTCAAAATATAGCTTTAAAACAGATTTTTCTTTTTACTTATATCGTAATAGCGTGTTAGCAAAACAGTCCTTAGTGCTCAAAAATGCAACATTGAACAATACAATTGATATCTATAAACAAGACAATTTATTAAAGAAAATAATGTAAGATGCAATGAATGATTTGATTACGATGCATTGAGCGAATCGGTAAAGCTTATCGAGCACAATCTAATGTATAGAGAGACAGAATGTATTCTCACCTTTGTATCTGGGGACGAAGTTCTGTATATCTTCAGGAATGTTCTGGTAGAAATGCAGTTCACGTATGTTCAGAGGTTTGATCACCGTGCTGTCATTTAGCACGAGTAACCTGGTGTGGCCGCCCACCTGTCGAGAACATAAATTTTATCTGATATTATCAGTGCCTCCTAGAACATGTTTAATCTGTTGTGCAACGGCTACTGAGATACGCCAAAGCTGTTCTGATTTATGAACCAGCGAAACGTCTTTGGTTTCGAATTTTCACACAATAACATCGATATTTTTATTAAATGGGTGGCAATCTAAAATAGAAAAATGTCTGGACATCCTTCTAAATATGCAATACGATGGATTAGAAATAGAGACTGATTGCTTAGGGGCCATTCACATCCATTACGTCACGCGATGGATGGGGGAGGTGTGTTCATGCCGAATGTGATAGTACAATCTGTCACTATTTCTAATCCCCGTTTTACATCTTATTCCCGCCCGCGCCATCTTGTTAAGCGTTATGTAACCCTTCGACCTAGGGTGTCCAAGGATACAACGGAAAAGATAACCACGTAAGTCTAAATAATGAAGGTATACATAAATATGTAACGAGTTGTTTCTATTCACGCAATATAATACTGATGTGCTTTTAATCAAAATTTAAAAGAGGCGTGCATACACGGAAATTACGTTTATTTGATGTGACTATCGGAAGCAAATCGAGCCTAGGCGAATAATAATTTTCCTACGCGAAATGTTCGGATCTGGATGTCATTTGGCCCGTGGTTTGGCCTTTGGTAAAGGTATAATAACATTAGCAAATATTTAAAGCATGGCTAACTATCATGTGATGTCATTAACACGTATGTATTTATTACCTGACAATGTCGTTCCTTTCGTGACTCGGAGATAAGAAGTGAAAATTAACTCAAATCCAAATCCAGTGAAATTCTTTCTTCTGGACCAAGAGCAATGTTTTTAAAACCCCTACGCATTGCATACTATCAGTCAGTTTGAATTAATGTCCTAATTAGAGCAGACGTCAATAACCCGTACGATGTTATTGATTTATACGACAGTGGTATGTCGTCACGCGGCCTTGGCGTTTTACTAAACAAATGGATTGCAATGCGATCATTCTGTTTTGATAACGCTCCTTATCATATCCGGTTCACCTATCAGATATCGACTCAGGCATCTATTTTTAACATAGATTCTAGTGGTGTTTTGTCATTCCTAAGTGTGCTCGCCAAGCATCTGCTTGCGTTTTGATCTACTTAGAGTTCTGTACATTGACTTATTTATATTACATGTATAAGTAGGTAATATAAATATTATATTACATTTGAAATCATTGGTTCTTTACTGTTGTTTAGTTTAGTTCGAACATGAACACGTTTCTGTCATACTATTACTCACTCATGTTATGACGATAACGAGCGATAAGGAGAGCTGACTACGCATGTGAATTACAACTTAAATGTTTACACATTTCATACTTTACATTCTGTCTACCCTGTTAGGAAAAAAGACGTAATATTGTATTTGTATTAATTTTGGTACATTAATACTTTAATTAACTAACTCTAAATTAGGTATCTCTACTTAAATCAATCAAGTCTGTCAGGTAAACAAAGAAAATCGAAAGTAAGTAGGTACCAACGAAACATAAACATTAGTGTATATTTTCCGCCAAGCTAATAGTGCAACATTAAAATCAATGCACTGTTACTGTGCAGTAGTGTTCAGTTGTATTTGTGTAAGCGTGCAGTACACACACATGCATGGAACAGTCGGGCTGGAGCTCACGTTAACGTTTATTATAAGTACAAGATGAGAAAAGAAAAAAATATTGTAGTGCCGTTGACCCGGCATCGAACGGCTTTACACCTGAGCGGGGCACGACGACCCCGTGACACCCGATACGGGGCAAAGTAACTAGTTGGTCGTGCATGCACCCAATCGATTAAGCTTAAGATTTTAGCGATCTCGTCAGGTCGGGAGACGATGAAAAATAATGTTCTCTGGAAAAAATAATATTGTTCGATCCAATAGGTAGGATGCCTGTTTGTGGCCAATGGATCCATTTTTGAAACGCGGGGTCACTAAACGAACGGTTTTTGTATGGAAAACTATTCGTTTAGTGTCTAAGCGTTTCAGAAATGGCACTTCTGTTGAAGTGACACACCTATCAAAGTTCCATTCGCATACCGCGTTATTTTGAACACAAAACCCCGCATAGCTTGAAGACTAAACCCGCCCAAACTAGATTATCGACTTCGTCATTTAATAGCGCATTCATTCACATAATACAAGTATAATGTAGGTATAGCATGCTTGCATAATACACTTGTCTATACTAGTACATATATACTAGGACTATAGACTTGATATATGGCGGAGTGCGTGTCAAATAGTTGTATTTGTACTAATGCGCACCTGCTCCGTGGATTCCGTTCCGGCACGCTCCGTTAGTCATGCAGTCCGCGATTACGATTGTCGGCACAGTTATTATTAATCCTAATACATCAGGCGACAATTAACCAGCTGTTTTGCCAAAAAATATAACTATCTTTATGGATCTACATCACCATCACATAAAAACTCGCCCTCTCAAATCAGTCGTATAGTGAGTATGACTGACAGAAAACAAGACCTTCTAAATTAATAAAACTGTATGTCATCTCCCGACATTCTGACGTGTGTCCACCATATTCGAACAATTCGACGTATCTTCATATCAGAAGTCACCTACCTACACATTCCTTCGAAATATTTATCAATCTTCCTAGCCACTTATAATTATAATTCCTTGTCCTTTTTTGAAGTGGATTGATATCCTTCATAGTCTCTGATTGTTTTGTTCGAGTTTGATACTAGAACAACACAAATCAAACGCACGGTAGTGCGCAGGCCAAGTTCCAGCAACAGGCCGCGCGCATGCCGTGCACTATTTACACGAACCGTTTCGACCCACTTTTGACCCCCCCTGTAGCTCAGTGCCTAATTGCAAGTACAGAGATAAAATTGTACCTACGTAATCATATACTAGTACTAAATCAGTATGCCAAATTTCATAGATATAGCTTCAGTAGATCCTGAAACAGAACTACCGTCCTGCGCTCGTAAGTCTGCGTTCCGGGACTTAATTTTTTTAATGGAGGAACTCGTGATTTTGTTGGACTTCGGCCCGTTAGTCCCCCCTTCCCCCCTTTTCTAATAGAATATCTACCTTCTCAGTAAAACCAAATAGTTTCAAGAACAAGACTGACTTTTGACGTTCTTGGAACTTATAACGAGATTACGAGAACTACAATAACATCCGTACATTCTGTAATCCAGATAAAATAAGTAATTAGAAAATCTCTTCCACTGTATCGTGGTAATCTGTATAGATACGGCAATGTGAAATTAGCAGCAGATAGCATCGCACAGATCACAGATACGACAGCGTTTGCTTTGATGTCAAAATAGCGGGTGTCACACTGACGTCCACCCGTTGCCACCCACCTGCCCACGTCGGTCCTAGTGCTTTGTATGTACATTTTTTAGGGTTGAGCCTATAAATAGATAGGTAGCTTCCTCATCACATAAAAGCTTGTCATTCAAAATGGCGTCCCACCTGTAGGAAAACAAGTTAAGAACTAATTAGGTCGCAGGTGAGTACTTTCTAAGTAGTTACTATATCAGAGCAGGTCTTTTTTTTTGTAATCTGATAACTTAAATTTTTTTATCAAATGTCGATCACCCATAGAACAGCTCAATACAAATATTTAGGTAGTACAATAACAAATGACTCAAGATACTCCAAAGACATTATTCAGAGAATAACAAAGGCCAAGAAATTTAAACAAACAACAAAAAGTCACTATTAAAATCAAAAATATCCAAAAAAAAAACTAAGAAAACGACAGATAAAAGTATAGATTTAGAATATGGCCTTATACATACAGTTGCAAGTCGTAGACAATGAGAAAAAAGGATAGAGCTATATTGAAGCGTTTAAGATGTGGAGTTGGCGGCGAATGGATAATAATGCCTATTAGCTGGACAGAAAAGAAAACG
This sequence comes from Acrobasis suavella, assembly GCA_943193695.1. Lineage (NCBI taxonomy): Eukaryota > Metazoa > Arthropoda > Insecta > Lepidoptera > Pyralidae > Acrobasis > Acrobasis suavella. The sequence continues at coordinate 6,441,645 of OW971937.1, read as the reverse complement.
AATGAGGAGGTGTTGGCACTTGTCGGAGAGAAACGCAAAATACTACAAACTATAAATTCTAGGAGAGAGAAAATGTTAGGACACCATATTAGACGTGATGTGATGAGTTTTTAAAAGGAGGGAAAAATAGAAGGAAGAAGAAGCAAATGAAGACCTAGAGATAGTTTTATAAAACAAACGAAACATCAAATCAATGTTTCAACCAACAATGGTGTAAAGAAGTTGACTTTAGACAGAGAAAGATGTAAGACAAATGTTGGTCCACCGACAAGAACCTCTTTCATAATAAGGAGAAGTCGATCACCAAATAAAGGTTTGAGTAAGTACTTATCTTTAATACAACATACTATAGAGTAAGAAAGCATCAACCTTATAAACAAGCACGGGTTACTCGCGTAGAGAGTCAGCTACTGGCCGACATGTTTCGACCTCATTCGGAGGTCTTCATCCTAATCTTAGGTCTTAATCAAAAAGCATAAACCTAGTGTTAAACCGAACTGAAAATTTTGTCGGGCAATTTGTTGCACATTGAACCCCGTCAATCCGCTTATCTAATACTAAGCAGTTAGATCGGATAATAAGCGGTTTACCAGCACAAGACAAAACCTAAATAGGATAAGGAACCTATTGCTGAATACTAATCTGCTAAAGTTGTGTTCATTCGCGTCCAAAACAAGTACACCGACCACCGACAACAGAGCTAGTCGACTTAGATAGAGAAGAAGTAAGTACCTGATTGTGCAACGGCAGAACATCGACTTCGTGGCCATCATCTGGCGACAGCACGTTGTGCTGTGCGGGCGGCTGCGCGCGCTTCCGATCCGCGCCGCGCCGCTCCGGCTCCCCCATGCCCCAGCCGAGAGAGTACACCATTACTTCGGCCGAGCCACCGCCGCCGCTGTCCACCTGAAACAATACAATGTCCATTTAAGAATTAATAAGATATAATAGCATCACTTCAGCCTCAAGACATAGACATCTGGCAACTACTATACCGTAACCTTTCCCAAGGATTTCCGATTGAAAGCAGACTACATCCAGCTTTCTTCAACACCCTTGCTCAGATTCAACTACCTAGTGGATGGGTGTACTACTTTGAGCTTACCGCTACGTGGTAGCAATTCGATAACCTTTGCCCCAAAAGCCAGTTTGTCGAGCTGTGTATATTAGAAATATAGCGAAAAAGACCATATAAAATACTATGTTTTCGTCAACATTTTCTTCAAAATGTTTTCGTCAACATTTTCTTCTGAGGCGAGAAAGCACTTGTTTGCCTAAAATACTATGTTTTCGTCAACATTTTCTTCAAAATGTTTTCGTCAACATTTTCTTCTGAGGCGAGAAAGCACTTGTTTGCCTTAATCCCGTTTTCTGGCTTCAACTTCGTTTATATATTACGCATGTAATATGCGTAACACTGGACTTTATAGTATGATTTAAAATTGATCTTCAATTTGGTTTAACTATAACTTGTCCAAACAGATCCTATAGATATGTATTTGCAAACCTCCAAGAGTCTTGATTACTATGTTGATTTTATAGAAAATCTAGATGTGATAAAGTATACATATAATGTGACAAAGATAAAGCCAAGTAGTATTGTTGTAATATGTAAAGTACTTGAAGATGTTAGGGTTGTATCGTTAATTAATAAAAAATATACAGTTAAAACATCGATGCAATAATGGGATGATCTATAAAACTTACTACATTTAAAGATAACTAAAGTATCGAGTGCAATTAGCGGGACGGCGCCTAATGACGCGGCATCTAATCAAATTGTGTTGGAGAGCTCTCGAAGCTGTAACGGTGGTGCCAAGTATTTGATTGTACTTGTCATCAAATTGGAGGAGACATTACTTTAACAAATTTAGCTACTTCAATTTTACATATTTCAAAGTTTATACAAAAAAACGTTCGCATACAATTCGTTTAACTAGTCTGTCACTAATGACCGTAACTTTAAGACGATAGATACCCTGTACCGACAATGTCCACAAGAATTCTTTAAAATTTTAAAGCAGCTCTTCACAAGATTACAAAAGTAATAAAGAGAAAGAATTAAAGTCGCAATATTCCAATGCAAGTCTACTGGGGTGTTATCAGTAGACAGAACTATGCAAGTTTGCACTACGCTGACCTCACGTTAACAAGTGAAAGTTACTGATGCACGATAAGAACACGCTTTCATCAACTACAAAACATTCATTCACCAGCAATGCAACGGACTATTAATGTGTGAAAACGACCTTTACACTTTGATAGTGGTAATTTTATCAGCTACGGGCACGAGCTCTAAATAAGAAAAGTTCAAGAACGGTCCACAGCATTGCGTTTATATACGTGAGCTCGAATACAAAGGCCGAGCTTCGTTTGGAACTAGTTTCGCGTCAATCAAGGGATTCGTAGCCCGGGATCGAGTCCAGGCATTTGATTGGCGTTTCTAGCTCGGGGCAGTTACGTCCACAACAGACCGCACGCGAGCACACGAAGAACAATCCAGAATTACTCAGAACGGCAGCCTGTTAAACTGACCCCGCATCATGACCGCAAAACGGGCCTTCGAATCTGTTAGCTACCTGAGAGCTGTTTGTTTAAGTTTTGTTCGATACTATTGTTTTATTATTCGATTCGTGCGTTACTCGGGCTGAATATGTAAATAAAACGAGTTTATTATTCTAAAAACGAAGTTTACCAGTGAAAACGTAAATATAGCTTAGCAGAAATAGTAAACAGCTGGTTTGCAGTTGAGAGCTAATAGGTTGTGGTTCACTGCCAACCCAGACAATGTTGTATTTTCTTTTTGTTTCACGGAGCGGTGACGCAAAGAAACGCGGCCGATTTCTACGGCAACACGTAGTGATTGCGTCGAGCGCTCGACGTGTTCTATTCACTGCCAGCAAGCAAGCGGCGTCACCAAATTAGATTCGAATTCGCAAATACAAACGAGAGCAACACTCGTGACGTGCAAGCCCCGCCTTGCCATGCGTGTCCCGGCAGTTCGTTCAGCGAAATTTCACCATACGTCAAAACAGAGCCAGTAGCAAAAATAGAGCAACAAAAATAAAACCATAATGCTATAATTGCAAACAAGACGCGCAACTACATATCTAAGTTACATAATAGAGATAAATATTTAGAGCCAGTCGATTCTAAATGTGAAACGTACGTTGCTCCTGAATTTATCGCCGCAACCTTCAGAATAATGATAAGAATAACAATGAAAAAGGAGTTGCCTTTCGCACCATACAATATTGTAATTGATCTTCGTGTCGTGTAAACTAGAATTATAATGAGAATGTTTAAGAACGCAATAAGGTCAAGAGTGGTATGGCAAGAACCAGATAGAACTGGTACTGGTATCAAACAAATGAGAAGTCACAGTTTGGATCTAGTTGAATATAGTCACCGTTAGCTGTCAACGGTGCATTTCATTGTTTCGACATGACTATTCAATTAAATAATAATAATCAATGATTCAACTAGAATACTATTTACTTCAGACTATTTCAGACAGTCTTCGTCAAAGTTTTTGTTCAAAGTCATTAACATCGAATTGACAATATGAAAAGAACACAAAGAAGTTGCACAATAAAATATATCAAAAAAACAAATATTTAAGTTTGAAGCTGCTGAAAGTCAAAGTCAAGGTCAATGTTAAAAGTAGTTCACTCAGACCAAAATTCATGGTAGTAAAAAAAAATATATCTTAAAATAACCACCCCAGTATGAGTCGGGCTCGAACCAAGGGGTCCGTTCCATTACCTATAAAAAAACACGTTTGTTGTATGTTAGCCCCACTTAAATATTTATTTTATTCTGTTTTTAGTATTTGTTATTTAGTAAAGAAATACATCATCTGTGAAAATTCCAAATGTACAGCTATCACGGTTCTTGAGATACAGCCTGGTGACAGATAGACAGACCGCTTACACACGACACAACTTGCCACGCAGCCTGATGCTGTGGCATGTTGGAGTCGCGGTCGGCTGTGCTCTTAGTAATAGGGTCTTGTTTTTACCCTTTGAGTACGGAACCCTAAAAACTAAATTAAATAAATATGTTGGTACCTATTTTCTAGCTATGTTTTACAGGAATTCAAATAAAATAGATTTAGAAATGTACCCAGCTTTTTACTGTTTCATTATCACCAGTGCCTTCTCTGTTAACATATTTTTTACGAGCAAGAATATAGGTCGTGATATCATATGTTCCTCGTATTTTATGTTATTTTTACCATTTCTAGATCACGGCTGACCCCATTTCTGGGTATCACTTTTGGCTCTCAGCGTTGTTGCAATGTTGCTGAAATTAGGACAAATAGACAATGATAATAACAAAGGTGATTCAGCCGAATATTTATATAACCCACATAATAACAAAGTTAGTAATGTTTTTGATATAGTCATCGAAAAATGGATTCTACGTCTATTTCATTTTACTTATCAGTGTTACGTTATGTCATATCTTGACAAACACCGTTTAGTTTTCATCCATACGTTTTCACATTGGATATCATGTTAAAATAATAAAAATAGGTACAAATAAATATTGTACCCAATTACATATCCAATCCTAATATACTCGTACCAGTAAGCTATGGTTCACGGTATTGATATAATTAGATAAGTTATATTTAAGAAGACTGTATGTTAATCTTCAGTACTACTGTTTGTTTTCTTTAACAAAGAAGAAAACAAAGAAAACGTCTACAATGAAAACAATACAAGGTAAACAATATACATAAATAAATAAATATATAGGGACAAATTACACTTATTGAGCTAGCCCCAAAGTTCGAGACTTATGGTATGACTCAACAATACAATATTTTATAACAAATACATATATATATAAACATCCAATACAACATAATTGTTTCAGAAGAAAATATTTTGAGCAAATACGCTGAAAGATTCAATGATTCAATATGGTAATAATTAAGATGTGGAGCTTAATAATATCGAGTTATTTAGGAACATTTATTATTGCCAACGTCATATAATGTGAAAAATGTAACTTCTAAGCTGTGTTGTTTTATTTAATGAAATAGATCCTTAGGTTTTGCCAATATCTTCATTATTGAAGTTAATCAAGAAGCGTATCCTTCATCAAACTTAGTTCCCTTAGGAGTAAGGCTCAGTTGGAGTCAATTAAGATCGGGGTCGATTCCGTGTATCAAGACACGCGAGAGACGTCGTAAGTAACTGCAGCGAGGCGCAACGTAGCGAGGGTGCGGCGGACTTGAAAATATGGGTTACTGCCGGGTCACTGGGTCGAATGCGGTTTCAAACACACGTGCTTACTTGATACTAAAATGTAAACGCTTCCATCAAACTACTTAGAATGAAAGACTACGAGTTTCCATCAAACTACTGAGAATTAATATATTATAATAATAAGGCTACTCTTCATAATTATGCTTAATGAAATTTAAATGACAGATGAGTCTACATAGAGTCATGAGACTGCAAATCATATAGAGAAGGTGCCAAAAATTATTCAGGCCAGTGACAGCTGAGATAAAATTGCAGCGCTGAAAGTTTCCAAGAACAAGGATTGTGACAGATGATTCAGAATAAGAGAGCTATGCACCCACCGCAGAAGCATTTATATAGCTCGATGGTGCTATTAATACCTTCCAAGTGATATTAATAGCACAAAACAATTAAAATAGCATTGAAGCCATTCGTGAAATCGAGTTTCCAAATATTGACTTACAAAATATTGTGATACGATTTATTATTGAGTTTGTGCACACATATTTTTTTGGAATCGAATTTGAACAAACGTGAGCCAAGTGAGCTAAACATTTGACTCATTTTTTTCATTCACAGAACAGTTTAGGAGTTTCGAAGTAGTACAGTAACCAACAAAGTAAATATAAAATTAGATTGAGCAATAGATTTTCCCGGAGAAAAAATCAAGCGCAATTTTTACTCGAAGACAACAAATGTCTATCAAAACTTGCGCCTAGTGTGCTAGAAAAATGATAATTTTCTTCCAACTATAAAATGAATGTAGTTGAGACTTGTCATAACGACCTAACGACATACTCAATGTGTATATTGAACGACCTAACACTTCCTTTTGCCTTGATCTTGGCCTGATGGCGGCCAAATAAAATCGACGAATGGCTGAACAAACGTTACATAACAAGCGGGGCAAGTCATTAACAACAACAATGTGTATGTTATGTACTTGTACTTGATTGGCTTTTTTGTCACTAGTTTACGCCTACATTCCATTTCTTTAATGAAGAGCCGATTATACTGGTTTACTACTACAAGTTGGTAGGTTATCGTACTCGCACTATAGGTAGTAATGTCGCGAGGTCACGTGGATCCCCACGCGATAGAGACGGAATCACACGCCAACTGCCCTGAGTGTGCCAGCGTTAACAACCTAAACGATATCGTTATTGAGTGATTGATAGATGCTTAACACAATCAAATGTGCAGTGGCAAGTGCAGTGCAGCTGATGAATCAGGAAACGAGGGCAAGCGTTGATAAGGAGGAAACATCTGGTATTTACATCCAAGTACTCATACAATACGATATTTCTTAATAACTTCTGTATTGCCTTGATACGTGATTTTCCTTAAGAACTGCAATTAAATAATAAGATTATTATCAGGAAATGAAACCTATTGTAACGCAACTACCTTCAAAAGCCAACTGAATAAAGCAGGCCGTAAGAAGATATAATGGAAATTTCCACGGAGCTTTCTAGAACCCTCGTTGTAACATTGCTTGTTGCGACAGCGCCGCGGTGCTGGTGCCACGGCGCACCGCCACTTTCACTGCGCACGAACTTTGCACAACTGACATCCAACAATAATGTGACCTTAAATGCAGTTTGTCCGAAAATGAACCCATGCCTTCACGTGCGGAACCGGACACTGGCGGCTCAATGCTGATAGACTCGATTGTTAGTGAGACAACAGAGATGCTGGTCATTCTAATTTGAATATAAATGATATTCATGAGACATTTACTGCAGCTTTGCTTTATTACTTTTCTGGCATACGTGTACGCTTATCTCATTACCAAAGTAACAATCACAACAATAAAACCTTAGGCATTTGTCTGACTAGTGACAACTGCAGTTTATCGCAAAATTCGTTACTTTTAACCGCATCAAACGATGATGCAATAAGCATTTGTAACATTTTTTAAATAAATAAAACCCTGACTTCTGTAGTATTGTGAAGGCAAAATTTATTACTTTTTAAATGTGAAAATGACAGTAATAATAAGTATTTCTTAAAGAGGAAGACGTAGAATTTTATTATATTATATAAAACAGACTTGAGTAATGTTACTTGAATTGAGTTAAAATTTAATTTCAAAAATCAAAATTAAAAGTGGGTCTTGGAAATACTATGTAGCAAAATTAATATCAAATACAATAGAACAAATAATATAAAAATACCTAAACGATAGAATGACAGCAATAACATGATAAAAAAACATTATTTCATGATAAATAGAATAAATCACAGTAGATTCAACCGAAGTAAAGGCCAATATTCGTGAACGCACATACTGATTGCATTGTATGATATCATCAACATTAAGAACATTAGACCAGCATAATTATGACTGCACATCATCATGTTACACATAAACCTGTGACATAAACCTTTACACCTATTTTCCGTTGCAGATATGTCTAATGTTATGGTGCAGTGTAGAGTTGATAGAGAAGGCTTAGTTTGATATATCGCCGATAAAGAATTGCAACACAAAGAAGGACATTCATTATGATTACTTACCTAGAACTATCTAAAAGAGAACATCATATACGCGTAAAAACAGAACAATACGATCTCGATAATTTGAAGAAGGCAGATAAAGGAATATCTGCTTCAAATAAATTGATTTCCAACAACTCAGTACAACGACTTTTTTTACTTGTATTATTGTAGGAGTAGAGTATACTGTAGGGTCTTAATTACAAGATAAACAATAATTCCTGTTGACATTAATTAACCGTTCATTCATAAGATATCCATTTATTTTTATCTATAAAAAATCATCTACCAATTGCATATGAGAAGGAATTTAAAGGATGGAATGTGCATATATATATCTAAAATAATCATCTACCTATTGTATATGAGAAGGACAATAAAATAATGGAATAAGCACATTAATATCTAACAATCTAAGCGCATAAACGAACAATTCTCACCATCCAAAAATATTTTAACAAGTCCAGCGCAGCGGGGGCGCCGCTGCTAAATGTATTACGAAGTAAACATACTAAATTGAAAATAACAACTAGCTACGATGGGCACGTCGGGTTTATTTATAAATGAGGAAATATTATGACAACAAAAAAATAATTCAGAAAAGAGTCATCAAATTCTGCGATACAATAATATACAACACTGTCCTTGGCACTAACAATGACAAATGTTTAAGAATCTTCGGTTCTTTTTCCTTCAGTTATAAATGTTATAATTTCCGATTGCCAAATGCTTTATTAGTATGATTAGTTAAATTCTCTACGGTATGAGGTATTAAATATAGCTCATTAATATAATGGGAGTTATGAATTATGTATTATAACATGGTTTTCCTTACATCATTAACTACGTTTTGATTTATTATTTTCACCACAATTTATAGATTTAACTCATTAAATATATAATAAATTACGATCATTTATTAATGCAAACATAGCATAAAAGATGTTCACCGTTCTGGACTGCTGAATAAAGCGCGTTTTTTATTTTATAATATTATTTCAGAAAATAATATTTTTTTTAGCATTATATCGATATTAATCCATCAAAATGTAAAATATTCTACTGCGATGTATGGTGTATGTATGTATACCTATATATCTTAGCACAGTTTATCAACAGGATAAAAGAACTACCTATGTATGTTGCTAGTTGCAAACTACAATTTGATTTGCCAATGTCGATGAAAACCGTCACCTATTGAATATTTTCTATGAAATATTAAACATCCTTGCTATCAAACTATCTATAGTTAATGCCCAAGGTACATTGTTGTAAGTAGAGACTGTACAAAGCAAATTAGTGCAATTTTTTGCCCTTAGTTCGCCGCATATTAGCTATAAAACAATGTCTTTGTTGTCTAGCTGCCCAAGGACTTTATTCATGTTAGAGCATGAGTACTTTAGCCCTTAGAGATTAAACGGGTATATGGCAGCCCTAGTTTACTATCCGATAAATTAGTTATGAAAAATTAAATAGATACGACTCACTGGATGAAACAAATGTAAAATTTGACCCCAAACATAGACTCAAGTAACAATATAACATTACGAAACACTATCAATACAATTGATATCAACGAGGACTACCCAAGGAAGGAACCAGTGAAAACAATCAAACCCACATGAAATGCATTGGTGTCACTTCTAACAATTGCGTCTAAGAGCAGGGACCAGTTGTGACGAGGGAAGAATAGCAGTTTACAATGCAGAGCATTACAATATAAACAGTCTAAAAAAGTTATTGAATTATCTGAAGAAGATATGCTAGATTTTATCGTCATTGGGTTTTGCTGAGCAAGTGAAACGTTTGTTTTGATATTTTGTGTCTCAGAAGCATGAGTAAGTTTCAATTTAGTCTCGTTGATGTGAAAATGTGTTATCTATAGGCTATAGGAGACACAAGATTTTCTATATTTACAACACAATGCATTACCGTGACGTGTGACTGTCTGCTTATGGCGCTGTAGCCACTCTGTCTACGCTCAGCATGATAACTAAATATGTATAACAGTTCATTATTATCAACAAATCGGGCTTGAATACGTTGTTTATTTTGATATGATATACTTATTTAGATGACAGGTGACAAATAATGATAAATATCAGAAATAGATAAGGTTTATCATTTACGTCAAAGGAATTAAAATAATTAAGAATAATATTGCTTTTTTGTTTTAAATTAGGTTTTAAATTTAATTACCTTGAAATGCTGATTAATTATCTTCGGAAAAAGCTACATACCACTTTACAAAGGTAATTGTAATTTTTTATGAATCTCCAAATTGTATAGAATCAAAATTTATAAAACAATTGAAAGCAAAAATAACCTCAACCAAGTTTCCTTGTGCTCCTGAAGCGCTGCACGTGTAAAGAATATTTAATGTTCGGACATCAAATTAGTTACGACGGCGAGGTCGAGTCGAGATAAGAGGTGTGGGGCTTGTGTGGCTCGACTGGCGGCTCCGGCTCCGGTTGCTTGCTCAGTCGGTGACGTGGTGGCGCGACTTGCATGTGCTAGGCCCGACGGCGACCTACCACTGCGTCGCGGCCATATGACGGCACACGAAGGTGATTTCCAATCGCTAAACTATTCATTCAAACTTTCAAGGAGTTTTACAACTAAATGCCATTACAAAACTGGTTTTAATGAAGTAGAGGCGCTAACCAAACGACTTAAATTTGACGTAAAATCATGATAAAAATTTAATTAAAAGTATACGTAAACCAGTAAATCTAAATGTTTCAGAAATAGGAAAAGCATACATTCCCAAATAAGACAAAACTAAAAATGTAATAAGTAATAATAACTCACTTGACTATAAACTTCCTTTAACCCGCTCGTGATGAAATCCCAAATTGGAACACGTTCACGATGAAATCGTCTGATTCTATCACAAGCACAACCACTAGCAACTGGCACAGAATATTACTCAACACACAGGAACCAAACTAGGTAGAGAGCTTCGTTAACACACAGAATAAACAATACTTTGATCTTTCTTATGCACAGGCGAATGAAACATGAGTTTTAAAACAGGTTTTCTTTGTTAAAGCTCAGTGTTGCACAAAAAAAAATAACGCAAAAATAAAAGTAGCGCTCGGAGGCGCTGAACACTTGTATCTCTTGGCGTTGCGCACTGGTGACTGACTGAGGGAGGCGGCGACACGATCGCGCACGGACCACACGAATCAATGTTGCGCAGCGCGCCAGTGTGTGCCGACAGTGGCGACGAGCCACACGCTCGCACACACACACCCTCAACAGAGATCGGTCCTAGTCGTGTCCGGGACAGGGTATTGTCTCGCTATGGGAGCCCGCTCTTATACCTGTCCAACCACTGCCAGTGAATGAACCTTATTTGACCCCGTATATTTTTTTACGTTTACTAGGACGTTCCCATTGCCACTGGACAAGTGCAATACATCTTAGACATTACAATTTAAAAGAATATAATAGGCACTGAACGAAATTTAACTCAAACCCATGAATCAAATAGTTCAACAGACATTAAAATACTTAAGAGACAATGATGTGCAATGCAGTAAATAAAGCAAATAGCAAACGCAGAATGCTCTCTTGTTAAACATAATGAGCAAAGTAGCTAGGATGTTAGAGAACGAGCGCGAGCGAAATCTACGAAGCAGCTGTTCATTTCGATAGAGAAATAAACTTTATCAAAAAGTTCATTAAAAAATCTGAAAATACATATTGTAAAAGTACCTAACCGGGCTTTCCCGTAGTCAATGATAAAACTAAAGATACAGTTGGGTAATTACCCCACAGTAATGAATCAGTACTACACAATTTGCAATAAATAATGCAAGAACGCAAAAAAATACAAATCATAAAAATATTTAAGTAGGTTTCTCTTCTTACACGAATATGATAGATTTTTTTCTTTTCACACATAACCATATCAACAGGGTTCCCTGCACTTGTGATAATTGATAAACCAAGAGTAAACAACACTACCAATAAATGCAACGGAAAATTTTAAATTGGCTTTTAATTTATGTAGGTACTATAAACCAAAAACAAAAGAAGTTTAATTCTTATTTTAGTCAAATGCTAAACATGTTTTGGTTGATTCAAAGATTCAAACATTCATTGCCAATTTGCCACTTGCATTGAAATTGTTAGGCAGCGATCGACGAGAACTTGGAATCAATATATTTAATAAAAACAAAAATATAGATGAATCAACCTCTAATCGTACGATTCTGATAACAAAATCCGGTTCCATACACTTTAGTGAATCACAACAGTTGTTGTTTACAATAAATGTAGAGAAAGGAAATAAACTTGTTCAACGTTTTTTTTGGTTTGTTTTACTACGATGGATTTCAAACTTTGAAGATTATATTTCAGATTCCTATCTGGTTAAATTATTTATACATAAATAGAAGGAATCTCATCTCGTCAAAAGTAACCGATTTTGTTCAGAAAACGACATACACGACGCAGTCCTAAACAGAAAAAGAAAGAATAGATATATAAAATGCTGTAACATAACAATTATTGTTATTTTTCATAACACAAAGGTTTAAGAATGATAAAATCAATTCCTTAAACTATCAACGTAATCTTTAATTTGTGATTAAAGCTGTAAATGTAAATACTGTAAATACCGTCAAAAGTCGACATTCTCGAATTTGTTAAAAATTCACTTACTCACCTCTAGCCTTCGTACCGTAGGGAACTCTGTGTTTACGTCCCTTGCGCTCGTAGGGGTAGGCAGAGACGTGCGACGGGCACCTGCGACCAACATGTTTTAATGAGCAAACCGCGAGCCAGAACCACTTCTCTTATACACTAGCCTACTGATCAAGCGTGACATTTTTCAGGCCTTTATCTCTCTGAAATAAAAGCGTTTTTAGAAATGCAGTGTTGCGATGTGTACAGTGGCAAACAGATTACTTAGTGCCAACTTAGCAGATAAGATAATGTCCACAAACTGTTACGGACCGTAATCCCAGTCTCAGTGTTTATGGTTGATTGATGTGTCCATAATGTACTTATTATAACATGTACAATCAGAATACAGGATGCGATCCATCGAAAATCAAAAGCGATAAACGAAATAGCTTTAAGAATTTAGATACGATACGCAATTACGCATGCAGTTTTTTAGATAGTGCATAATTAATTTTTTGATATGGTTGGTATTTTTATATATTTAAAACACGATTACAAATATTAATTATAATATTCAATATGGTATCGAAACTTTGTTTGGAAAATTTACTATGTCGGCTCTCCCAAAGATTGTGTTGCAGCAAATATCGAAAAAGAGAAATTAAATCACCCATGTGTGGTAGAGTCGCTATTACAGATTTTTGATCAATTCTTTGTTTTGTACGCAAAAGTAAACTTTAAATCAATATTAGGCACAGAGGAATACGTTGCAGTTGCTCAACTTTGCCGTGTGTCAACCACGGCAAAGTTGAGCAACGATTTGCGATTAAGCCTTTGCTCTACAAATGTTTACCATTTGAACAATTAACGGCCGTATACAAAACTACTTTACAACTGTAAATAGTCTATTTATACAGTAAATGCCACTAATCTTTGCCGAACTCTAACATCAATAATAAATTTCTAAGCAAAATTAAGAAACAATTTACGAACAAACGTTTACGTTACAAATGTTTGTCAGCCAATTGAACAATTAACGGCTATATCCAAAACTGTGAATATAATTTTAAACATCAAGTATACACAAAAATAAACTTCCACCTCTTCCACGGCAACATTACCCAACAGTTTACCGTCAAACCTTTGCTCTTCAATTTTTTACCATTTAAACTAATAACGGCTACAACTTAAGAGTTAAACTTTTCCATACAAACGTAGTCTAGCTTTTATTTTGAAATGGCATGTGAGATTTCGGCAGTATTTTGTAATTTTAAACAAATTGCATATATCTAAGCATATGACTAGTTTTCGACAGACAAATATGAAAGAAATATGAGAGTGTAGAAGTTTTCCATACTGATAGTCAAATATGATACGATACACTATATTCTATTTTAAATTCATATTTTGACTGTGAAAACTAGTCATATGCCTTAATATATGCAATTTCTTGGAATTACATAATTTCGCCAATATCTGTTATGCCTTTTCAAAATAAAAGCTAGACTAAGTTTGTATGGGAAAGTCTGATTCTGTCTAGGGTAAGGGGACTTAAACAGTAAATAGCCTCTCTTTATGTTGTCATAGCCTTCTGTAATTTTCTTGATTTTTAATATCAAGAAAACTCTTTCTCTTCCACGGCAAGTGGAACGTTGCCTTATAGTGTACAGTTAAATCTTTACTCTACAAATGTTTATCATTTGAACAATTAGGCTTCTCCAAAACTATGCCCACAACTCGACGGTGAACAATATTTTTGTGCCGTAACGGCCAACATTTCACAATCCACTATTGATTCTACCAGATTATCTCTATCAACACTACAGCTGGTTGATAACAGCGAGTAAGTTTCCACAATAAATCATACGGATTACGAATATAATGTATAGAGCAATAACTCTAAGATAACATCCCCTTATACATTTACTCTTGGTTATAAATTCTCAGTTTCCTCGAACCGGTCTACATTTATAGTTCAGCGAAAACTTCCTTTGTAAAGGTTCTGGAAACCACACAAAAACTAACCAAGAAAAGTTTTAATTAAAAAGAATTTTCATAAAATATTATAATATTTATTTTTCCTTCTCTAATGGTATAGATATTATAAAGTCTAAGTGTACACGTGTTTAACAGTCTGGCACTGTATGGCAGGCTGTTTAGCATCGGTCTGGCTGCTTACAGAAATTTTTGAAATTGTAACCAAAGTAATATATACACGTAGGTATATAAAAATCAGCTCTTGGAATTTAAAGTGAGTTTGTAAGTAAGTTTTAAGTGAACTCCCGTACCAGTAAATAGGCCTTGTTTTTATACTAGGAGTACCTACATACTAACACTACTTAATCACACATAAAAGATTAGTGAGAAAATAAGTAAGGTCTGGCACCTGCGGCTCTTGGTCCAGCAGTCTACTGTTTCGTCTAAGTATTACATTACATTCTGTGGTTACGTCCAAAATTATTCAAAAGGTTTTCATTCGGCACTAATTTGTCATTTACAGATAAAAAAAAAATATTTCTAATTTTATCTTCCAGCATCTAGTTATGATCAAAGATAAAATTATATTAGAGAATAGATAGGAATAAGAGTTTACAATTTACATGCAATTCAACTTGCCCATTTTTTTTATTTTTGCCTCGCCACTTCCCTATTTGGGGTCGGCTCTGTTTGTCAACTGTTTCCACTTCTTTCTGTCATTCACCATATTTGCACTAGCCCCTCGTTCCTTCATATCTGTCCTTACAAATTCTTTCCACGTCTTCCTCGGTCTTCCTATCCCTCTACAGCCCTCTACCTCCAAATGGACCACCCTCTTAGCCAGATGTTCGGCATCCCTCCTCATGACGTGGCCATACCACGTAAGACGATGGCTTTTCAACTTTTCCACTATTAAATATATGAATAAATAAAAATATATACGGACAAATCACACAGATTGAGCTAGCCCCAAAGTAAGTTCGAGACTTGTGTTATGGGATACTAAAGTCAACGATACAATATTTTATAGCAAATACATATATAGATAAACATCCAAGACCCAGGTCAATCTGAAAAAGATAATTATCCATCTTGACCTGACCGGGGATCGAATCCGGGACCTCCAGGTGACAGCCTGGCATGATGACCACTAGGTCGTCAAACTATTGGAACAAATTTTAAACTTCCTCTTATATATATATTCGTTTCGGACCTTATCTATTTTTTTTTTGTTACACCGCACATCCGACTTAACATTCTCTTCCCGCCACATGCATCTCTTTCTTTTTGATCGCCCAACATTCCGCCCCATACGGCAGAGCTGGTCTTATTACTGTCTTATAAATCTTTTCCTTAAACCGCAATTAGAGTCGCTTATCACAAGTTGTTCCTGTGACTTGCCGCCACTTAAGCCATTCGATGTTTATCCTCTTGGTGACATCTTATCCACGTCTCCGTCGCTTTGCAAAATTGATCCCAGGTACTTAAAGTCCTTGCAAACTGGCAGCGAGGTATTAGAAGTTCCTCCGAAATAGCAAAACATGTATTCTGTTTTTGACCGGCTGATTTTCAAACCGGCATCTCCCAGCGTACACGCTTCCTCGTACATATCTTGGATTAGCCGGATGTATCTAAGAGGGACAAGCTTTTGTTGCAGACATCCTCATAATACTTCTCTTGGGATCTTATCATAGGTCTTTTCTAGGTTAATAAACACAATATGTAGGTTCCTGGGCACTGCTCTGTACTTCTCCATCAATTGCCGTGCAGCGAAGATGGCATCCGCCGTACCTTTTCCGGGCATAAAACCGAACAGATTCTCGGATACTTCTGTTTCCTCCCTAACTCTTCCTTTTATGATCTTCTCCCATAATTTTAAAGTGTGCGACAGTAATTTAATCCCCCTGTAATTATTGCAATCCTGAATATCCCCTTTATCTCTATACACTGGAACGACAATACCTATCTCTCCACTCGCTTAGTATTTTCTCGCCGTGTAAAATCATACTTAATAGGTTGGGGAAAAAGTCTTCTCGCATTTTATATGAAAATTCAAAACATTTTTAATATAGTTTATTTACATTTAACTAAAGTATGTAGGTACCATTTTGTTCGATAACTTTTTGCCATCTTATAGGTAGGGACATGATCAAATTGCTATAGAAATTTTGGGGCTTCTGTTTAAAAAACTGCGTCAAGTAGTTTTGGCAGTCCTCTCGTGATGTTAACCTGACACTGCCTAAAGAATTCTGAAGAGAACGAAACAGGTGGAAATCTGAAGGTGCCAGGTCAGGACTATACGGCGGATGCCACCCACCACCTCCCAGCCAAACTCTCTTAATTTTTGCTGAGTGGTTAAAGATGTGTGAGGTCTAGCGTTATCATGATGAAAAACCACACCCCTTCTGTTGATTAATTCCGGCCGCTTCCTCTCAACTTATTGCTTTAATCTTATCAGTTGTTCACAGTAGAATTCTGAATCGATGGTCCTGTCTGGTGGTAATAATGCCCTTCCAATCCCACCACACACACAGCATCACTTGTTGCGAGTTAACCCGGGTTTTGCCACAGTCTGTGAAGCCTGACCGGCCTTTGACCATGACCTTTTTCGCACGTTCTTGTCGTACGTGATCCACTTTTCATCACATCAATATCAAATTCTTCAAAAATGGTTCGGTCTCATTACGTCGTAATGAAGAATCACAATGAGTACACGGTTCATTAAGTTTCTTTCAAAGAGCTCGTGAGGTACCCAAATATCGAGCTTTTTTTCGTACCCATTTTTTTTCAAATGCGACAAAACTGTTTTGTGGTCAATTCCCAGTTCTTCAGCTACGTCGTAACTACTGATATGCCGATCTTACTCCACTTTTTCAAAAATAGCATCCATTTTATCCGTAACAGGGCGACCAGTGCGACGTGCATCTTTGACATCAAAATTTCCGGATTGAAAACGCTTAAACCAAATTTGTGCTACTCTCACAGACACTGCACTAGGTCCATAAACATCGCAAATTTTTTTCGCGGTGTGAGTTGCATTTTTACCTTTTTGGTAGTTAAATTTTAAAATTTATCTAATTTTTTCATTAGATTCACTCATCTTGACGGTAAGAAAAACAAATGAAAATCACGCATTTTCCTAATTTGAATTTGGAATTATCTTCTTTAAAATTTAAACTGTTATATGATACCAAAACCAGCCAGGTACAAATAGTATAGCCAAAGTGGTTTTATTACAAGTTCATACATACTATATGCGAAAAGACTTTTTCCCCAACCTAATATTAAATAGCTTTGTGAGGAAACCTATCCCTTCATCACCTAAAATTTTCCAAACTTTTAGGTGATGTCGGAATATGATCTGGTCCAGTAGCTTTTCCGCACTTCATTCTAGCTAGAGCTGTTTTAACTTCTATCGTGTATATCCCCCTACTAACCCTACATTAACTCCTAAACCCCAAGTTCCCCACTCTCTTCTATCATTTTCTACGTTCATTAGGTTTTCAAAGTAATCTTTCCATCTTCTTTTTCTGTCTTCGTCATTGACTAAGACTTTTCCCTCACTATCCTTAATACACTTTATACGTGTGATGTTTTTACTATTCCTATCTTGATTTGGTTGACTTATAAAGTTCTTTTTGCCCTATTGCAGTCATCCTGTACTATATTTCTGACTGCAGCTACTGTTCTTTTGGCATTCTTTTTAGCCTTGTCATATATTTCTTTCTTATCGTTTCTTAAATAAGAATCTGTTGTTTGCCAGTCTTTAAATACTATTTTTTTGTTCTGTAATGTTTTCTATACTTCATTATTCCACCACCACCTATCTTTTTTGTACTTTTTGTTTGACCAATGACTTCTACTGCAGTACTTCTAATTATATTTGCTATTTCATTCCAGCTATCTTCCACTGTTGTAAAATGAAAATCTTCTAATCTACTTATTTTACTTAGAAACTTATTTTTAAATTCTATTGCACAATCATCTCTTTCCAATAGCCACCATCTAATCTTTAGTACATTTCTATGATTTTGCTTTATTATATTGAGTATATTCTTAATTCTACTACTAATAATCCATGTTGACTAGTCAATGCCTTGCCTTCTTACTAATATGAAGTCTATTTGTGTGGTGTGTTGCCCACTTTTATATGTTATAAGATACATTTTTTTTTAAATAAGTATTTACTAAAGCCTAATCAAAAGCAATAGCAGTTTCCAGAATACTCTCTCCTTCAAGATTTTTAATATCAAGGCTATTTCCTCCATGTTCTCGTTCATAACCAATATTACTGCTTCCAACATGTCCATTTAGGTCTCCTCCCAATATGAATTGTATCCTCCCATATACCTCCTCCAGTGGTAAACACTATTAAACAGAACCAAGAATGCAACATGCCCAATTAGTCGAAAACCGTGAAAACGGTAAACTATCTGCGTAGACGCCATATGGGCTTAATAGTAAACTATATCAAAAATTGTGACGTATACGTACATATATAAAGTACGACACAGTTTGTCATACTGTTTACTTATTATTTCTTATATTACACATTACCATTTTTCATACATAAAGCTTAAGACGAAGTGGTAGCTCAAGTGGCGCCCTCATTTGAAATAAATTGTTTAAAACTAAATAAGGTGATAATTAAAAATTTGATTTGTATAAATGTCAAGAAAGACCTTTAAACTATTTTATGAGTAACCTTTGAAATTATTACTAATAGTCCGTCTAGTTTTAAAACTGTTTTTCGCCAAAAGTGGCCACTTTTAAAACTAGACGGACTACCAATATTACTTTCAAAGGTTATTCATAAACTAGTTTAAAGGTCTTTCTAGACATTTATACAAATCAAATTTTTAATTATCACCTTATTTAGTTTTAAACAATTTATTTCAAATGAGGGCGCCACTTTAGCTACCACTTCGTCTTAAAACTATAATTTTTTTGTGAGTATTTTAAATGACAGTTATGGTAAGCGGTCACATAAAATTTTATAATTATAATTTGCCGTTTCGTGGATTACGAAGATGAGCTCAGCATATTTGGCTTCTCAAAGGCTCGAAATACCCACAAAACCTCCGAGTTATAATATGAATGTATTGAATTCTGTTTAAGGACTTCTTTCAAATTTAATATAGATCATACGACATAAATTAGGTGTTTTTTCAATAGGGGAGATTGGTCTAATATTTGCACTCCCGGAAGCGAGATCTAGAAAATCCGATGTCTCAAACTAGGTCGTTTGAGTCATCGAATTTTCTGGAGTTTATCCACGTTAAATATTTAGAAACACTCCGGGAAAATATCGAGGAGCTGATACTATGAATTCTATAGGATATATTTTTTACATACATTATATCAGATGCATCAATTTACAATGTCTTTTTTTTTATTAAGTACAAATATGTAAAAAAAGACATTGTATATTATTAGCAATGACAATGGCTTGTAAGAGCTTTTTTATGGTAGTAAATCAGATAAAAGGCAGACTATTATGACTTCATGGGGTTTGACCACGGGTGTGAGCAGATTAGAGCCAATATATTCAATACGGAACGATAGACGCAAAACAGGAATTAAAAATAGGAACAAGTTTTCTTCTACGTTCATGTTAATCAATATGAAGCTATTTTTATAATACATAACAGATAAGCTATGGATAGTCAAATTGTTGTATTATTTATCAAATAAAATATATAATAAAAAATGTCAGTGCAGCTTAAAAAATATAATTCAAATCCATTAACCTTCACCTTATCAGTCACCAAATATAACATAGTCGGTCAACAACGATTTTATTAATACTGGTACGCTTTGGAGTCATAATTATAAATATTCAAATGTACACTGAATATTTTTTATTTAGATAGCTAGTGAAAGATAACTAGTCACTACAACGGTTTTATGTAGGTATGCTTATTTTTAATATTTTAACAAAAGATTGTATGTTCTTTCTTGTTATATGTATAAATAATTGTCTTTAAAAATTATTTGTTTCATTGACACATTATTGACCATCGATATCAAATTCAAAGACTAAAACGCCCAGGTAGAATGAACACATGACAAATATTGGAACGAAGTTCCTTACGGCAGGCTTGGAGGAGATAGGGATTTTGCTGCGCGACCGAACTGAAAAAAATGTGATAGTAAAACCGTAAGGATGACCTCGTTAAATAAAACCGTTAAATGAGACGTGCGCAGGCGCGACAGTCGTATACACAAGCGAGTAGTGTATAATACCTTTGAGCACGATTTTTCTTTTGCAAATTGTGTCGATTCTACATTAGCCGAAGGAACTTCGTTCCTACCTGGTGTCCCACGACACCACATTTCTTTTTTTTTCTTTTTTTTTTTCATTCTGTCACGGATGAAGTCGCGGACGTAATATAGTGAAACGAAAGATTCGATACAGACATTCAAAGTTTACAAAACATGAACTCTTATCATATCAGTCTGATATCGTTTGTAATGCTTCAGATCATAATATTTTGTTTCAAATTATGGAAAAATTTTCTTTCACAAATACTAAAGGATTGAAGACGAGCTCACACGCATGATTTCCGAATCTGACGCGCAGTGACAAAATGCACGTGTTGAAGACACACAGACCTTTGTGTGGGTGACACGTGCGTTCGCCATTTATTTTCGTACAAATGTGAAATCGTCGAAGTACCAGTAGCTATACCTACTGGCCTGAACTTGTTATAAGGGCACTGACAGTCTGTATATGTATATTGTCTTTAGGTATATGAAGGTTTGACCAACTGCTGCCACGACAGTACTACATTTCGTAATTCTACATTTTTCACGACTCCAAGGATTCTATTCCATTTAGTTTACATCAACACAAGTAGCTATACCTACTGTTATAAGTACATTGACAGTCTTTATATGAAGGTTTGAACAACTGCTGCCACGATTTGACAATACGACATTTTGTAACTCTACATTTTTCACGATCGCAAGGTTACATTTCTATTCGATTTGGTTTACATAATCTTTAAGTCATCCGCAAGGAACTTGAGTTTACTGCTTATGATTACAAACAAGTATGTGTGTAACAACTTAACAAGCGATTTACCAAAGAACACTGCTTTGATCAGATACTTGAAAGCGAGAAATTCGTATCATATTATTTTTTAGGTTTTTGTGAAAAACTTAAACTTTTTTTTTAAAGATGACAAGGTATTTATTCTAACGCGCTTTACTGCCTGAGTTGTAGAGTACAATTCATCAATCAAAGGAAAAAGTTAGGTAACAAGGTAGCATAACAACTCGTCGACTTCCGAGCTGATGAGGTGTGAAATTGACGCCGTCTGATGATAAAGGATGATCGAGTAGGCAAATGACAAAAGCTCTTGGATAAAAATTCCATCGCGCATTGTTGGCGTGCGTCCAAATCCCTCCCTGTCTCTAATTAAAGTCCGTTGTACTTGTACACATGTCCACGGGTCTTTCTCAGCTTTGAAGAATACGTAAAAATGCAATCATACATCATCGGGGTCATTCATGCAGTAAGTTCGATCGAAAAATCTCCATTTTTTTTACAAAAATAAAAATCGTCAATGCTAGTTTACCTATATGGAGTAAAAACGTAACATCATAACAATGCAAGTGCAGCGATTGGTTAAAAAACGTAAACAATTGTTAACAACCATTATCTCTATGTACCTACATAATCTTTATTTGTCCACATTTATTGCCCCTGAAATCTGAATCAACGGTCAACGACCGGCGAGTTCCAAGATGAAAACAACTCTGGACTCTGGCCTAAGTAGCGCAAATTGCACATTTGTTTACTATTTAATGATTATAAATATTTTCGGTTGGTATAAAACGACAAACTCCCTTAAATCTGTCAAGTGAGGTGTAGTGTAACTTCTTTACGCTCATTTATTTAGTCACTATAACATTATGTGCCCACAATTATATAAAATAAATTAGTGTGAAAAATATGCACGACATTTCAATTTTGTTATAAGTTCGATCTATAGGTACTTACAAAGAAAAATAATTGATGAACTTGATTGAAATTTGACATGGTCCATATTTATGGCTAGACAAGGCTAATCCAATTTATAGATTCAATAAATAAATAGTCATATATATAGGGACAAATCACACTGATTGAGCTAGTCCCAAAGTAAGCTTAGCTTGTGTTAATGGACACTAACTCAACGATACTATATTGTATGATAAAAACATATATAGATAAACACCCAGTAGGAAAGTTTATATTGCCACGTGATACATTTTTAGAAATAAAAATAAAACAGTAAGTCAATAATATTTCAAGTGATAAAATACCTATTTACAAACAGTGTAACATGAGATAAAAATATGTATTCTGTTTGGTAACTATGTAAGTTTGAATAGCTGGAAATATCTGGTTTTATTATGTTGTAAAATAGATGCGATAAAAAATCACGGCGTATTAGAATTAATACTGTATACTATACATTAATTTAAATATCAAATAGAGACATCGCAAATCGCAATCGTTTTATTAGTGGACGTTAAGAACAAAGTTGCATGTTCTGTATTACTTTCCAGCTTCTAACAATAATGATGCACAGATCAGTCACAGTCCTTACAGTAATTGTTTTACCTTACATTGATAAAAATATTTATTTTACTTCATACACAAATACAAGTGAAATGGCGGCATTATTTAGCAGTCAACCAAACGGGTGATGTGGCGAAAAAAAAGACTAACAAATTACACTGATTGAGCTAGTCCCAAAGTAAGTTCGGTACTTGTGTTATAAGATATACTAACTCATCGATATTATATTTTATAACAAATATATATATATAGGTAAACATCCAAGACCCAAGGCAATTTAAAAAAGGCAATTTTCCAACTTGCCCTGACCGGGGATCGAACCCGGGACCTCTGGTAATGGGAATGGTATGATGTAAAAATAATCATCAAAACAATAAACCACAAAAATATATTACACACTATTAAGTATATACTATGATAAACAATATCTACATATACTGCATAATACACTATGATCTGTCTGACAAGATAAAATACGACAATATATCTCAGAAAATATTGATGTGATTTATAAAAAGTAGACGTAAATATAGTTTTATGTGTAATCAAGCTTATGTTAAGTTTAAGTTTTGTACGCATCTGCAATGTAAATTTATCTATACTATACCTAGATTACCTAGAATGAAGTAGATTTATAAATGGTTCTCCTAATTACCTCAAAGCAATATACGACTGAGTGATTTATTTATGTGTGGACGTAAATAGCTCAGTCGAATTCCGAAAATTGCAAGTGATATAAATAGGTGTTCCTCAAATCGCTCCAATAAACAAACTCATTTGGACAGATTTATGAATTTCCAATAACTATTAATAACGTGCCTACAGGAAACTACATCTTTGTTACCGTTCCACGATTATCAAGGTTATTGCTAAAAACAAAATTAAAAAATATTATCTAAAAATATATGCGCCAACAATAACATGCCTGTTTTAAATAGTAAGTTATTTTTATAACTTGACGTTTTATTCGTATAGATCAGAGGTTCCCAAACTTATTTGGTCAAACGCCCACTTTAAAAAATCAGTTATTTTGTAGCGCCCCCCATTTTTTTCACCATAAAATCCTGAATCACATATTTGTCTTGCCTGTAGTTTAATTCAACCTATATTCTAATCTAGACTTTTTTACAAGAGAGAGCAATAATAATACATACATTTTTCACGACTCCAAGGATTCTATTCCATTTAGTTTACATCAACACAAGTAGCTATACCTACTGTTATAAGTACATTGACAGTCTTTATATGAAGGTTTGAACAACTGCTGCCACGATTTGACAATACGACATTTTGTAACTCTACATTTTTCACGATCGCAAGGTTACATTTCTATTCGATTTGGTTTACATAATCTTTAAGTCATCCGCAAGGAACTTGAGTTTACTGCTTATGATTACAAACAAGTATGTGTGTAACAACTTAACAAGCGATTTACCAAAGAACACTGCTTTGATCAGATACTTGAAAGCGAGAAATTCGTATCATATTATTTTTTAGGTTTTTGTGAAAAACTTAAACTTTTTTTTTAAAGATGACAAGGTATTTATTCTAACGCGCTTTACTGCCTGAGTTGTAGAGTACAATTCATCAATCAAAGGAAAAAGTTAGGTAACAAGGTAGCATAACAACTCGTCGACTTCCGAGCTGATGAGGTGTGAAATTGACGCCGTCTGATGATAAAGGATGATCGAGTAGGCAAATGACAAAAGCTCTTGGATAAAAATTCCATCGCGCATTGTTGGCGTGCGTCCAAATCCCTCCCTGTCTCTAATTAAAGTCCGTTGTACTTGTACACATGTCCACGGGTCTTTCTCAGCTTTGAAGAATACGTAAAAATGCAATCATACATCATCGGGGTCATTCATGCAGTAAGTTCGATCGAAAAATCTCCATTTTTTTTACAAAAATAAAAATCGTCAATGCTAGTTTACCTATATGGAGTAAAAACGTAACATCATAACAATGCAAGTGCAGCGATTGGTTAAAAAACGTAAACAATTGTTAACAACCATTATCTCTATGTACCTACATAATCTTTATTTGTCCACATTTATTGCCCCTGAAATCTGAATCAACGGTCAACGACCGGCGAGTTCCAAGATGAAAACAACTCTGGACTCTGGCCTAAGTAGCGCAAATTGCACATTTGTTTACTATTTAATGATTATAAATATTTTCGGTTGGTATAAAACGACAAACTCCCTTAAATCTGTCAAGTGAGGTGTAGTGTAACTTCTTTACGCTCATTTATTTAGTCACTATAACATTATGTGCCCACAATTATATAAAATAAATTAGTGTGAAAAATATGCACGACATTTCAATTTTGTTATAAGTTCGATCTATAGGTACTTACAAAGAAAAATAATTGATGAACTTGATTGAAATTTGACATGGTCCATATTTATGGCTAGACAAGGCTAATCCAATTTATAGATTCAATAAATAAATAGTCATATATATAGGGACAAATCACACTGATTGAGCTAGTCCCAAAGTAAGCTTAGCTTGTGTTAATGGACACTAACTCAACGATACTATATTGTATGATAAAAACATATATAGATAAACACCCAGTAGGAAAGTTTATATTGCCACGTGATACATTTTTAGAAATAAAAATAAAACAGTAAGTCAATAATATTTCAAGTGATAAAATACCTATTTACAAACAGTGTAACATGAGATAAAAATATGTATTCTGTTTGGTAACTATGTAAGTTTGAATAGCTGGAAATATCTGGTTTTATTATGTTGTAAAATAGATGCGATAAAAAATCACGGCGTATTAGAATTAATACTGTATACTATACATTAATTTAAATATCAAATAGAGACATCGCAAATCGCAATCGTTTTATTAGT
This sequence comes from Acrobasis suavella, assembly GCA_943193695.1. Taxonomy (NCBI): domain Eukaryota; kingdom Metazoa; phylum Arthropoda; class Insecta; order Lepidoptera; family Pyralidae; genus Acrobasis; species Acrobasis suavella. The sequence continues at coordinate 6,415,839 of OW971937.1, read as the reverse complement.
GGACGTTAAGAACAAAGTTGCATGTTCTGTATTACTTTCCAGCTTCTAACAATAATGATGCACAGATCAGTCACAGTCCTTACAGTAATTGTTTTACCTTACATTGATAAAAATATTTATTTTACTTCATACACAAATACAAGTGAAATGGCGGCATTATTTAGCAGTCAACCAAACGGGTGATGTGGCGAAAAAAAAGACTAACAAATTACACTGATTGAGCTAGTCCCAAAGTAAGTTCGGTACTTGTGTTATAAGATATACTAACTCATCGATATTATATTTTATAACAAATATATATATATAGGTAAACATCCAAGACCCAAGGCAATTTAAAAAAGGCAATTTTCCAACTTGCCCTGACCGGGGATCGAACCCGGGACCTCTGGTAATGGGAATGGTATGATGTAAAAATAATCATCAAAACAATAAACCACAAAAATATATTACACACTATTAAGTATATACTATGATAAACAATATCTACATATACTGCATAATACACTATGATCTGTCTGACAAGATAAAATACGACAATATATCTCAGAAAATATTGATGTGATTTATAAAAAGTAGACGTAAATATAGTTTTATGTGTAATCAAGCTTATGTTAAGTTTAAGTTTTGTACGCATCTGCAATGTAAATTTATCTATACTATACCTAGATTACCTAGAATGAAGTAGATTTATAAATGGTTCTCCTAATTACCTCAAAGCAATATACGACTGAGTGATTTATTTATGTGTGGACGTAAATAGCTCAGTCGAATTCCGAAAATTGCAAGTGATATAAATAGGTGTTCCTCAAATCGCTCCAATAAACAAACTCATTTGGACAGATTTATGAATTTCCAATAACTATTAATAACGTGCCTACAGGAAACTACATCTTTGTTACCGTTCCACGATTATCAAGGTTATTGCTAAAAACAAAATTAAAAAATATTATCTAAAAATATATGCGCCAACAATAACATGCCTGTTTTAAATAGTAAGTTATTTTTATAACTTGACGTTTTATTCGTATAGATCAGAGGTTCCCAAACTTATTTGGTCAAACGCCCACTTTAAAAAATCAGTTATTTTGTAGCGCCCCCCATTTTTTTCACCATAAAATCCTGAATCACATATTTGTCTTGCCTGTAGTTTAATTCAACCTATATTCTAATCTAGACTTTTTTACAAGAGAGAGCAATAATAATACATACACCAGTACATTAGAGTATCTTTTATAAAAAAGTAACAATAATCAACATTGTTAATTTTAATTAAAAAATAGCAATAATAATACAATTTTACAATAATAAAGAGTATCGGAAGTGGGGACCTCACCTGCGAAACTTTAAAACACGAAATTTTTTCAGTTTGATTCCTTTAACGATATAAATAGCGTTGTGAACGCATTAAAATAATAAATATTAATTACATTTTTAGTTTATATTTGTACAATAAAAAGGGATATAAATATGAACTAATAAATGGATGTTGTGTAGTAAGAGGATTTTAATTTCAGTTAATTTTAAAATATGAAATAGCTGAAGTTATAAATCACTCATTGCTTAAATCACATCAGCGCCCCCCAACTTTATTCTGGGCCCTTAAAGCCTCCAGCGCCCACAAGGGGGCGTTATCGCCCACTTTGGGAAAGACTGGTATAGGTACTCGTAAAAGGTTGATTTATAAAAGCTTTTGCTTAAATACATATTTAGTTTATGGGCATTTATTAAATATATTTTGAAATCTACTAATTTTTTCATGGAAACCTTTAAACTGCAGTAAATAGACTGATATCAGGTAAATATTTTTTTATTACACTATTTAATTACTAATGTTTTATGTTAGTATGTATTATAAAACATTCTTTTCTATTTCTGGGTCCGTCTAAATACAGTCAACTCTAGCTCAATCAGTGTAATTTGTCGCTATATATTTATTTATTAACCTGTCGTACAAAGTATCAAATTTTACATGGTAATCTACTAAATCCGGTTTAGCTGATCCGACTTTAAGCAGATTTCATTTACACACGTGGGCAAAGCCTTAGGCAAGTTCAAGATCGCGTGATTCCGCTTAATCTTATTAGGAAATGCATGAATACATACAGTGTAATAGTACATAAAAGACTACAGTACAGAAGGCATTTTGCTTTCTTACGTCTACGTGCATTGCGTAATAGACTGAAGCCATTTCATTTAACTATGACATCTTCCTATACCTAAGTAAAACATACGCTGTGACACTTGAAACAAAGTTTATCGGAATGAGATTTTGTTTTGGTAAATAAATTCAATCCCAAATCAACGGATCACAATCAAATATCAGCGTACGAGTTTTAACGGAAATAATAAACTTCAAGCTTAGGTAGCTTTTAAAAAAAATTAAATAACCTAGTTTTGCAGCCGCGTTGAGGTGCTCTACTCTCAACATGTCAGGGTCAAGCATTTTTCTGGACTTAAACTGTCTCCATTATATTCATATTGCACTAATACAATAATATAAGTACAGATATATGAAGAACAGCCCTTTGATAAATACATTTAATACTTATATAAAATATTCGTCAAGCTTAACATTTAAAAAAAATGTTTCAAAAAAGTATCGTGGACCTCCGGATGTCTGTGTGGGCGAAATTTGTACCATTTTTTTTAAAAGCTTTATCACGTCACGGGATTGTTTCCTATTGAAAATTACTATATAATTCAGAGTCGTTGAATTATAATTAATAAAATACCTAAAAAAAAAGACGTGTGGCACTCGGGGACTGCCGCGGTAAAGCTATTGCATAGCATTTTTTATCAACTTTTATTTATGCAGTATGTTTTTCTTTAATATTAATTCAAGTTTTTTCTTTGATATTAATTCAAGTTACTCATTTTGAGCGTGGTGACCGATAATATTTTTTTTTTGTGTTTTATTGAATAAATGAGAAATTAATATCTATCGTTTAAAATATTTTTATTATCTTACAATACATGTAGATTATTCAGGAATTTTATTATTAGCAATTAGTCTCAGAGTTGGGAAAAATTGGCCATTTTTTTCGAGCAAAGATTCTTTGTAAGAGACCACAGGGACCCCCAGATATCGATTTTGAAGGCACTCGGTCTAGAAACGAAAAAGTTCAAAATAGCGGCTACCTTTTTCAAATTCGAGCATAGATTCATTATAAGAGACCTCAAGGACCTCCAGATATCGATTTTGAAGGCAATCGGTCCAGAAACAAAAAAGTTCAAAATGGCGGCTTTTTTTTTTCAAATTCGAGCACAGATTTATTATAAAAGACCACAGGGACCCCCAGATATCGATTTTGTAGGCAATCGGTCCCGAAACGAAAAAGTTCAAAATGGCGGCTACTTTTTTCAAATTTAAGCATAGATTCATGATAAGAGACTACAAGGACCTCCAGATATCGATTTTGGAGGCAATCGGTCCAGTGAAAAAAAATATTCAAAATGGCGACCAAATTTTTTTGATGCAATCGGTTATAAAGAAAACACTAGTACACTCTTAAATGTAACTCTTCCCGACGCAATCGGTTAAAAAGAGAAGGGTAAGTTTAAAAAAAAACTTATGCAGTTATAATTATTTATTTATTCTGCTTATGTATTCGTCCAATTTCGGAGCAGCTCGTCTCGATTCGTGCGAGTTTCGTAGAGTCGTACAATACGTCTAATCGCACGCACACAACGCCGTGTCGAAGACTGCCGAACTGAAATGACTTTAGACGATGCACGGCCTTCAAGCCACACCTCCGTGCCCGTCGGAGTGGGGAGCGTGAGGATTTTTCGTTACGGAATTTCTGGATTCGGTCCCCGCGATCAAGGCCGGCGATAGAAGCTATGCAATAGCTTAAAAAAATCACAACGTAAACGCGCATGCGCCGCAAGCAGCTTCAGCAAGAGGCACAGATAAAATATCTCAATGGCTGAATATTTAATAGTACCTACATAACGCTATAAATGCGTTATGGTGGTAGTAACTCAGAGGCGGAATTTAAGCCGAGCCGATGGCGAGTGTGTAATAGAGCAGAATGTGTCTAACCAAAACATGCGCATGTATATCGTACGTTTTTCAACACACTTGCGAGGAAAAATACCTAATAAACAGTTTTTATTTTTTTATTTTTAACTAGCATTTGCCCGCGGCTTTGCTCGCATAGGGGTGTAATTTATCAAAATCCTTTCTTAGGGGATGCCTACGTCATAGTAGCTTTATGCATGCAAAGTCTCAGCCCGATCGGTTTATAATTGACAAAGTTTCATACAAACTTTCATCCCCTATTTTATCCCCTTGGGGGTAGAATTGATCAAAATCCTTTCTTAGCGGATGCCTACGTCATAACATCTACCTGCATGCCAAAGCCCGGTCCGTCCAGTGGTTTGGGCTGTGTGTTGATAGATCACTATGTCAGTCAGTCTTTGACAGACCTTTGAGTTATATAACTCTATCTTATATATATCTTATATTTAGATTAACTCAAACATAAAACTGTGATGCACACTCTTGCTCCCTCGCCGCTGGCGCCCGCGCCCCGCTCGTGGCCAATTCGAAATTTGAAAAGAACAATTTGAAGCATATACTTTAACTAGCAAATAGTGCGGTTATAGGATATACGAGTAACTTCACTATTTGCGTTTATAACACACGCGTGTTTTATGAGCTGTTTTTAGGGTTACGTAGCCAAGTGTCAAAAAACAACCCTTATGGATTCGTCATGACTGTCTGTCTGTCTGTCCGTCCGTATGACACAGCCACTTTGTACCGAAACTATAAAAACATACTGTTGAAACTTGGTAAGTAGATGTATTCTGTGAACCGCATTAAGATTTTCACACAAAAATTGTAAGAAAACAATAAATTTTGGGTGTTCCCCATGCATAGAACTGAAACTCAATTTTTTTTCATTAACCCCAATTGTTTGGGTTATCTATGGATAAGTCTTCAAAAATGATATTGAGGTTTCTAATATATATATATTTTTTTTAAACTGGATAGTTTGCGCGATAAATATATGATGTACATTACCATGCAAACTTCCACCGAAAATTGGTTTGGACGAGATTTAGTAAGTAATTTTTTTTAATACGTTTATTAAAACATCGATCAAAGTTACAACGAACTACAAGCACTTTTATATTATGTTACTTGCTGCTACGAAACCCTTCATGGGCGAGTCCGACTCACACTTGGCCGCTTTTTATAAATCTAAAATCGGTGAAATTAGATCCACTTTACGAGCAAGTGTGTTGAAAATATTATTAAGTCATTTTTACGGCCCTAGACAGAGTTTTTTAGAACCAGTCTTTTTTATTGATTGCAAAAGAAGGGTATAAAAAATTATGAAATTGTCTCTGGTGCTTTTTTTTAATAAGAATGTTACAAACTTGTTTTTAATACTCTTAACAAAAGTTTTAGTTAAAAAAACTTCCAATATCGCATACCTTATAATAATAATAATAATCTCAGCTTTATCTGCGAGCTTTCTGCGTCCGTCTTTTCTAAAAAAGACGGACGCAGTAAGCTCGCAGATAAAGTTAAACATAATTCGATATCGATGGGTTGATCAGATTTTTGGCAATTTGAAAGGACGACCTAACGAATTTACTCTCATCATATCACCGTCTCGTCGCTTATTCGATGAACGAAGATGTAATCCTATTTGGGATCACGAAAAACCACTCCCTATTTCATCACAAAAATATCGTAGGAACTGTAATCCAAAACGAAGATGTTTTTTTAGGGTTTCGTACGTAAAAAACGGGACCCAATTTCTAAAACTTCGCTGGCCGCTGTCCGTCCGTCCGTCTGTCATCACATTTGGCTGTCTCATGAACCGTGATAGCTAGACAGTTGAAAATGTCTCAGATGATGTATTTATTTTGCCGCTAAAACAACAAATACTAAAAACAGAGATATTTAAGTGGGACTCCCATACAACAAACGTGATTTTTTATAGATAATGGTACAGAACCCTTCCTGCGTGAGTCTGACTAGCACTTGTTTTAAACTACTGCAGTATGAGCGAACAATCAAGTAAAACTTCAAAAAACATTTAGCATTTGCCTATTAATAAAAATTTAGTTAAGTACGTACTGAATGAAGGTCGTGTATAAAAATGACCCAGACGATACTGTTTTTGATTACAAATTGAAAGTCGAGGCCGGTCGTGATACTCATTGATCGATCCCATTGAGCCAAGGTGAATTGGGATTATGGTGGCAGGAAAAGCCTTGTCTGAAGCACCACAACGTTAACAATCTATTTATAGTTTGGGGTATTTAAGGTCATAATCATCATTATTTCGTTTAAGCCAAGTGCAAGACATAAGTTTTTCCCAAGTTTTTTCAAATCAATAATATACGATATAAATTGCATTTCAATTTAAATCAATTTACTCAGTATACAGTTTTAGTACATATATTTAATTTTAGATAATTTTTTTCTTGTAAATTAATAAACGTATTGATAGGGATCAATAAATAAATATATAATGGTATCACACAGATTTTGCTAGCCCCAAATTAGGTGCGAGTAAGTTTCTTAACTTAATGACGAATACATAGATAAACACCCACGGCTCAGGACAATTTGAAAAAGGCCTTTTATAACTTGCCCTGGCCGGGGATCGAACTCAAAACCTTCGAGTGGCGGATCTACTGAATCATATCTATTTCAATAGTGGAATCGGTCCATAATATCGTATAATGTTGGCTGATTCCACCAAATGGCTGCGACATATATACAAAACGTTCCTTGACGGCTGCACTTTATTTACTTAATGCCTAAGAATTGTGTCCAGCTTTCCCCAACTACGCTAACAATGACTAATTCGTGTAAATTGCATAGCGACAGTGAAATAATGCTGTATACGAAGCTGGGTCACTTCGCGGCCGCCCCGAAATAAACGGCCCGTGACACCTTATGTTGGGCAAGGTGAAAGATGAAGGGAGCGACCTTCTACTAGCTATAATACCAAAATGATAAACTCAGATGCTAAACGGAATCATCATCATCATCATCATTTTAGACGCATTACGTCCACTGCCGGGCATAAGCCTTTCCCGAGGATTTCCAAAATGACCGGTCTAGAGCGGCCTACATCCAGCGTTAGCCAAACGGAATGCAATATAAAAATATATAGAAACATGATATTATCAAGTGACTAAACTAGCTACACCATAAAAAATGCGATCATGCGATGAACGAAAATAAAAATAAAGATTGAACGAGTGGCGCGTGATAACGTTTTCTACCACGATACAATAGTATGAATTATCGTACAAATCATAACAGAAACGCGAGTTCAAAGTTAACTAAGTAATATATTGTGAACGCAAACAAAGCATGCGATCGAAGCGACCTGCTCGTAGAACTGCGAAGCCCAACTCGGTGAAAACAAGACCAATAATTTGAATTATTCAGTGAATCCTGAATTCGCATGTGTAATTCGAATAGAAAGCTTGTGCGTGCTGTACGATGTTCCGAGACGTGACGATTTAGATAAAGTAAATAAAATCTACTTTGTGAATTATTCAGATATTTAGATGCATAAAGGTTTGTAATAAGGCGAAGAGCTTTCTGAATATAAAATGACCGCAATCAGAAAGTCATTCAGATCGCGTGCCCTGCGGAGAGCCTCTTTGCCGGAGAAAAAGCGACCGTAAAGAGTATGAATATTTTATTGCAACCCTTAAAGTGTGGTTTCTTACTAAAAACTGATAAGCTTGACATTAATTTCAAGCAAACAAATTATAAAGCTCAAATCTCTAAGTAATACAAAAACTCAAAGTGTATGAATTTGTTTGTTTGAACAGAAAAATTGTTTTATACCAACGCAATGAGAATTTTTCAAAGGAAAATGTTTTAAAAATGATTTCATTAAATTTAGCTTATAAAATTATATAAGGGAATATTTATCTGAACCGTGGCACAGAACGTCCCACGTGACGCGACGCCCACACTGGGTCGCTGCCCACACAGTACCCTTCTTAACACCCCCTCATTCTTTTATTAAAAGAAAACCTAAAGCGTATGAATTATATAAATCATGGATGAGAAGTGCTTTTACGTGACTATTTAAGGCGGACGCAGGTAAGAATGAAATATTTTTTTCTAGCGAAAAACCAAAATGGTTTGATTAGGTTACCCGTATTAATTTACAGCTATCATTATGATACGCACCATGAACCGAGATACGAGTCTAAAAAACTGTTATTCGACCGATTTTGATGTACGGGTGTGAAGCTTGGACACTGACTTTAAAGGAAGAGAACAAGCTGCTAGTGGCGGAGAGGAAAACTCTCCGTAAGATTCTGTGACCAATGCAATGGGAAGGTGGAAAATGAAAGCTGGAGAATCAGGAAGAACCAGGAAATTAAAGATCTAATGTCCCAACCAAATATCATTGGTGAAACAAAAGCAGCCAGGCTTCGCTGACTCGAACACATAGAAAGAATGGGAAAGGAACTGGCATTGTTGAGAGCCTACCTGGGTCGGCCGAATGGCCGTCGACCTGTTGGTCGCCCCAGATACAAATGGGCCGACGAGGTAAAGAAAGACCTGCGGTGCCTCGGAGTTGAGGACTGGCAGCAACGCTCACAAGACCATAAGAAATGGCGCCATCTAGTGTCGGAGGCCAAGATCCATCACTATGGGTCGCTGCGCCACCGTAGTAAGTATTATGTATGAACACAAAAAGAAAAAGAGACATAATCATAGAACAGATTTTATCTAGCAATAAATCAATTTCACTATTGAATAAACCTAATACTCACATACCTTTGAGTCTTAATGGTTCTAGAATGGGTACCCAACACCAAATTTTTAGGCATACCTGTAGACTGGAACTTAAAATGGGATAAACATATTGAGGCCACTGCCAAGAAACTTAGTTCGGCAGCATATGCTGTGAGGAGAGTCAGACGGTGTACTAACGTTGAAACTGCTAGGCTAGTATACTTTAGTTATTTTCACAGCATAATGTCATATGGCTTGCTCTTATGGGGTAAAGCGGCTAACATACATGCTATCTCTGTGCTACAAAAGAAAGCAATTCGGTCGATCTACGGACTAAAATCACGCGATTCCTTAAGAGAGTTATTTAAATCTATAAATATTCTTACTGTGACATCTCAATTTATTTACGACAATCTTCTATTTGTTAAATCTAGGTTAAATAATTTTAAGAAAAATAGTGATGTTCACAGTTATAATACTCGCAACAAAAATCAACTTCATACGCCTAAATTTCGACTTGCTAAAACTAGAAAGTCACTCTTAGGTCTAGGTATAACATTATTTAATAAACTTCCCGAAGCGATCGTTAACCTACCAATGGCAAAATTTAAAACACATGTTAAAAAAGTTTTATTGAACAATGCGTACTATACTATCAATGATTATTTAAGAGATAAAAACGCGTGGATACTTCCTAAACATTTTCCATTACACTCCACACATGAAACATAAATAGCTGCATTTTCTGTTACCATAATAAGCTTACTGTAAAAACATGTAAATGCTCTGCGATCAATAAGTGACCAACATATAATTAATATTTTCTCTTGACAAGGTCTGCGAGTTCGGGTTTTTCATGCTCACTAAAATGTCCAATCCGGTGGTGGCGTCGCTGGTCGGGTCGTTGGATTCCCTCTAATATGGTTGAGTTTAACGATGGCTGATCCGTGTGTCAACTCGTGAACGGGAGGAACTCCGGGAGGGACTGGTCAGCTCGGCTTCGCTTTTTTTTGACTACTTAATATTTTTTATTACGCAATTTATGTTTGTTTACTTATTCGCAAACATTACATGTTATAATGTGTCAACATTGTATTATATTATAAGTATTTATTAATTAAAAGACAATCATAATAATATGACAAAGCCCTTCTGGCGAGTAGGCGACCAATACTGTGAAAATGAGTTTCTTTCGGCGTTTCTTCTCAGCAGTGGTCTTTACGAAGCGCTGGTATCGTTAGCTTTTCTTTAAAAATAAATTTTAATATACTTTACACGTAACATAAATTATACTTATTGACGTGTAAAAGTGCCGGTAAAGGTCTAATTACTGAATAAACATTTGAATCTTTGAATCAATTAAGCCGCAAATAAAACCGGCCAAGTGCGAGTCGGACTCGCGCAAGATGGGTTTCGTACTATTATCTATAAAAAATCACGTTTGTTGCGTGGGAGCCCCACGTAAATATTTATTTTATTTGTTATAGCGGCAACTGTGAAGAATCGAGATAGCTAGACAGTTGGTCTAGCTATCACGATTCATGAGATACAGCCTGGTGACAGATAGACAGACGGACAGCGGAGTCTTAGTAATAGGGTCCCGATTTTACTGTGTACGAAACCCAAAAAAAGTAACATAGTAATCCCCAAATTAGGAAGTTACATACCTATAGTACATTTTGGACATTAGTTAAAAATTACATTCAAGACCCGACAGCAAATGCGATTCTTTTAGATTCAAAGATTCAAATGTTTATTCAGTAATTAGACCTTTATAGGCACTTTTACACGTCAATAAGTATAATTTATGTTACGTGTAAAGTATATTCAAATTTAATTTATTGTTAAAGAAAAGCTACCTGTACCAGCGCTTCGTAAAGACCACTGCTGAGAAGAAACGCCGAAAGAAACTCATTTTCACAGTATTGGTCGCCTACTCGCCAGAAGAGCTTTGTCTTATTATTATTATTGTCTTTTAATTAATAAATACTTATAATATAATACAATGTTGACACATTATAACATGTAATGCTTGCGAACAAGTAAACAAACATAAATTGCATAATAAAAAATATTAAGTAGTCAAAAAAACGAAGCCGAGCTGACCAATCCCTCCCGGCAGCACCCGTTCACGAGTTGACGCACGGGTCAGCCATCGTTAAACTCAACCATATTAGAGGGAATCCAACGACCCGACCAGCGACGCCACCACCGGATTGGACATTTTAGTGAGCATGAAAAACCCGAACTCGCAGACCTTGTCAAGAGAAAATATTAGTTATATGTTGGTCACCTATTGATCGCAGAGCATTTACATTTTTTTATAGCTTATTATGGTAACAGAAAATGCAGCTATTTTATGTTTCATGTGTGGAGTGTAATGGAAAATGTTTAGGAAGTATCCACGCGTTTTTATCTCTTAATTAACGCATTATTCAATAAAACCTTTTAAAATGTATTTTAAATTTTAGTCCGTAGATCGACCGAATTGCTCTCTTTTGTAGCACAGAGATAGCATGTGTATGTTAGCCACTTTACCCCATAAGGGCAAGCCATATGACATTATGCTGTGAAAATAACTAAAGTATACTAGCCTAGCAGTTTCAACGTTAGTACACCGTCTGATCTTCCTAACAGCATATGCTGCCAAACTAAGTTTCTTGGCAGTGGCCTCAATATGTTTATCCCATTTTAAGTTCCAGTCTACAGTTATGCATAAAAATTTGGTGTTGGGTACCCATTCTAGAACTTGGCCATTAAGACTAAAAGGTATGTGAGTATTGGGTTTATTCAATAGTGAAAAATAAACGCACTTAGTCTTTTGTGTGTTTAAGGCCAGATTATTAGTTGTAAACTAACTAAGTACTTGTGACATAGTATTGCTTACATCGTCATAGTTTGTGCATTTTCTGTCAACCTTAAAAAGTAAAGATGTGTCGTCAGCAAACAATACTACTTCACACAACTTTCCTGCAAGACAAGGGAGGTCATTAATATAAATCAAAATAAAAATGGACCAATTATTGAACCCTGAGGCACACCCGTGCTCACTGGTGCACTACTCGTATTTGAGGATACTCTGTTGATTTCTCCTTTGAGTTCTATTATCAAGATAAGATGAAATTACAAGAGAGTGCAGTATCAGTAACGCCATAAAAATTTAGTTTATTTTTTAATATTATATGATCGACAAAGTCGAATGCTTTCGACCGATCGCAAAAGATGCCTATATCGTCTTGTCGATTCTCCCAGGCTTCGTAAATAATAATTTGAACTAAGGTCGCTGCTGCATTAGTGGTAGAGCGCCCTTTTTTAAATCTATATTGGCGACAGTGACGTAATTTATTAATATTAAAATACGATACCAGCTGGTTTAATATAATTTTTTCAAATATTTTACTTAAAGCCGTTAATATTGAAATTGGTCTATAATTGTTCGGATCATCTTTGGATCCCTGTTTAAACAGTGGTAAAGCTTTACTCACTTTCATTAAGTCATGGAATACACCTTCTGAAGTAAATTTATTAAATATTAAAGTTAAGTGAGGAGCAATCAGGTCGATAATACTGCTCAAAACGGAAACCGAAATACCCTATAGGTCCTCATTGTTTTATTATTAAGAGCCTTGTAAGCTGAGATAATGTCATATGGAGTTATGCTAGAAAAGGTAAAAGTTGTTTGGGCGTAGATGAATTACTTTTCAATAGTTCATCGGCGGCGTACGGACATGAAAGCAATGACTGGATGATATCTTTGGAAATGTTAGCAAAAAAAGTATTGAATTCATTGGCTACTTCGATATCCGAGTCAGCGGTTTTATCTCCAATTTTCAATGTGAATGTTAAATCCCTAGTATTGGTATTTCCTGTCTCATTATTAATAATTGACCATGTTGTCTTAACTTTATCTTAAGAATTTTTAATTTTGTTCGTTAGATGTACAGTTAGTGCAGCCAAACACACCTTTTTGAACAATTTTGAATATTTTTTAACATATGCCAAAAATCCGCATTCAAATAATATATTTTTTCACCATATAGTTCATATAATTTCCTCCTACTAGTATAAATACCTTTAGTAGCCCAATCACAAAATTTAGGTTTATTATCAGCATTAAGAGTTTTCAATGGGAAGCTTTTGCTAAACTCTCCTTCCACCGTGTCAAAAATATTTATGTAATGGTCGTTAGGGTTTGCAATAAAATCTAATCTAGGTAAATTATTTTGTATACATTCCCGAAAATGCACTCTACATCTGCAGCTCGGCTTCGTTATTGGTAGCAATAGGCCTGCAAGTGATAGGTCGTGGGGTGTGATCTTTTGGAGATACAAGTGATACTTGTTGGCCGAGGTGGTCAGAGCCAAGACAATCAAAGATTTTTTTATCAATGACCGGGCAATCACGAAAAATATTATCAATGCACTTGGCAGATATTTCAGTTATTCGAGTGGGCTCAAAGAATGTAAACCTCAAATTGAATGAATTAAATAAGTTAATGAAACTAATACTTTCTGTGTCCGAAACTAAAATATCTACATTAAAGTCGCCACATACAATAATATGTTTATTTTGAGAGCTAACTCATGTTAGGACGTTTTCCATAACGTTTTCAAAAGTGTTATAACAAGCTGAAGGACAAATAATTATATATTTATCTAACTCCACACATGATAGTTCAATGTTACATTCAAGAGACAACCCTACTATGTCTTTTCTTTCTTTGAATTTAATATTATTATTTAAAAGAATGAAGGAACCTCCATGTTCTATATTTTCTCTTATATATGCACTACCTACCGCAAATTTATTTGGAAACACTAATTGATTATCATTTTGGAAAACGTGACACAAAAAATATCAACATTGTTATTTTCTAGGATCAGGCAAGTTTTTAGATATTCGCTGGTGAGGCCCTGTATGTTCTGATGCACAAAATTAATGTTAGAGGACTTCACCATTGTCTTTTTATCTAATTTTTTAAGTTTTTAGTACTTGTACTAATGTTGGTCGAGTCTATAAGATACTGCGTTATATTACTTATAACGGGTTTAAAAATATGATATGCTAACAATTTAGCAAACAAATGACATAATTTTTTTTGTGATGCCACACCAAGTTACACAGATAGATATTCAACATATGAATATGCTTGTTCATATAAATATTATTAAGATAGGGAAAAAGACAAATCACTATCTTGCCTACACCCAACTCCTCTTTACCTGAGAGAACTTTAATACAAGAAAGTATATTGTCACAAGTTACATTTAAACTATTTCCTACAGCTAAAATTAAGGTCATATTACAGTCATATTTTTCAGATTTTAATTTTGACACTTCTGGCTAATATGTGCCCCTGGCATGCATATATTGGTACCATTTTGATTAGTGTAATTTGACAAAATAGGGCCCATATTTACTCCAAGATTGTCCGAGAAGATAATAGTTCTAGGGGTCTTGCAGTCAGTGGAGCCTGACCTAACCAAAGAACTGTTTTCAACAACTGAATGTGTTGTGACTGGAGGAGCCTGTAAAAGGTGGAGTCTCCAGTGGCAACACACTCAAAAAGTTGGTAGAGGCAATCAGAACTGGTGCCTCCCCACCGGGGTCAGAATAAGAGAATCGCGTTTCTAACACACTGTGCCCGAGCAACCTTCGACTAACTTTTGTAATGTGACTGGATATTCAGCAATGACTTTACTCGATAAGTTATATTTGTAGGGTATAAACAATTTTATTTTTTAACTATTCTAACTCATCATTATTACGCTCTATAGTATCTTGACATGATGATAATTGTGTTCTTAAGTCTTAATTTTGCTGCGTAGTTGGTAAAGTTTTTCCTAATTTTTGCCTTGCATTTTCAGATTTTTTTATAAATTTATTAATTCTAGTGTATTTTTTAATTTTATTTGAGCCAATAATTGATTTCCGCTTATTATTTTTAGGAGTGGGCGTGTTAGTAAGATCTACTGTAATTAAATTGTTCTCTAAAGTGACATTTTCATCGCCAGCACGGCAAGATGAGCACCTTGGGAAGATTTATCTTCCCAAGGTGCTATTTTATACTTATACAATATGTAACAAAAACCCTGTCCGATCTTTGTGGGAGCAACTCAGACCGTCAATATAAACAACTTTTCCTATTGGACCAATGCTTGAATATCGAAAAAAAATCGACATTTTCATACAAATTGCCGGGCCGGCCGAAACACTTTTGTGTGAAAATGTCAAACATTGATCTTATAGGAAAAGTTGTTCATATTGACGGTCTGAGTTGCACCTACAAGGATCGGACAGGGCTTTTGTTACATATTGTATAAACCCTGTGCTCTATCTAACTCAAGGTGCTACGTAAATTTTCTGGAAAGAACACGAGTAAATTGCAAGAAAACGTTGAAAGTTATGTAAATCCTTCGTTTCCAAGGTTGTACTCCCGGAGTGCCGCAATGCGTTACTCCTCTCTCGATAAATCACCTCAAGGTCAAGTTAACGAGATATCTCTAGGGCTGCGCCCTTCATGTGCGAAACATTGCGTGGAATTGATAAGGAACTCTTGTGATACTGCTATTTATGTATGAGCACAGAATTAATATGGTACGAGTATGTTTTTATCGGACTCTGATTCTTGTTAAATAGCATAGCATGTGCACTATATTTGCTTGCATGAGTCAATGGTGGATAAGATTGTTAAAGGAACTAGCTTAGTGTTTATAGATTCGCGAAATTTCCATTTATACTCGTAACTTGCTATATCTATCAATTTATGATTTTATTATATTATGAATTATAATTCATTTGACATTACATTATACAATTAATACAAATTGAATCAATAAAGATTGTAAAAGTTTAACTGCTTATGTTTTATTTTTATGGCTCAAAGCAAATCATTTAACGCGTATCTAAGTAAACAAATACAACAATAAGTTGAAAATATAACTCGATTGCACGTCATTGAATTCACACACATTACTACGAATATTTGATAGAGGTTCCTTAAAGTCACCTTCAGAGAACATGCCTTGTCCAATGTCAAGCACAGCTGGGGTCGAGGCTCCAGGCCTTGGCCTCGGGTGCGTGAGGGATGACGTCGCGATGACGTCATCGCTTTCGCCATGGTCATGCGCCCTGGGCCTCAGCCACAGACAATGCGTCGCCAAAGAGCCGAATAAGTTTGACCTTCTACACTTCATTTCCTTTGCCTTTTCATGTGGCCTCAGAAATGCATGGAGTAAAAGGTATCTATAATGATGTCAAAATGCCAGCTTTTTTTTTTGTTCGTATATTTGCTCTCAATCATTAGATCTTTCTTTTTACAGAAAAAGCTAGTGTTTCTGGGTTTTGTTTTTATTTCAGTCATAGCTGAACTTTTGCTGCGTAAAATCGCTGCGTAGAAACAAACACGTACTTAGTTAGATTTGCGTCGAAACATTCCAAACGTACACAGACTGAAAACAGTTTCCAATAAATTGCGTTGCAAAAGCAAACTAGGTCATAATATCAGAAAAACATAGTGGTTACGAAAATAACTCATTCATAACATCATGAAATTATGATCCTAGTCACAGAATACAATATAGTAAAGTCCTAGTAAAAATAGAGGTTTGCAGAAACCTTACTTGTACTGCTCTATATTTACCCTTCTCCTACGTAATAAGAAGCCTTTTAATATGGATAAGATAATCGCGTATAAGGATATTTTTAGCTTCCAAATCTAATAATTCAATATAAGTTTTTGCACCCTTGCACGCAAATTTTAGTAAAACTGACAGCATAAACAACCTAAATAGGGACATTGACTACCCTGACGTTTCTTCAATGCCGGTCTGGAAGAAAATAATAAACTTAGAATATCTGGTTTTCAGGTACAATCACTGCATCCCGCTCAGATCGTAAAAGCCGATTAAGTGAATGGGCGAAAATGCGAATCATGTTTATCAGGCGATGTGGCTATCATCCCATCACTATTTTGATGTTATTTCTAGTTTTTTGCACTCCATCACACTCAAAATGATCTTTGGGGTGTGGCGCTCCGACGCGGTACCACAGTGCTTAACTGATTTTATTATTATATGATAAATCTGTACATACAATGTACGTAGTTGTACGACAAAAGTTAAAAATTGTACGTTATGTATTTATTAGAAAAAAAATAGCTGGTCGTGGTACCGCCAATGAGCGTGCTTTCCCGCGGTACCACACACACTATATAATAAGGTTAGGATTGGTTAATGAAAAAAAATTTACGTTAATTGTTCATTTTCATTTCCAGTTTAATTCTTGTAAATATCTTACATTTATATATTTTCTTTACAATTACAAAGTAAGTAAATCATTAAATAAATATACGGTTGACCCCCTTTTATGATTTAATACAACTATCACTATTATGCTTTTGTATATATTATGTAATTGTCCCGATATATTTATTCATTATGTATTTATTTATAATATCTTATACAGAACCCGTTATAGTACAAAGTATTCAAGCGTTTTATTAAATATATTTACTAAAAAAATATATCAAAGATCCTGTAATCTACAAGCAATGAACAATATCTATATATATTATATAAAAGAAGAAACTGACTGACTGACTGACATATCAACGCACAGCCCAAACCGCTGGGTCTAAAGGCTCCAAATTTGGCACATAGGTTCCTTATGAGGTCTAGGGGTGCACTAAGAAAGGATTTTTCAAAATTCACCCCCTAAGGGGGTGAAACGGGGGTCCAAAATTTGTATGGACAAGCAGGATTAGTTTGACCATTTTATTTGAAACTTCGCATGAGTACTCCCTGCGGTAAATAAGTAAAAACGTGTTTCAGGATTTTTCAAAATTCATCCCCTAACGGGGGTAACGGGGGTCCAAAGTTTTTATAGAGAAACAAAGTTAGTTTGACCATTTTATTCGAAACTTCGCAAAAGTATTCCCGGCTCTAAATAAGTAATAAACATTTCAGGATTTTTTAAATTTATCCCCTAAAGGGGTGAAACGGAGGTCAAAGGTTGTATGGAGAAAAAAGATTAGTTTCACCATTTTATTCGAAACTTTGCAAGAGTACTCCCGGCGGTAAATAAGTTACAAATTAGAAAATGAAAAAAAAAATTTAAACCTTACTTTGTTGTATATCCAATGAAAGGGCTCATTGTGAGGATCTCAAATATATTTCTTTTTATAGTTGTAAAATAAGTAGTTTAGATTTTATTTATGATAGAAAACAAAAATTGATCTCTGAAACTACCAAGGTTATTCACAAAATAGTTTAAAGGTCTTTCTAGACATTGATACCAATCAAATTTTTAATTATCACCATATTTAGTTTTAAACAATTTATTTCAAATGAGGGCGCCACTTTAGCTACCACTTCGTCTTAAATTTGATCCACTTCCCGGTTTCCGATTGAGCTGAAATTTTGCACCCATACGTATATCGTGTGACAATGCAATATTATGATGCAGATCAGTTGCAGCTGATCTGATGATGGAGTTGGAAGGTGGCCATAGGAAATCTGTAATGAAAAGACGCAACCCCATCGAGTTTGCGCTCGCTTGATTCGTCTTGAGGAGCACTGAAGATAAAAGCTTGTTTTAAAATATTCTTTTAAATAATGACTTGTGTAATGGGACAGATAGAGCCCAGGGCCAGGCCTGTTTCACTCCCCATTAAGGTATCTAAAATATACCTACATCATGACTAAGCGCGCGTGGAGACCACTCCGGAGGGGAAAATTCAGTAACATGAATCGTTTGTCAGAGTAATAAGAATGAAATTGGCTTACAATTTATGTCTAAGTATCTAACAAAGAGGTAAGAAGTTCAGACGCGAGCTAAATTAAACCATACTGCTAACTGCATTAAGTAGATATTTCTTTGAATTTCTTTTCTGGGTAAGACTTCTATACGTGAGTACTAGTACTGTGCCAGGGCATGGAGTCTGTCTGCCCCACCACGTGATGTGGTAGTGTATCTGTTACCCAGACGTGCGATTTTTACACGATAAATTTTATGTCGGGATATTAGTTAGGTTTTTACACTGGTTGTCAGAACTGTGAGTTGGTATTAAAACCAGTTGTCACACCAAAATCGATGTTTCGATATCATATTGCGATGAAACGAATTGAAACCGTTAAATATTATTAATTTTCATCCGTATGAGCGATAACAAGCTTCACGTTTCATCATGAAATACCGCATCGCATATATAAGGTCCATGTCATAACAAGGGTTACCGACTGTCATACTGAACTCCGACTTTTAAAATATCGATGTACGGAACTTCGAAAATTTCTGTATGAAACTTCGAAATTTGCTATGAACAAACTTTCGAAGTTCTGTACATCGATATTTTAAAAGTCGGAGATCAGTATGACAGTCAGGGTTACCAGGTCAGAAATTATAAAACGCAACTAAGAATTATTTATTGTCACGTGCTTTTTTTTTATTGGAATCCTCCTGTGGTTCAGCCAGTCCGCACTTGCCACATCATCGTAACCTCGACGATCCAACTCTCTCCAGGTATATTTATGGACTCTCAGACGGAGTGACCGGATGACTAGATTTTTAGATGTTATCTAAATAAACTCACAAATAACTACAAAAATAAACTAGCTCTTTAGCCTAGCAAGCAAGATCAAGGCTTTTTAAAACTCAATTGCGTTGTAGAATTTCAATGTTTTATGGTATTATACCTGAGTCTTTTGCCTGAATAAATATAATATTAGTAAACACATATCTGGTTATAATTCTAGCATTCTATTTTATCAATTAAGCCAGAAAAGGAAATGAGAAAACAAAATACATCCACAGTTATGTTATCAAAAGGAATAAACAATGATTTACATGTTATTGTTAGTTATTTAATATGTTAAGATCAAAATTCATCGAATGCTGGAAGATAAAATTGGAGAAAGAAACTAAATCAATCCTTAAAAGATAATTAACGAACAAAATGAATCCAAGCTTGGATTCATTTTGTTCGTTAATTATATCTTTTAAGGATTGATTCAGTTTCTTTCTCCAACTTTATCTTCTAGCATTGGATGAATTTTGATACAGGTGGAGCAAGATGCCGATCTAATCACACTTATAAGTCATCTTACAACAAAACCTAAAATACAGCCAAAATCCATTGACTTCCTAGACAACTAGTAAAAAAGGCAGACAATTATTTTGAGGGGCAGTACCGAGGTCAACGATTGAAGGAATGCGACCGAACCTTAACACTGAGGTCAGTTTGAAGCATTTTCTCGACACTTGTAGAATAATACTTCAGAAATCAGCAAGCGAGGAACACAAGACTCAAACGTTATGCAAGTTTCTTCAGACGATAAATAGAAGATTTATTGGAACATTGCATGGTTTTAAATAAAAAAATTCTAAGGTTGCCAAATTATATTTGCATCCATAGAATGAAGAAACAATACTCAAAACATCCGCATTCTAAAGATAGTGAAACGGAACAGATTTTATTTCTTGGAAGACATTTAGCTCGCAGTCATTATCATTAGGATGGAGAAATCATGTCTTCCTTTGAACCGTCTGCAATATGACGTTGACAGCAAGCAAATTACCTTTAAGTGGCTGTAACGTTATACCACCGATCATGCCATCGAACTTTGACTTTCTTTTGGCAGGTTTATCTTATTCGATGTCGAACGAAGCTTGGCGTTAATCCAAGCGAATGTAATAAATAGCAATCTAGCCATTATATACTAAGCGATCGTGACGGAAATAGTGCAATTTCACGTAAAATCGTCCCGTCTCGAAAGAAATTAACTGCTCCGTTTCAATTTATAGACGGGATGCCTCGTCCATGACGCATGTAGTATGCATTCCAGTGCGAAAACGATTTTCGTGGCGCCACTGGAAGATGTATATTTATTTCCAGCACGTGCCACTGTTGTGACGAACCAAATAAAGTTATTACTCGATGAGGAATAACGTAGGCGTTGTGTTGACAAATGCTAATTAAATATAACCTACCAAACAAAGCCAGGCGAGTAAAAAAAAAATTAAAAGCCCAATAAATAATGTGAAAAATATGTAACCATTGAGAGCTGTGAAAAATCGGATGCGTAAGTCACTAAGCAACTGTTGGCTAACAATAATGCCGGTTGATAACCTTGCATTCGTGATAACTGCACCGGTATCGGTAAAAATACTCGAGTTGCTAGCCTACTGCGAGCTGACGTTACACTGCACTTGTCTGCATCAGCTTATGCAGAAAATGTCTATGAGGCTTTATGCATCAGGTGACATTCTGCAAAGACTCCTGAGGCTAAACACGTTTGAAATAATTTTACACTGTAATGCAACGTCTCTATTTTAATGTGTATGAATAAATTCTTTGTTTATTTTTTGTAGTGTTGTTAATCGTGAAAGTTCATCATCATCATCAGGTCTTTTAGTGGACTAGCACGACCCTCTCTAAATAAAAGTTAAGCACAAACAATATCTCGTGCTATGATATGACTGAATTCCTAGTGAGAGTTGATGTCAGACAGGCGTAAAATGCAGGACTTTCTACATTTACCATCCCTTGAAGAAGTAGGGGAATCTGTATTCCTCTTCCCAGCTTATTTAAAAATTCAATGCACAGAACTGAGATTAAGGACATTAATTGACAATATGCAGCATTACATTGCATCTCACGCATCTACATATGTTGTCGATGTCGGTGTGTATTCTTGGACAAACATGACAGGAATCCAATGTCACATACATATATGTTTCTCACACGATATCGGTCAAGTATTCGGAGTTAAATAGATAACATAAGTTCGGAGTTAAATAGATATCGCTAAAACAATGACAACACATATCAAGTGAGTATTTTGTAAATAAGGCGATGGCACTTTCGTCGCGTCGCGGCAGATGTTACTAGAATGAATGAACATCGGTACCTGCCAAAACCGATCGACGTTCGCGTCAGTATGCTCAATCCTATTATAATGATATACTATTGTTATTTATTGGCATTATAGTGTAGAAAATCAATAAATTAGGCAGTTTGTCAAGTTGGAGTGTTAGGAATTCATTATTGAAATGCGCAACAATTCCTTGGTCCATTACAATTTTAGGGGAAGTCAGCTCAAAGCGGCAATCGGAGGCAAAGCGGTTTTGTTTGATTATACGAGTATTTTAAATGTTCGCATAGTTCAACCGCGCCGGTCCTCCGGCGGTGTTGTTCCCTCGCTCGTCCAATGACGAAATTCAGTGGGACGCCAGTTTTGCTAAAATAATACAAGATATTTGGAAACTTTTTTGGTTAGACCCATCTACGTTTTTGTAATTGAATTATTTTCATCGTGTTTAATGTTATTTTTGCAGTGTTTTTAAACTCTAATTTCGAAGTAGATAGTGATCTCAGACTCAGAAACTAATTCCGGTGCAATGAATTTGAAAATCTGGCCGCATTTCTTGTTATATTCTCTTCACTATTTTCTCTCGTTTTAGAAATATTTCATTATTTGATATTTGATGAGATGGATGATATGATAATAAGCACGTTTTTTTGGTTAAATCCCTGAAGAGTTTGACAAATGAAATCTTAACGGGCACAGCAGACTTATCAACTCGTAAACGAAACGTATCAACTCAGGCAGTTTAGTACTCTTTGTATGCAACTCCGTACTGCAACGCACACTATTCGGATTCGAAACGTAATCGCCTCGCCTCGGGACCAGCTCACGAACCGTTAAGCGGGTCGGTCAACTTACTGGTTGGATCTCACTTGTCAGGACGGAACAGCTCTTTTCTGTACTGCTATCCTTTTCTGTCGCTCAGAACCGTCATTTGCCAAAGCGAGAGAGAGCGAACGGATCGCTATAGATTTTTTTATGTATAAACCATAGACAGCAACCATCATCACGTTATGTTTTCCTCTATTTTGGATGACATTATTATCGTGGATTCAGGCATGAAGTACTAAAATAAATACTCAGCAAGTGTTTACATAAGAAACATCAATAAAAGGAAATTTCCAACGCGATAAGACGATATCTACTTTTCCCATTCCCCTGCTCAAATATTACGTTTGTTACATCACTTTTTATTTATAGCTTGCTTATATATGGAAAAAGATTAAGGATTTTATAAATAGAGGTGACTATGGAATGCAAATACATATAAATACTGTGTAGCGCCCTGAACAGAAGTAAGGTCTGAAGAATACATGAATAATTGGGCAAACTCCCAGCGGTCCAAAAACCTGTTCTGTAAGTAGAGCCACATAATTAATATAGAGGTAGGTATTACATAAAGAACGGAATCTCCTAAAGTAAGGTAACCGCGCAATAAGCGTTTCCGTTCTCCGTCCTCGTACCGGTTCCCCGTTCTCGCCTTCTCGAGGCGGCTGCAGGCGCCTGCAGCTGCCCGCTAACATCCTGCACAAGGCGAGAACGGGAAACGGGAAAGCAGATTGCGCGGGACCTTAGAGATTCCATTCTGTATGTAATACAACGAATTTTAAGTTTATATTTCCATATTGGTTGTTTAAATTTACATTAATTAGAATACCTATATTAATTTGTAGTGCGACAAAACCGTACTATAGACGTTCAGGGAAATATACCTAATGAACCGACTGGACCTTCCGGTAATAGGACCTAACGCGCCGAAAGGCTTTCTAAATTGTTTACCATAACCAAACAACAAACAATACGAAACTATTTTAAGGGTAAATTCAGTCCATAATACTGAACAACTTTTTTCAAGAAACATGTAAGTATGAAGATATGAAAATAATTTTAAATTTTTTATACAAACTTGGATCAGCTGGTCGTTCAACTTGATGTGTACTACTATGTCAAAAATTTATTTTCATACTTCGACATATATTCCTTGGGGAAAGTTTGTTGAGTATCATGGACTGAAACCACTTTAAAATAGT
Organism: Acrobasis suavella; assembly: GCA_943193695.1. Taxonomy (NCBI): domain Eukaryota; kingdom Metazoa; phylum Arthropoda; class Insecta; order Lepidoptera; family Pyralidae; genus Acrobasis; species Acrobasis suavella. The sequence continues at coordinate 6,392,206 of OW971937.1, read as the reverse complement.
TTCAGTATAGGCATTTTGTTAGACTCTGTCTGACTGGCGGCACATTTCGCAGGGCAGCAAATTTGAGGCCAATTGCACTCCTCCCCTTTCGCGGCAATCGAGAAGGTAGAAGAGTGCTTTTATTATGATATTTCATAGAACGCAGCTTAAGAGCGACAAAATATGAATGGCCTACTGGCGTCAAATGTGTAAATCCGCGACTGCTTAGATGCTAAAACGAACTACAGACGAGTCATCCTAACAGAACGGTCTCACTGATGATTATGAGATATTGGTATCTAATTCAGAAAAATACCTTAGAACATTTGAACGATTTACTAAAGAAAACAAAATATAAAGTTGTGTGGCCGATGTTTCGTGTCTCTTAATTTACAGTATTTTTTAAATTGAAGCTTATTGACGCCATTAGTTCAATGTCTCTTCAATTATTATCTATTCCAACAAAAAGGAATAAGAGGTTTTAAGCCCACTTCACTTCACACACGTGATAGCACAATCATTGTAGTCTAGATCTATCTGGAACTACCATACGTCTGCGGAAGATTGCCTACAGTACATTTTTAAATGTGCATGCACGCTCTTTTAATTTTATTCTGAAAAATAATAACAAGTCTCTAATAATTTTTGTATATTTAATAGGTGCCCATTAAAAATATACAAAAATTTTTAGAGATTAAATTTGGCATTTGCTCAGCAATGAGATCCGTGAAGAATAAAAATAAATAATAAGAAAGTAGATTACCTACTAATTACCTAGTTATTTTGTTTATATATTAACACTCTTATTCATAAAAAATACAAACGTTTGCTAAACCTTTTTTAGTTAAAATATGTTTTGTCCCTTTCACTCTTTTTAAAATTTTACTTTGAATAGCGAGACAAACCATATTTTAACTATAACAGGTTTAGCAACCGATTGCATTTTTTTATGAATAAAGGGGTAAGTCTTTTATTTATAAATACAGACATGTATATTATCACGTCTTTATGCCTTAGGTACAGGGTACACAGAACCTAAAGCCGTAAAAGCCAAAGGCCACGTTTATTGTGATGGTGGGCGTGAACGAAGACAAAAACAGTTTTTCAAATAGTGACAGGTTTCTAGCCGCATCGCGTGTTAACATGATTCGCATTTTCGCCCATTCCCTCGATCGGCTTTTACGATCTGCGCGGGAAGAAAAGCAGCTGGAACATTCTAAGTGTTTTCATTTCTCCCAGACCAGCATGCAGATTTATAAAATAAAGCCCCGCGGTGTCACCCGCGGTATATATGAAAAGTAGGCCATTTGTTAATCCAGGGTGTCAGCTTCCTGCATACCAAATTTGATAAAAATTGATCCAGTCGTATGCGCGTGAACAAACAAACTTACACACACACACACACACACACAGTCACAAACCTTTATAATATAAGTGTAATTCTCACTAACTAAAAAAACATCACGTCTTTTATCGGATATTAACAAATCAACCTTTAATATACCTAGCTATACTACTAAACATTAGAATGTTTCTTAAAACTGAAGACAGAATAATGCATTCATGGATGAAATCACGAAGCTCCATTTGATACTTTGAAAATATTGATGATCTTTGTGATTATAAAAATAGCGATATTGAAAATTGTTTGTTGTGGACAATATCTCGAATAGTTATTTCATAATCTCCAATTTAATTTAGCTACAATATTTAAACCAATACTCTTCCCTATACGTTTTTTACGCAATCGGAACCAAGCCAGTCCCTTTTACGTAACCAGTATTCTTCAATTATCTCTCATTTCTAGCAGCCGTATACACGTATGTCGTGTATGCCTATTATTTCTCGATGGTGCAATCCAATTACAAAAAGACTTATGCAATGATGACGCGACGTGAAGAATTCTGGTATGATGCCCGGTTGAAAGTTCCTTGATAAGAGTGATCCGCCACCATCATGACATGACAGAGGTTTCCAAACCACGAGTTCGCAAGAAGTAAATGATGTCATGTATATTTTGATGCAAAACGAAAATAAGGATAGAATATCAAAAATAAAATGATAAAACGATTAAACATTTAGCAGGTAAAGTATATGTTTTACCAAACTAATAAACACGGCAGTTCATTATGGTCTCTATCTTCGAATAACTTTACGATATTCTTATTTCAAAAATGTATTGTATTCACACTGGAAATTTAATATTAAAACTATTCTTTATTTATAGAACAAGTTTATTTGCTAGACAAATTTAAAAAAAACCCCGACGAAATCATCCAAGTGATTAGTGGCGGAACTACATATTTTAACAGAAAAGACACACATACAGACAGACAGAAATTTTTAGAGTCAATCTTAAAATAACCCTCTTTTTTTATCGGAGGTTATGAATTAGTTCAAAATTTGAACAGCACCATCTATCGGTGACCAAAAAAACTAATTTTTAAGGATATTCCAAATCCATCGAAATTCTTAATTAATAGCGTGCACAAATGCACAGACAAACATAACAATTCTTCTAAAAAAACTGAAAAAGATGTTTCATGTATTTAATGCAAACCCAAAAGCATAGTGGGCAGTACTTTTCTCCTTATAGCAGCGGTAAAATCGTCATTATAGCAGGTATTTTTCTGGAAATTGAAATCAAAGAGATGCATTTTCTGTGTGTTGATTATTTCCCATGTTTCGGGATAAAAGTATGCTTTGTGTTACAGGTATAAGCTACCTATATGCCAAACGTCATTCCAATTAGTTAAGTCGTTTTGGCATGAAAGCGAAGCAAACATCCATACCTCCTTTAAACTTTCGCATTTATAATATTCGTAGGAGAGGAAAAAGCCCTACAGGACTTGTGCCTAGCAACGATGTAAAAACCATAATGTAAGGAGTTTGTTACCAGCAGCTATTATTCACGGACGACGATTACTGGTGACGTAACCTAAAAGACATACAAGCACTACGCAACCGTGGAAAAACACTAACCACTTACTTGCAAAATACTCGAGGGAGTTTGTTGTAGCTACTTTGCTAATTACACCTTGATGCATGTGTCTATCTGAGTGTTTTACTGCGATAGATATCGAAGTTAACTAAGTATTGTCGACTTAAGACAGGAGTTTGATGAAATGACGAAATAAAATAACGCGATTGCACTAATCTCAGAATGTCGTAAATTCAGCTTCTTTATATGAGAAGCGTTACTTAGAACTAGTGATGTGCCGCCGAGAAATTCTCTGTTCTCGGAAATTGCTTTCCTTGAAAATTTCTGGACCTTTTCAACATTTCTCGATAATTTTGGCTGAAATAATTCTTGCGAAAAGTTCTCGGAAATTATCCAGACCGTTTCGGAAATTTCTCGAAATTTTCAAGAACGGCACAGTATACTTATAACTGTAGTATTTCTTGTGTAAGGTCTGTGAGCACTATAAAATAAAAAGGTTTCTGATTTGTCCCCTAAGCAGAATGAATAGATTATAGATAAAATCCTTTGTGATAACATGTCTGTCAATCAATCTCAGAAAAAAAAGCCAGAACCAAAGGCTCTGTCAAGAGCCTTTGGTTCTGGCTTTTTCTTCCCCACTTCGCACGGTCTTGGGCATCCTTTATCCTAAGGTAATCGTTTACATGCGTATCAGTTTTGAGAATAAAAATGCTGGAAAGCGTACCTCGGACTCCGAAACGGCAGAGCTGAGGATGTAACAGGGAACACACCAAGATAAAGACCTAACCTACCTGGATAATTAATTAAAAGGGAAATCGTCCATACAAAATCAGTTATTTCTCGAAGAGTATTACAAAACCTAACGTAACACTATTTCGTGAAAAATCGCCGTCAGTGATTAATCTTTATGGTTGGCTAAACTCAAATGGGTTCTAACAATGGGCAAGTTGGTCGCGGCATTGATGAGATGAGATAGCCGGTTTGTCGCCTTCAACAGGGCTGACACTATAATGTCTTAAGTCCCAACGCGTAACTAGCTGACTTAGATTCAAAAGACGCATTTTCTATTTACGTGAATCTGTACTAATTCTTGAGAATCTCAAGGTATGAAGGAGGGAACGATCGTCATCGTAATAAATTCAATTAATTGCAACCTGTCTTATTCCTAGCGAATCTGACAACCGTGAGAACTAGGCTAGGCTGGACTATAAGTAGTCCGCTCATGATCCGGGGCTGTCATCGTCATGCTCGCCTATTCCCTGTTTTCGATTTGCTTTGTATGTCTTACATCATTGCTTTCTGTCGTTTACATTTATTACTAACTAGTCCCTTATTCGTTATTTATACCTTTAAAAGGAACAATTTTCTTAGCAATCCACGATGTATCTTTAATTTTGAAGACAACCCTGCCGGCTGAATCGTGGTCATTCGTTTGTATAATCGTAAAAACTACTGTTATGAAACTAGTTCTTCATTGAAGCCAATCAGCTTGTACATAAGTGGCTGTTCCTATCACATCAACGTCAATAGAGACGGATGGATATTGGAAGGTGATAGTGTAATTACTGCTAAAACAATTAAAGGATCCTGTTGGAGCTGAATCTTATTATAATACGGTCTTCTAAACTAACTTAGTTGATGAAATATAAAATAGTACCTAGCACGAACCTAATAATATTTTTATGTACCTAAAGGTAGCTTTAAGTCAATAGGGCTTTTCAAAAACAACTATATAACTTAAACATTAATCACGCCTCTTTTTTAATTAAATTATAGAAATATTACGTATTACAGGACTCGCCGCGATTAATATAATTTTTTGCCAGATATTTCGACGACCTCATGGTCGCTGGCAGACTCATCTGGCTAAAAATGATATTAATCGCGGTAAGTCCCGTCATACTAATGACAGTCATTGCGATAGCGAAACTCTAAAACCATACAATATTTTTGTTTTATTACAATTATAAAAGCACAAATTATTAGTACAGATTACAATAATTAGTACAGATTTGATGAACAACATTATAATAGTGAAATCAATGCATTCCATAGGTTATTAAAATAAAATCAATGAAATCCCAATTGGCACTACAGCATTATTACCACATGTAGGTATTAGTTAGTTAAGAATAACAACTTTGTTTTATTAGTAAACAGGACTGCAGTGCAGCTATCTGCTAGTCTAGTGTGTAAAGTAACACAAAGTATGTTTTTATATTACGCTTTTGATATTTCGCACGAATAGAAATAAACATCTTGTTGAAATTTTATCTTCATAAACAACATTACGACCAGAAGCAGTAAAAGCTTCATCCGGAAAGCAGAAGGAAAAATATCTGCCAAAAACATAAAAACGAACAAGCGTCCAAACACATAATTGCGTAAGTTAAAAGGTAAACAATTAATTGAAACGTAAGGCAACGACGATCAGCTCTATCAAAAACCACTTTGTATAAAACTCTTTATTGATACGGAAGCTCAGTTGACAAAGCGAAGTTTTTCCTATGAGTTTTTCTGTTTCAAGAAACGATGCAGCACGTTTATACATAAGGTAGTAGTATGACATTGAAATAGAAGGACATTATCGAACGACTGTCATGCTATTTTCTGGAGATAAGATCTGTCTAACTAAATTCTAAAATTTTAATTTAAAAGTTACTTCATAGTATGCAAGGAAAATATACAAATAAAATTCCATGTATTTCAAATTGAAGAAACGAAAGTTGTAACTTAAGGTATTATATTATATTTAAAAATCTTTGGGGGCGTCGTATGTAAAGCAGTTGACTTTCTGTGGCTGATATGATGACTATACATCTGCAGGTAGGTACTCTATGAACTGCAGAACACTGGCTAGTGTCTTCAACTTGACGGCTTGACGCGACTGATTATGATAATAATAATAATGTTCTTTTGTGCACAATAGAGAAGAAATTGCAAGCATTAAAATTAGTAGATTTTAATGCTTGCAATTTCTTCTCTATTATGCATACATATTTGCTGTGCCAAAACAGTCAACAGAAATTAGCAATTCACATTTCAGAAAATGCGACCACTGAATAGCGAGCGACGCGATCTATTTGATTTAACCACAGCTATTTAGACAGATGCGACGAACAATGCTTTGTTCTAGCTGCAAACACCACGTTCTCATCAAAGCCAGACTAATTAGCAGTCACATCTCGGCTTTTAATGATAATTCTCATGAGCTGTGTTGCTGATATTACGTCATCCGTCAATAAAAAGTCCGCAACTAGCCAGACTGTCGCCTTTGTAGCTTCAAACTTGTTAAGGTCAAATACATTGTATTATTGCTTGACTCAATATTATTTTTCGTGTTCAAAATATTTGCTAGTCTTAATGCTTGCGAAGCTGTCCTCGTTTCCCTGTAGATAAAATTTATGCCAACATTTATAAACAAAGCTTAGGAGAGTACAAGTAGCGAACTACGTAGTGATTTTCTCTGGTAGGATGGTAAAATCCAGTGTACGCTTGCACATGAGAATACCTATATAATAAAGCCATCTCAGCTCCGATAAAGGTAAACTTATAGTTAACTTATAATTAAGTCTTATTATAAAACCCAGACTAACTTTGTTACTAGGTTTAAACCATTATCCGACCAAATCAAGTTGATATCTAGTAATATTACACTATCATCTGTCAATATCAACTTCATTTTGGACGGATAATGGTTTAAACCTAGTAACAAAGTTTGTCTCGGTTTTATAATAAAACGGATAAAATTTAAACAAAAAATGCCTCACCTACTGGAGTCTAAGAAATGTAGATTTGCTTTATGAGACAAAAGCTGCTTTATGACTGGGCTATCTATTTGATGAGGTACATTCGTAACTCAAATTATTTAATAAATGTCTACGTCATTTGAATTGAAATTGTTATTTACGACTTGAATTGATTCTTTCTCTTTGTGGAGGCTATCCTCATCTAAAAAGCAATGAATCATTGCCCACTGGCCATCACATTACCATACAATGCAATGCAAACGTAAGGTGAAATAGATCAGAGTGATTCTAATGCAGGAATTTTAGTATAAATGCAACAGCGCCTTTTTTATACTGTCGTGGACTGGATCAATCAGTATTCTGTGGGCAGCTACACATTTGACGAATCGAAGCTTGGAACTGTTTTCATAGTTTAAATGTATTAAATCCAAAAATGCAGCATGTACAATAAAAATGTAAGCTGATTCAGTCTTTAGAAGCCTGGCCCATTAAATTGGTTAGCTGTGTTGTACTTTATACGATGATGGATGACTTAAGTGATAAAGATATACCTCGTTTAGCTATTATCGATATTATTATTCACGATCACTCCTACGTAGCTAACGTAGCATCAATAGAATAAGAATATCTAAAATTAGAATCCGAAACCGGTTACTGAACTAATCTACAAGTTTGACTATAAGTAAAAAACACGCGTTACGAAATAATCACAAAAAATATCTTATGACGATGATAAATTCCAATTTCAGTACGTTGATAGACTCAATCATAATTACAGACCTGGAAATGTAAGAATTTGATATAACATTATCAATATTATAAAAACTTTAAGATTATTTCTTGCGTTTAAAGTTGTTAGTTGCCAATTGTTTGAATTATCTTTTTTTGTTAAATTTAATAAACAAACAGGTGTATTATCAAAACAGCCATAGAAGTCATTGGCCTGATGCATGTTTGAAATCTCGTGCTTTGCTCTTATCTCAAATCTGCATAATTAACATAAAACAGCAGATACTAAGGGTAAATGAAGGAAAAAAGGTGAAATAAGTAACAAAATGCAGCATAACAACAAGAGGCAGTTTTGTAAGAAAGGACAAACTGATTAAAACGTTCTTCATTTAGTTTAAGAAATCTTTGACACGATATTAAGAGTCACAACAACAAAACTCAGGTCAAAATGATTTAAGACTTAACTTATAGAGGAATCATCGCAATTGCTCAGCTAATTCGTAGAAACACGTACAAAGCAGTTTAGATGAGACCATCAAGAAAAATGACTATAAATAATACACGAGGCTTATCCGCTTCAGACGCAAGATCTTCCTCGAATTTATATGCTCATTTTTGAAGAATCAATATAAAAGCTGCCAGCAATACCAACTTTTGTCAGGGAAAATGTGAGAAACCAAGACTGAATAATCAGACGAATGATGATAACACTAACGAAGATACCACTAAACACGAAAATATTAATCAAAATAACAATCAAAGAACTACAATGATTCATTTCGTGTTGTACCCTACAAAACAGCCCTAGGAATTCGTGAATTTTGGCTCGATGCCATATGAATAGGACTAGGGGAAATAACATTTAATCAGCACTCTTGAGTAGATCAACAAGCTATTTATAAAAAAGTCCAAATACTAACAGCAAACTAATAAGCAGTAGGTTTTCTAGAAGAACATACTATGAGTGATAGATAAATGACATTAGCTAGAAAACTATAGACCAACTAAATAGTGAAGAACCGCTTCAAACCAGAACTTTTGATATTATAATTAGTTACGGTTAGGGTATTAATCTGATATACATTAACCACATATCAGCTTAACCTTAAAACTAGTTTGATAAGATGCGTAGAAGCGTGACCGGACACGTGGCTATCACGTCGTGGTCAAGTTGAATGAGCGATTCAATTACGAAGTCATCAAGATAAAATTGACTTTTATTTGGATGATCTCATTTAATTACGCCTCTTTTTTTTAAAGAATCAAGAAATAATTTAACCCCCGGGAAGTTGAGGACAATGTAAAAGTAGTGTGCTCTCTCTCTACATAGTGCAGTCATTGAAGCATTATTGCTCCGATTTTTTTTACTGTGATCCGAATTGCATACAATTTTGGAATTAGGTTCATCTTACCCTTAACTTCAAAAGTGAAAATGATTTGAACTCCGCAACCACCCTGGGGGTGCCACCCCTTCTCGGGGGTGAATTTTTTTTTCAAAATAACCTCGGATATCGATAGGCCTAATTTTAAACAAAAATCATTTACAAAGTTTTTCGAAAAATCCAATTTTTTTCAAGTTATTGGCAATTGAAAATTCGCAATTTTTTCACGTTCTTCATCGATTTTTTGCAAATATCTCTCAAAATATACGTTTTATCGAAAATTTTATAAAGAACCAAATTATAGCAGGTAAAAAAATGAACAATTTGGTTTTTTATAAAGTATTCTAAGTGCAATATTAAGCTAGATATTAAAGATCAAAGACGTTTTTTATTTTGTCTGAAATTAAATCGATGTGGTCAATGCCATCTAGCGGCGAGCAGATGCATTTTATGCATTCTAATAAAAAAGGGTTTTGTAGTGCTTGAAATAAGCTTTAAAATGAGCTAACTATTAAAAGTCTTTTGCACGTAAAATAAGTAAGCTGTATTGCAAATAAGAGGAGCATCTAATGTTTTTTATTTAAATCAATGGGTTTCATAAGTGCCATTTCCACCATAATTAAAATTAATCGTATTCCGCCTAGAATTAACTTTATTATGAAGAGTTCGATAGATTGTATCAGTTTGGCAGCTTCAGGACACATATTTTTCAAAAAAGTCAGGAACTAAAAAAAAAAAAATTCAAATTTTTAAAAAAACCCACCTTTTTTTCATAATATCTCAAAAATGACGACAGATACTTATAAAAGTGTAGGGATGAAAATTTTGGTATTTTTCTGACAAACAATTTGTTTTTTTTGTTTTTTCTGTCAAATTAAAATTGACGGAGATATGATTGTTTAAAGAGCGCGTGGCAGCGCAATCACAGCCTCTCTTAAGCCCTTTAACCCTTCACCGTTTTAGAAAAAGGTTTTTTACTATATGTTGCAATGAAGGATGTTATAGCTCTCTTAATTACCTTTACAATGGTTTTTTATAAATTGTGATAGCATGAAAATTGAAAAAGTTATGGTCCAAAAACTTATCATATTTTTTTCTACTTAGTAACTGAAAATTTCGGAGTGTGAATATTTGGAGCAATGTGAAAGTACGCAGTATAATAGAGACCCAAAACTATTGTAATATGTATATATATATATATATATATATATATATATATATATATATATATATATATATATAGAATAATATTATATTTTAATAATAATAGTACAATTTTATATAATTTGTAAATATTTTATTCAATAAATGGCAATTTTTACTTCAAATTAAATTATTTTTAAATATGTAATCATATATATTTACTGTTTTAATTTAGGGGTAGTTTTAAGAGTAGAAAAGCTTAAGAATATGATAATCATTTTCGAGAGTGTGAAATAATATTTAAATCCTTCTCATTTTATCAAAAAAAAATTTAATAATTTTTTATCAAGTGGTAGTTTTCAAGGGGGTTAAAAATTCGACAATTATTAAGAGAATATAAAATATTACTTACTCTATACTTACATCTTTTTATGTCATACCAAAGTATTTTTTTGTGATTTTTTCAATTTAGGGGTTGTTTGCAAGGGTTGTAAGATTTTCAAGGGGTTGAAAATGATTTTAATATGAGGTAATTGTGTTAGAAAACACTTAACAATTTCATCACTTACTATGAGACATGTTTTCTAGCGATAAAATGGCTCAATGTCAATTTTTCCATTAAGGGGTTGTTTACACCCCTTAAAATTAATAGGCGGAGTTCAGATCATTTTCACTTTTGAAGTTAAGGGTTAAATGAGCCTAATTCCAAAATTTCATGCAAATCAGTTAACAGTAAAAAAATTCGGAGTTAAGACCGTATTTTTCGCTTCAATGACTGCACTAACACTTAACAGCACGTAATACAGCTTTCATAGATTATTTTTACATTCTAAAATCATATTAGTATTTTCTAAAATGTATAAAATCCTAAACAGAATACATGTCATGAGTATACTAGTACTAATGGTAATGGAATATAAAATTGAGATAATGACGAAAAGCAACAAAACGAGGAGCAATAAAAACAGGATTAGTTCCTAGATCTTGGATAGTATTCTATTTTCCTTATTTCTTAAGGGAAAGGATTCAATTTCCTCATTAAATTACAGTACTTATGCACTCCGGAATACTAATTTAAATAGTATGCTTGAGTAAATTTATAGACTTACATAGTTTACGAGTATTTAATACCGTTCTGGAGGGCAACTTATTAGCATCTATCGGAAATACACTCCGATAGGCCATTTTGAAGGGTGATTCCATCACCTCGTACTAACGAGACAGTTGAGACAGGCTATGTCTACATACTCCATGTATGTAGACATAGCCTGTCTCAATCGGGTTTTATTTTATATAAATTTTCAAACAACGGACAAGGCGAATACATGTGATTGTTACCCTTAGGCTCAAGGCTTTGCCAGGACCTGTATCTGCTTCATTCGTAGAGGACTATTAAGGTGACATTAAGACCCATTTACACACACAATAGATAGATGATTTGCATGGTCTAAATAAAACTTGAACAATACAGACATTTATCACAGATCTATATATTTCGAATCACTTATTGCTTCATTTGAATTACATGCAACAGACCAGAAACTTGCCTCGTGGAACATTTAAATTGGAAAACAAAAATCGCAGAAGATCATATAGGTATAACAATAGGACCAGCATAATCAATATCAGTACTTATAAAGCTATCATATCGTAGCCGATATGGAAGTCGTGGGATTGGTAAACAATAACAGAGAGTCAAAGTGCAAGCCGGAAGCATTATGTAAGCAAGTAGCATAAATAGTAGAAATCATATGAGTGCGGCTATTCTGGCGCACTGGTCTCATGACGACACACGTGAGAATCGAGGGTTTGTTTGCTTATACATGGACTATTTAAAGCAGACTCAATATCAGTGACACAAACAAAGATATTTTAAACAGGAAGAGCAGAAACTCCAACAATTTATATGCATAATCATTTAAAACAAGCTTTTGCTCGTAAAACTATACATGTTAATCACTAGGGTACCTGCTTTAATTCTAGGCTATACATATTTTTTTTTCTCTTTTTTAACATTATATAAGAATCAGCTAACAAGCATACAGACCAGCGACTATTTGTTACACCTTAATGATGGAGACTAGGTAAGTACTAGAGCGGTGCTTTGTGTCCAACACGAGTGTTGCAATAGTGAATGGTGCATTTATAAAGCGATGTTAATGTTGGATGCAACCTTGCATACACTTGCCAGGTACCTAGTTACCAACGCTTACAAGAACCTCAATCATAAAACGTCACAATAAAATCGGGCAAAAAACGGAAAAAAATATCACTTTTGTTGCATGGGAGCTTAAAAACTCATTTTATTCTGCTTTTAGTATTTTTTGTTATAGCGGCAATAGAAATACATCATCTGTAAAAATTTAAACTGTCTAGCTATCACGGTTCATGAGATGTAGCCTGGTGACAAACAGACAGGCGGATGGACGGACGGACGGACAGCGGATTCTTAGTCATAGGGTCCCGTTTTTACCCTTTGGGTACGAAACCCTAAACATGCTAGGATACTATTACATGACAACAAATTCAAATTTAAATACCGAGTTACCATTGATAAAGGCGGTCAGGAGCAGGCGGCCTTACGGCGATTTGGTGAGAGAAGTAAGTTTTAATTTTTACAGTTAATTTCTTTGGGAGACAAGGTATAGGTAGTATTTGATATTCTCATGAATATTTTAAATAAGTATAACATATTTTTACTTAGATGAATAATACATGGGTAAAATCTTGTAATAAGTTTATTGTGTATAATTATTATAAGAAGAGTATAAAGGAGGGACAAGCTTTTTAAAATTTTTGAGTAGGTCCCGGGCAAAAAAACGGCCAAAAGTGAATTGAACTCGTGTGGAGAAGGTTCCGTACAATGCCAAAGTTTTTAAATTAATACAACATATCACATTTGAAATCCTTGCAATACCTGATACGCGAGTAAACTACTTTCCTTAAGTGAACGTATAGATTGAGTTTACCACTTTATTTTCAATTGATAGAATTCTTATAGGTTTTCCTGTAATCTACAAGCAATAAACTATATTTTGTATATTTTTCCAACATTTTAGACTCAGTTGTTTCGGAGATAAAGGGGAATGGTCAATTTTCGTTTTCTTTCGTAAATATAATCAAAACTATTAATTTAAGAATAATACCAAAAATACATTTAAGTTTCTTAAAACGAGCTCTTTCATTTGATACACAGAAAGGTTTGAAAATTTTTTCCTAATTTGTCCTCCGAAAATGACCTTTATATAAAAAAAAATAAAAATTAAATTACTTTGCACATCTGTGTTTCGGTCATAGGATTACACGATCCTACTAAATGTAACCTGATTTGGTCTAGTAGATTCGGAGCAAATTGGCTGTGCTGTGACAGACGCACGGACAGACAGACGCACGAGTGATCCTATAAGGGTCCGTTTTTTAATTTTTTTGTACGGAACCCTATAAAGAAACAGATAATTTACGTCTATGGCCGTTAATGTTTGTGTAATGTTAAGATAGTGTTAAAAAAAATCTTCATCAGTTTATATGAAAACACAGACATAAATTATGTCGATCTTTCAAGCCAATTTTATGAATGAAATTGACATCAATACTCCAACGAATAATGTTCTCTAAATGGTATCTGCGTAATGTTAACGACAGTTGTATCAACATTATTTTATTGCTCTAGCAATAAAAGAATGGAAAGCAAAACAACCAGACGGCAAAGTAACGATCATACCTCTTAACGTCACGTTACATCATCTGAGAGAAATAATAAAACAATTATTTTCGCAGAAAATATTCAGCACAGTTTTGTTTGGCATTGCAAATGATTATAATTATACATCAACGACGGCACTGGGTTATTTTGGACACCTACACTTAATCTTAGCTGCAAAACATACCCGTTCTGAAAACGTCAATATTTCTGTAACCTTACACCGCTTTGAGATAAAGTTTAAGAAAAAAGAATACCTAACGTTTTTATTGGACAAAAAAGATAGGTCTGCAGAAAAATATCCGCAACATGCTTCGGCAAGTTTAAAATCCATTGAGCACATTTTATTATTGCGATTGGCACTTGACGTTGATTGTACCAGCTCTCTCCAACAGTTCTTTCTCCTATGGAGAAAGAAACTCTCAAATGGGAAACATTCTATCGGTGATCAACCAACAGAATATTTCCCATTTGAGAGTTTCCACAACAGGACTTTTCTACTATTGACTATTCGAAGATGGAATCTTTCATCTTTGGAGGTTCCGTCGATAGAATTAATCACATGTACAGTGTTTCCACGACAGGAATTTTCTTCCTTGGATAATTCCCATAAAACACTTTGTTTTTTTCAACTGTTGGAACTCAATACATATAATTAATACATACATACAATATTAAAAAAAATAGAGTACCAATAAAAAAAGAATGAGTCTGTACATCTAAAATATTTCCAAAAAAAATTGGGGCGATGGAGACAGTATTAGAGAAAGAATAAAAAAAATCTGTCTCTTTGTACACGCTTATCTCCGGAAATACTGAACGAATTCAAATGAATCTTTTTTTGTTACATAGCTGCTAAGCCTGGGCTACATATAGGGTATAATTGATTTTGGAAAAATGGAACACCTAATACAGAACCATAATGGTCCAGCTAAAATATAAGAGAAACAAAAATGACGCCTTAGCAAAAGTTGTTCAGCCTGATGAGCATTTTTTGTTGAGGTATAAGAATAGAAGATTTGGTACACCTCTGATGCAGTTACGCTGGAGCTATAAAGTCCACGCGAACGAAGTTACGGGTATCAGCTAGTTATCGATACATTTCAAATATTATGTATGGTGATTTGGATTGCAAACAAATACATTATAGCATCAACTATATAGGAATAACCACTTTAGGGCACGTGATATTATGTCACATTTAGTTAGGCTTAAGGGATTAAATATAAATTTTACATAAGTACGGATAGTTTATTACTCAGATTACCACAAAGTTTGCTTTTCACACCGAAACCCGCCTTAGCAAAAGTTGTTCAGCCTTATGAGTTTTTTTTGTTGAGGTATAAAAATAGAAGATTTGGTACACCTCTGATGCAGTTACGCTGGACCCATAAAGTCCACGCGAACGAAGTTACGGGTATCAGCTACTTAATGATATATTTTAAATATTATGTATGGTGATTTGGATTGCAAACAAATACATTATAGCATCAACTATATAGGAATAACTACTTTAGGGCACGTGATATTATGTCACATTTAGTTAGGCTTAAGGGATTAAATACAAATTTTACATAAGTACGGATAGTTTATTACTCAGATTACCACAAAGTTTGCTTTTCATACCGAAACCTACCACCTACTGTTCCCGAGGGATGAGCTTGAGCATGAGCTAGTTACAACATAAACGAAACATTCTCTTGGATATTAATTCCATACTGGAAAACTCCTGTCGTCGAAACACTTTACATGTGAATCATTATGTCGGCGAATCCTCCGAAAATGAAAGATTCTGTCATAGAATAGACCACAGTAGAAAAGTCCTGTCGTGGAAACTTTTAAATGTGAAAGATTCTTTTGGCGAATTATTCGAAAACGAATCGTCCAGTTGGTGATCAGTCCAAAGAAGAAACAACTATCGGAAAAAGCTGGTGCAATCCTTGACGTTTCGCTGTACAAAATCAGTGTTTCTTATTCATTGCACTTACTTTAACCTGTACTAGTACTTATTCTGTGCTTTAACTTAGAACCTTAATCTTAATGTATTTATTGAGAAAAAGGGAATATAAGAAATTTTCTTCAATACATTTTTATATCTTGTAAAGGTTCAATCTGAATCTCAAGCCACTGTGTAATCTACCTATTTACTATGTATGACAATGCTATTTTGATTCCCTTTTTCCACCTACACTCCCACCATCTCACAAAAAGTGGCTTTTGGACTCTGTCTACTCTGTTGGGGGTTGGGGGTAGACGTTATAGAATGGACATACTTTTATATTTACAACAACTTCTACTAACTTAAAAATAAAACCTATAAATTTATTACTCAAATCCCATCTTAAAGTATCATTTTTATCATATTTAGATCAGAGATATTTTATATGAAAATCTCGGTATTTTCACCTTAGATTTTAATACCAAATATTTAGTTAGGAAAAAAATTATAGTAAGAATTTATAACAATACAACTTTTCTAAAATAAAAGTGCAGTTATCTCATGTGGCCTCTGAATTCATATCCTCACAAGAAAAAGTGTTCATTCAAGCTGTATTTTTACACAAGGTCCTTGTCCTTCTGTTTTCATTCCTTGCTAAAATAACGTCATCCTGTCTTTATTTATTGAGTCAATGACACTAACACGGAATAAGGATGTTTATCCCCAAAATAACACCAAAATATAAATTTTCCATTTAAATGCAAGGATGGCTGCAAAAGCAATTTGCATATTTCAAATTTTCACAAGTTTATGAATAAAGAAAAAAATATGTTTAATGTTGTGTTGTAATTAATATTATATACTTAAAATGATAAATATATAAAAACTTTAAAAAAATTAAAGGACAAGATGAAATCTTTCAATTTCAAATATTTTGCTGAAAATAGAGGAAGACATAAAAAATACTGCACCAACAAGAACCTAGTTCTAGTATTGATTGATAATGATAAATCAGTAAAATATGCATTTCATAGACTAGATTACCCTCAACATAAGTAAAGGTAACAAGTTTTATGTACAGTCAGGCTTCAAAACTGGAGTCATAATTTTTCATACTAGTTGTATGAGAAATTATGACTCCATTTTTGAAGTGCCGTACATAACATTCACAATTTTGAATTTCGTTTGATTTAAAATGCCTTATTACTTTATTACACATTCCCATTCTGTAGTTAAGTCTAGTTAGACATTTGTAACAGTCGTATTTGCTTATTTTCAAAGTTATCCAAAATCAGATTACTAACTAATTGAAATTGAAAAGGTCTTTACAAGAAACAATTAAATAAAATATACCTATTCCTATTACTAAATCAATGCATATTTTTAAAAACTCAATAGTCTACCTAAGGTAGTAAGGTATTTGAGTCAATACAATTTGGTCTAAGATCAGAATAAGAAAAGATCTGCACCCATCTGTTTAATGAATGAGAGGTATTTTATATTAAATGTTAAATGTAACTTAGTATGTTAAAAAATATTAGCAAGTGCCTATGATTAAATTCAATTAAAAAAATTCATTAAAAAAAATTGTTTAATGAAAAAATATATCATAATGATTCTAAAAACGCCTGGCATTGGCATATTTTTTTAGCCAACATACTCACTATATATTTCTTAGCATACTACGTGTCAGTTGCAGGGCCTCCTTAGAAGTCGATTCCTATCGAATTCCCTTAGGGGTTTCTAATATATATGCATTTATTACTAACAACAATTATAATCTATGTAATGGCTCATCGTGCATCAAAATGTCCATTTACTATTTTCATAAGCCAAAAACTAGCAGCTTAATTGGATTGCACACATCAATATACCAAAATACGAAAACGTTTGCTGGTTATTGAAATACACTCACAATAATACAATTTGTATAAACACTCTCAGAGACATATTACTCACGCTAAGTCAATAAAAATATGGACTTATAAGGCGGACATTGAACAACTTAACCTTTAAAAAACCTAATTAGGTACCTAGGTATGAAATCCATTTCATAGTCTTACAGCTGTACCAGCCCAAATTTTCAGACAATGCAACTGCTACGTTTAATATAAAAATACCTCTCATTAATTAAACAGATGGACCTATTCAATATAATATGTAGGGCTGCAAACCTTGCAAGTGAACATTACAGTATCAAAACATTTTTAAATGTTTAAACAACAAATATCAACTCACATTAACCCTTTTTAATTAACTGGAAAATTTGATAAAGACATAAAACTATTTACTTTTAACTAACTTCTAAAAAGAAAGAAGTTATCAATTTGAATGTATACATGCTTATGTTCCCAGATTATGTAAGTATGTTCCCAAATTACTCAGTTACAATTTTTAAAAATCTTGTGTTTGAAGGTAAGGAATAGGTATAGAAATTATATCGAAATCGGTTGTTTAGTTTGAAGTTAGTCTTTAATTATGAAAAATTATATCATCTGTTTATCAAATATGTTAACGCTTGGATTATTATTTTGAACTTAATTTACGTACTTCAAAATTAATTAATGGTAAGGTTTAGCCTCAAAATACTTATGCAAAAAGTTTCTGGTTATTCATCAATCAAGGGTGAGATCTTTTAAAGATAGATAGAAGTACCTAGGACCTATCTTCTTGCTTTTTAAAAGAAGGCAGTCAGCATCCTAAGTAGATGACCGTAAACGTCCTTACACCAGTCAAATAGTCGAAAATTGAAAAACTGGCAATGGTATAGTAAGGTACCATAACTTAAGTACCGGGGTAATACAAATCATTGACTCACCTTTGGCATACAATCTGAGTAGAATCAAGCAGCAATCGATCAGCTTCGATGACATCAATATCACAAGAAATATCTTAGAAAAAAAATATATTATGATCTCTTCTGAAATTATAAAAATGCGGACATTTCATGCAACTATGAGTAAAAGATAACTCGGAAAAAACAAATTGATAACGAAACAAAAAGAATAACTAAATTACAAACAAAATTTTAAATTCCGCTAAATAGAATTTACAAGGAAAGGAAGGAAAAATTTCAAGACAAGTCGTATTAGTCGTATGTTTTATAAGGTTTGCTCCGGAGCGGCCTCAACCGAAAGCCGGAGAAAAACCGGTTATACTCCGGTGAAACTACTCGTATAAAACACCGGAGAAAAACCGATTAATATACGGTTGTTTATATAATTTCGTAATGGATATGATAGATAAATACGTAAATTAAAGATTTTTTTACAATCAATGTATTTACTTTTGTCTGCTCTTCCAACATAATGATTAAAATTAAAAGTTATCTGATTATTTTTAAATAAGTTATTTCAGGATCTGGAGCCTACCTTCCCCTCATCTCCGAAATGATTTAACCTAACATTTGAAAAAGGGAATGGGTGTCTTGGTATTGATACACCCGGTGGAAGACGTCATCTTAAATTCCAAAAAAAGTAACGAATTAAATTTCACGATTCTGAAATCCCTGGATAACGAGTTTCAGTCAAATTGCATGCAGTTGAAAAAATCATTTTGGTGTTATATAAAAAATAATTGAAAAAAAAGCTTAACCTTTGGTGAGAGTGGCTTGGCCTGCGGATAGGAAGGAGTCTGTAGAGAGGGACAACCTAGGTTTTGCCGTTGCACGTAGCTCTGCGCTTTCCACTTGACTTGCGGTCTCGCGGTGCACACTCTAAAATAGGAAAAGGATCAAAATTTTAAAAACGCCTGAAACTTTTTTTGTCGTTAGGAATAACACTCTTACGTATCGTAAATAAATATCAGATCTTTTAGTTCAGTCAATTAATTATAAAAAATAAAAATGTTTCTAATCGCAATTTCGTTCACCAATCAGCTTAACTCCGCCATTTCTTTTGCCCGTCCCGTCTAACGTGTAAAAAAGATGATGTCATATGACAGTTGACAACTGAACTGCCATTGCGGTAAAATAGGGATACTATTTTGACAAGTATGACAGTTAAATGTCAGTTAAGCTATCAACTGTCATATGACAGTGGCAGTTAAGTTGTGAAAAGTCATGAAATATTTTTTATACGTCATATCATATGAGAAAAATGCAAAAGAAATGGCAGCGTTACGGTGAAAAGTGTACGAAATTGTGATTAAAAATATTTTTATTTTTTTGATTAATTGACTGGACCGAAAAATCTGAAATTTATTTGCGGTAAATAGGAATGTTACTCCTAACCGTAGAAAAACATTCAGGCGTTTTTAAAATTTTATCCCTTCCCCATTACCCTTGTATAGCGGCTACCTTAAATTTAATATAGGTTTGATTGACATAGTTGTCTGTCGTAAAATTGCTTACAACTTCCTGTATTTAAGAAAAAAAATCAAGTCTCTAACACCCTAACCGTTTCTGTAGGCCATGCCCTCCGACATCAAGATCTGGTGATTTTCACATCAAGATTTTTAGTTTTTTTCTGGTTGGCATTAAACGTTGGTGTTAATTTAACATATGTTATTATAGTTGACCTAGAAATATATCGATAGCTGAATCACACAAATTTTATTGTTTGCACTTTTTATGTAGGTCAAACATTAGGTATGTCACTGTAATGATTTAAAATTATTATTTATAACTCACTTTTTTCTCTGGCCATATTTATATTTTTAGCAATAACTATTAATACGTAGATAGCGAGTCCTGGTGACCCTTAATTACAGGTTCCTCGGAAACCTAGCATGGGCACCAGTCCTCCGCATACACTTTAAGTAGACTTATATTAAGGTTAATCTTTTATTTATTTTTGTAAGTAGGTTTGTAGTAATAAGAAGAATTAAGTACAGGTTATGCAGATATGTAGCGAGTCCTGGTGACCCGTAATTACAGTTTCTTCGGAAACCTAGCATAGGCACCAGTCCTCCGCAAACACATTTATTGATTGATTAATATTTTTTTTCGTGTATATTTGTTATATAAAATTGTAACTATTTTTTTGGAGGAAATAAATACATTTATTATTACTTATTTAAAACGACGCTATATTATATGGAACCCTCTCATTAAGAATTGAACTAGCACTTGACCGGTTAATACTTTATGCTCCGGTGATTCACCGGTTATCTCCGAAAATCGCTAGAAAACCGGTGAATTCAAACGGTTCTCAAAATTTTGTTCCGGAGCAACATCTCTTTCTAATTTTTGATTTGAAGTTGCTGGGGGAAGGTTTTTGATATCGTCTGACATTGACATTGACAGTCATTGACTGTTGACAGAAAAAGACTTATCAAAATTGGATTCCTGTTTTTTGACCAAAATTGTCTATGGTTTTCAGTTTTGATTAAAAAATCCGCGACTGCCGCGAGATCCGCACCGTGTGGAACTGAGTAGAAAATAATTTTATTATTTAATTTAGTCCGTCAACTATTATGCAAAAATAAAGGACCCGTGTTTTTACAAAATTGTATTTAGTGTCACCTGTCTTGCCTGCCCCTCTGTTGTTGCGTTGTCTGTCTCTCTTTGGCTGCTGTGTGCCTGTCTGTGTGTCTGTCTGTACTGTTATCAAAGCTTGCAAGTTAAATTGAACCACTTTCTGGTTTCCTATTGAGCTGAAATTTTGCACGCAAACGTATATCACGTGACGATGCAATATTATGATGACATGCAGACTGCAGCTGATCTGATGATGGAGCCGCAAGGTGATCATAGGAACTCTGTAATGGAAGGATGCAACCCCATCAGCGAAAGCATTTGACTGCGTAGATCATCCGACACTTTTGCTCAAATTCCGTCAGTACGGTTTTGACAATAAATCTATAACCTCATTCAATCATATATAACGGATAGGCTGTTGATATAAATGGCATAAAGTCAAACGGATCTCTTGTCAAAATGGGTGTACCTCAAGGTTCTATCCTAGGATCGTTCCTCTTCTTAGTGTACGTCAATGATTTGCCTTACGCGGTTGAGAAATAGGCTGCTAGTGTGTTGTTGGCCGATGACATGTCTCTTATTTTTGAAATAGACCGTCATAGCGAAGATGCTAAGTACTGCGGTGAATGACACATTATCGGCCATTTCTAATTGGTTTTCAGCCAATAACCTTCTGTTGAATGCAAACAAGACCCAATGCATTAGATTTTGTCTTCCTAAAGTAAGGCAGGCCAATGTTGATGTGCTACTAGACGGTCAAAAATTAGATCTCGTTGATAATAGTACTTTCTTGGGAATCACTGTAGATTCAAAACTTCAATGGGATGTCCATATTTCTAAACTCGCTAATAGGCTTAGCTCAGCGGCTTACGCTATTAGAAGAATCAGACAATTGATAGATGTAGCTACTGCTAGACTAGTTAACTTTAGTTTATTTCATAGTCTGATGTCCTACGGGATTTTTCTCTGGGGGAGTGCTGCTGTTCGTTCTATTTATGATTTAGGATCGAGAGACTTCCTAAGAGATTTTTTTAAGAAAATTGATATGCTCACTGAACTATCCCAACACATATTTGAAAATATAATGTTTGTAAGGAAAAATATTGCCTTATTTAATAAAACAGGTGATATTGCGGGTAGAAACTTAAGTAACATAAATGTTTTAGTTACCCCGTATTATAGACTGAAAACAGTCAGTAAATCGTTTAAGGGAAACTGTATAAAGTTTTATAATAAATTGCCAGAATCGGTCCTTGATATTCCAGAAAGAAAATTTAAAGCTTATGTAAAGAATGTACTTTGTGAGAAGGCTTATTACGGAATCGATGATTATCTTAAAGACAAGAACGTCTGTCTTGAGCTTGGCGCGAGTCCCTCTTAAAGGTTTATATTTGTACACTCACAAATGACATAATTTGAGTACAATCGGTACATCTACTTCATTTACAAACTGACATTAATTTCAAATTTGACATAATTCATAATTAATAATTATGACATAGCAATGTATTCTCAGTCCACATATCTAACTTTAATTTAGTATCAGTGTGAGCTTGACGTTTTTGGAGAAAATGCTGCAGTACAGTTTGTTATCGCTTCTTCTGTACTTGCGCTTTGGAGGCGGCAGTAAACTTAGTTGTAAGTTAATGATCTGACGTCAGCAACTATTAAGAAATCGAAAGAAACAAGAAATGACAATTATCAAGTGATATAAATATCCAAAGATAAATAAATGATTTTTGACTTTTTTTGACTTTTTTGAAAAGAAAAAAACGTAAAATATACGTATTTTTTCTTTTCTACTATGATGTTATCATATTTTTATAATAATCTGTAGCCGGTATCACATTTTAATTTACATATTCATCATATTTATATTATTTCATATCTGTCAAATTCTGTGATCATATTTTTAGATTTTTTTTTAAACATATAACAACGTATTATATTACACCTAGGGTTATATAAATGTCATATTATCAAGATCGATACCGCGCGTATTCCGTTGTCATGTCAAGAGTGCAATTTTATTAACACTGATACAGATACATTTTCACGTCTTTATTCCTGACGGGGTAGACAGAGTCCAGGGTGGTAGGACACGAAGGCCACGCTTGCGTGATGATGGGCGTTAAGATGAAAAAGAAATCAAAATAGTGATGGGTTGCCAGCCACATCACCTATTAACATGATTTAAATCTCGCCAATTCCCTCGATCGGCTTTAACGATTTGCACGGGAAGAGATTCTTAGTTTTTTTTCTTTTCTAACAGACTAGCATGGAAGTATTTTATTAATTTATGTAAAAATTATATCAAATTTAAGAAATTTGTTCATACAAAGTTATTTATTTATTCATAAGTCATATAATAAATGTGTGTAAATTTATTAAGTTTGTAGTTGCTTTAGATAAATTTTTTTTCCTTCTTAGTCAGTTGCACCACCGTCTTTGTCTTTCTCACATTCCTCTCCATCCACTGGTTGTCTGGAAGAGATCGCTTTAAGCGATAAGACCGCCCATTGTTCTCATTTAATTTAAAATTATTTCTTTGTGTTACATTTTTCTTTTGGTGTACAATAAAGAGTTATCTATATATCTATAAACACTGTCATGGGTTCTTCCTATTTCTATGAATCCCACAAAAATGATCATATTATTTCTTTGATAATGTAATCAGCCTATCTAAAAAAAAATGTCCACATCCCTATTACCGTATTAGATAGCAACGTTTGGTATATTAATCAGAGTCAGATGTGTTTACAAAATATATACATAAATGCCTGATAATGCAAAATTTTTATTTGGTCAGCATGATTAATCAGTTAGCCAGCATAAAAATAATATGATAATTAATAATATTCTGTATTTGCTATATTAATATATCTAAGGGTCGAATTCCATATCCCACCAACCACCAAAAAATGAAACATCTCAGTCTCACTTAGTCAGTCATCTCATGCCATACATGTCATGGGACTCATGGGTCCCAACTCGCATCTACATCGACCACATCCACATCATAGCACACTAATAGGTATTTGTGAGGGGTGTGGTGTGAGTGTGTGTGTGTGATGGATGGATAACTCAATACTGTGATATTATGAGATATGTGATGTCGCTTTGCCAGGCTGCCACTCATGGATCGAATTGCACTAACACTCTTTTCCCCAATTTTTCTGATCAATTTATTTATTTTTGCCGACCACTAGAAGCAGTTTTTACTTCGATAAAATGAATTTTTAGCTGACCTAAACCTCTTTATTTTGCTGACCATATAAATTTTGTATGTTTTATATTGACGTACAAGTGTATTGTCTTGTATTTCGTATTTAAATACATTTTACAACTATTTTGCACATCTCTGAGTATGAGCCAATAAGATAAGTCTTTGGTAGTGAGGTAAACTGTATAAATGTTAAGAACTACCTACTAATTTTTCGGAAATATTTAATTAAATACAGATATCGCGACAGCAAGAATAAGTTGTCAACAAAAAAATAGGCAGTTAAATGTTTAAGCACTGAGCTGAGATACACTGAGATCTCTCTTTTGCACTAATACTTAGCAAAATTATATAAAAAGGGGCGCAAAATTGAAATGTCTAAAATAGTCAAAATGTGTATGTATGTATGTATAAACGACAAATAGTGATCAAGAAACGGCTTCCAAAGAAGAGTCAGTTTATGATTCTTCATAAAAACTTAATGCATCTTTTTTACAAGCTTTTGTCACTGCTTCTTTGTAATGCTTTAAATTATTTTATTTTGAATGGACTTGGTTTTTCAAGTGGATAGTGATTTCAAAACTTTAAACTTTAACTTTTGAATCTTTGAATCTTGAATCAAAACTTTGAACGATGTAAAAAAATGCATTTATATATTTATAACGCTAACGCTACCATTTGTTACACACACAAAAGCAAATGTGCATACACTTGCTTCTAAATAAAAATTCTGTAGCCAAAAATATTAAGAGTATTTTCGAGCCGGCACTCACTTCTGATTTGCACTGGCTTTTGATTTTTAGTCCGGCTATAGTTTAATGGTTTTGAGATTCAGTATTGAGTTGTAATCGTCAAATGCGCTTATTACCATAACTCCATACTGAATCCGAACAATCAAACTATCGTCGCCCGATTATAAAATCACAAGTGCTCGCTGGCCGGTGGTTCTTACGCAAAAAATTATGATTAAGTGCCGGACCAGACGAACGCAAGTTGCGTCGCGCAACTTGCGTCGCGTTACGCGCTTACATAGCATTTCATACAATTTCTACCAATCGTTCACACGACGCGCAAGTTGCGTCTCAACGCAACTTGCGCTGCGTTACGCGTGCTCGCACGCGCCTGCACAGAGGTCGCGTAGTGTTAGAAAGCGGGACAAAAATGTTTTGAAAAACTTATTTTTGAAATACAAAACCGACCTTGTCTATGAGACTTGTCTTTAAAAAATAGTGGCATTTCACCATATTTCTCTCCATACATCGGTTGTCTGGAAGAAATGTGCTTTTAGCGATCTGACCGAGCTACATTTTAACTATTTTTATTTTTTGGTCTTCAATAAAGTATTGCTTACTCATCATTATGTTGGGTACCGTACATTTTTTTTCTCGTAATTTATAATAAGCACCATGGAAGTTTAACTTGTATAAAAGTTGAATGAGGTATTCCACTTAGGGCACCCGTCTGAATGGCATCTGCGCGAATGAAATCTAGTCTATTCCACGAAGGGCGCCTATTCGTGACCACGAAGTGAACCTATACATCAGCAGCATATATATATATATATAATTAATCTAACTCACTCACGCATCACGAAAACTACCAAGCCAATGAAGATATAGATATAGAAGGTAGAGTGTGACTAAGAGACGCCCACTAAGCAAGAATTTTTTGAAATTTAATCCCTAAGAGGGTAAAATAGGGGTTACCAGTTTGTATGGAACTTCGTAATTTTTAAAGTGAGACACACGAAATTTTTAATTTATTTTAGTAGTTAGTAGAAAATAATAATGCATTTATTAGATTTTGAAAATTACATACCTATAGGGATGAAATAGGGGTTGTAATTTATATGAACCTTCGTCATTGTTGAAGCGAGACATGACATTTTTAAATTAGTGGTCAATTAAAAATAACATTACAGAAATTACATTTAAAAAATTGCATTCCCTGGGGTGCATTAGGGGTTGCGAATTTATATTATTATTAAATTTCATTTTTTGAGTGATAGACAAAAAAAATTAGACAAATAGATCATTTGTTCTCTTTTGCTCTAACAAATGACGGGAACGGGAACAGGACGTAAAAACCAATTAAAGATTCTATTAGAATAGAACCATTTTCGACATCTACGCGAATGAAGTCGCGGGTAACAGCTAGTAATGAATAAAAGCAATTTAATTCACTAAAACGTTAATTAATTACGCATACATTCAGACATATTAACACGTCTTTATAACATTCGAAATAAACAGAGCCCGAGGCCGTCAGAACAAAGGCCATACGAATTACGCATATGTACTTAGTACAAAAGAATTGTGTTAGGTGTCATTTAAAGTAAAAGTTAAAAATATACTAGTACCTACATTTTATTCATAACGAGTAAAACAATTGGCAATTTCGCATCTGCTGTGATCTTCTTGGACAAAAATGTAAAAATAAAAAGTCCATGAAAAGCACCTGCGAATATTAGGTGTCCTATGTGGAATGGTATAGGTGCCATTCAGATAGGTGGCCTTAGTGGAATACATCAGTTGAATCAGTAAAGAATCCAAACAAAAACCAAAATTTCATTTCTATGTGTACGCAATCCGATTTCCAAACCACTGTGTGGGGCATAACACGAGGTAAAAGCGAGAAAGAAGTAAAGCGGTTTTTACACTATCCAATTTTAAGAGTGAACTAGTCGATACTTTTTCTATAAAATTTCGGAGGGGATTTCCTTTACTGTTTGACACATACAGTACATGCAAAGTTTAACATGATATCGTTTTGTCTCATTATACATTTTGTCTGTACAGATACAGAATAGTAAAATAATTATAAAAGCCATTAAAAAGTTATGAACCATCAAATATTCGTTACTTTTGCATATTTTTACGCAAATCATCATCATCATCAATCAATCAGGCATCTTTGGTGCCATTTTTCAAACGTGGAGTCGCTTAACGATAGGTTATTTGTATGGAAATCGTTTTCAAAAATGGCGTACAATTTGGGATGCGAGTAAAGATTGTGTAATCACCAGCGATTCTAACTCTACTTACAATGCGACGTAAATAAGTTGAACAAAAATGGCGGTTTTCAAAGCATTTTTGTACAAATTCTCGACAAGTAAATTGAACTAAAACGGCCGTCGTCGGCGCATTATTTGTACCTGCGCCGATAACCACCATTTTGGTTCAACCTACGTGCCGAGAATTTGTACAAAAATGCTTTGAAGTCCGCCATTTTTGTTCCACATTTTTGTGTCGCATCGTACCATCCTACCTAGTTAGGATGCTAAGTAGAGTTCTTTAAAATCGGATAGTGTAATAACACCTTAAGTATGTTCATGTCGTTGACTGCGTGTCGGCTTGTGCAACTCAAAAGAATCAAAGAAGCACCGCCTTCTTTTTTCGATTGCCGCCGTCGAATACTAGAAGAGGTCAAAGCCGCCGCTGGCATAGAGTAGATACAGACAGATTCATACAGTACAAATGCGACAGTAGACATAGAAAATTGCAATGAGTACATTTACACAGCAAAACATTTTTATCCAAGTGCACCAAAAGAAGGGTTATGTGTTTCGAGTGTAATTATATATTTTTTAAGCATCCCCCTCTTCAGCTTAGAGGCTTGATTGAAATACTAAAATTAATTTCTTCCTAAGGTGAGGTTTTCGTAAACTCGAGGCGGCTGAGGTGCAAGGCGATCTGCGAGATGCCCCAGTTAATTACCTATTCAGAGTGACGGGGGAGCGGGAAGCGCAGAATGAAAGCAGAATGATGAGGAACGTAGATTTTATCGTTTTCTTGTTATAAATCTTAACCTTTTGTGTGTGGCTATACCGGATCCAGGTATAAATAAATTGTTTTACTATTGTGTCTAGTTTTTGCTACACACAAAATGTTAAATAACTAATTTCAGAACTTTATGACTTTGCACATTCAATCTACTTAGTACTTCACCAGTATATCTTTATATATTAATACTATCCGTAGTCCACAGGCCACAGCTTTACCCCTGTGGACATTTTTTTAAATATTTTTAGGTTTCCGAACAAAAAATTAAAAAAACGAAACCCTTACAGGATCACTCGGACAGACGGACGGACAGACAGATGCAAGTCGTGCATTTG
This sequence comes from Acrobasis suavella, assembly GCA_943193695.1. Taxonomy (NCBI): domain Eukaryota; kingdom Metazoa; phylum Arthropoda; class Insecta; order Lepidoptera; family Pyralidae; genus Acrobasis; species Acrobasis suavella. The sequence goes on along the minus strand of OW971937.1, from coordinate 6,363,885 downwards.
TCTGTCCGTCCGTCTGTCACATCCAATTTTTTCTAAATCTTTTAGACCAAATCAGGTGAAACTCGGTAGAATGGTGTAATCATATGGCCCAAGCACAGTTGTGTAAAGTAAATTTTCGAGGAAGGAATTTTAAATTTAAAAAAAGGTACCGTGTCATTTATCAAATAAAAGGGCTCCTTATGAGGATCATATTATTGTTATTATTATAAAATAAATAGTTTTGTTTTTATTCATAAAAAAGACGAAAATTGACGAAAATTGACCCTGATCACGGAAACTACTGAGTCTACAAATTTGAAAAAATTCAGTATATAGTTTATTGCTTTTAAATTACAGGAATAATAAGGAAATAAAATTTTTGAAGTGAAAACTTCTTTAGCGGCGTTGTACACTTTTTTTGTTATGGGTAAAAAATGTTAAGCTCGCGTCAGGGCGTCAGGACATGGGACACTGATCGAAAATTCGTAAGACGGATGGAGAGTAGACAGCCGGCGCAGCGTAGGAGAGGAAGTATCCCTTGAAATATCTTTCTACGGCGCGGCGAAAATGTTTGCCTGCGCCAGCTGTTTCGTTTAGGCGGCGCAGGGCGCTTGCGCGATGTTCGTGTGAGTTTATGTCAGCGTACCACGCGCATCCATGGATAGTGACAGTGACAGCTGATGGCTCGACTGTCTGTGTAGTGGCCACACTGCTGTGTATTCGTAAAATTTGTGTATATAAAGTGTTTACTTAATGTAATATAAATTGTCATGTTTGTGTACGATACCGCAATAAATGAATATTATATTCTACCTCATAAATGATAGTACTTATATACTGATAATTAAAGCAATTCGTGCAAAATTATTCCCTTACCATTATCAAAAATGCACAACGTTAATATTCAAGTTTTCACTTCTGCCGGCACTCCCGGAGTGCAATCCGTCGTTTTGTGTTTTTTTAATAAGGTTCATTTTCGAGGGACAAATTAGGAAATAAAAAAATAGTTTTGCAAACCTTACTGTGTTATATACAAATGAAAGGTCTCGTAATTAGGATCTCAAATATATTTTTGCTATTATTGTCAAATAAATAGTTTTGATTTTATTCATGAAAGAAGATGAAAATTTACCATTTGCCCCTGATCTCCGAATGACTGAGCCTAAAATTTTGAAAAAAAAAATACAAAATATAGTTTATTGCTTGTAGATTACAAAACAAATAATAAAAGAATTCTATCAATTGAAAATGAACTGGAAAACTCAAAATACGTTCACTTACAAAAAAATTATGGTATTGTACGGAACCCTCTTCACGTGTGTTCAACTCGCACTTGCCCGGTTTTTAGGGTTCCATTGTAAACAAGGAACCCTTATAGTTTCGTCATGTCTGTCTGTCTGTCCATCCGCGGTTTTACTCAGAGACTATAAGTACAAGAAAGCTGTAGTTTGGTATAGGTATGAATATTAATCATGCCAAAAAAGTGGTAAAATAAAATATTGGAAACAAAAAAAATTGGTTTGCTCCCATACAAGTAAAGTAACTCTTTTTTTTTCTCAACTAACCCATCGTGTGAAAAGGGATTTTAAAAATATTGTGAGCTTGAGCCATTTTTTGATTACGGTATCCGTTTTTGAAATATTTGGTTTTATTATGCAAATTTTTATTAGAGTCAAGTGTCCCTTGAAATTTTGTAAATTTTGCCCTCTATTTATTAAACGGTTATATATGGACATGTGAAAAATTAACAGTAGTTGTATAAAATAATAACGAAGTTTGAAGGAAAAAATATCAGAGCTAAGTAGGGTTTACAAATTAAAAAGTTATAAGCGACCAACTTATAAAATGTACTCAGAAAAGTTCATACAAATTCAATAAAAGGTACCAGACGGACAGCGGAGTCTTAGTATTAGGGTCCCTATTACTAAGACTTCGCTGTCCGTCTGTCCGCCCGTCTGTCTATCTATCACCAGGCAGGATCTTATTAACCGTGCGTGATGGTGATAGATAGACAGTTGAAATTTTCAGAGATAATGTATTTCTATTGCCGCTATGACTACAAACTAAAAACAGAATAAAATAAATATTTCAGTGGGCTCCCATACAACAAAGGTAAAGGAACTCTTTGTGCTCGAGTCCATCTCGCACTTGGACGCATATATCTAAACGTCAAAATAAACATTTTCTACGGGATTTGTATGAAATAAAGGCAGGTGACGTCATAGTTTCTTAGAGTCAAATAGCGCTCTTTATATATTTTTTTCTGCAATAATAAATAAATAAATAAAAAAATCACATGGAAAGTGTATATGATCAATGACAAGTAACATTATTTTGTAACGTTTTATTTTCTGAACAGTACTTAATAATGTATTATCGACCTAGGAAAATACCCAATTGTCGCATCTGTACTGTGTGTACTCTTTGTCCGCGGTATAGCTTCTTTGTCGGCTTTTCTAATAGCCGTCCGCGACAGTCGAGAACGAAAGCGGTACTTTTGAACTCTTTGTGCAAACACCGACACGCGATAGACAGTTTTCTATTTCGCTCTTGAATGGCTGTGTGCCTGGTGTCGCCGCGGCGTCGTATGTGTTACTATGGTTACGTTACGGATCGTTCAGTTTCATTTTTCATCTCGCTGTATTAGGTACATAGGTATCCTTTTGCCGCTTATTGCCGATTTCTGATAAGAAATCAACCGGCAATGAACGTTATTAAAAATAGGTAGGTCCCTCTGATATGTACGTGCAGTGTGAAAGTTTAATTTTTGGCAAATGTTTGAAGAGTTTCGAATGTTTGAATGTTTATTATTAATTTTTGGTAGATAAAGTTCAGGCAGTTATGTTTATACCTACCTAGTTCATATTATTACATACTTAGTAGATAGGCACCTCACTAGGTAATGAAAGTAATATAAGCATATTTCATTATCATGTGTTAATATATATCATAACCTTAACATAAATATCATATCATGTGTTAATATAAATCATAACCTTAGACCATACTCGAAGACTATAACGATAAGGTTATAGTCTTCGAGTATGGTCTAAGGTTATGGTCGAAGGTCTAAGGGCCTTTATCTGTATCACCCCCCGCAAGCTTTTCAAAGGACCGGGATGACCAAACTCGTAACTCCCACAGTTAGGAAGTAGGAAGAGGTAGGGTAGGGTAACAAATAATAGACCGAACGAGCAAAATGTGCGAAGCGTCTCAGTTTCGAAATTGGCCTTAAATGTTTTTGTCCGGCTGTTCTCGCCTAAAAATCGCATTTCTCAACCGATTCTTGTGAAATTTTGTAAGTAGTTTCAAAAATTATGTAGAACTTTCGGGAAAATTCAAATTATTGAAATTTTTCAAAATAGCAAAAAGCGGGAAAATCGTCTATATTTAATTTAATAAAATAGCATATTTCAGCCATTCGGAATTTAAAAAAAAAACTAATTATACTTTTTTTGTTACCCTTATTAGGACGCAACTTTTTTTTCTGAACCACTTTTTAGTAATAATTAGGTAGGTACTTATCATCAGCCATCTAGGTTAGATATTTATAACTTACTTACTTATGTTTATGTATGTTATTTGTGTTAATATTTTGTACTTTTACCTACCTACTATGTTATATTTTAGTTTTTATTAATATATTAGGTATAGTCGTATTTATTCATACGACACCATGGACAGAAAAATATATTGAGATAATAGGGGTGACGACAGGGTGAAAAAGGTATGATTACCTGCAAAGATATATAGATAAAAGATATGTAGATATAAGTTTGTTGAAATAAAATAACAAAAAGTAAATAACGTACCATGATTATAATCCGTTTTTAGATTAAATAAAAATAATGGACCCATATTTTCAAATTACCAAAAAAGTAAAAATTCTTAAAGACACGGAGCATCAAATTTCCGGAGTGGGGCTTGCGACGTCACCGTTAAGTAAAAATCGCACCTCGCCATGATGTCATACGAAATTTTAATGCGCTGTATCTTTTTAACTTTTTGTTTCTCAGAGAAAAGAAAAAATAAGTGTACAATATTTTTAATATATTTATTATATAGGCAAAATATATTTTTTCATTCGTCATGCCTATTCATTGTACTTTTTCTGATGAAGCCATTAACAGGACAATCCATTTGGACAATGATTGCCTTCATTCAGACAAAGCCATTGACAGGACAATCCACAAGACAATATTATCTTCATTCATACGACGCCGTTGACAGGACAATATACTGAGTCAATTCATTGTCTTCCTTAAGACGAAGCCATTGGAAGAACAATTCACTAAGATACTTCATTGTTTACATTCATATGAAGCCATTAAAAGGATAAGCCACTAAGACAATGATTGTCTTCATTCTGACAAAGCCATTGATAGGACAGCCTTCTTAAACAGTTGATTGTCTTAGTGGAATCCAGTTGGACAGTGATTGTCTTCATTCATACAACGCCATTGACATGACAAACCACTAAGCCAATTTATTGTCTTAATTCAGACAAAGCCATTGATAGGACAATCCACTTAGACAATGATTATCTTCATTCATACGAAGCCATTGACAGAAAAATCTACTATGACAGTGATTGTCTTCATTCAAACAACGTCATTGACATGGCAATTCACTAAGACAATTCACTGTCTTAGTGGATTGCCATGTCAATGAGTCTTCATTCAAACAAAGCCACTGACGGGATAATCCAATTAGACAATGATTGCCTTCATTCAGACGAAACCATTGACAGGACAATCCACTAAGACAATATTGTCTTTTAGCCAGCTAAATTGACCAAATAATCTGTGTGCGTCATTATGTACTTAGCACATCTTGCGCGGGTAAAGCGGCCACACGGAGCGCGAGTTGCGCGGCGCAACTTGCGCTGTTACGCGACGCAACTTGCGTCTCGTTTGTTTCGACCCTAATAGGTATAGTACAAACCATAGACCTAAAATTATTTTACAAACTTATCGTACGTCGATACGACCAACGATGGTAATAAATTGACGACGTCCAACGCGTCTACATTAAAATTTTTCTCTTTGTACTTTGCGTGTACACAATCTCATCATCTCATGCATTTGTTCAAATTTTTGTTTAAAATAAGAATCATATTTTTGAAGTTAAGTCTAATCATATGTCATAAATTCGCAAACACATGACACACAAAGGATAGTTTTAAATTCAAAACAAGATTTAAAAATTGATTTGGTGTGCAATCAAAAGAGAGATGTTGAATTAATATTAATAAAATATGCCCTCGGAATTACCTTGTTCTTGTAGCACGCCTGACGACTGTGTGAGTACATTTTACAAAGAAGATCCTTCATAATATTATAATGAGTCATTGGCCCACTAGCCCTACTAGATATTGATTACATTTACATATAGGTAAAGGTAAGTAAAGTAACTCATCACATCGTATCGGTCATCATCAGTAATTCAGCCTTTCTACAGACCACACACCGCTGAAGCGCTGCGCCGCTGGCGCTGATCTTCATCTACCTCGATCCTCGCCTCGACGTCCACGGACCCACCCCACGTGTTGTGTTGTGTGATTGTGTGTAAATGTCTTTTGCAACTTGCGGCCGCTCGCTATTAGCACAGAATAAGTACTAGTACTCACGTACGTACAGAAGTCATCATTATTCGAGCGTATTCCCGATTGCATTCTCAGCGTTAATGCTTTAAAGCCTCGAGTCCGCTTATCTTACAAGGTGATTTGACTAGGTTACTGGTTTTGACACAGAACGACTGCCGTCTGACCTCCGCATCCCAAAGGGTAGACGGTAGACCAGAACCAATCCTTGGATTGGTTTGATGAGCAAACGCTAGATGACGTTCGGGACCCATAGTTTATACGTACCTTCCAAAACACGAAATTATCTTCATTTTCGGAAAATCAGGTGATTCAAGCCTGCAATATCCTAACCAGATTGTAAAAAACTTCACTAAGTATGCTTGCCAGTGGGATTCGAACCCACGACCCCGGGATCACAAGGCGAACGCCTTGACTACCGGACCACGTAGGCAGTCACTCATGTTCAGAAGTCTTACTCAGCAAAGAAATTCAAAGAAATATCTACTCAATGTGCTTACGATTTGGTTTAATTAAGTTCGCGTCTGAAGTCTGAAGTCAGCACCTATTCGTTTAGACACAGAATAAGTACTAGTAATCATGAGAAGTCTTACTGAGAAAGGAAATTCAAAGAAATATCTTCTTAACGTGTTTAGCGCTATGGTTTAATTTAGCTCGCGTCAGAACTCCTCACCTCTTCGTTTAGATACCTAGACATCCATTGCAAGCCAATTTCATTCTTATTGATCTGGACAAACGATTCATGTACTTAACAGAATTTTCCGTTCGAAGTGGTCTCTGCACGCATAGTAACAATGTAGGTATAATTTCGATACCTATACGGGGAGTGACACAGGCGATACTATAGAAATCCATTTCAAGATTAGCAAGTCAATTTCATTCTTATTAAATAAATATATGGGGACAAATAACACTGATTGAGCTAGCCCCAAAGTAAGTTCGAGACTTGTGTTATGGGATACTAACTCAACGATACTATATTTTATAACAAATACATGTATAGATAAACATCCAAGACCCAGGACAATTTGAAAAAGGCCATTTTCCAACTTGCCCTGACCGGGGATCGAACCCGGGACCTCTGGGTGGCGGACTGGCATGGTGACCACTACGTCACGGAGATCGTCAACTTACCCTTAAAGTCTTGACAAACGTTTCATAATAGGTAGGTTATAGGTACCTACACAAAAAGGATTCAGTGAGCGGCGGATTTAGTACAAATGTCCCACTATATTTTTGATTATCTAAACTGGTAGTGAAGTGACACAGGCCTGCTGCTATTTATTACTAATACTATCTAATTTATGAGCTTGCCAAGGGCTGGCTAGCTGGACAACAGTTTGGCTGGAAGGACTTCTTCGGTGTCTTCGGTTCATAGTCAACTGCCAGAGCAGAGTGTAGCACTGGGTTGCGTTGCATTGCAACTTGTGTTTCGTTTCGTTGCATTTTGCATTGCATGATGATCAAGCACGGCACGAATGAAGAGGCATTCCAAGTCGTTCAACATGAACAAATTGTAATAGAAAAAAATTTCTATAATCTATGGTTTCTTTAGAGATGTCAGACATGTCAGTTGAGTGAGTGTGGTGTGGGTTTTTTTGTGAAATAGAAATTTCTCTTGAAAGGTGTATACCTATTTCAACTGGTCCTCGTTTATATAATTGTTCATATAATGCTTATGGATTTAACTGACGAGCTCGAGCAAAGCGACAGTGGAATGGAATCGTTGACGACAAGCAAAGATGATACTCCGGAGCGGACGGAACGCAGGCCCGAAGATAGTTTCATAACCCCTTCGGTATGTGAAAATTTATGAAGATACATTTATTGTTAAATATTCTATGATTGTTTATTCGTTGTATTTTCAGCTAGGCTCGTCACCCACCGAGGGCACATCGTTACCTTATATTTTAAGTGGTCCGTACAATGAATACGATGATCTCGAGGACGTGAGTTTCATGTGTAGTTCATGAAGTGTGTATATCAGTCCTGGATATCTTATTTGCCAGTTAATCGATTGATGTGGCATAGTCACCCGAGGAGAGCAAGTGCAGAGGAGTGGATTTCTCAAGTTTAGACCCTGAACTCTGGTCACTTCATAAGCAGTCCCTAATATAGAAATTCAGAAAGTGTGTGTGTCAGTCAACTAGAATGCCTATTTGAAAGTTAGTTCATCTGGTTAAATTGGCATTTTCTTACACACAGACCTTGAGTGGGCATTTTAAGTGTACCTCTTATCCATGGGGTCCTCTTTGTACTCAGATGTAAAACTGCAAACTCAACTATGGACAAAAAAAAATGGAACATGAGGCTGTTTTACATTTAGAAACTAATTAATAATTAAAGTTTACATGTGTTAATACATTTTTCAGTACTAAATAAACACACTTTGATTTGGTAAATGTTGTGCTTGTATAATTTTCATTTTATTATTTTGAATTGACACTGTGTAGGTTTATGTATGTCGTCAGTGTATAAGTAATACAAACTTACAACAAAAACTTTTTTCAAGCTGTTTTAGCAGCCAAAACAATGTGTTGTGTTTCAGCTGCATTTCTCTGGTACAAGTAATTGAAATTGAATGAGGGAATTGCCATAAACTGTTGAAACTTGTAATGCATTGGCTTGACATGATGTGTCTTTTTTAATTCCTATTTCCAACTTCAGGTTGATAGGTGCTAAGTGTTGCTCTTGTGTACTATGACTGGAACATGTACATATCATAATCAGAGATCAGAATCACAGGTGCTATTGCTATCAAAAGTATGGATATGACTAAAAGTTCCAGGATTTCTCGAGAATCAAATTGGGTACCAAGTAAATAAAACAATCATAATTATGTAATTACAGGCTAAGTCTATTTTTTTCGATTAAAATATATCCTGAAATCACATAATTATGATTGCTTTATTTATAGATTAAGTAGTCATATCCATACTTTTGATAGCAATAGCACCCGTGATTCTGATCTCTGATTATAATCATCATTTCAGCTGCATAAAGTCCAATGATTCATTATGTATCTCTTTAAATATACAGAACCTAAAATGACCTTATTTCTGATTCATTGCTACATAGTAATCAACAATTGCTTATATTTTTATTTCACAATATTCTGTTTTAAATTATGTTCACCATTTACTTTTATTGATTCTTTTTTATAGTGTTCTATCTATTTTGTTACAGCTAGGATCATCACCAAGTGCAAAAGAATATGATGATGTGAGTTGGTATTTATGTCACTACTGATTAGCAGATTTTATCTTTTTTATAATCCAGTTAGTCTCACACTAAACCTTTTTTTTTCCTTTTTTTAATTAAATTATTGGAACAAATGAAATGAGAATGAGAGTATCAGAGTAATTTGTTCATTCAAATGTTTATCATGTCCACAATCCAGTATACAAATGACTTGGTGGAACTGCTCTGTGTTAACAGAATAGCGTATACTGGACTGAGAAGTGTTTCTTTTACTCATCTGTTTGACATGATTCTCACATGAAATGAATGATTTAAAATTTATAGTTTTTATGTAATGAATTTCAGGAGCCAGATGAAACACTATCTGAAAGACTATGGGGATTGACTGAAATGTTCCCAGACTGCATACGAAACGGCACACACAAAGTTACTACCAAAACATGGTAAGTTACTTCAATACACTATTATATCTCTAAGTCACTTTAATGTATACATACAAACAAGAATCGTAATAAAATTCTTGCTAACATGAATTTTATTAAGAAAATATTCTGTTTTGTGATTGCCCACGTCTGGACGAATGAGTTTTAAGATTTTTAGGCCAATGCATCGCAGCTAAAGGTACTGTCGCAATGTCGCAAACGAAATAGACACAGAATGTTAGCGAGCAAGAACCGTATGAAAATACGTCGGAATGGTGCAAGCAAAACCTCGGCATTAAGGCTAGAGTGGTTGGCGGGTTGGCGGCGGTATTTCTCGTCATCCAAATACATTAAAATAAGGAGAATATTCGAGAATATTGTAGATATAATAACGCTTCTGTACGGTTTTTCCGCCCCATATAAAAAAAAACTTCATTGGCGCATATTGAGTGCGCGCCACGCCAGTTCAAAGCGAACAGAAGCGAAGAAAAACCTACCTAAGTAAGTGTGACACGTGGAAGTACCTGTAAAAACTTAGGCGAGCGAGATACCTTGACCTCTGCTACTGTGCTACTTAGACCTTGGGCATCAAGAAGACCATCTTCACGCGTCAACCTTGAGTTCTGTAGTAACTAAAAACTTTATACAAACTGCGTTTTTCTCCAAATCTCGAACCCCAGTTTCTTAACAGTACAACTGGATATGCACTAAGGGAATGAAATTGTGACTTATATTTTTATATTTAGGTCCGGAGTTAAATCCTTGTATGGACTATCCCGTTCTGTCCTGTGGGTAGTAGCGAGTTCATCTGTGATCTTGTTTGCTCCTGTTATTTTTGAAGTGGAGAGGGCTCAAATGGAAGAGATGCAGAAAACTCAACAGAAACAGGTTAGATCATTTATTTGTTTGTTTGCATTTTTTTTTTGTGTGGCCAACAATGGTGTCAAATTTTTTAGGCTGCGTAAAGGCTTCTGACATGGTTTGGCGACTACCATACAATGATGACAGCCAGCACCAAAGGCTTTAATGAGCCTCCCTTAATTTGTAAAATCTCTAGTTATACAACTTATTATATTTTTAGGGTTCCGTGCAAAAAATTAAAAAAACGGAACCCTTATAGGAAATAAATATATTTTTTGAATAAGGGTCTCTTTCGGGGGACATAAATCAACATAGGGCTCGTTATGAGGATCTCAAATATATTTTTGTTATTATTGTAAAATAAGTAGTTTGATTTTATTCATGAAAAAGAAGACGAAAATTGTCCATTCCCTGATCTCCGAAACTACTGAGACTATTATTAAAAAAAATACAAAATATAGTCATTGCTTGTAGATAACAGGAAAACCTATAAGAATTCTATCTATTGAAAATAAATTGGTAAACTCAATATAGTTTGTGGCAGGAGCCGCGGTTCCCCAGGCGCAATAACATGCCTGGCGGGAAGATCTTCCCTTTGTGGCGGTGTTTCACTTACAGAAAATTGATAATTTAAACATCACTAGATAGTGCTAGTAGTGGTTATTAACTCGCTTCTTACTGTGAGGATTTCAAATGTAATATTTTGTATTAATTTAAAAGCTTTGGCATTGTACGGAACTCTCTCCACGAGAGTTCAACTCGCACTTAGCCGGTTTTATTTTTTCATCCTAAAATTAAACCAATTCAGGGCAAGTTTCATAAATAACAATTATGCTGTATCTATCTCGTATTCACATTCAATGATAACTTAATAGTATAATCCATCAGGAAGACAAATCAAATACAAATTGAATTTTAAATTGCTGTCTATAAATTAATAGTATAAATGATAAATAGATGAAGCTGCTTAATACTTTAAAACGACTTCCAAAAAGGAGGACGTTATCAGTTCGTCGCGATAGTTTAGGTTTTTTTTTTATGTATGTTCACCGATTATTCTAAGACGCCTGGACCGAATCGGAATATTCTTTTTTTGTTTGAAAGGGTATACTTGTCAGGTGGTCAAATTTGGTCTTGATCAGACCCTGGATAACCCTTCAAACTATTTTATAAACGACTATTTACAGTTTAAAGTGAGAACGTGAAGCTTTTCTACGCACAATTGCGAAAAACGGCCAATTTTGGCGTATGTGTTATCCAGGGTCTGTACAAGACCAAATTTGAAATGATATCTGCGTTTCTTTTTTTTAAATGATTTATTTCAAATGGGGGCAGCACTGGACCCCGAAAAATTCAGGTAGCCTTAACAAGTCAAACCATATTAAACTTTATTTCTTTTACGAAGTGCATAGTATAGCTTGAGATAAACCAGTCTTGCGTGCGTTCTCAAGCGGCCAAGTCGTTATCAAGCTTTTCTATTTATTCCGTAGATAATAAGGGTAAAAATGCTTTGACAATGAAGCGCTGCCAGCCGCTATGAAGCCGCGCTAAGGTTATCATGCATTTGGTTGCATAGAAGCTCATTTTTAATTCAAGGTGCTTGAGAATTTACTTTTTCTATAAATCACTGCTGTTGATTGAAGGTGTAATTCATATACTATGTGATTGGTTTCAGGTCCTGTTGGGTACAAATGCTGCCCTGTCCGGTCCGATGCCGAACATGCCGCCCATCCCACGATAAACTCACACCATAATCACCCAAGCCAACATTTAATCACCACTGAGACATTATACCTAATGATCAATTGTCATCTGAATGCTTTAATGTAAGTTAGTTTAAATGGATAGGTACTTGATGTAATGGAATATTGTGGGTTCAATAACTGTCTGTATCGAATTCTAGTATGTATAAACCTGTACACAAAAAATAGTTATTTATTGTTCAATGCATTTACCCTAAAAAATTATAGGACGAGGCTAAATTACTGGGAAATTAGGCATTATAAATCAAAATATTGTTTCAATCGGAGAGAATGTACATTTTGTTTTGTATAAGTAGATGTTGTTATATCAGAGTCAGTAGTATATAACAATAAAGGTACCGTATAAGCGGATTTTGTTGTTTGTTTATTGACACCACATAGTAAAGCACCCGATGGGGGAAGGAAAAAAGGATATTTTGGCTTTTTTATGATTATTTCTTTATAATATTCTAGCTATAGAATAGGTCGTACGTAATATCACAAGTCTATGATTCTAGCTGGTCAAGTCAAGGCTCTAAAGTTGTACCTACCCTTAAATGCTACTTTCAGATTATTTTAGATTTTATGTCTTCTATGCTAGTCTGGGAGAAAGGAAAAAACTTAGAATGGGCCAGCTGATGCTCTTCTCGCGCAGATCGTAATCGACACTTTTTAGGGTTTCGTAGTAAACAAGGAATACAGTTTCGCCATGTCTGTCTGTCTGTCTGTCTGCCCGTCCGCGGTTTTACTCAGCGACTATTAGTACTAGAAAGCTGTGATTTAGCATGGATATGTAAATTAATTAGGAGGAAAAAGTGGTAAAATAGTAAATTGAAAAAAACATTTTTTAGCGTAGTGTAGTGAAAATGATTTTTTTGTTTCTCAGCTAACCAGTCATGTTGGGTATCGTTGAATATGTCTTTCAAAAATATTTTATTTATTGAGTTTGTGAACACCCTTGTTCGATTTAGGGATCCGTTTCTGAAATATTTGGTTTTAAAGTGAAAATTTTTGTTTGAGTCAAGTGTTCCCCCCCCCCCCCCCCCCCCTCTCTCTCTATCTGCTAAACGGTTATATTTTAAGTCGTAAAAAAAATCACAGCTATAGCATATATAACGAAATTTAAAGGAAAACTATCAGAAGTGCGATTTCTGAAACGCGGAGACACCTTAACGAATGCTTTTCCCATACAAAAACCATACGTTTAGGTGACTCCGCGTTTCAGAAATCGCATTTCAGAGCTAAGTAGGGTTTACAAATTAAAAAGTTATAGGCGATCAACTTATAAAATGTACTCACAAAATGAAAATTTCACACAATTTCAATAGAAAATTAGTTTTTAGACGTTTTTAGTGGCATGAACTCAAAGTAGGCATTCGTAACTACGGAACACTATAGTGTGCGTGGCCCGACACGCACTTGGCCAATTATCATAAATCTTTGTATACAACGTGGATGGGACACAACACACCCGTAATAAATCGAACCACGGGCTATACTAGATTACTATAGTATAATGAAATTAAAATAACAACCCAAAAACAAAAAAAAACGACCATCTCATAAAAAATTGCCCGGGCGGGTGCACAGTTTTGTATGGAGATCCCGATTTTTTTATTTTATTTTGACCATTATTTTAAATTCAGTATTATAGTGATCTAGTATAGCCCGTGATTCGATTTACTGCGGGTATTCCTTCCACATTGTTTATGCGGTGACTTGGAAAACTAGTACACGTTTTGTCTTTTGCTAAAGACACTTAACATCATTGCCGACATGGATGCGAAAAAAGCATAAGCTGTCAATGTCATACACCTGATATTTTATTTTGACAATGACGCTGACAGACTTATTTTATTTCATTTGAGTCAGTGAACAAGATGAGAAAAGACGGTGTTTTTCGTAAATAAATTATTGTAAACATGGCAAATACAGGCCTTTTACCATTTGTTCGAGGCGTAGACTTTACGTGTAATGATTTCAGCGTAAGTATAAAGTAATTTATGACTACACAAACAAATTACCTTGAGGGATGATATCATTTCTCTAACCTATCCTTTTACCTGACTATTAATAATATTGTGGCCTAATTATTCTGTTTTAGGATGATAAATTCCCTGAAGCTATACGGTATATGACCGGCCTTCAGTGGCTAAGATTGGACAAGACCAATTTAGATGATATTCCTGAGGAATTGGGAAAGCTTATGAAATTGGTAAGATGTCAAATTGTGTTCCAATATGAATATTCTAACAAAGGGAATTCACAAGAAATCTATGCATCGATATCTATCATTACTATAAACTTACAATTATCTTGTATTCAAAGTTTTTGTAAAATTTAAATTATGAAAAACATACTATTAACAAGCATTCTTATAAACGATGTAGAGTGGCTTTATAACATCACCTTACTATAAAGACCTACCAAGTATAATATTTAGTTGCAAATGAAATACAATCAAACACAACTTTTCAAGCAAGGTTGCATTTAAGTATTTAACGGTTGCATTTAAGGAGATACATTAATTTTTTGGGGTCCATTATTTAAAGGGAAACAGAGACATCATGTACCCATTTGCCAAAAGTGGCAGTTTTTCGCTATGTGTGTATCTAATGTGTGTAGAAAAGCCTCACATGCTTACTTTTAACTGTAAACAGTAGTTCAAAAACTAGTTATCTAGGGCTTGGTCATGACAAAATTTAAATTGATTTCTCCATTTCCTTTTAAATGATTTTTATATGGGGTCAGCACTGGACCCTGAATAATCTAGGCATATAACTGATTTTTACAGTAAATATAATACAGTTACAGTAAATATATGAAATTGAAAGGAAATATAGTGTGTAATTAATTTTTGACCATTAGTATGGAAAACTTAATAAGAGCTAGATTTTGTTTGTAGGGAAAGGTCTTGGGTAAGGGCGTCCTTAAGACAGGATGCTTCCAATCAATCATTTTGCATATCCAGCTGTGGACCACTTGCAGTTAAAATTATTATGGAACATTTTTTTTCAAGTGCACTACTATTCATGCTATTGCAAATTACTAAAATGTATAAATTTTCAGGAAAACTTGTCTCTCAAGAAGAACAGTTTAGAGAAGTTATTTGGGGAATTAACAGAGTTGAAATGCCTTCGTTCCTTGAATGTGCGACACAATAAGGTAAAGAGCTCAGGGATCCCGCCGGAGCTGTTTCGCCTGGAGGAGCTCACGACGTTGGACCTTTCCCACAACAGGCTGAAGGAAGTGCCTGACGGGCTCGACAAGGCTAAGTCATTGCTGGTGTTGAATCTAAGTCATAACAAGTATGTTTTTATCACAATGTTTTTGGAACGAAGTTCCTTTTCGGACAGTATGGACTGAGGCTAGGAAAATTTTTTTTGTCATGAATTAAAGTGAAAGGAAATTTCACAAGTTTGACTATATTGTCGATAGCTTAGTTGGGAGAGTGTATGCCTGAGATGGTCGATGCTCCCAGTTCAAACCTAGCACATGCCAAATTTTTTTTAAATTTAATTATTTTTAAATTTATTTATTATTACTAAAAAGAGTTAAGATTTTTCTGTCTTTACTATGAAAGTAACTTAGTTCCAATCAAGTGTACCACAACACTTGCATTCTTTTATGGTTGTGAAAAGTGTGTACCAAACTTCCATTTAATAAACTCCTTGAAACAGAAATTGCTATGGTCTCTTGTTTTACATTGTTATATACATGCATATTAGAGCATAACAACCACCCAACATATATTTTTTGTTTGGTTATTTTGTGCTTATTACTTGATTGTTAAAGGAGAGTACAATACAATACAATACAATGAATTAGTAGTTAATTATTTAAGGGCATTTGTATGATTATTTCTCGGGTATGCTCTGCTGATCATATTATAGGGTCTTTACTCTGGTTACTGCATAGCTCTAAAAATCTTAAGTACCTAAATTATAGACAAAATATCTGCTGCATGTTGCTTGCCTATAATATACACATACATATTATGTAGATACCATTACTCCTTATTCCCAAGGGGAAATTAGTAAAAATGAGCCGATAATATAAATAAGTGAGAGGTAGAGCCAACAAAGTCTTCATATTTTTTTTTATTAACAAAACTCTATTAGGAGTCATTACACCGACTGTTTGTTGCAGAATCGAAGCTATACCTCCAACACTGTTTGTTCAGCTGACAGACCTACTGTTTCTTGATTTGTCCCACAACTTGTTGGAGACTCTGCCACCTCAGACCAGAAGACTGGCGAACCTCCAGACTCTGATACTTAATGATAACCCACTAGGCCTCTTCCAATTAAGGTAAGAATTTAGTGTTACATTGTTATGTAAAAGCATTTTTCTCTGTGTACACTGTACATATATAGTATCTGTTTGTTCTCTTTATTTGTTTTTTCTTGTTTGTCTTTGAATTGCCTTTAACATTTTACAAAGTGAAAAATTTGATCTAGTTTAGGCTTTTCTTCTTATATAATTTCCGTAGTTGCGAATGCTGACTTTGAGTTTACGAGATATTTCCGACATAAAAAACCGCTCGTATTGCACAATGTTAATAATGAATGAAAATTCTTTCGTAGGCAACTGCCATCCCTCCAAAGCCTAGAGACGCTCCACATGCGCAACACCCAGCGCACGGTCGCCAACCTGCCGACGTCCCTGGATACGCTCTCAAACTTGGCAGATGTAGACCTGTCCAAGAATGCTTTGACCAAAGTGCCGGATGCCTTATATTCACTGCAGAACCTCAAGAGACTGAATCTTAGCGACAATGAGATAGTGGAGATATCCTCTGGTGAGTTTTTTTTTTACATTAATCTGTGCTAACCACCCTGGGCCCTTGACACGTTCCCCCTGGAAATTTATTCACAATAACTAAGAGTGAAAAACCAGGAATTAGAAATATATACTGATAGAAATATGCCAGCCCATTAAGATACGATCTTCAAGTTTTCGCCTTTCTTTTGATCAATGTCTCTATCAGTCGGGAGGAGAAAGATTTTTTATTTGTCATAAAAGCATTTATATTATATTTTTCAATGATATGCTTCTCTCTTCTCTGGCAGCTAGGAAACCGCGTGTCCTATTACAATGCCTATTCATGCGTTCAGTTTACGTATCAGCAGGTATTATTTTCTCACGTTATCTTGATATCATTTACCCATGGCGCGTTTGAAACTTTAGGCTATATGATTATGTTATGATTACACTTTCGATGATCAATCTATCAACTGTTATTACTTAGTATTGTTTTAATATATAAATAAATAAATATAAATATATAGGGACAAATAACACTGACTCAGCTAGCCCCAAAGTAAGTTCGAGACTTGTGTTATGGGATACTAATTCAACGATACTATCTAATATATAAAATTCTCGTGTCACAGTTTTCGTTTGCCATACTCCTCCGAAACGGCTTGACCGATTTTGATGAAATTTTTTGTGCTTATCCGGTATCTATGAGAATCGGCCAAAATCTATTTTTAATCCCCCTAAATGTTAGGGGTAGTCCACCCCTAAATTTATTTTTTTATTTTTTAGACAAAATTTTTAATTTCTATTTTTTTATGATACAACATACAAAAATACATACAATCCTCAATTTTGGCAAAACAACGTTTGCCGGGTCAGCTAGTATTTTATAAAAAATACATATATAGATAAACATCCAAGACGCAGGACAATTTGAAAAAGGCCATTTTCCAACTTGCCCTGACCGGGGATCGAACCCAGGACCTCTGGGTGGCGGACTAGCATGGTAACCACTACGCTATGAACACTATTTAATTTCTCTAGCCATTAATAATTTAATTAGGCTCTGATGTAGACGATTGACGAAAGAGGTTTAAACGTTTTAGTATGAATGTTAATGCAATATAAATCTTAATTGTATTTTATTTTTTTCAGCACGATTACTTACTTAATTTTTTTGTTTGTAGTACTTTTATATTACTTTCCTATCTTGGTAACTTGATTTAAAGTGTTATTGACACTTGGACTGCTGAAAAAACGCAGTATATGTTTTCGCTGTCGTAAAACACACATAGTGTGTTTTTCAGCAGTTGATTTATGTGTGAATTATGATTAAAGTTTTGATTGTGGGATGCTTACCATTTTCAGTGTTAATTGTATATTTACTTATTACTTTTTTAACAGCAATGGACATTTGGCAGAAGTTAGAAAGCCTAAACCTCTCCCGGAACAAGCTGACTAGTTTACCTGCGTCCCTTTGCAAACTGCAGAACCTCAGAAGACTGCACGTGGACGACAACAAGCTAGACTTCGAAGGTATACCGTCGGGAATCGGAAAACTTGGAAACCTAGAAGTGTTTTCTGCAGCTAATAATCTACTGGAGATGATCCCTGAAGGATTGTGCAGGTTTGTGATGGCTATTCTCTTTTTAAGCTTCATGCCGTCTCCTAAGAGTTGGATCGCACTTGTCAGCACGGAACAGCACTTTGCTATGATGCTATCCTTATGACGGTTCTGAGCGACAGAAAAAGATAGCAGCATAAAAAAGTGCTATTGCGTGCTGACAAGTGAGATCCAACCCTAAGGCAGCATATAAAAAAGCTAGATACAATATAGAATCTGAAGCCCAGCCGTCGTGGTAATATAGGTACTGATTAGTAACACTGTGCCGCTGTAAGCAGACAGTGCCCAGAGCTGCAAGACTCAAAGGTCACTTTTAGCGTGATGGTGAGTGAGAAGGTGGAAAAAAGTTAGAATATCACTTTAAACACGCGATCTCAACTTCAGTTCAGGATATAAACTGAGATCGAAACCACTTTTGCAAACATTATTAACTAAACAATACCAGAATTTACGATGACATTACATTTATGGTGATACATGAATTTTTGGGGGCCCAGTGCACTCTGCGATATCAATTAAAAAGTTGTCTTGACCAAGCCCTAGATAACCCTTCAAAATATTTTATGAAAAACTGTTTACAGTTTAAAGTAAGAACGTGAAGATTTTCTGCGCACATTAGCCAGAAGTGGCCGTTTTTCGCAAGTGTGCGTAGAAAAAAAGGGCAGCACTGGTCTCCGAAAAATTCATGTATCCCCATAAAATGCAATGTCATCGTAAATTCTTGACGCTTGGTCTACACAAAATTATAAATGATATCTCCGTTTTTCCTTTAAAATTATTTATTTCAAATGGGCACTGGACCCCGAAAAATATTTATTTATACTAACAATATAATTTACGCCAAAAGGTTTTTTTTTATTGGGTTCGCAAACTGGTTATTACAATATTATTAACTGTTTTAGAGAAATACGTGGGGCGCACTATAAGTTTCCGGAATGAATATGAAAAAATACTATTAAAGGTACAAAATTAATTTATTGTTTTTCAAAATAATCTCCCTTGGCGTCTATGTACTTTTTCATTCGATGAAACCAGTTTTGAAAACTTTTGTGCCACTCCTCTGTGGTGACGTCTGAAACGTGTTTTTCATACTCCTCGACAGCCTCTTCTGGTGATGAAAATCGTTGACCGCGTAATTGGTTCTTAATTTTTGGGAACAGAAAAAAGTCACAAGGTGCCAGGTCGGGACTGTATGCAGGATGACTCATGAGTTCTACATTTTTCGCCTTCAAAAAGTCGTTTGTCTGTCTGGCCGAGTGAGAACTAGCATTGTCGTGGTGCAGGATGATACGGCGTTTACGGTTATTTTTACGGAGTTCGTCAATAACTTCCGGCAAACAAATGGTCGTGTACCAGTCACTATTCACTGTACGACGATTCTCTAAAGCAACAGTAGCCACGTGTCCAGTTTTATTAAAAAAAGAAGCAATCATCCGCTTAGATGCACTTTTCACGCGCGCCACTTTGGTTGGTTTCGGCTCATCTTGAAAGACCCATACGCTCGATTGCTGATTTGTTTTGGGATCGTAGCAATAAATCCATGTTTCGTCACCTGTTACTATGTCCCACACCAAATTTGACGCACCTTCGTTGAATCTGGTAAGCATGGCACTGCACCAAGTGACGCGGTCCGTTTTTTGAGCCTCGGTCAAGTTGTGTGGGATCCACCGCGAGCACAGCTTTCTCACACCCAAATGTTTGTGTAGGATTAATTGTATTTGACTCATGCCTATTTCTAAGGATGCGCGAATTTCATGGTAGGTCACATGCCTGTCTGTTTCAATCATACGGCGCACAGCATCGATTTTTTTGTTGGTCACAGCGGTGGACGGCCGACCATCGCGAGATTCGTCACTGAGATTGATACGACCACGCTTGAATTCTGCAAACTAGCTATAAACAGTTGTCTTGCATGGTGCTTCATTGCCAAAAGCTGTTTCAAGCCGAGCGATGCTCTGTTGAGCTGTCAAATTACACTTAAAATCGTAGAAAATCATACTACGAAAATTTTCCCGAGTTAAATCCATGTTGATGCAGACACACAATTTTTTAAATGGCGCCACAAGGTAAAAACAAAAGACAGTCAGATGAAACAAACTGCATTCTACAGCCAAAGAGTTCTATTTTCAAATGTTGCAATAAATTTTTAAATATTGTTTATGTAAGTGGTCAGTTCCGGAAACTTATAGTGCGCCCTATGTATACATGACATTAAATGTACAACCTTCTAGGAGTTAAAACTTTTTACAGATATTGTAATATCTGTTTTCAAAATAATAAAGCAACTTTCTCGCGATCACGATACCATTCATTGTTTAAGATACCTGCTTTCACTTGGCGATAAAATCAATTATGTGCATATGCAAATTGTTGACTTTGTATGACCACCACCATGATTACTCTCATTGTATTATAGACCATATTCGAAGACCATAAGGTTATATTTTAATTTTGAGTGCAAAAATCAGATATCGGGAGAGTTTCTCGCCCCAATGGTTTATTGCTCCATGCAATTTCATAGGATTGCGTGATCTCAGCTCATGTAGTGATAGTCGCGTCGTTGCGATGCGCGTCACGCGTTTCTCGCGGTTAAATACTCTGGCATTATGCGCGAATGAATGGCTAAATAATGGGTAAAAAGCTGTGAAGCCGACGTAGAGCAGTAATTTATTTCTCTTGACGGTGATGGATTGTCTCATAATACTCGTAATAGATGGCCGTAGAAGTTGTTTTGCTACTAGCTGTAATGCATGTACGATAAAAATGCAGACTGCAAAATTACTTATGAACTCTCTGATTTGCAGTTTTATATACAAACCTTTGTAATATTGCCTAAAAAAATTCCTTTTTTCCTTGCGTCCATGCCCTTAAAATAATAATGTTATGATACAATAGGTACATACGCCTGTCATACAATATCATAAAACTTAACGAATGAAGTTTATTTTTAGCCGGAAAAGGCTACTCCTTTTTACTTTCATGTCTTAATTATCTGTTATCTTTTATTACATTAAAAGATGCGGCTCACTTAAGAAGCTAAACTTGAGTTGGAACAAGCTCATCACGCTGCCGGACGCCATCCACCTCCTGAGCGACCTCGAAAGCCTGCAGCTGCATGGGAACCCGGACCTGGTGATGCCGCCGAAGCCGGTGGAGCGGTCCAAGGGCGCGGGCCTGGCGTACTACAACATTGACTTTTCGCTCCAAGCGCAGCTGCAACTAGCAGGAGCAGCGACGTCTGAGCCCACCACACCGAATAGTAAGAACATGTCTGTTTTCATTTAACAGCGGTCCAAGGGCGCGGACCTGGCGTACTACAACATCGACTTCTGGCTCCAAGCGCAGTCGCAACTAACGGGAGCTGTGACGTCTGAGCCCACCACACCGAGTAGTAAGAACATGTCTGACTTCTTTTAACAGCGGTCCAAGGGCGCGGGCCTGGCGTACTACAACATCGACTTCTCGCTCTAAGCGCAGCTGCAACTAGCAGAAGCAGCCACGTCTGAGTCCACCACACCGAGTAGTAAGAACTTGTCTGGCTTCTTATAACAGCGATCCAAGGGCGCGGGCCTGGCGTACTACAATATTGACTTTTGTTCCAAGCGCAGCTGCAACTAGCGGGAGCAGCTACTTTTGAGCCCACCACTCCGAGTATTAAAAACATGTCTGGCTTCATTTAGCAGCGGTCCAAGGGCGCGGGCCTGGCGTAGTACAACATTGACTTCCTTGCTCCAAGCATAGCTGCAACTAGCGGGAAATGTGACGTCTGAGCCCACTACACCGAGTAGTAAGAACACTTTCTTAAACCTAATATCGCGCATCTATAATAATATCGTTCCTTTTTTAAGTCCGTACCTGCTTTTTCTCGCTATTTCCAAATATTCATGTGGGGTCGGCAGTATTTTTTCAACCCAAAGGTTGGCTGTTAGTTATGCTTTAAGCATTACGTCCGCCTGTTGTGTTTTACACATTGTATTTTGAACAATAAAGCTAAAATAAATTAATATTTTCCATGTTACGTGCTGTCTCTTAAAGCATATGCTTTACCACCGTTTATTTAGTTTCCCTCTATTTCCAAGTCTCCTAATATCCTGTAATAAGTGTCACTGACAATAAAAGGTTGACTTCCACTTCTGCCCAAGGTCGCTATAAGTTCTCCATATTTTCAAACTTAGTATTTAAAGCTTATTTTTGCGCAGGTGTTAAATCGGACCCGATAGCTCGAAAGTTGCGACTTCGCCGCGGCCGGCCCGAGCCCGAGCAAAAGGACTCTGCTCTGATACTGCGCGGCATGCAGGAGCAGGCGAACACGCAGCACAACGAGCAGATCGCCGAGCAAAGGAACAGCGAGCTCAAGTAAGTCTTTTCTATCTTACTATTCAAACTAACAGTTCTTGTTTATAACTATATATGTATGTCATTGTATGAATACAGGTTTATTTTGCACCTCCTAGCTATATTGAGATCTTGAATACATAATCATTAATGCAATATGAACCCGTAGGCAAATAAGACTTATTTTTTCAAAATTTCTAATTAATGGATAACCTTCTGATAAAGTGTGGCCGTCGCCGTCCCCACTTGCCGGCCGTCACTCCACATGAGCCCAGGTACAGGGTGGCAATATTGAAATTGGATTCGAGTTTATCGGTATGCATTTGTTGGCTGATTTGATTTTTATAATGAATTTGAATCTTTGATTTTTATAATGAAAAAAGGTACGACAGAATAAGTATTTTTTATTTTGCTTAACGAATAATTTCTTTGAATATAGCTACGGGGTTCTAAATCATCCGAGGCTCTCGGAAACCGCTCAAACGATTTCGATTGAATTTTGTATAAACTTAATTGTTTTGCACCAGGCCAAAACGCTGGGACGAGACGCTGGAGAAACCTCCTCTAGACTACTCAGAGTTCTTCGACGAGGACACCGGCCAGGCGCCGGGGCTCCAGATTTGGGAGATTGAGAACTTCATCCCCGCGCCCGTTGACGAGGTAAGAGAAAGATATAAATTTATTTGAAAGATAGAAATACACACAGCACACGTAGTTTTACAGGCTTCAAAAAATAATAAAAGCTTACATTTTAAACATAAAATCACTATATGCTAATGCTACTGTCCTCCAATTGACTCTCGCTCTTCTGCTCAGTTAGAAACAAACAGAACATCGTTGGACCCGACTCCATGCCTAGAGGGTGTAGTGGTCCCGCTACAAATCTTCTCGCTCATCATTACGCTAAAAGTGGCCTTTGGGCTCCGAGTTCTATCTGCCCAGAAAGAAATAAAGTATATGTATATTACCAATGAATTTGATGCAATGTTCGATGTGATGATGCTTTCCAGGTGCAACACGGGAAGTTCTTCGAGGGCGACTGCTACATCGTGTTGAAAACGTTCCTGGAGGAGCAGGGCCAGCTCAGCTGGGACATCCACTTCTGGATCGGCTCCAAAGCCACGGTGAGTGCCACGATTGAGTGCGATGTCAGTCATTGATCATTACCAGATTACGGCAATTAAGCCAAGAGGAAAGGTAATGATTTTAGCAGTGTATATATGTATGTAGGTATGTGGGTATGTCGGGAGGGTTACTCCAAAGCGGTACGCAAGACGGACGTTACTGCGTATCCGCGTTTCAGTGGCAAAAAACATTGTAAAGTTTAATTTCGTTTGACATGGAAATAGGACGTCACTATCGTACGACTAACGTATTATTTAATAGAGTAACCCCCCTGTTCCACCGTAGCATCCGAACCGCTTGTCCAATGTCACAAATGATATTCATAGTGACATAGGCTACAATTTGTATGCAAAAAATGTATATAACGAATGTTACATACAAAAAAGCGAGAGCCAAAAAAAAATATTCTTTTGTTTCTGTATAGAGTGGGGTATCAAATGAAAGGCCTTGATTAGCACATTTCAAAAATATACACATTGTAAGCTGTATATGACCTCCCGTAGTCGGGTATTGTATATTTAGGTATACAGTGGGGCAGAAATTAAACTTCTTTGGTAAAATTAAAGAAAATATAATAAAGATGCAATCGTTACAACAGGCAAATGACGAATGAAATATAGGACATCAACATGTATGGACAACGTTTACTCCTGCGAAACTTGAGTAGCAATTTAACTTTCATCGTTCTTCTCATTATCGTTTGGACGGCGTACAGGCCGGAACATACTCCCCGCCGTTGAAAGGCCACTTTCAACTAATTGCTCAATTCTTCACTCGTGGGTAGTGGACAAATGCGGACTAGTGGTCTACGCACGATTCCCTTGATTGTGTTGACGTCGGCGACTCTTGAGATCCCATCTGGCCCGGGGTATAAACGAAGAACACGGCCAAGACGCCAGTTCATTGGATGCGTTCCATCTTCTTGTAGAAGCACCATATCTCCCACATTTAGTTTGGTTAGGTTATTTCGCCATTTGGTTCTAACTTGGAGCTCCGTTACATATTCTTTCTGCCAACGTTGCCAAAAATGCTGTCGAATGGCTTCCAGACGTGCATATCGCATTCTTAGCGTGTCGTTGGTGTTTTCCAC
This sequence comes from Acrobasis suavella, assembly GCA_943193695.1. Classification (NCBI taxonomy): domain Eukaryota; kingdom Metazoa; phylum Arthropoda; class Insecta; order Lepidoptera; family Pyralidae; genus Acrobasis; species Acrobasis suavella. The sequence goes on along the minus strand of OW971937.1, from coordinate 6,339,143 downwards.
AGTCTTTGGCGGTAGCGATATCAGCGGTCGGCCAATAAGGAAGTGCCCTGGTGAGAGGAAAAGGAAATCATCTGGAGAGGATGATAAAGGACACAAGGGTCGGCTGTTTAGAATTGCCTCTACTTGTGCAAATAAAGTTTGAAGTTCTTCAAACGTTAAATGGCTATTTCCCATTACACGTTTTATATGAAATTTGGCTGATTTTATCCCAGATTCCCATATTCCCCCCAAATGTGGAGCGTATGATGGTAGAAAGTTAAATTTTATAGATAGTTGACTTGCAGAATCAGATAAAGACACATTGTTTTGTTTGATGAACACTCCTATCTCTTTAGCGGCAGCAACAAAATTGCTGCCATTATCGCAAAATATCTCTATCGGTTTCCCCCTACGCGAGATGAAGCGTCGAAGTGCCAAGAGGAAGGCATCTTTCGTTAAATCGCTAACTGCCTCAAGGTGAACACACTTGTAACGTAAACATATAAATAAACACATATAACACTTAATTAAGCGACTTCCACGTCCCTTACGGTTGATAATAGAAAATGGCCCAGCAAAATCAAGTCCAATCGATAAATACGGGAAGTCGGGATTTACACGCTGGGATGGCAAATTTCCCATTTTAGGATATAAGGTTTTACCACGTAAACGTCTACAACGGACGCACTTATTAACGGTGTGTCGCGCAAGTAATCTACCTTTCACCGCCCATATAGATTGCCTGACACAAGCCAACAATAATTGCGGGCCTGCATGCATGGATCTTATATGCTCCATTTCGAAATAAAGCTTAGTCAATTTATGAGACGCGTGAAGTAGTATGGGATGTTTCGTGTCATACGAGTGACTGGATGCGTCTATGCGCCCACCTACCCGAATTATCTTATCCGTATCTAAAAACGGGGAAAGAGATATAATTTTATTTTTACTCAATAGGTTTTTGCCTTTAGATAGCAAGTCGTACTCTAGAGGAAAAGTTTCTCGTTGAGCTATAATACACAACCAATTGAAAGAATCACGTAACTCATTCACTGATAATGTGCCAATTATTTTGTTTTTTGGGTGCTTTAAATTAAATATAAATCTTAAAACATACGCGAACGATCTTTGTAATTTAGTGAAAGATGAATGCCTTTCGAAATCTATTAGAGCTGGTTCATTATTATTTTGTGCCAAGCTTACTTTGACTTCAGGCACTTTCTCTAGATTACTGACATTTAAAGTAGGCCATTCTGATTCTTTATCTTGTAAATATTTTGGACCTGACCACCATAAATCCATATCTATCAAACGATTAGCATCCACTCCTCGAGAAACCAAATCAGCCGGATTTAATGTTGTTGGGACATACCTCCAGTCCGATGAGTTAGTCGTCTCTAAAATTTCACTTACACGATTTGCTACGAACATTTTTAATTTCACTTGATCACTATTTATCCAAGCCAAAACCACACTTGAATCGCACCAATAGACTATGCGAGCCGGAGCGTCTCTAAGAGATTCTACTACCGCGTTACAGACACGAGCGGCAAGCAGCGCAGCACACAACTCAAGGCGTGGTATTGTAGTAGTAGTTTTCAATGGAGCGACCTTAGATTTTGCGCATAATAATCTGACGACAACTTCACCATTCGAGCTAACTGATTTCATATATACACAGACACCATACGCAGACAGTGAAGCATCAGAAAACGAATGCAATTCTACATACTCTGGTGAATCGCTAAGGACCCACCTTGGAAGCTTGAATTCAGATAAATGATTTGTATTTTCTGAGAATTTTTGCCAATCTTTTCTCACATCTTCTGAAACAGGTTGATCCCACTCATATTTCTGCAGCCACAATTTTTGTAAAAGCATTTTCGATTGTACCGTAACAGGACTCAAAAGACCTAAAGGATCAAATATTTTGAGTGAGTGAGACATAATATAGCGTTTAGTAATGGTATTGTCCTTAGCATTAAAAGAGCCCTTTATTGGAAAGTGCAAGGTGTCAGTAGATGGAGTCCAACCAAGTCCAAGGGTACTTGATGACTCACTAAATAATAAATTATCAGTCATATCTGCATCTAAACTTTCAAAAATTGAAGGATCGTTACTTTTGTACTTTCTCAATTTAAAACAACCATTGTCCAAAGCCTTAGATACTGAATTTTGTATATATTTTAATTGATGTGGATCATTAGCACCAGTGATAAGATCGTCTACATAGAAGTCGTTCTGAATAATAGTTTTGACTAAACCTTCATGTTCCTCCCCCAACTGCCACAGACAGCGAGTACTAAGGTAGCTAGCACTTGCAGTACCATACGTGACTGTATTTAACTGATACGTCCTAACTGGCTGTGACTCATCCTTTCTCCATAAAATAAGTTGCAAGTTTCGATCATCTTTGTCGATTAATACTTGTCTATACATTTTTTCGATATCACCTGTTAGAAGAAATTTGTATTGCCTTGCGCGTATTAATATGGAAAAAAGAGAGTTTTGAACATTTGGACCAATCATTAAGACATCATTCAGAGAATATCCTGAGGTTGAGGGAGCCGAGCCATCGAAAACTACCCTCACCTTCGTAGATTCACTCTCCATTTTTATAACGGGGTGATGACATAAATAATAATAAGACTCATTAAAAGGGGTCGCATTACACATTGACATGTGACCCAACTGCTCATACTCGTCTAAAAATTTTACATATTCTAACTTTAGTTCTGGATTTCGCTTAAATCGTCGTTCTAAATTATAAAAACGCTTTCGGGCCATATTATACGAGTCTCCCAAGCAATCGGTAGAGTCCTTTAGGGGTAATTTAGCACAAAATCTACCCGTATATTTATCCCTACGTGTATGAGTAATGAAATGTTGTTCACAATACTTGTCATTTTTGCCGATTGTATTTTTGGTTGGAACTGTTTCAAGCTCCCAAAATTTTTGTAGAATTTCTTCAACTTTAGCTGTTGATGATTTAACGAGTGTGGCGTGATTACAATGTGTAACCTTGTGAGTTTCTATTACGGGAACGGGACCCGATATGACCCAACCGAATTTTGTATTAATTAACTTTGGCTTGTTAATGCCAAGGTTGCGTTGTTCATTACCTATAATGTCCCAAAACAAATCAGCTCCTATTAAGACATCTATGGAAGCTGGCTTATTAAAGGTAGGATCTGCTAACTTGATATCTTTTGGCAAATTAAAGTTACTGATATCAACTTTAGTTTTTGGCAATTGGCCTGTCAATTCATTCATTACAAGACATGACAAATATGCATTGAAATTGCTATTTAGTGAATTTATTCGCACCTTGCTGCTCTCGACTACGTTGTTAGATATATTATTGCCAATTCCTATGACCTTTAGTGAGTCAATAGGATTAGAATTTAATGAAAGTTTATTTTTTAATGATTGAGTTAGAAAGGAAGATTGACTACCGCAATCTAAAAGAGCACGGACCTTCTCCTTTTGATGGGTCAATGGGTTCGAGACTTCAATTAGAGCAGTTGACAAAAAAACATGCTTCGAATATTGATTTGAAAAGCTCACTATTGTTTCATCCGAATCGTCAACAGCAACATGTTGGTTTACTGAAGACATGGGACGGTGCAGCAGGGTGTTGTGCTTTCCTTTGCACTCACGACATGGACCCATGCGACATTCGCCTGCCGGGTGTCCCTGTCGAAGGCAGTTGATGCATAATTTGTACTGTTTTACGTCTGACATTTTTTCGTCTATCCCTTTAGCCTTAAAGACAGAACAATCATAAATTTTGTGATTTTTATTGCATATAATACACATATACGATGTATTTGAACAATTTTTCTTGTTGGATATGCTAGCGAAAGATTTTGTAGCTGAACCTTGAGTAGGTTTTTGATTATTAGGCACATTATGAGTATTTCGTGATAAAGTGAAAAGTGTCGAAGGCTTAGAAGTATTCAAATCGCATTTGCTGCGACTTAAAGACTCAAGTACATCTGCACGGTCTATCAAAAATCTAAAAAACTGATCCAATGTAGGTACGTCTCCTTCTAAACTGTTACGATGTTCTTCCCATTTCATTAGTGTGTTACTGTCCAATTTAGAAGATAACATAAATATTAATAACACATCCCATTTGTCCGTGGGTTGTCCTAAGCCGGATAAAGCACGTAAATTTTTCGTTACTTGATCAACTAAATATCTTAAAGATCGATCAGATTCACGTGGAAGTGGCCTTATATTAAAAAGTGAATTTAAGTGATGATTAATTAAAATTCTTTTGTTATTGTAACGATTACATAGTATCTTCCACGCTTCATCGTAGTTGACATTGGAAACCTCTAGATTTGAAATAATTCTGGCTGCATCACCTTCCAAATAAGAAATAAGATAGTGAAATTTATGTATAGCGGAAATTTTGTTATTATTATGAATTAAATTTTCGTAGGTATCACGAAACTCCAGCCATTGAAAATAAGAACCACTGAATTTTGCAATTTGGATTTGTGGAAGTTTTACCCCCACCATTGGTGAATCGGAGCAACATGAATTATCTAATGTAGAATGATGACGGTGTTCACATTCAAAAATTTTTGAGAATTTTTCTACTAAAGTCTTAGCTGTAGCTATGTTTATTATTACATCGTGATCCATACTATCGCGTTCATCGACTTCAGCAGAAATAGACTCAGGGCTTAAAATCTCTATTTCATTCTGCAAATCATCTATTCTAACTGACAATGCCTCAAATTTAGCCAACTTAAGGTTTAACTCTGTTAATTCTATACTAGAAAGTTCCAATTTATTGTTAAGGCCACTTAAATAATTCTTAAACTTAGTTATCTGTCCTTTAGCAGACGACCGTTTGGTTAATAATTCGCGCAAACGGCCTTTAGCATCATCGACCATTTTAGATAAGTATTAAAAAAAAAGAAAAAAAGAAAAAAAAAAACAGATTTAAAATCCACCAACAAAAAATAAATTAAGGAAAGAAATAAATATCATACGCTCCTCGTTTTGTGTCCCTTGCCGCGTAGGAAGCCGGATGCAGTGCTCAACCCAACCAATAGACAGAAGGCCTGCCACGACAGAGCCCGTAGACCAAGCGCAGTAGTATTGTTAGCCTGAAATATTCGGCAAACAATGTAAGTATATCGCCTTGAAAAAGTATGTGTAATCTCGGCGAATCGAGAACTTGGCTCTCACACTACCGTGTGTCCTGCGACACAAATTCGATAAATCTCAAAATAAAAATACACAAATCACATACAGAAATCACAAACGCGTACTACTACTACTTATTTATTTATGTATTCATTATTTATAAAAAGAAATGACGTCTTTTCTCTGACGGGGTAGACAGAGGGCCACAAGACTACACGTAGGCGTAAAGGTGAAAAGAATAAACCAAAATAGTGATAGGATTCTTGATATTTACGACCGCTTCCTTGATCACCCTTTATGATCTGCGCGGGAAGAGAAGCAGCTGGTAAATTATAGGTTTTTATTTTCTCAGCCCAGCATAAAAAATAATATAAAATGTAGCTATAAAACCCAAAACAATTATTTGTACTTAGTGCCTATTTATGAATTATTTTGTAACAAAAAATTTACTAAGTATTAGTTTCTTAGCAAAAGCCAATAAAGATTATAGGTCAGCGTGTAATGGGAAATTAACCAGATTAACAATAATTTAGTGTAATCATAACACAAAATCTCAAGAACAAAATAAATTTTGATTTTTTATTAAAAGTTGAAGGTATATGCAAAGCGAAATTTGATGCAATAATTTCGCTTGAATTTTACTCGTAAGTTACTATTTAGCATTTTAGACTAACTACAAATTAAACATTTGCATAAGTAGATTTTGTTCTAGGATATTTGGAATAGAAATTGGACAGGAAAGACACTTATCTTTGATTAGCCTCCGCCACAATGATTTCTACACTCGCCTTATTTTCTTGAATTTTGTCGTATTTCTTTTAATTTTGTTATTTGTTCCCCTCATGGGCCACCAACATGTATATTTAGGTATACAGTGGGGCAGAAATTAAACTTCTTTGGTAAAATTAAAGAAAATATAATAAAGATGCAATCGTTACAACAGGCAAATGACGAATGAAATATAGGACATCAACATGTATGGACAACGTTTACTCCTGCGAAACTTGAGTAGCAATTTAACTTTCATCGTTCTTCTCATTATCGTTTGGACGGCGTACAGGCCGGAACAGGTATTACTTTTTTTAACGTTAATTTTGTTTTGATTGTGTAATGAACTGCTTAAAGGGATAAAATCGGGAAGAACTGAAACTGCACCTTAACACAACTATGTTAAAAACCTTATTTATCATCATCATCGTCCTAGCCTTTCTTCCGCCCACTGCTGAGCATAGGCGTCTCTACGTCGATGCCATCCATCTCTGTCCTGTACTGCTCTCATCCAGGTGTGAACCGCGACTTTGATTGTGTTGTCATCGCATAGGACTCCCAATGCTTCTCTCATCCGTTCTGGGCCACTATTTGGTCAGTGCCTTGTTCCACCTGCCACCACTCTGTCTGGCCAGGTGCCTTGCCCAGTTCCACTTTATGTTCATGACCCTTGTACCTACATCTCGTACTTTAAGTACGTTGTCTGATAAACGCGTTGGGAATGTGATCCTGCAACCTGATGCCAAGCATGGCGCGCTCCATATCTCTCTGTGCGACTCTCTGTAAAAACACTATTAATAAAACTAAACTGATCCTAAAATATAGATAACATAAGACCGCGCTTTAATCTTGACAGCAAATCTATTTTGTCTGTTTCTTTTTTATAGATACTTGCACGCAAAGAGATATAACCGTATATTTTAAGCAACAGTTGTATAAGAAGGTTCAAAAAAGCGTCGTAAGGAGACGCCATCGAGCATTTTTTGACGTTCTTATACAACGTTGCATACAATACAACAACATAAAATACAACAAAGCTTGAAAGCGTCAATACGTTTCAGTTGCTCCGTTTCGTGCTAGATACAAACATAAACTGGAAAGCACACGTTGACAAAATAGCAACTAAACTATCGTCATTCACGTACGCACTCAGAGAACTTAAAAAACCACTAACGTACAAACCACGATAACGGCTTATTACGCGTATGCATACTTATGGCTCACATACGGAATAATTATCTGGGGAAATAGTACCGACGCAGACAAACTGCTAATGCTTCAAAAAAAAATGCATACTTATTATCACTAATATAAGAGGGACCGCGACTTGCAAACAATATTTTAAAGATTTAAAAATATTAACATTACCATCGATCTACATATTAGAAGCCTGCAAATTTGTTCGGAAATATCCTCAGTTCTACACTAAAAAAGAAGACTTACCACGAAGATATCCCACACGAAAGAAAAATGTGCTCGTTTGATACTGAACTGAACACTAAACACAAATGATAAACATTCGCAATAAAATAATAATACTTACCATGATATTTCAAATCTGTACCAGTTATATTTAAATACATATATACTAGGTAAAATACTAGGTTTATATTTATGAATTAACCTCTGCATAACATAAAATCCGCTTGCCGTTCCATTTTTCTTTTGCGATACCCGACAGGGTTCATCGTGTACCTTATAATATGACAGTGACTTTTAGTAGTTAGAACTGATGTACATTATGAAATGCAATAAGTAAATAAATTGAAATTGAAATAAACAATACTTTTTCTACGACTATATTTTAATAAATAAAATACAAAAATAAACAAAGAAAACCATGAAAATGTTTGACATATGTTTGGTAGCTCCAAGATGAGATATCTATGGCAAACTTTTTTTTAGTTGAGGAATACTTCCTATATCTGAGGACTATATAAAAAGAGTTTTTTTTTTATGTTGGCAGTAAATAATTTATTTCGGAAAGTTTTATTTTTAATGCAATAAGTTGGTAGATGCGCTTTTTATTTTTTGTTAAGGTTGTGTTGAGTAAAACCTTAACCTAAGTGCGCTAAATCTACATTGGCAGTTATGCGCATAGATCTAAAGAAAAAAAACTAGGTCTATGGCTAGGGGTACCTTTTTGGCGCAATTACGACACTTGTGCTATTATGAGGAATAGAGTTAAATACTTTCATGCAATCATATTATCAATGTTCTTTTATTAGTCTTCGGGACCATTTAAAAGACAGATAACAGTACAGGAGTAGAAAAAGTATATTATACACCCACCCTGTATTAGAGTAGATCCAGTGTCGCTACTGTCTATCTGTCTGTGTGTCACCGTAGCATCCTTGTGGCATCGTAGCTCTTAAACGGATGGACCCATTTCGATGCAGTTTTTTTTAACGTGAAAGCAATTTCAGAAAAAGAAGCTCATCACAGATGGACTCGCCGGGGTTTTTTTTTAATTTGCCTAGCAAATAAACTTGATGATATCGCATGATTCCATTCGATATGTATTTGTTTGTAAACAAAGCAGGATGTTTATTACATTGCGCTGTCATGTGTACTATATGTACTAACAACGAAACGCAATTTATAATTATTGTATCACGAAATCATGAAGCAATCAGTTGATCGTTGGCGCTTAGCTCAGAAGGCTAGGTAACACGTTTTATTTTTTTTAACATAAGTGCTGCTTGTGTCTTATTGTTGCCAGTGTTTACTAAACATAGTATACTTAGTATCATCTATTTGCATATTAGTGACCTTAGTCTAACTGCGTCTATGTAAGTCACACTCGATGCGTGCGATGACCATCTCTGTTGCCTGAATGGTTTGTTACTAAGGTTCCACAGCGTATCCGTTTGCAACCGATCTGTAACCCCTCTTGAGTGACAGTTACTCAAGGGAAAAAAACTCAATGTGTGCCAGTGTTACTTATTACAATAACTTGTAGTTCGCCCTGAGCTGTGAACTCGCAAACCCGCCTATCAAATTTCATGAAGCTCAGATAAAAAATACTCAATTTATCGTCGAACAAACATACATACAAACGCCAGATTGTTCCTGAAGTCTCGGAGAACTTCGCTCGCTCGTCCAAATATTCTTTCCGATGAGAAACACTGTATTTGAACGGCGCTTAAACTTCAATCCGTATTCCCCACTGTGTCTTAAATGTTTCTTAAAGGGAATACGGAGTGCTGTATTCCCGTTTAGTAACAGTACATAACGTTTTGATGAAACCACTGAAGATATTAAAATTAATAATATGTATTTTAAAAAAATATCAGAGCTAGTGCCTAGCTAAACCGCTTGGCCACCACCCATTCAAGATAATAGGCAATTTTATAATTTTTTCCAAAGCTAGTTTTATATGTTCTTAATGTATCTTTAAGTCAATTGTATTTCCTTAAAATAATGACGCTAAATGCAAAAATATTAAATTAGAAAATTACGTAAAACAGACTCGCACCGAAACGACAGCCGCCATCATGGTGAAGTCATACCAGCAGTAACAAATGCTATAAACATTTCATAAATAATGCATAGTATTATGTATATTTTTAATAGCTATCTTAAAATGAAATTGAATAAAGGTAGGTACTTACTTTTGTTAAATATTTCTGCATTCACCAGAAAATAAGTCAGTTATAAAAGCATAGAATTTTACCATCTATCATCAATTCATCACCGTATCGATTTTTAATTTCGGATGACTAGAGTTATAAATCGCGTGCAATACCATTTTAAAGTCCAAATAAATATAATCTGAAGTAACCTATCCAATGTTTACCTACAGTTAGTTTCCGCTATTTTGCCGATGGCGATGGACGTTTTTGATCACGTGACATACAGATAATAAAAATACTTACGATTTTTTTTTTTAATTTAAAATCAATCGTAAGTTTTTGTAAAAACATAACACTGTATTCGTGTTTTTAAAGTAAATTCTATTTAAATAAAATTAATCATAATTTAATTTTGACCGACGAATGTAGTCTATTTAGTTTATCTTTCTTTCCCCGAAGTATAATCGCTTTAAAGTAAAGTTTATTTGCTAAATTGATGTGAATGCCGTCGGCGCGACACAAAGGCCGCGTCCGCGCTTACTACAGTAATAGACTATTATGTACCTGTTTATACATTTATCGTTATATATTTGTAACAGCTGGACAAAGGCGCGTGCGCAGCCATGCACGCGGTCAACCTTCGAAACCTGCTCGGCGCGAAGAGAACGCAACGTCACGAGCAAGGGGACGAGGGTCCAGATTTCCTGGCCCTGTTCCCGCAACCCCCGCTGTACATCGCGGGCAGCCACACGGCGTCTGGGTTCTTCACTGTAGACGACCCGGTAAGTAGCTATCCGTTTTCAGAATAAGGGTTTTCAAAAATTTGGGTCACTAGATGGCAGCACATTGACGTCAGATCCTGTCAACTCGCCATCAGTTGACAGTTTATTTCTCTGTATTCAATAACAGCCGCTCTTTGGACCTGACTTCACTGTGCTTCCATCTGTTGTCCCATATTTTTTAAAACCCTTAATTATTTTAATGGTCCCTGTATACGAAGCCTGTAACTATTTATGTTTAGTAACTATACATATCATAACCTCTAGTAAGAAGTATTTGAGGAGCTCGGTGGCCCAGCGGGAGTGCGCATTACTAGCGCTTTCGCAAGTAAAGCGACACCGGACGTGGTCCTCACCTGGATGGGTAACCACAAGTGGCATAAAAATTTCTCGAGCTCCTCTTTACTTCGGAAGGCACGTATAAGACGTTGATCTCGGCTGTCGTCATTGTATGGTAGACGTCAAGCTATGTCAGATGCCTTTAGGCAGCCTGAAAAATCTGACACCCGCGTTGGCCACTTACACAAACGAAAAACAAACAAACAGTACTTAGTAATATTTTAGTGAATGGGTAGGCGTAAACTTCTTTGAGCGGAGACCGCCGAATAAAGATTTTATTTCTTTCTGAGTTGTTCAGTTTTCTATAAGATAATGGCCTGACCGGGGTCTTGGATGTATGTTTATTTGTTTTAAAATATGGTATCGTTGTATTAATATCCCATAACACAAGCCTCGAACTTACTTTGGGGCTGGCTCAATCTGTGTGATTACGATTAGTCTGTATACATTTATTTATTTGTATTTAAGGCTTAAATTTTAAGCCTTCAAAAATATTTTTTTACAGCATTACGTCACGCGACTGTATCGCGTGCACGCAGCGGGCAACAGTATTCACCTCGAACCAGTGGCGGTGCAGGCAGAGTCTCTGGACCCGCGATACGTGTTCCTGCTAGACGCGGGTCTTACCATCTATTTGTGGTAATTTTTTGAATACGTAATTTGTTATGAATTCCCTAATCTTAAAATTGTTTCGTGATAGATTTGACCGAGTGAGTGAAACGTCTCAGTTTCGAGAATGGCCAAAAATGCTTTCCGCCATCTTTCTGTTAGTCTGTCTGTCTCTTCTCACTTAAAGGTCGCTTTTCTACATAGTTCCTCTTGAAATTTTGTGATTAGGAAAATGTTGAAAATTTTACAGAATTTATTTGTCTTTACAGATTTACGAAATTTTTCAAAATGGCGGAAATGTGGTGGTTGAAACTTAAAAAGTTTCATATTTCAGCAATTTTGATTACTGTATTAAAAAAAAATTAATATACTTTTTTGTAACCCTTATTAAGACGCCACGCCGGGCGATCAACTGGTCTTAATCGAGTCACTGTTTGAACAGGAATGGCAAAAAAGCGAAGAATACTCTGAAATCCAAAGCGCGCCTCTTCGCCGAGAAGATAAACAAAGAAGAGCGCAAGAACAAGGCCGAGTTGATAGCGGAGCCGCCCGGCAAGGAGCCCGCAGGCTTCTGGAAGGTTCTCAACTACGAGGGAGACCTGCCTTACGTGCCGCAGGTACATTTACATTATTCAATATATCGAATGTAACTGCTGCTTCTCGTTCCGCGCATTCCCGAATGAGTGAGAATTTGAATCATGTCAATAGGCGTTGCGGTGAAAACGCACACAATCACGCTAAACGAGGCCTCTGAGTCTTAACGAACGAATGTACCTGAGTCTCGTTTCTTTTATGTACAAACAAAAGAGATATAGCACATTCGTTGGCGTCCGTTTGGCCCGGTGTGTACGCAGCATAATATACGGCCATATAAAAATAAATTCGACGAATACAAGTTTTCGATTCCATGATTTTAAAGGTTTTTTTTAGCGATTTAAAAGTATCTTTTGAACTTTTTAAATATGGTCTTAATATAATCCGCTAGTTTCCAACAAGTCAAATTGAATACTTTTTTCTAAACTTCAAAATAAACATTTTCTATAGGATTTGTATGAAATACGGTCCAATGACATCATAGTTTCTAGAAGTCAAATGGCGTTCGTAATATAAGTTTTTCAGCATTAATTTATCTAAAATCACGTTGGAAATGGATATAATTAATCATACAGTACCAAATAATTTATTTTTTAACGTGATCCATTTTGGTTCTTACCCCAAAGTGCTCATTTTGACTCTTACCTTCTTTGTAGGAAACCGTGCCAGAAGATTTCTCATGGATGCCGCCGCGACTGTACCGTGTGGAGCTGGGCATGGGCTACCTGGAGCTGCCGCAGCCCGAGCCCGCGCCTCTGTCCCGCACTGTACTCGCCACCAGGAACGTGTACATACTGGACGCACACACCGACGTGTTCGTGTGGTAAGTTATACGGGAGACCGTGCCAGGAGACTTCTATTGAATGCCGCCGCGACTGTAGCGCGTGCAGCTGGGCATGGGCATAGCTGGGCACCATTAATCAAATATTCTTCGTTATTCCGTTAATAAAAATTGACTTCAAATGCGTTAAATTTTGGAAGATTTATCGGAAATTTACGTTAATCCGTTAACATGTATGTAGGAAACGGCACGTAGTGTGCGAGCGGAAGGAATGAGTGAGAAAAAGAGCGGGGTAATATAGCTATATAACATATATCTAGGCACGGGTCAGCGTGTCACAGCCAAGTTCAAAGAAAGGAACTGGTGACGCAGCAGCCGTGTTTATATTTGCACGAACCATTTCGAGCTACTTTTGACCCCTTCACAACTCGAAACCTATGTAACCTAAATACATGAAATTTGTATATACATACATTAAAATCTTCTAGCTCATCTTGAATCCAAAATTTCAATAATGTAGCTCAAACAGTTATTGATATATGTTCAAAAAACCTGAAATATATGATTGACCACTTATCCATCACTAGCTTTAACCCGTGACTTCGTCCGCGTAGAAGTCAAAAATGGTTCTAATAGGATTTTGAATTGGTTTTTTACGTTATTAATGTTGTGATGACTTATGAATTATAATGTTAAAATGTTTGAATGCTAGATCTAGAGAGAGCGACGAAACGCTTCAAAATGGTAAATGGTTAAACTAATCTGGTTTCTCCATACAAACTTCGGACCCCCATTTCACCCCCTTAGAGGTTGAATTTAGAAAAATTCTGAAATATTTCTTACTCATTTACCGTCAGGAGTACTCCTGCAAAGTTTAGAATAAAATAGTGTAACTAATCTTGTCACTCCAAACTTTGGACCCCGTCTGACCCTCTTTGGGAGTGAGTTTTGAAAAATCCTTTCTTAGTGTACTCCTAGACTTCATAAAAAACATATGTGCCAAATTTGGAGTGCGGTTTCACCTGCGCGTTGATCGATCAGTCTCTATCTATCTATGTCTATGTCGAAAATGGTTCTTATAGGGCTCTCCCTCTCCCTGTTCCCGGTTCCCGTTCCCGTTCCCGTTTTCGTTCCCATTCCTGTCATTTGCTAGACCGAAAGAGAGCGACGGACGCTTCAAAATGGTCAAACTAATCTTGTTTGTCTATACAAACTTTGGACCGTTTCCCCCCTTAGGGGATGAATTTTGCAAAATCCTAAAATACGTATTCACTTATGTACCGCCGGGAGTACTCTTGCGAAGTTTCGAATAAAATGGTCAAACTAATCTTTTTTCTCCATACAATCTTTGGAACCCCGTTTCACCCCTTTAGGGGATGAATTTTGAAAAATTCTGAAACACTTTTTTACTTATTTACCGCCGGGAGTACTCTTGCGAAGTTTCAAATCAAAAAGGTCAAATTAATCCTGTTTGCCCATACAAACTTTGGACCCTTGTTTCACCCTTGGGGGGTGAATTTTGAAAAATCCGTTCTTAGTGCACCCCTAGACCTCATAAAGAACCTATGTGCTAAATTTGGAGTCTTTAGACCCAGCGGTTTGGGCTGTGCGTTGATATGCCAGAATCCTATACATGCTTTATGCTATCCTCAATGACCCTAACTTCCCAGCTTATTTCAAGTCTCAATTTTCTCTTCTTAGCTCTACACATTCGCGAAATCTCCGCTCTTCTAATCTTTTAACTTTATCTGTACCTGCTTATCATACTGAGTTCATGAACAAATCCTTTCAAATTAAAGCCATTCTCCTCTGGAATGCTCTTTCGGAATCCATTAGGCGTGCACCTAGTCGTTTAGCCTTCAAACAGGTGGTTCATAAACGTTTTCTCCGAGAAGTCTATTCTCATGATGTCCCTGTGCAGTAACTAGTAGCCATCCATATGTTAATTATTTATGCGTATATATTATTTTAGGTATTAATGTATTATTTGATATTTATTATATATTTATTCTATCTATAGTAATTGTATTGGTATACATATATGTGTATATATATGTAATAATTTTATTGTATTCTTTTAGATATTTAATTTATACTTTTCTATTTAGTTTACACATTCTGTCGCACCACCCTAATTATTTTCCACTTGGTCCAATGGTTGACTGGCAGAGAACGCCATTTGGCGTTAAGTCCGCCATTTGTACACTTTTTTTGTGCAATAAAGTTAAAATAAAAAAAAATAAAAAAAAGATAGATGAAAAAGGTAACCTACTTCCATATGACCTGGAATGTTGCTATTTGGCATCTAGGTAGACTATAACATGTATAAAAAGGAAAACTTTAAAATACAGTACATTTCGTAAATTTTATAATTTTTCAATTAATCGATTTTATTAGGTAAATAAATAAATATATACGGCCAAAAAACACTGATTGAGCTAGCCCCAAAGTAAGTTCGAGACTTGTGTTTTGGGATACTAACTCAACGATACTATATTTTACAACAAAAACATATATAAATAAACATCCAAAACCCAGGACAATTTGAAAAAGGCCATTTTCCAACTTACCGGGGATCGAACCCGGGACCTTTGAGTGGCGGACTAGCATGGTGACCACTATGCCACGGAGGTCGTCAAAAGTGCCTAACAAAATTATACGAGCAAGCATTTCTTCTTTTTGATACTACTGTGCAAAAGGTAATGATAATCCACCAAAAACATAAATGTGAAAATGGGAGCTAAGTCCAAAATCCGACAAAAGAATTGAGATCTAAATGGCCGCCAAGTTCTTTAGACTATATTGAAATTTATTTACTAGAATCTTAACATTTGACTTGGCTAGTTTTAGCAAGCCTACTTGTAATTGGCTGATAAACTTATCATCTTAACGTTATTCTTTATTGTTTTTATATTGCAAGGTCCTCTTCTTCTAAATATCAGAATTGCCGGTAAAAAACTAGCTAGGTCAAATTTTTAGATTCTTATAAATAAATTTCAAGATTCTCTAAAGAACTTGGCGACATTTAGATCTCAATTCTTTTATGTTTTTGGTGGGATAGCTGTATCAGATGTATATTATACATGATATGGAAACTTGTAAAGCTAACATTCTTTGAGTGATTCAATCACTTTATGTGTGAAAAACATGTTTCTCTGACTTGTATATTTTGGCTCAGGTTCGGTAAAAAGTCGTCACGTCTCGTCCGCGCAGCCGCAGTGAAACTGGCTCAAGAACTGTTCACGATGTTGGAGCGGCCGCCGCACGCGCTCGTGACGAGGCTGCAAGAAGCTACCGAAACGCAGGTAAAGGACAGACATACTTATCACGTTATTATCCCTTACTTATGAGCTAGACAGAGCCAAGCCACCGTTATCGCAAAACTCTGCCCTCCTAAATCAGTCATATAGTAAGTACCACACTATTACATAGTATTTAAGAATGCTCATTTTAATGAATTTGACCAAAAATCAGCGCTTCTAAAATCGATAGCATTGAATATATTTTTTTGTAGTTACGGAGGTTAGACAACAAGACTTAATGGCCACTGATACTGTCTGATAGTGGGGGTGGAGATGGAAAAAGAAATCCATGATCCTTCGATACTTTCTCCCATTACCGATTTCCGTTGTGCGCAGGAAGACACGCAGTTGACTGATAATGACATAGTTTAGTAACAGGTTGTTTTGTTTTAACCAGGTGTTCAAGACCTACTTCCTGGGCTGGGAGGAGGTGATAGCCGTGGACTTCACCAGAACCGCCGAGTCCGTGGCCAGGACCGGCGCCGACCTCGCCAGCTGGGCCAAGCAACAAGAGACCAAGTAGGGTTTACACTATTGACACTTGCCATTTTTTTCTGATCTGAACTAGCTTTGCATTTTGTTCATGACCTCCGTGGCATAGTGGTTAATACGCCAGTCCGCCACTCCGAAGATTCTAGGTTTGTTAACTAGCTAAGTTGGACAAGTCTATTTGCAAAATCAAATTCAAAAACCCCCAACCGAAAATGTCAAGAACGCCCGCTAGTGATAATTGGCTAATAGTAATAGTATCTGTAATTCCGCTATTAATATAATGCCATCTATCGTTTTTTTAGGGAAAGCTTTGACTGCTGTAATTTTTAATAACTTTTAAGCGGCCGAACCGATTTTTCTCAAACATGCGAACATAAGAACCACTGCAAGGGAACTTGCTTTCACGTAAAAAAACCGCATCGAAATCGGTCCATCCGTTCGAGCGCTACGATGACACAGACAGGCACACAGACATTAGCGTCAAACTTATAACACCCCTCTTTTCTGTCAGGGATTAAAAATGGTCTTTTTGAAATGGTCCTGGGTCATGGGTGTTTATCTTTATTTATTATTAAATATAGTGCCTTTGAGGTACGAATAGTATCCAAGTAATACAAGTTTAAATTAGTTTGAGGCTAACTCAATCATTGTGATTTGTCCATATTCTAATATAAATACTCGTATTAATGTAATTTATAAAATTATTTTCTCCAGAGCGGACCTATCAGCCCTGTTCACCCCCCGCCAGCCCCCCATGCAGCCAGCTGAAGCCAAGACCCTCGCAGACGAGTGGAACGAGGACCTGGAAGCTATGGAGGCCTTCGTGCTGGAAGGGAGGCACTTTGTGCGACTCCCGGACAACGAGCTGGGGATATTCCACAGCCAAGACTGCTACGTGTTCTTGTGCAGATACCTCGTGCCCGCTGAGGTATGTATAAACAACGTGTTACGGAAAGGGGGTATCAACCCGAAAGGGAGTAAACATACTAGTCAATGTGAACAACTTTTACTATGGGACCATCCCTGAAATCTTTAAAAAAATCTTCCTTTCCATACATTTTGGTACGGTAAGTATTTAACTTTGTATGGAGGTGAGTTTTTTTTACGCTACGATACATTATTACGACTTTACCCACTCGTGAAGACCCAAACGCTATGCTTAGCGTGATGGATGGAAAGGGAATCAAAATAGTGTAGCTTGCTAACCACATAGCCTATTTACTTGATTCAGATTCTTGCCCACTTTGTCATCATACGTAACTTATGTTTAGTAATACTAACAGTCTCTGAGCTAAGCTGCTGACATACAGACAGACATACATTGCACAATGGCCGTTTATTGTTTTTAAACTCCGACAGAAAAAGGGGTGTGAATAGTTTGACGCTAATGTCTTTCGGTCTGTCTGAGGCATCGTAGTCCTCGAACGGATGGACCAATTTCGATGAGGGTTTTTTTGCGTGAAAGAAAATTCCCTTTAAAAGTTATTGGGGGTTAACGCTTAAAAGCCAAGGCTTTCCGTAGCAAAAAAAGATGGCGCTAACGATATCAAGTCGTATCGGTAGTTTCGCTACTCATCACTAGTTGGCGTTCTTCACAGTCGCAAGTTTATTTTTAATTTGCTTAGTAAATAAATTTATTTGTTTGTAATTACTTTATTGTACCAGAATACAAAAAAAGTACAAAAATATTATGTCAAAAAAATAAAATCTTGTTTGGTTGCAGCCGGAGGAAGAAAGCGAGGGTTCAAACGAAGCCGACGAAGAATCCGATTCAGTCTCTTGGGTAGTGTACTTCTGGCAAGGTCGCAAGGCCAGCAACATGGGGTGGCTCACCTTCACCTTCGGCCTGGAGCGCAAGTTCAAGCAGCTCTGCAAGCGGCTGGATGTCGTGCGGACGCACCAGCAGCAGGAGAGCCTCAAGTTCATGGCGCATTTCCACAGGAAGTTCATCATCAGGGACGGCAAGCGGAACCAAAAACCGGTGACTATTTTATAATTTTAGTTTAAAAAAAACTTTCTGATAGGTTATTATATACATAGGTATAGGTATATGGACAAATAACACTGATTAAATTAGCCCCAAAGTTCGCGACTTGTGTTATGGGATACTAACTTAACGATACTATATTTTATAACAATCATAACAAATACATATATAAACATCCAAGACCCAAGACAATTTGAAAAAGGTCATTATTAAACTTGCCCTGACCGGGGATCGAACCCGGGACCTCTGGGTGAAGGACTAGCATGGTGACCACTTCGCCACGGAGCTCGTCAAATTATAAAGTAGATCCGTGTGGCTTCTGGCCTAGAAGAGGACTCTCACTCGATCTCTTCATGTGGACCGTAAAAGACGAATTCAAGGACTTAATCTCTGATTTTAGTTTAAATATGTTGTCCCATATTTACTCTTTTCAAAATTTGTCATAGCGAAAATAAGACAAAACATATTTTAATTAAAATAGGTTTGGCAAACGTTTTTAAATGAATACGGGGGTAAGGATAACCATCTTGTGCCATAGTAGGTATCTTATTACAAGTTATTGAAACGAAATATAAGATAAGTAATCAATAACATCATACCCTAAGTAGTTGCCACTGTTACCAAAAATTGTTGTGATAAAATAAACATTCGATTGTAGAGGAGATTTTAGTCTCGTATACCAGAGTTCAAGTGCTGGGCCCATTAAAACTAATTACAAATTATTGGAGACTAACCACGGAACCATTCCTATAGTGCCTGTACAACAACAGTCGGTGACCATACACATACAAACAACAACTATCATAATAATAAATACCTAATCTAAAGGTAAAATGAAATAACTTAAATCTAACACTTACAGTCTTTTGGGTGAACACCTTACGTCCAATTCTTCGTGAAGGTTTTCCGTGGATTCGAACCTAATCCTAAAACCCCTGGAAGATGGCCATATTAACCTCAAGAATACACACTTCACCAATTGTCTGGAGAAATTCACTTCTCTGTTGATAGTTCACACACAAATAGTTCATCAACAGCCATTGTTATTAATCATTATCAATTTTGTACATTTGGGATTCAAGGGGGTATTATCATTATTTTTTAATTTTGAAAGAATTCTTGTACAAGACCTAAAATGCACTGTCCACCCCATTTGGGCTAGATAAGTGATAGTACGTTGTTGTTGAAAAATACATGTAACATGCAATACTTTGGTTGTGTCAGGAGGGCGGCAAGCAGCCCGTTGAACTATTTGAACTGCGCACAAACGGCTCGGCGCTGTGCACCCGGCTTATACAAGTGAAGGCCGACGCCTCGCAGCTCAACAGTGCTTTTTGGTGAGATTTTTTATTTATTTAACTTTATTACATGAAATTGTAATCGGCGGACTTAAGAATCCCCTTACCCTAGACTTTTCCATACAAACGTAGTCTACGTTTTATTTTGAAACGATATGTCAGATTTCGGTAAAAACTTGTAATTTTAAATAAATTGTAAATATCTAGGGTTATATTTTCCTACAGTAAAATTATGAACTGGAAAGAAATTATAAGGGTGTAGAAGTTTTCCATACTGATGGTCCAATATGATATAATACACTATATTCTCTTTTAAATTCACAATTTAACTGTCTGAAACCAGTAATAACCCTAGATAATTGCAATTTCATTAAAATTACGTAATTTTGCTCATATCCGACATGTCGTTTACAAATAAAACGTAGACTACGTTTGTATGGGAAAGTCTGATTCTGTACAGGGTAAGGGGATTCTTAAGGCCGTAGACCTTTTCTACCAGTCAACCTACAGATAATATTATATTTATTATTAGGCAGGAGATATTGTGTCATATGTTTTATTTATTGTTCATTCAGTGTTTATTCAAATTTGAAAATCTTACAAAATTGGTTGTCTGTGAAGTTGGTTTACGGACGATAATTTTACGTGATGACATCATGACGTAACTAGCCGAACACTTCGGCCGATCGTGCCTCTTTATCGCTCGTTCCGCGCTCTCGCTTGCACGCTCGGCTCAGGCGGAACGTGACAATACTTCGTGCGTGTAGGCAGCCGACGTTCATCGATTTATAAGACGTTATCACGTCAAAATATTACTATACTGGTCAGAATTACCCAAAGGCTAAAAAAAATATCGAGCTTAACAACTTAGTCGCTATACCTCTCAATAGTCATATGCCATACTGGTATGGTGGAGGCAGAGACGTGAGGCGGACGTCTTTCGATTGCATTTCGAACAAAATGCACGGAAATAAAGTAGCAATTTGGACACACACAATCGACTGAACATCTCGCCATACCGCGTCCGTGCTATAGCATTCGGATTGTTCTAATTTTATTGACATCCTTTTTGTATGGAATTTGAATGGAATGAAAAAAAGTCCGCACCACTCTTTACCTTCACCTTATCCAGCATGGTTCACGTCTGAAGTAGGGCGCCATTTTTAAAACGCTGAGTCACTAAATGAACGGTTTTTTGTACAGAAAAAGAAACATTCGTTTAGTGACTCAGCCTTTTAAAAATAACACTCTTGCCCTCATTCCTAAAAATTAACAACCGTTTGCTCTAAAACGATTTTAGGCAACACATGTTTTGTCCCTTTCCCTCTTTTCAATATTTGACATTGAAAGAACAAGTCAAAACATATTTTAACTAAAATAGGTAGTAAAAAATAAACTATATAATCGTGGCTCTTAAACAGGTTTAGCAAACGTTAGTATTTTTTTATGAATAAGGGGGTTGGGCTGGAGGCAAAACTATTGATAAAATCTTTAAAAACATCAGTCGGCTATGACGAAACCCTCAGCAAATTAAGTTTGTCCGTGCAGCTACATCCTGAACGTGCCGCTGGAGGGCGCCAACGAGACGTCGTCCGCGATCGTGTACGCGTGGATCGGCAGCAACAGCTCGCCGGACAGCGCGCGCCTCATCGAGCAGATTGCGGAGGAAAAGTTCAACAACCCGTGGCTCAGCTTGCAGGTACTTACGAACGAATATCCTCCTACGAACATATTCGGCTTACCCTGTAGGGGGCCGTCAGCTCTAAAGCAGACAGTAAAGAGGCTGCGTCTTCATTTAGCTCAAGTTTTTCTCAATCTAACATGCTACCCATTCAAACTACAAGCTATCTAATGATGAATAGCGGAACTACTAACAAGTTCCGCTATTATAGCGCCATCTATATTTTTTTTAGGAAAAGCCCTGACTTTCAAGCTGCATTGTAAGCGCAATTACATTGTACATATGTACCATTTGATAGTATATTTGAATTTCAAATAAAAATCTACTTAACATGTGGTAGCGCATGGTTTAATTTAGCTCGCGTCACAACTTCTCACCTCATCGTTTAAATACTTAGACATCCATTGCATTCTTCTTACTCTGGACAAACTATTCATGTAACTGAAATTTACTAAGCTCTTGAATCATCATCTCAGCCGCATAACGTCCACGGCTGGACATAGGCCTCACCTAAGGATTTCCAAAATGACCGATCTAGAGCGGCCTGCATCCAGCGCCTTCCAGTGACTTTGGTCAGTTCGTCAGACAGGGCCATTTACACAAGGACAATCCACTAAGCTAAGACAATGCGATGAATATGCAATGCCGTTCACACGTAGGACAATACGTGCCAATTTTTCGGGACCGCCGTCAAGTTCAGACGCTTGTTAAATGCATAGACAGGCGAAAAATGCTATAGATACAATACAGAATACCGTCAAGTCTTTATCACAAACGGGCTAAACAGAGCCTAGAGTCCTTAATCGCAACTACCTAAAGACGTCGAAAAAAACGGGTACTATATTCCTTGATCAGATAACGTGCGTACCACGTGACATCAGATAACGTTGGCTTTTTAAGAACGGCACGAAGCTATTAGACAGGACAATCCAATGCGCGGGTGGTGGGGGAAGGCATTGTCTTTTGAAAAATTTAAATCGTTCTATCTCATTGTCCTATTGTCCGATTGTCCTGATCATTGTCTCGGATTAGTGGATTGTCTTCATTTTCACGAAGCCATTGACAGGACAATCCAATGACTATGAATTGTCTTGTATTTAAATGGCCCATGCTCTTGAATAACAACCAGAAAATGACAAATTTTTTAAAAACGGTTTGCCGGCAGGTGTTGACCGAGGGCAGCGAGCCCGACAACTTCTTCTGGGTAGCGCTGGGCGGCCGCAAGCCGTACGACTCGGACGCGGACTTCCTCAACTACACGCGGCTGTTCCGCTGCTCCAACGAGAAGGGCTACTTCACCGTCTCCGAAAAGTGCACCGACTTCTGCCAGGTAACCGACGCAGGCAGACTTTTTTTAACTGACTTCAAAAAAGGAGGTTCTGAATTCGTCGGATTATTTTTATGTATGATCTCCGATTACTTGAATTTTTTTTTTGTGTGAAAGGGTGTATGTTCCCAGGTAGTGCCATGGTCATCAAAGCAGGATCTGATGACGGGAACCTGGAAATCGTTTTGAAAAATTATCTGCCCTGTTGTGCTGGTCCCAAATATGCTGAACTTCGCTGTAGCAAGCCATGTGCTTATTTAAACATAGGTCACTTTTATCCAAATTGTTGGTGGATAATAGTCTTATGACTTCACAGGTTCTAATACTCTCACGGCATAAGCTCTGTACAAAACGGGCAAGTAACTTAGTTAATTGCATATGCCCGCAACTGCCCTTTTTTTGTGAAACTACTAATTAGTAGTTCGCCCCGAACTATGAACTCGCGATCCTTATATCTCGGCAACCCCTTGACGGATTTGGCTTGTGTTCGAATTTAAAATTCTATTGGCTACTTCTATACGCCTACCAAATTTCATGAAGCTGCGATGAAAGCTATTAGAGTTATCGTCGAACTAACACACGTACATACAAACGCCGGACTGTTCAAATAGACTCGAAACTACGTTCGCTTCGCTCGCTCCTTTCTTCAATTATCCCGTTGTTACAACATTTACAGTTAATTTCCGTTAAACTTGATAACACTTGCGTCGACTGCAAATGAGGAAGAAAACTTGGCACACCCATATTGTAGCGTTATTGTTTTAAGGCAATAAATGTTCTCATCCGCAGGACGACTTGGCAGACGACGACATCATGATACTGGACAACGGCGAGCAGGTGTTCCTGTGGCTCGGCGCCAACTGCTCTGAGGTGGAGATCAAGCTCGCATACAAATCCGCGCAGGTACATACTATCACGTTTTTCGACCCTGGATCTGACCTAACTAGAGATTTTTCAAGTGGGGGTAGGACCTGAATATTATGTCGTCTCGTCCACCAAACATGTGGTGACGTCGGGGTCAATGAAATAATAAAAATGTAAAAAGACCCGTGATTTTAAAAACAAGATACACAATGAAAATTATTAATTTGGGTAATAATTGTTTGATTTAATCAACCGGGACGCGGTTGAGTGAGACCGAGCTTGCCTTGCTAGATTCGGGGCGAAAGTTTTTGTCCCTTGCCAAAGCCAAATATGACGAGCGCGCTCAGCTGGGATGGTGTTTGCCCATAGCCTTAATTTATTACATTTTTTACACACATATTTATTTATATACATAATAACATTGATTTTATTATTTGTTTTCCAATGAATGTCCATTAAGATGGCTACACCGACGTAATTTAGCATACAACTGCATTCAAAATTTCGTGCTGTACTGCAGATTGTCTGCTACCTTTATACTACTTCGTTTTTTCTTTTCAAGTCTGTAGCTAAAATCAGTGCAGTAAGGTGCATATTTGTTTGTCATAGGTATACATCCAGCACATGAAGTCGGTGCAGCCCAACCGGCCCCGCAAGCTGTTCCTCACGCTCAAGAACAAGGAATCTCGACGGTTCACCAAGTGCTTCCACGGCTGGGGCGAGCACAAAAGACCACCTGAGTAGGTCTGCGACAGAACTAATTACTGTTTGTGTTATTTGCCTTGTCCTGCTTAGTCGGCTGAACGCGACAAATTGCGCAATGGACGCATTGGTAGGTCTATGCATATTTTTCGTGTTCGCCATTCGTTGGGCAATGTCGTAGAAATTGTGGCTTGTTTCATTGTTATTGATTGTTCCAGGATATTGTGTATAATATTGTAATGCTGGCAGGTACGATTAATAAACCAACAAAAATGTCAATGCTCATAAAAGTGTAATTATGTCACCAAAAAATATACTTGCTCTACTTTGGAATATGAAGAAGTTTTTAAACACAGTCAATATATGATTAAACAAGTCATCATGGCCGTTAATGTACCTAGGTATAGATTTCTTTGTTTTTAAATTGCAATAAAATATTTTCTTCATGTCCCTGTGTACATGCCACATCACAATGATATTGTTGAATTTTCCGCGCCATTTATGTTGATATACTATTACCTGTGAATGTTATGGATGTATTTTATGTAGGTATAGTGATCGATAAACAATTTGGAACAAGACAAAACATTGGGGCCTCTTGAAATTTGCTTCTGCGCATTATTGTGTTTTGTTCAAGTTGTTTGCTGACTATTATACCTTAATTTATTTCATTATTTTATTTGACTTAGCACAAATTTGTAATTGCTAATGGAATCACTTTTAACTAAAATAATTTCTATTGACAATAAAAATCAGTATTAATGCACTTATAAATATTCGGCTCCTAAGACAACAGGGCTTCCAAGACATTTGGAATGACTATGCTCCCTATGTGAAGGTTTTGCATGATTTGCAACTATACAGCGGTTTTTCTTTTTCACTTGAAGTGTTATGTGTTAGAAAACAATACATTTTGTCTTGCACTTAAAGTGTTAAGCAAAAATACAACACTAAGGCTCATGCATCGAATATTTTACGACCTCTATGGAAAGGAGGGATTAAAACATAGGGAGTATGAAATTCATATAAATTGAAAGACTGAATCATGCCATTTATCATGTCATTTATTAAAAACTTCACTTAAGTTGGATAAAAGTTTCCTATTTAACAAACAGGAGAACAAGTTTGACTAGATCTTAATTTTTTTTTTCGTATTCTCCCCTAGTTACTTTTAAACATGCATTTAAATATTTATTACTATGAGTTTACAATGCTGTATAGCAAGCAATTGCATCAAAATTGATTTACTACTATGTAGATATTTTGAGAGATTTGTATAACTCTAATATATGAATTAATATTATTGGATCATTATTAATAAATAGATTTGAAAGCCATTAAGCTCAAAGTAATATAAAAAACATTTTATAAAAATTGTGTAATATAAATTAATAACAAAATGAGTGTTTATTTAATACCTGCTTAAACCTGAAATAAAGAAAACTTTCAATTAGCATCTAATACACATTCATAAATAAAAAAAGATTAACATCTGTAAGAAAATTTGGTGGTGTTGAGGTGGCTCAAAAGCCTGGCCTACATTATATACACAATTGTGCATTCCCAACTGAAACTTGAACAATTTTTGTAATCAACCAGACAATTCAATTCGAATACATCTTTATTATCATAGGATATTTATAATATATCTTAATAATCATCAATTTGTATTGTTGCACAATTGTTGATGTCAAAATGTTACTTAGAGCTAAGTTTACTGCCGCCTCCAAAGCACTAGTGCAGAAGAAGCGGTAACAAACTGCACTGCAGCATTTTCTCCTTGGATGTCAACCCACAATGAAATAAATATAGTTGATATGTGGACAGAGAAAAAAATTTAATTTATGACATAATAAACAATGTATTGTTTATTATGTCATAAATTAAAATTTTTAGAAGTCGAAATTTCAAATTAAAATTTTTAAATAACCTAACAATGAAAGAGCACTAGAATATCTTGATTATTCACTTGTGTAAAATGTAGAAGTGACATTTGATAAATAAAATTGAATACCTTCCTACAACAAAACAGATATAGGATAGACAAACTTAGTTATTGCTTACCTATAATTAACTAAACAGCTTCATATTTTACTCAGTCATCATCGTCATCATCATCAGACGGTACAAACAATTCGTTCTCTTCTAGAAAATTGGCTATGTTTTTACTAATAGCAGCCCCAATTAGTAGTCCAGGCACTACAGCAGCGACGATGCTCAGAAGACCAAACGGCTTCTTCTCTGGCTCTGGAAGAATCGCACCCGTGGGAGTGGTAGTCGCAGACCTCCTCTGTACGACCTGCTCGACCCGAGGTAGTGTCTTGGTCTGGACAATCAGCCGCGACAACCGGGAGATGGCCATTTTGCGACGAATACCAAATTAGTTGTTGAATAACGGGCAGTACTGGCACTTACTTCGTTTTTAGATTTAGATATTTTCTATGGATATTTTTAGATTTGCTTGCATAAATTAGAAATACGTTTTGCTTGTGAATCAGTCAGTTTTGTCAAATGCACAAATTAGATAGTTATTGTGTCAAATGTCAGTGTCACATAACTCTTAGAAGTAATGCCCATGTCCACGGATTTCATTCTCTATATTTTTTATGCTTGGGCCGCACCCGCGTTTGTCGTCACGGAGCTTCGTGCTAATCCACGGATTTCATGCTCTATATTTTTTATGCTTGGGCCGCACCCGCGTCTATCGTCACGAAGCTTCGTGCTATTACACGATACACGCAAATGTGACCGGCCGTTATTGGGTATCATCCCGAATATTCGGACTTCGTCTTCGTTATCGCGCGAGTGGTGGCGGTTACACATGTGTCGTTCGTTCAATCTTTAGGATCTTAATCAATACTGAACCGTTCAGTAGGCGACCCGGGTCTTTCGACCCGTTCAATCGATTGATTGGTTTTCTCACGAAACAATCGTTAGCGGCTTCCGATCGCGAGCGAATAGATACTGTGGTGCCATTTTTCAAACGCGGAGACATTAAAAAAACGGTTTTTTATATGAAAAAACCACAATGTCTCTATTTACATTTTGTCAAAAACTGCCAAAATAGCGCGCGAAAAGTCCGTCACCCCCCACTAATGACAAAGACCAATCTTCAATTATTTTATTTCTAGAGTGAGAGTTTCTTTTACGCAGATCATAAAGTTTACAGAAGCAAACACTAGAAAGTGTTTATATCTAAGTAAAAATAAGTAAGAAAAATGGACATTTTTATGTGAAGTTTCGTAAACATTCGGTATCGTGTCGCAGTGTCGCTCGGTTCGTTCGCAGGTCGCAGCGTATTCGCGGGTCTGTCCGTGAGTGTGAGGTGAGCTAAATCGATCGCGAAGGAAATGGTTCGTTTCGTTCGCCGCGATCGATTCGACCAAAGCCGGCCGAAGTAAAAAAAAAAGCCAGATACGAACGACCGAATCATTTTTGTAGAAGTGAACGAACGGGTCGTGACGAGCTAATGACCCGTTCCTTTTGATTCGTTCAATCGCGAACGACTCATCTCTAGTGGCGGTACATCAAAGGATTTTAGCGCGCTAACAATTCGCTCTGCGTGGTTGGACTAGCGTTGTTCATTTTGGCGTTTGCTTTCAATTTGTACAGTCCGACGCGTGCTGTGCGATGGTGCCACGGTTGTTAATGCGTAAAAATGGAGTGGAAAGATAAAATGGTGTTAAAATTTTTAGGTTTTTCTTTCTAGATTTCTTTTTAGGTTTCAATAAATGAATTATGTAATTGTTAGCACACATGTTAAAGTAAAGAAAGTCGTCATCCATATTTTAAACACGTAGATGACGCCATCTTGGATTATTGCCCGATAGTTCGAAAAAAAACACGAAGCCGCTAGTATGACCACAGCTTTATCGCGATCACTTTTTAGTGTACAAAACGTACGAAGCTTCGCCGCGGATTGCTTCGGGGGGCGATAGACGCAGGTGCGGCCGAAACATACATGGGAAACCACGCACTATACACTACGCCATGACTATCTTCATGCTCTACGCTACGAGCTGGCTACTATGGGAATGTAGTGTCTATGATATCTTTGTTTTTTGTCTGTGTTTGTTTTGCGAATTTGACAAATGTCAAAGAATCGACAAAAAATATAAGTTGGAAGTGAAAATGAATTAAATTTTTATTTTATTTGTTAATTCCACGTACTAGTTACCAGTGAAAATGAATGTTACACT
Source organism: Acrobasis suavella (assembly GCA_943193695.1). Classification (NCBI taxonomy): domain Eukaryota; kingdom Metazoa; phylum Arthropoda; class Insecta; order Lepidoptera; family Pyralidae; genus Acrobasis; species Acrobasis suavella. Next base: position 6,310,701 of record OW971937.1, on the reverse strand, counting down.
AACCAGTTTAGAAGCGTTAATATGTAAGTATTTTCCCTCCCCCTGAAGTAATAATACGAGTCATTAGAATGAAAAATTAACACAGTTTTTAATGTTCAGTAAAAGCTACGCATGAAACCCTTCCATTTCCGGACGCTGCGGCACTTGAAGCATTTTGCACGATCATGCGGGACTCTGCGGAGGGTCCACAGCTTGCGGCGCAGGCCTTAGCGGCGCGCATCCACTCGCACAACTCTCGAGAAGCGATGCTGGCGCTGACAATGCTGGACCGCTGTATGCGCCGCTGTGACGCTGGTTTCCACGCAGAAGTGGGCAAATTTAGATTCTTGAACGAAATGATAAAATTGGTGTCTCCAAAATATTTAGCTGACAGAACAGCTCCTGAGGTTAGGACCAGGGTAAGTTCTGAAAAATTGTACCTATGTCAATAAATAGTCTATGTAAATTGTGATTGTTTCAGTAGTAGATAAGGCGGCCTTTCTTTGTACTGAAATGAATCTTTCACAAAACTTCCTGTTTCCTGTAAAAGATCCTTCTTTTCAGGTTTTACAGTTACTACATGCTTGGTCTATTGAATATCCAAAAGAAACTAAATTCAAGGTAGCCTATGACATGCTAAAAAACCAGGGGGTGGTGAAGGAGACCCCACCACCTTTACCTCCTGAGGATGCAGTCCCAGCCACTAAAGTTCGGGCCAAGAATGCCATATTTGAGGATGAAGAGAAATCAAAACTGCTCCAAAAGCTGCTGCAGAGCAAGAAGCCAGAGGACCTGCAGCATGCTAACAGACTCATCAAGACCATGGTCCGGGAGGTAAGTACACAATAAATAATTGCTGTAACGTATATAATGTAACTTTTTATTAAGCTGTCAGTATCTTGAGCTTAACAATGTTTACATTGCCTGTCATGCTGTGTGTACACGTTTTTTGGGTCTCAGTCTAGAGCAAAGTGTCTGTACATTTTTAGATTTATACAAAAGTGATTGGACCTGTTGTGTATGCCTTAATAAACAATAAACAACACAATTGGTTATTTTCCTGGGGAAAATAAATTGTTTTGTACTAATAAGAAAATAAAACTGCAAAATCTCACTTCTGATCATATCCATTTTAATGTAATTTTACATTTGTTATTGCAGAAAAACTGATAATAACACTCTTATTATCAGTTTTTCTCTTTGACTCCAAGAAAATATGACATCATCTGCCTATATTTCAAACAAATTGTTGTTTGTTTTGAAGTTTTGAGAAAAGTTTCTGATTTTACTTGTTGGAAAATAGCATTCAGATTTGTAAATCTCAAAAATTGTTAATTCATATTTAGTTTAGTAACTAGTTTTATTATTATTCACATATTTATAATTTCTAATAAATATATAAATATAATAAGTAGGTAGTATAAATTATTCTTGAGTAAAATTTTCAAATCAATGAAACTTATTTCATTTTCATTAGTTATATTTCTACTAAAATTTAAAGCTTTATAAATGTAGTCATTATTTTGATGGCATATGCTGACTGAAATGAATAAAGAGTACATTCTATTCAGAAGTTGTAAAACAGTGTATATTATACTCTACTGCTTTATCCTACTAGACCATTAAGTTGAATTCCAAAAATGTTGACTTCCAAGAACTCTACTCACAAAACCGCAGCCATAGCCATGAAATATGAGATGTATTACTTACTCTTGAAGGTTTAGTGTTTAGAAAGATCTGTAAGGAGAAATTAATATACATACTTGTCTAAATGATGTTTTTTTCCTTTATTCGTAAAAGCCAAACATAGTACTTATCAGGAATTTGCATAGGTTACTATAATAGCTATATAAGTAGTTGCCTATTTAAGAAAATTCTTTAGTAACACCTCTTCCATTGACAAACTTTATGATCTCATACATACTTTTAGATAGTGATCTTCAAAAATGTCAAGACATATTATCATAATATTGTGACGAACAGGAGGAGCGTCGCAGCGAAGCAAACAGCAGACGGGCGCAGGAAGTGGGAGCGGCCCTCGACAGCGCGGGGCTGCTGCGCGACATGCTAGAACACGCCGCCAGCGCGTCCCCGGACGAGCAGCAGCTGATCCACGAGCTGCACGCCAGCTGTGCGCGGCTGCGGCCCGTGCTGCAGCGCCTCGCTGCCGCTGACGACAGCGCTAACAACCTTAGTAAGTCTGACAACACCTGACAAACAACAGAATGTCACTGCCTCCCTTATGTGCAAGGGTGAAAGAAGAGCGAAAAGTTAAAAGGTGATAAGTTACAAGAGAGGACAAGTCAACTAATACTCAAATTAATACAAATTTTTCGAGGATCGTTTTCACTTTGTATGCCAAGGTCACTATCACTAAAAGCTGCACAAGTGTTCATAAGATTAAACACCATTCATATTTCTAATTATAGCAATAATATCTGGACTTTAATTTATTGCAGATGATATTCTGCACGCAAATGACGTATTGGACGAAGTGTTTGAGAAGTACAATGCGTTTGTTGCCGAAAAAGAAGGGAAGGTGAAGTCTCAGCCGACAGTGAGCCCTGAGCAGAATAACGAGAGTCTGCTTGACTTTGCCGGAGCGAACCTCGGCCGGGGCGATGGGGACCAGCCGAAAGTCAAGAAGAACGTCATCGATGAACTAGGAGACATATTCTCAACAGACACTAACAGCAGTATTGCTGAGCCTCTGAAACCTGTGAGCCTTATGCCAAATGGTAAATTCGTTTTGATGTTTTTTAAAATTTAACAATCCTCTTTCATGCCAAGTTTTTTGCAGACAGCCTGTAACATCATGCTCATTTTATAAGATTTGTTCATAAATAAATGGGTGTAAAATTTTCATATAAACAAATTTTTTAAATTTAATTTATTCATAGTCTGGATTTTTTTAGCTAACCCACTAGCGATATATTTTTAACATACTACATTTAATATAAAATACCTCTTAATAATCAGATGAGTGCAAATCTTTTCTAATTCGAATGTTAGACCAAATAACATTTTTATCATTTGTTTGAAATCTAAAATGACAAATGAAAAAATGAAAATACAGTTTAATCAATTATTTGCAGAAGATGTAGATTTATTAGTTGAAAAGCCGAAAGCTGAAGGCTGGAATGTATTGGACTCCCTTGGAGAACAACTGCTGAAGCAGTCCTTACCAGAGAGTTCAAAACGTTTAGATAGTTTCAATAGGTAAGTTGAAAGGCATTAATCAACAAATAAATAATTGGGCTCTTTAATATATAGTTTATGGTGTCTTAATAAGTATATTCCGACAATATTAATGAAGTTTCTTTTTCTAGAAAAATAACAAAGAAAATACCAATGAACGCTCTAGAAAAATCTCCTAAAAAGGAAACACAATTACTCAATAATGGTGGAATATTTGATTTAGATTTCTTTACCAAAAAGCCTGACGAAAAGCAGACATCACCAGTGCAATCTCCTATCAAGTCTACCATAGTTAATGATGATGTGATGGTTGACATCAGTACGGATGGAGGGTCGTTTGTAAACAATAACAATGATGCTGACAGTCCCCTCGACAAAATTCTGGATATAGGATTGCCATTAGATGATAATGCCAAATGTGATAATGTTGATTCGCCCATAGAAAATAAGGAAAATGAAAGGAAAGATAGTGTTAAGAAATCTGGAGATGTGAAGCCTCTGACTGATATAAATGTGACTTTGCAAAGTGTGCAGCCGAGTAAAGTGCCTCCGCTGACTGCTTTTGAAGAGGACGGAGGGCTGACGGTCGTTCTGCACTTCTGTAAAGATAAGCCGCGATCCGATGTCAATGTTATTGTGATCTCGACCACTAGTAGAAATAGTTCTCCCATTGAAGATTACAAATTCCAAAGTGTTGTGCCCAAGGTAACTATTAGCAGTATTAGCTACATTTAGTTTTATTTTTTTATTTACAATCTGTACATCAAATTTTCCTGGGTCTTGGATGTTTATGTAATGTACTTGTAAAAAAATATAGTTTCGTTGAGTTAGTATTCCATAACAAAAGTCTCGGACTTACTTTGGGGCTAGCTCAATCAGTGTTTTTTGTCCTGTTGTGATATTTATTTATTTTATTATTTATTTATCTCAGCCGCATAAAGTCCACTGTTGGACTCTCTCAAGGATTTCCAAAATGACCGATTTAAAGTATAAAATGTATTAATAATATTTGCAAATATTTTATTATCAAGAATACCATCTGAAGCTGACCTTAATATGAGGCAAAAAGTAGAAGTAGTTGCTAATACAGTGCAAGTAATAAAATTGTCTTGAATCCTGTAAATATAGGTACATTTATTTGCAGGGCTGTAAAGTGCGTCTTTTAACGCCCTCGGGCACGTCCCTTCCTGCCTTCAACCCGTTCCTGCCCCCGCCGGCGCTGACGCAGGTGATGCTGGTGGCGCGCCCCCCCTCCGCCCCGCGCATCAACCTCAAGTTCGTCCTCACCTACACCTGCGACGACGACACGTGCTCCGAGATGGGCGAGGTCAAGGAGTTACCGCTGGACGACATATAGTCTTGAAGTATATATAGTACTTAAAATCAATGCAATTATAGCAAAGGGATACGGTAGGGCGGCAGGAACATTTGGTGACGTCATGTGATTTTCAATAATTAAACTTTATAACCTTGTGTATTCATTTTTCTGACGTGAAGAAAAGGCAAACAACATCAAACGTATTTTTAATATTATCTTACACTAGCTTCGCCCCACGGTGTTACCCGCGGTATACATATATGTGTCACCTTCCTGCATACCCAATTTTATCAAAATTGGTCCAGCCGTTTGCGCGTGAAGAAGTAACAAACGACACACACACTCACAAACTTTCGCCTTTACAATATAAGTGTGATAACAAGAGTGTTAAAAGTAACTATAGTTAAAGTAAACTCTGGTATACATATATATGACGTAAATGATGTAAACGAGTGTTCCTATCGCATTGTCGCTACCAAACTATGTACCTATAGCTTAATTTCCTTAGCGACTTAGTTTTTTTTAGAGAGAGATGTATATTTGTTCTAGTCGGTATCCTCACACGGATATTAAAGCATTGTTACATTCCAAAAGAACATTCACAAATGTTTAATTTTTTTGTTAATTATTTAAATTCGTAAATATTTTATTTTATACATGACTAAAGATCTGGGGATAAAATTGTAATTATAAGTATATTCAGTATTAATAAAATGTATGTTGCAATGGTTAGTTGGTTCGCCTTACAGAAAGTATAGACATTTTACATCGAACGTAATTATATTTTATATATCATATAGTAAAAATCTAGAACTGATTTGTTAAATCGCTTTAAAAATTTGTTTTAATAATAAGTATGCGCATATGCTATAGATTCATAAACAGAGAGAGGGCTTCTTCTGATTATCAGTGTCTACGCGTATTACTATAAAAGTTTGAAATAGCGTCAACTATCTAGCTTTTTTCTATCAAAACCTAAGACTTACGAAATGTTGTTAATTTTGAACTTTTACTGCCAATCAAGGACGCATGACGCCTTAAATTACGAAGAAAATATATTTAGACCTGCTCGGTACTTTTGTATTTCACTCGCGATGATATTTATTTCACTTCATTAGAAGGCGAAACCATCCTAGCTTGACCTCGGGTCCCCTACGTAGTTGCAAGCGCCGCTGTTGCGACGCACGCCGTTGCGTTTTTTTTTTCCACTGCCTCATAGGTTCGAAGGCTTGTGGACTCGAAGGATGTGGTTCCGAACGCGCCGCTGTTTCGAAAATCCATTTCCACTGCCTCACACGATCGAACGCTCGTGAACTTACTATTACTGTCTTATGTGCAATTGATTCATTTCGATAACATAAACCACTTGAATAGAAAATTGTTTTAAAGATCAGTCATATATTTTGTGTTACACACAGTACTTATATTTTTCGGCAGTGGGAAAAAAAAATCGCACGGCGTGCGTCGCAACAGCGGCGTTCGCAACTACATAGGGAACCCCTTGATCTTTTGTCGGCCGAATCCCTAAAAACAAAGTGGCACCGTATTAGTGCTTTAATGTGGAAAATATCCAGTTTCCAGAACAGTTGCGACATACATTAGAACTGCATTTAGTTGTACAATAATTGAAAATTATGTATGCTATTGCCATGCAATATCAAGTGGTGATTTGTCTCATGTTCCATTCCTTGAATTCCGAAATAGTGATATCTCAGTGTTGTCTATTTACTGTCCTGCTATTTATATTTTATAATAAATGACGAAAGTATATTAATATAGTGGTATTATTTTAAAACGAATCATCCTAACGGCGAAAGGCTTCAATTCAAATGGAAACTGAATGGAAATTAAAATTAAATGGAAATTGCTTTTTGAATTGAACTTGCCACTGCAATGTAGAACATTCTTTTTGGAATATGTTTCCATGCTTAATAATCCTCGGGTGTTGTCAGTAGTTTAGTAGTGGGTATATTTCCGAAATGAAATAAACATTGATATCATTACGATTTAATTCAGTATAAAATTATACCATTTAATTACAGTATCACATTTACATAGTAAATGTTAATACTTTCATTTTATTAATTAGGTATTTACAAAAGCCCAACATTTGAACACATAAAAAAAGTATTAAATGTTTTAATTGCTGAGTTTGAACAATGAGCTGTTTGGTAAATAATTAGTACACAAGCAACAAAATGCAGAGTAATCATTGACACTATATGAAACATTGTTTTTGTCACAATATCATTCATTACATTTCCTTAGAATTTATATAAGTTGTTAATAATATTTTCCCGATCAACAAAAACGATATTTACATGATACATACTAAATTATTGACTTAGCTAAAATCAGGAACTTATATATGTAATGTCTGTATGTCCAGAAATAAAGCAACGCTAGCGTAATATAATCGGTGGAAAAATACGATACTCTCTCTATCGTTAAATTTCGTAAAATATAGTCCCAAGAACCCTATGTATTTGATAGTGAATTCTCACTTTGTACAAAAAAAAATAACAGTTCATAGAATAAACACCAGTTTTCTGCTGCTCGTCTTTATCCTAATAAAAAATATTGTGATTTTTTTACTATGGAAAATGATTTGACCAGTGAGACTTTACTTTCAAAAATAGTAGGTGTATAGATCTAATAAATAAGTGTATTTTGTTTTTAATCCACGACTAAAAAGAGGGGTGTTATAAGTTGACACATGTCTGTCGGTCTGTTCGTCTGTGTCATCGTAGCGCTCGAACGGAATGACGCGGTTTTTTTACGTAAAAACAAGTTCCCTTGAAAGCCCTCGGTTCCATCTATCCTAAAAGTAAACTTTTTGAAAATCATTATCAGCTATTCTATTTAACATAACTGGAGACAAATGGGAATTAAAAAACGAAAATACCCCTTAGTCACCACTGGGGACAAATGGGAATTGTAATAAAATCAGTCTGTGAAATGGAAACTGTAAAATAATACTAATTCCCATTCGTCCCCAGTGGCGTGATGGTAACAATAGAAACATCCAAAACTAAAAATTGTCCCATTTGTTCCCAGTGGGGATGTCCCGACAATAGGTTCTACCGTTTAAGTATGTAAAATAATAAATTCTAGTACAATTATGTTGTAAATATACAACTGCGGGGCGCTAGGGGAATTGGTATACCTATATGCAACTGCGACAGTTGATGGGTTATAACAAGTCACACTTTGGACCCTGTTTGCCCCGTTAGGGCTAGAGACGTGTTTGTAAATCTGAATCTATCAATTACACAACACACGAGAGCGTCTGGCGAAACTTAGGCTACTATATGGTATCGCAATATATTATCCAATGAAATAACAAAAAAATTATTCCTTTATATGATCTAACGGTCCTCCCATATACTCAGTCAAAACAAAACTAATTTGATTCTGTTGAGTTATGACAATAAGACTTTACATAATAATGTCACCTGCCTTTGATCATATACATTTTCAACGTGGTTTTAGATTTGATGCAGAATAACTGAGATTAAGAGCGCTATTTGACTTCAAGAAACTCACGTCACGGCTTGGATTTCTTGGATTGCCCTATGCTGAGTGGTGCCATTTCGGTGTAAAACTAATTTTAGTTATTTAGTAATGCAACTGGTGTAAATTTGCACTGAATAAAATAATTTTCTTTCTTTTCTATTAAAAAAAAAAATTAACGTTATTAGCAAGTATCTGATTTGACTTGTTGGAATAGCGGATTAACAATTAACATTTGTGAAAATGGTCAAAAACTTAATCTAAACACTTATAAGCTAACCAGAAGTCCATACAAAATCATAACAGAGGTAGTAAATGCCTTTACGAAGTAGACGACTCTATCCCGATAACAGGCACACAGTCGAGGTGATTTTTATGTAATCTGTGACACAGCGCATTTCTCATGTCAAATGATCATTCGCTCAAATGGTTTGCAGAACATTTATTTTGATTAATGAACCCAATATTTTCTGCGAGTATACGGTGCAGGCAGCGTCTTTGAACAAGCCGCCGCCTTCTTTGTCGGATCGCCGATAAAACGTGCTAATCATTTGGGTAAATGGACTATATCAATCCGGTGCCACAAAATCTTGCAGTAATTCATAATAAAAGCGATGTCGAAAGAAAATGGCCGTTTAACATTAACAGTGAAAACGCGGCATGTTACCGTGGTGGAGTAGTGCAATCGCTCGCATGTCTTGTGGACTACACCGCTTGGTCTCTGAAGGCGAGCGCGGTGATGGGCTTCTGGTGTCCGCAGTACTCGCGCTCCAGTGTGCCTTTCTCCACGTCCCAGAGACGCGCGTAGCTGTCGGATGAACCTGCAGGCATTCATTTAAACATTGTTTGTTTTGTTTATCGTATCAGATTGCTTATCGTGAGTCAGATTTATTTCAGGAAGGCATCTAGCAAAGCTTGATTGTCTGCCCTTTCACCGCGAGACTTTACATCGGTTGTCGTGCCCCCAGCGCGAGGTATAGTGAAACTAAAATAAATACCTTCAACCAGAAAGGGCTGTGGATACTTAAGAATCCCCTTACCCTAGGCTTTTCCATACAAACGTAGTCTAGCTTTTATTTGGAATTTTTGGAAATGACATGTGAGATTTCGGCAGTATTTTATAATTTCAAAGAAATTGCATATATCTAGGCATATAACTAGTTTTCGACAGTCAAATATGAACTTGAAAGAAAATATGAGAATCTAGAATTTTTCATACATATGGTCCAATATGATATGATACACTATATTCTCTTTTCAGTTCATATTTTGACTGTGAAAACTAGTATTATACTATATGGCTTAATTTATACAATTTCTTTGAAATGACATAATTTCGCCAATATCTGACATGCCGTTTCAAAATAAAAGCTACGCTTTTATGGGAATAAGACTACGTTTGTATGGGAAAGTCGGATTTTGTCTAGGGTAAGAGGACTCTTAAGATATGTGCAATAGGAGCAGTAGTTTTTTGTCGGAAAAGATATCCGACGCTCGCGAAATGGGCACGAAAATGTTTGTCGAATAAATCCGACATCTCGTCGCGATTTCTTCACACTGACGAAATTTCTCATTACATAGTACACACGCATTTGAAGCATGCGTTATTCTTTACTACTATCCACTATTTAGAAGAAGAAGATGAAAGATGATTAAACTGAAGAAGGCTTTTGTTTAAATTATGTATTGTATTTTTTTTTATACAGCTTTACAATGCTCGGATTATTATACAAATTAAAACATGTGATGAAAAATTTCGCCACGAGAATTTTTTCATCACATGTTTTAATTTGGATATACATACATACTCTCGAAAAACATAACCCTTTTTTCTGGCGCAGTCGGGTAAAAAAGAACTAGTGCTTGACACAAAAAGAAGTGGTCACCGGTGAAGAGGTAGCGCGAGTCAATGCTGAAGGCGGCATCCCACACCCAGCGCTGCGAGTCGTGGCGCAGCTCCCGCAGCAGCGACCAGTCGCTGGTCCGCCACACGCGCGCCGAGCAGTCGCCGGACGTCGTCACTAGCATCCTGACAATACACCATTTTCATATATTCTTTACGGTTTATTTATTTATTTAATTGATTGCACCATAGGTATAAAAGGTTATGTGATTGACTAGCCCAATAATTAACTCGCCTCGAGCCCTCCACTAGATATGATTGTTTCAATGTGTTGAGACAATACAATACAAATACTCTTTTATTTACCAAAAACAAAAGGAAATACGAAAAGAAATCGGCCTAGTGCGAGTCAGACTCTCGCACGAAGGGTTCCGTACCATTATCTATAAAAAATAACATTTGTTGTACGGCCTAAATATTTATTTTATTCTGTTTTTAGTACTTGTTGTTATAGGGGCAACCGAAATAGATCATCTGTGAAAATTTCAACTGTCTAGCTATTGCGGTTCATGAGATACAGCCAGACAGATGGACAGCGGAGTCTTACTATTAGGGTCCCATTTTTACTCTGGGTACAGAACCCTAAAAAGGTAGATTGAATTATGATACAAAGACGGACTTATCGCATAGCAATTCTTTCCAATCTACGTTTGGGTAGAAGAAGTGAATATTTAAGAAGAGTGAGAGATATCTCATTGCATAACCCTACAATTTTATCTTTTTTTTTTTATGTGAAATTTTATTTGAGTAAGTGCATCTTTTGGAACGTGTGCTCTATAATCGTGCGATCAATCGAGCAAAGACCAAGAAGTGAGCTAGCACTTTTATATTAGAGGATCTATACCTGAAATATTAAACCCCTCCCCCTTCCCTTAGCCGCTGGAACAAATAGGGGGGGGGGGCTATATGTTCCCGCGGCCACACAGTCACCGTATCACTCACGTGGAGTCCAGGCTGAACTTGCAGCGCAGCGCGTACTTCTTGTGCGCCTGTATGTGCTTCCTGGGCACGGGCCGCGGCGGCTCCCCCCCCAGCGACCACACGTAGCAGTTGCCCTTGTTGTTCACGGCCGCCATCATCTTGCCTTCCGGGTCGATGGCGATGTCCTGGATGGACGCCTCAGCCTCTGGTATCTAGGGAACATGTACATATAACAACAAAAACTCTACAGTTAGACTGCCTACAAAAGTTTTATGACTGAGACAAATTATAAGCTTTTAGAAGATCTTTTGGTCTCTTTATGTTTTAGAAATGCCTAGGAACAATTTGTTGTTAGTTGTAGGTTAGAATAAAAGTAATAAAAAAGGTAATCGTGTGTGATCTGTTCAAGTTGGGGGAAAAAAGTTAACATGTCTAGGTCTTAGGATCTATATAATTAGGACCTTAGGTATAATTAGCAAAAGGGATGTTTGAAATAGTTCGTTTCAGCCCACACTGACGCACGCAGTAGTGACGCGCGAAGCATGCGACTTCATACAATCCTTTGCATTGCTAAGTCGTGCGACTCGTAAGTCGTTGCGACTTTTTACTTGCCTGATTCAAAAATATGGTATCATCACTTATCTATAACTGTAGCCTAGTCATTAAGAAAATTTCAATGAAAGCAAAAAGAACAGCGTCAGGCATGTAAGGTGATGCTGTAGCATCAAGTCAAGATTGTTTCCATATCACATAAGACATTGAAGTAACAGAATACCAAAGGAGTCAATCTGTTCGACTCGACTTTCGTGATAGAAAAAAATGTATTTTAAAAATTGACCAGGTGCGAGTCGGACTCGCGCACGGAGGGTTCCGTACCATTATCTATAAAAACGGCAAAAAATCACGTTTGTTGTATGGGAGCCCCCCATACAACTAAATATTCTCTGAATATTTCAAACGTCTACCTGTTGCCGTTACTAATATCGAGCAAAAAATGGCAAAAAAATCACGTTTGTTGTATAAGAGCCCCCCTTAAATATTTATTTTATTCTGTTTTTAGTATTTGTTGTTATAGCGGCAACAGAAATACATCATCTGTGAAATTTTCAACTGTCTAGATATCACGGTTCCTGAGATATAGCCTGGTGACAGACAGACGGACGGACGGACAGAGAAGTCTTAGTAATAGGGTCCCGACGGGACGTAACCAAAGGGTAAAAACGGGACCGCCTCGTTTTTACCCTTTGGGTACGGAACCCTAAAAAGTAAAAAAAAGGGGAAAAGGCCCAGAGGATGGCACTGCCTAGGGGCCCCTAATAGGGTTAATCCGGCCCTGTCTTTATAGTTAGCATATTATAACTTAATATTGAATGGTGTGAAGCGACTACTGCAAATATACGGGTACGGAGAAACAAAAAATAAATAAATTTAAATTTTATGTTTATGCGCTTTTTAATTAAAGTAAATTTTTAAGCAATTAATTCATTATCAAAATATATAAAATACAAATGGGAAATATTTTGCGATGTTAAAAAAATATGTGTGGAATGAAAGAACTTAGGACTTCACATTATAAATACAGTACTACTTTACTTACTTTCTTCAGTGTAGCACTGGTAACCCTTTGTGGGCCTCCAAAACGATTTGTCGCCATTTTTCTTATCTCTGGCCTGCCTTCTCCATGCCGTGTATCATGCCATTATAAATGCGGTAATGTATTAAAACTTATTAACGTGTATAAATGCGCCTGCAAAGGCCTAATTACTGAATAAATACTAGGTTATTTAATTGTGTAAATGAAACAGCGCATACCAATTGCTCGTTCTGGTCTGTACGTAGGTCCCACATGTGTATGATGCCGCTCTGGTCGCCCACCATGATCTGAGTCTGGTCGGGGTGCAGCACCACTGCGTTCACCGGCGCGGGCACTTGGAAGATACCCTGGCAGGTCAGGTTCGAGCCGGCTCTGAACAAATATTCAAGGCATCAGCAAATTATTAAATAAGCTGCGTGGAATGAAATCCTAAGTTCTTTGTTTGTTTGTAAAACTTTATTGTACACTCATAAATACAAAAATACAACTAAGAAGAAAAAGCCCAGTACAAAGTCGGACTCATCCCAGATAGGGATCTCTTCCAGTCAACCTTGGATTGAAAGGAATAGGTTGAGTAGAATACAACATATCAGCACTCCTTTCCTCACCCACGGTGTCGTTTGAGGTACAGGTAACATAGAATTAGTGGCAGCACCCTCTGTGCCAACACTCACCAATCCCTTTATTTTAAGAGGCCATTAGTCCAGCAGCAGAAGACTGATATAGGCTGTAATGAATATTGTTTCAATACGACAGCAGTTTAACCTTTGGCACGCTAGCGCTTATTTACGTTACTTTACCCCAACGCCAAGCTTAGTAAAACTAGTACATTTTTTTTGTTGTCAATGGCATCTCAGTCACACAACCGTTTTGGAACTAAAGTGTTGTTCAAGCTTGTTAATATGGGTTGTTCAAGCCTCTTTCTAATTTTATCAGGAAAAGGCTTAGCCCTATTGTTCAAATAAGCTAATAATATGTAACCTCTCATGGTCTATTTAGGAGTGATCTGTTAGTAAATATTCCCTTTGTCTTTAAATTGATATCTTCTGCCTTTGTATTAATATTTAGTATTTTTATTAATAATTTTAAGAAAGTTGTCATGTTTTAATACCGTGGGTCCCATATTCTTGCTGTACAATCCTCACCACCTGTGTACATCCATTTTCCGTCTTGCTGAAAATACAAATAATTTTAATAAGATCTTTCTGATTATCTAAAATCCTGTATCGGTTTTTAGGGTTCCGTAGCTAAATGATGATAAATTATGAAATACAAAAGTGTGACATCATGCTTTTTTGGAGTCAAATAGCTGCCTTAATAAATTTATAATCATGTCGAAAATGGATCTGATCAATGAAAAGTGAAACTTTTTTGTGGAATTTTATTTATGAACTACGGAATAAGTTATTTATCTTTCTCTCATCTAAAATCAATGACAAGCTGGGCTAGTTTAAGAGCTGATACTGACGCCAGCTCTTCAAGCATGATAAGCTAATGATGCAGTCAAATTGCAGAAAAAGGATCCTGGTATACAAGTAAAATCAATGGCTTCAAAACCCCAAAGGGTTTGCAAGATAAGCAGTCTGGTGTAATACAGCTCAAAACTCACTTGAAAACCAACTCTGGTGACGTTCTTGGTGACCCCTTCGAAGTTCACAACAGGGTCAGGGTTGGCACTGGCTAGGTTGTACATGCGGATGTGCTGGTAGCCACACGCAGCCACCATCTGACCATTTGGTGTGATTTCTAATGCATTTACTTGCTGAAATAAAAAATAATAATAAATACATAAAATATCCAATAGTTATCCACCACAGTGGAGGTTCTGGGTTCAATCCTCAGCCAGGGCAATTAGGAAATTGGCCTTGTATGTCTAGGATATTATTGTGATGAGTCATTCCTCATCTATTTATGTTTTAAATAGTTCTGGCTTTATAGTAGACCTGTGTCGATTGCAATTGATCAAATCGTTTTGATTCGATTGCAACCTGTACACAACTGATTGAATCACAGATCTTTAAGAGATTTGATTATATGACCAGATTACAAAGCAAACCAAATTGAACTTTATTTTCATATGGTTACAGTAACTAATTGCTTGCATACTTAATGATCAAGTATTTATGTCAATTGAATGAGACGTAACAAACAAAACATCTCTCATCTATCTCTGTTGTGTACTTACAAACCGCGTTCATTCGCTCGCACTCTTTCTCATGACTGAAATAAACCGATTTGATTGTTTCGTTGTAGTTTAATTTTTCAAAATAGTTGCATCAGTAACCTGCTCAGCATAGCAGATCATTTGTGTAACATCATAGTTCATTTGTATGACTGACAAAATATTGTGTCTGTAGAACACGTGAACTGTGACTCTGTGAACCAAATGATCGATAAGTTCAAATCATTTTAACCCGATCACTATACAAGCTGGTCATGATCGACCTGGGTTATGATAAATAATTGATTTGCACAGGTCTATAATTTATAGGGTTCCATACCCAAAGTGTAAAAACAGGACCCTATTACTAAGACTCCACTGTCTGACCGTCCATCTATCTGTCTTTCTATCACCAGGCTGTATGTCATAAACGGTGATAGCTAGACAGTTCAAATCTTCACGGATGATGTATTTCTGTTGCTGCAATAACAAATACTAAAACCAGAATAAAATAAATATATTTGCACTTGGCCGGTCATTTTTCTCCACTTTCCATGATTTCAATATTTACATCATATTATCACTTTTGGAGATAAAAAAGCTGAAAAAGCGCAACCAGGACATTTTAAAATAATTTATAAAGATATAGAATTAGACAAGATGCTCTAGAAATCATTGAATAAGTATAAAGAGGGTAGTTTGGTAGGTTTAAGAAATGGCTTCAGTTACAGAGTCTGGATGCTGCATGGTCCGCAGGCACACTCCACTATGCGCTTGCCACAGCTTGATGGTGTGGTCGTAGCCCCCGGTGACGAGGGCCACCTGTGAGCTCCCGGCAACGCTGCCATCCCCAGACATCACTCACAAGTCTCAAGCAATAATGTTGCACGTCGTAATTTTTGTTATCAAATAAGTAAAGACACAAAAGTGTTAGTCGATTTGATAAGAAAATAATGCAAACATTAATTATTGTTTTTATTTTACTTGTTGTTTTTATTCCGTCTGTCTGATTGATTATTTGATTTGAGTGCATAATACTCTCTGACGAGAGATCTATTAGATTCTATCTAATTTGTGATTAGATTGACAGTATTTGACAGTGACACAACTTTGTTGACAGTCGAGAGTCGACACTGTCAATTAGTGTTGTAAGCAATAGTGTAAAATATCAATAGTCTATCGATACTATCGCGGCCTTGAAAATCAGTCAAAATTATCGATGGGACTATCGATAGTATCGAAGAACCGATTCTATAGATACTATCGATTGTCAATAGTTTGCAATACTATTGATGTAAAGTAAAACTATAGATAGTATCGATACTATTGAATTTAGATACTATCGACAGTATTCGATACTATCACACTTCCTTCCATAATCATCTACCAAACAGCAGTTTACGTGAGAACCAGGACCGGATCTATCATATGGCTTTTTGGGCTTAAGCCCAGGGCCCCGTGGATCCAAGGGCCCCCAGCAAAGTCAAAATCAAAAATAGACGATAAAGAAATGTTACTGAACTTGATCTAGATTGAATTACGGGTTGGCAAGAAAGTACCTCAATTGTGCGACAAACCGTCAACCCTGAACACTAAAGCATAAAATATTACAATATAAATCAATGTTATGTTATAGTCTCTTGACATTGTTATTACTATTTTTTTTAATATTTGACATGTACCTAATTTTCTAGAAATTTATTTAATATTATAATTGTTTCGTATACATAAGTATACTAACTATGTTATATAATATTGTGACGTGTAATAATAATTATGAATAAATGAGTATCTGAGTATCGAAAGTATCTAAATTCAATAGTATCGCTGGTCTTACCTTACGTAAATAGTATTAAAAACTATTGATAATCGATTCTATTGATAGAATCAGTTGTTCGATACTATCGATATTGTTTTTCGAGTTCAACTATCGATAGTTATGCAACGCTACTGTCGTTATGTAGGATATATAGTATGATATTCGATCGATGAAGGGAAGAAATGGCTTATAACAAAGAGTCAGGGAGACAAGGAGTCATTGTCACAGTGCTGGCAATGGGGGCAGCACTGGACCCCGGAAAATTTAGGTATCCCCTTAAGGATGCGCTAGTTCGGAACTCGAACTCGTCGGCGCACGTGGCTAATTTGCGTGCTATTTCGCTGAGAAAGGGATAGACTCGGTTATGAACAGTACGGAACTATTTACACCGATTTATACGCACATCGGAACTACAGTCTAGTGTGTCGTATCCGACTTATCGCACAAAAACGTTACGTTACACGTCTAAAAATTCACGAGTATGCGTTTGGGAGAAGTGTTTTTGTGATAAAACAGCTGAATGTTTTAATTAAAAGTAAAGTTATTTAAATTTTTTAATAACCAAACTATGCTTGTACGAATTTTGATTTAGAAATTTTATACTCCTTCTAGTATTTAATTGTGCCCAAAGTTGCTTAAAATTACGCGTTGAAACGGAATGTTTTGAGACTTATAACTTTTAAAGTACTTATCATTTTACAATTACATATGATTCAAAACTTTAAATAGACGATACCGAACAACGGAGTCATCACCCTACAGAATTTGTATGGCGAAACACCTGACTAGCGTACCCTTAATATAATATATTTATAGGGTAATGTCTAATGTACTACACCTGTGCCTTTTTTTTTTACTTCCAAATATTGATATTGCCTTCTACCCACTCTAGACCTAATATTTTTAGGTACATAGTATAGGTAGACCTACTTCATTACTATCTTCTGTTATTTAATGAAAAAAAGAGGAGGGTCACTTTTAGTAGCACTAGCATAGCAATAAGTAAACTGTTACATAGCGGGAATCTTTTTACCCGACTACGGCAAAGCAAAAGGAGGGTTATGATTTTGACAGGCTATGTATGTATGTATGTATGTTCATCTGTTCCTTCGTAACTTCTAAACTACTTATCAAAATTCGACAAATGACATATCATTAGAAGCGTCTTAATTGTCCGCTGGTTATAGGCTATATGGGGTTTCACAAAATCTAACGTGGCGCCCTCTAGCGGACAAAACATACAGAGTAAAAAAATAAAGTTAAGATAAATATGCCGTGTTTGGTACCATTTGAAAGCGCTTTACTTGTACATTTTGATTATATATATATATATATATATATATATATATATATATATTTTACTAGCATTTGCTTGTGACTTTACCTGTATTCATGGGCTGATTGCATATAATTCACATCTTTTCGTTTAAAGCTTCTTTACTACTTATCAGAATAAGACCACTGCAGTACCATTAGAAGGGCCTTGATATTCTGTTGGTTATGAGCTATAAAGCTTGTCACCAAATTTAGTATTGCGCCCTCTAGCGGACAAAAAGTTCTATGTTAATATAAAATTAAAATAAATATACCGTGTTTGGTATCACTTGAAAGAGCTTCACGAGTACTTTATGCTTGTACATAATTACACGAATGCTTTAATGATGTTGAATATAAGCGATAAGAGTAAAGCGCGGATCACGGCAACTGTGAATCGCTTTATGCAATGTAGAGCAGTGTGAACGTTAATAGAATATATAATGCACTAATGAAAACGACATAAGCTGGGAGTACCTCCACGCGGTGAAGGCGGAAACAGTTTGATAACTGGCTAAAACTCCCATAAAAATGTCCTCTGCACTATATGCCTTCGGGCTTATGTTGTTATATGTGCGTGTGTATCTATCTGCCTATTCGTTGTGTCGTTATGTACCCGGTAACGCAGGGAAGCAACCACAGCCATCCTACTTCGATATACTGTTAAAATTTTGTCGAATTATTAGTTCATCAATTTCACTTTTGTTAATATGATGCGCCACAAATACACTTTAACACCAAAATAGTAAAAATAATAAAAAGTAAAAAAACTAAAACCCAACTACGACAAAAAACGACGCTGAAAAAGTATAAAACAAGATTTTCAGAATACTGAACTGAACAAAGTTGCTAATGTAGTTGCAAGTAAATGGACACAGCAGACTCTACCAAGATGCCTTCGTTGTAAATTGACAATAATGTCATACAATACTATTCTGAAGTATGCAATATTCACTATGTAGAGATAAATTTTCATGTTTGGAAAGGCGTAGTCACACGTTACATATACCTACCTACCGTAGCACTTTGACAACGTGTGACTGCGGTTTTCCAAACATAAAAATTTATCTCTACATAGTGAATATTGCATTGTACTTCAGAATAGTATTGTATGACATTATTGTCAATTTACAACGAAGGCATTTTGGTAGAGTCTGCTGTGTCCATTTACTTGCAACTACATTAGCAACTTTGTTCAGTTCAGTATTCTGAAAATCTTGATTTATACTTTTTCAGCGTCGTTTTTTGTCGTAGTTGGGTTTTAGTTTTTTTACTTTTTATTATTCTTGTTACAAATAAGGAACAAAAGACCAGAAGTGCAATTTTTCAAACACGGAGTAACCTAAACGAATGGTTTTTCCATACAAAAAACCGTGCGTTTAGTAACTCCGCGTTTGAAAAATTGCACCACTGCCTGCTGGTAGCTCCAAATAGTGTTGCAGCTTGCAGCAATATTACGGAATTACGGTTTGTTATTGACAGTAGCGTTGCTAACTATCAATAGTTGACCTCGAAAAACAGTCACAATATCGATAAGATAATCGATAGTATCAAATAACTGATACTATAGATTGTCAATGATTTTCAATACTTTAGATGAAAGGTAAAACTATCGACAGTATCGATACTATTGAATTTAGAAACTTAGATATTATTGATGTCGATAGTATCTAACTTCAATAGTATCGCTACTATCGACAATTTTATCTTTCAGCAATAGTACTGCAAACTATTGACAATCGACACTATAGATGTAGTATCGGTTTTTTGATGCTATAGATAGTCCTTTCTATTCTTAGATCATTTAAAACTAAAAAAGTATTAAATTATCTAAGTTTCTATATCATTACTGTTTTTCGAGGCCTTGATAGTATCAATAGACTATCGATATTGTATATGTTTGCAACGCTAATTGACAGTAGTAATTATAAATAAAATCGTTTAATATCAGGCAACTAATGTTTCCTTTAAACAGCAGTTATTACAGTGTTGCAGCAATAGTAGGTATATTACAACATCCATGATCCAGGGCAATCTGAAAAAGATTATTTTCTGCCATCTTGGCTTGTCCGGGGATCGAACCCGGGACCTCCGGTGTGATGTCTGCCATGATGACCACTAGGCCTGGAGTGCTATTTTTGAACGAGGGACTCACATAACAAATGGTTTGCGCAAGCGTTTCCAAACGGGCGCATTTTTGAATTGATCGTAGGTATGTGAAGGATTTGCACGAGTGGTTTGACCACTCGTAATTTTGACATTTGTGGCGCACAAATGTCAAAGAAACTCATGGAGAATCCGTTCCTTTTCACACTGCTTTTTTAATTTATGGTGATTTTCTTAGAAAACTATATACAAATTTATGATATTTTCTGCGTTAAACAATATTACTTATCGCTGACACGACGGTTTCAAAAATGCGATCAAATGGTATTTTACACGTGTCGTGAGTTGGAAAACTACACGTTTTGAGTTTCGCTGACTCCTTGAATGAAAAATAGCAATCCTGAAGTCAGTCAGTCATTTGAAAAAAATTCAAAATTTTCGATATTATCTTAAAGGTACTATTTTTTTTAAATAGGTACCTACTATCAAATTCAATACCTAAGCAACACAAGAGGCAGATTTTAGGTATCATCAATGTACTATTGATAGTTATCAATAATATTACTTATATTAATGGCTATCGATATTTACTGATTATAAGTACCTACCTATTCAAGTAGTACTAGCATTTATGCAAAATGAAACCAACACTTTTGTATGAAATTACTTTATTGAACATGTAAAATCGGTATTGACATGAGAAATGCTATTTCTCATTTAAAAAATAACACAAATGTAAAATTTGAGAGACAAATTACATCGAAAACCTACCTAACTAAAAATACAACATACATTCAATTTCCTAAATTATTTAAATTGCACGAGTGCTACGCCCATGCTGCCTTGTCTTAGCTTATAAGTTTGGTAAAAGTCATTAGTATTGAAATTTACATTCAGAAAGAGGTAGGTTTAATTAACATTAAGCCATAAAATCGTCTCTAATTTTACATGGTGTAGTTTGACCAAAACTGTTATGTCATGGAATGCGCACAAGGACATTTTACACTGTAAATCATATTTATGGCATACTCAATCAAAGCACAGCTTTACTAACAGGTTGCACAGCAATATCAGATAGTGCTGCGGACATACAAGTTTTGATGAAACCAGAAGTGAGGTACATATCAATGTGAGCATCCAGTTGTCACAGCGAACTTAACAAGGGAGGTCTAACTGTACAATTCCCCAGTGTATACATGCTAACACTTAAACATTATTTTTTCGAGGCTTAGAAATCTAGACCCTAGCCTGTGGTGAAACTTTCCAAACTCTGCAGTTCCTTACATAGGTAAATCTAATCCTATTTTAATACTACAAAACATAAGTAGTACATAGCAAATTCAACAATTTCATTATTCACCAGACAAAAGATTGGAAAAGTGGAATCAGATTTTCGAATAGGTAGTATTAGTTTATAAATGTGTGAAATTAAATTATTCAAATGAAATTGTTAACTCTTGCACAGACTTTGGAAAGTCAGTCCCGTTAACTCGTAATAAATTAAGTCCAGTAAATTATTCAATATGAACAGAAATGTCTTATAGGCTGGGAGATCATTCGCTTTCCTCCTCTTCTTCCTCATCGCCCTCCTCCTCGTCGGATTCTTCCTTCTTCTTCTTGGATTTCTATGAGGAAAAATATTCAAAGTTAGTAAATACAAACAATGTCTGGTGTAAATAATTGTAGAAAGAATAAATGAGGAAAACTTACGGTTGGCGCTGCCGCTTTCTTGCCCTTCTTGCCTCGCTTTTGTGCCTTCTTGCCACCTCCCTCGCCACCACCGCCATTCGCGTTATATGACTCTAGGTCCTTTGTGTACTGTTCTTTCGCTTTGGCGGCTTTCTCTTCCCATACCTGTAGGAAAAAAAATCAAAAATTATAAAACCTGTGACTAAACTAGGTGCATCTGCTGATATAGGTACAGTAAAGTAAATAAAATACTTACACTCTTGTCCTTCATCGACCTCCATATTTCACCTCCCTTTTTGGCTATTTCGGTAACCTTTAGCCCGGGGTTATCTGCTTTAATTTGTTCTCTGGCGCTGTTCAGCCACAGCATGTAAGCTGACATGGGACGCTTAGGCTTGTCCGTCATTTTAACTTTTTTCCTGCAAATAAATAACACAAAATGTAATTAAACACAAGGCATTAACTAGGCAACAGGTTATGCGGCCCATGCTGCACTCCAAAGAGGCGTTAGCAAGACCTCGCGTCGCTTGGAACATTCATTGGGCGGCATTTTGGCGGGAAAGCTATTTACGGCCAGACTACATAAAAAATAATTACTCCGACACTTTCACAATAAAAATACAATTAAAACACACCGTTTACAATGATAAAATTACTTAAAATCTGCGAAATTAGTTATCGCCCCATATAACGAGTTCACTGGCCTAAGCTTGGGTCGAACGAGCCATTTTGTTTTCACGTTTTGTGTTGAAAATACGCAATAACTACAAATGACTAGATTACAAAATAATTGCTTGATTATTGAACTAAAAGTCGTAGAAGAACTGTTCAAGACCTCCAATGGAAAAGATCAGAGAAATTAATTATTGAAAATGCGACTCGCCATACCCACGCTTACTAAGGAAAGTACGACGAAGCCTATAGCCATGTTTGAATGAGAATTCCAACGTGGAAAGAAAACCAATATCATATTCACGCGACGAAATATATCATTAGGATAAATAAAACACTTAACTTTAATTAGAAAAATGATTGGACTTACCTGATGGCAAAAATTTTGAAATTATTTTTGAACTGGTACACAACCAAACTGTAGACGTAGAGAACCAGAAGAAAATGTATGGAGCTCAAGCAAATGTTCCCAGTGCAAGCTAGCTTGGGGTCGACTCGCGTCGGTACCGAAGCGACATCTATCTCGAACGTGATTGGCTGATAGTTGCAAAGCTACCAACCGCATGCAGTCAAAGTGGCATCCTGTACTACGTATATCCGTGACGTATCGAATGCCGCCATTAGACAATTATGAACTGAGTGCCGCAAGCATAAGGTTAAGATTGCTTTGAGGATATTTATTCCATACATTTACTTCCTAAAATTATTTTGCGATATTTCTCAAGAAATAGGCATCAAAACTAAAAGATATCGTAAATTTGAACTCTTTGACACTCAATTAAGTATTTTTCTTATATACTTTTCATACAATTATATAAGAAGTATATCAAAATGTGACCCAATCCTCTCGAGGCTCCCCTTACCAGATTCCAACCAAAATTAACTCGCGCCTTATTTTAAATGCCGCCAACGTTGAATTTGAAAATGTAAAAGCGCGGCAACGTTCGGGGGAAAGGGACGCCAATAAAACATAGCGCTTGAATGGCAGACTACACGTTTGTTTACGATTTGATATTTCGTGGAAACATGAGAAATAGTTTTTATTTCTAAAGAAATAAGGGTGTATGGCCTTAGAGCTTAAGACGATCACGATAAAAGACATTCTTCAACAACATCAACTTTTTAGGTCTTGACTTTAGAGTTTTGCCACCAACACCAAAGTCATTATGCGCCTGGCTTGCATCATCTCCAATCTGAAACTTAAAGCACAATTAGTATGTACTTACGTAATAGATATCTACCTATTAAATTTAGTCCCAGAACCTGGCCCTAGATGTCAATTCACAGCCAGGACTAGAAGTTTTAGTATTCCTTGAAGTGTCTAGACTCTAGCTATGTATACTAATATCCCTAGAGATATAATTATATTACGGCTTTATCTATATTACTGCGACATAGATGAGTATACGTACCTCAGTCATTCCCTTCCCATGTTGTACACGAGAGGAGAAACAGCTACTTACCTAGGTAGGATCATAGTAAAATAATTATATGTAAGTAGTAGGATATTGAAGGACTAAATTGTGTGTGTAAAAGCAGGGGAGTCGGTGTTGAGTCGGTGCTTCTTACGCAGGTCCCTTTGACTTTACATATGAGGAGATTGGGCAGGGGGTTAGCAGTGTTGATTGCATGTGTTTTCGTGTGTGCAAGTGGCCAATTTACACTGGTGTCAGGTCTGATATTACAGGCTGCCATAGAGGCAAACACAATAATAATTTAATTAGGTATGTAGTGTGTACATTAACACAGTACATATGTACGTTACGTACTTACTAGTAACATATATGGTAGGTGATGTTTAGCCCTCAGTTCACGCTACGGAAGGCACATATTGTGTACAAATGCGACACAAAAATGGTGTACTTCAAACACAAGTACAAATTCTCTACACGTATGTAATTTGAATTGCTAGAAGACTACGTACCTACGACAAAAGCTGCCTCTTTTAATCAAAGTTTGCTTTTCGCACATAAGTTACCTACTTACTTATATCCAAGTTACATACGTAAACTCAGTCAGGCCAAGAAACTATAATTTTACATGACTGCCCAAAAAGAAGAGTAATGTTTTCAGGGTCCATGAAAAATACTTACCTGTAATTTAATCCCGAGTATTGAAGTGGCATGGGGCATGGGGTAGGAGGTAGGAGCATTTTGCGTAAAAAAGGCCGATGAGGCAGACAAAAAAGTTCGCGAATATAATCATGTTCAGGGTGGGTGGAGCAACGCACTGTAATCGTAAGGTAGCTACCCAAATTATCACGCATGATCAAATAGACGTAACGGATGACTTGAACATCATCGCGGAAAGATTCTGATTCCCTCTGGAATGTAAGTCCATTCCAGCGGCTATCAGAAAATTTTCCGTGATCAATTTCAATCAGCCTTTTTAAACAGCTTGAAAAATCTGACATCAGTGTTACAGATGGCCACAAACGCACATGAAAAACTTAATCTCATAATGAATCAAACTCGCTTGGAGAGGGCGGGAAGTCGCTAACTAGGTATAATATATTTTATATGGCGGTTACCTTTCTCTATAGCTTATTTAAAAACTTAGGTACTGGATGAAAGGTTAAAACGTATAGGCCAGACACTTTCAGACACTTTCTCGGTCTTCCAGAAGGAAGACCGAGAAAGCCAAAAGTTATTTAGCAGATTTCAATACCTATATATGTTCCTTGGGAAAAGTTGTTCAGTATCATGGACTAAACTCACCCTTAAAATTTGTTTTAGTATATGGTGTTTGACGAGTTATAATGAAATTCAAAGACAAAAAAATTTCGGCAGTCCCGTACAAAAGTACGTAGCCGCCCCGTGACAATTTGTGTGGGAATGTCGATTTTTTTTTGTTTTCTAGACTATTTCAGTGCTTTTTAAGCCCGTGGTTTGATTTAAATACATATTACGGATATAATATCACTTACACGTTGTTTATGTAAGTAAGTATAATATGTAGTAGTACCTAGTACTCGTACCCCCGTAGGTACTAAAAGAACAAAAATAGATAAAATCAAAACTTGACGCCACTAGCTACTTACAGAATTTTCAGATAGATATAGCTAGGGGCTTGGAGCCCGCAATTTTCTGCCGAGGCCCGCATACTGAACTACATATTGACTGATAGCATGACCATGATACTTAACTTGTGGCCCTGACCCAGCAAATGTTTGTGAGTTTATTATATTCGGGTAAAGTATTGTATGCATGTAAGTATATTTTTGAGTAAGTATGTACTTATAGGTACCTACCTATCTTATTTATAACTGTATTTGGTAAGCAAAAATCTGCTCAATGACTATCTGAAGTGATTATGCTACATTGTATGAATATGTACAGTTATCACAAACTGTTTAGACAAACACCAGTATCCAGATCCACAAAACAGTAACCAGAAAATACATTACATCACCTAAAAGTACACTTGAAGTAGGCACCTTTTCTTCCACTGCTGGACTAAAGGCCTCAGAGTATTTGACAATAATCACCACGAGCAGACGAGTTGATGATCGCAGTACGACGATGACGCTGCTGCCGCTGCCCCCTCTCCATGGCTGTAGCCAGAAATGTATTTCCGGGGGTGGTTCGAGCCAGAGCCTACCTTTACACCCATGTTGGTTTGGGGGCTTCTATTAATTACGCGAGGCATTTTTGAGAATTTTTCGAACGCCCCACTTCCCCCTGGTGCGATTTCGTGAGATTTTCCTCGACACCGTCCCCCTACCCTAAACTCGCGTGAAATCTTTCAAAATTTATATTTTATATTATTTTATAAAGACATCATTTGTTTTATTATTATTATAATAGTCATTTTTGCAATACTGTACTAAAATAAGGGGTATTAAAACACGAATGTGGGTCTATAAATGAGGCGAAGCCGAGTGTGATGAGTATCACATGAGTGTTTTAATACCTAATTATTACAGTAATTGTTGTTGTTGGGGTTGGACCCCCAAACCCCTAGCTACGGCCCTGACACTCTCTTTTATCTATACCGGCATAGCCTAGACACCCCACAGCCATTTATAATACCTATATCGCGTTTTAATTTAAGGGTCTACCTGAATTATTCGGGGTCCAGTGCTGCCCCCATTTAAAAGAAATCATTTGAAAAGAAACAGAGATATTATTAACTATATAGCATTTTTGCTAAGTGGTTTTTCGCAAAAATGCTATGAAAAGCTTCACGTTCTCACTTTAAAGTATATACAGTATTTACAAGGGTTATTTAGGGTTATATCAAGGCAAAATTTTTAATAATATCTCTGTTTCTTTTCAAATGAGGGCAGCACTGGAGCCCGAAAAAGTCAGGTAGCCCCTTTAGGGGAACGGTATACCTAGTATAGAAGGAAAAACAACAATAGCGCGCAGCGCGCTCGCGTCTTTCCATTTATAAAAGGCCAGAACGCAGCCATAGTACACTAATCGAGTATATTTTGTAATGTAATTTTCAAATCTGTTATTACAAAGTATACACGAATTTTGCGTACTGCTAGTGTATAATTCGTAACGTTAATACGTGTGTCTCGGTTCCGGACTATACTACATCACACGTTACGCTTGACAAGAAGTGCAAGTTACAAAAACACAAGAAAAATTAAAAGAGTTGATATTTTGAGAAACAACAAATGCTAAGTAGGTCGTGTTTTCTTTTTCTGTTCTTTTTTGCAGTTGTAGCTGCCGAAGCTGAGGGTCGGCCTGCTTCCTTCTGCCTGTTCTGTTTTTAGTACCCTTCTTTACGTTTCTTCTTACTACAGATGTTGGCTGACGTGTATCTTACGAATCAGTGTTTTTTTAAAGTTACTGAATATTAAAATTTGAGCTTGTTGGTCCGTAGCCACATTTTTAAGAGAATTGTTAAACATATTAATTGCGTTTAAATTTGACGATGATAGGTTTCCAAAAATTCTTGTAAATATTTTAAAACTTTCTTTAATTGCAGCAAGTGCGTCATTGTAAGTGTCAGAAAAAACGGAATCATCAGTATTGCTGGATATTGAATTGAGCGGTGGCTGTTCTGATGGTGTACAGTATCATTAGTCTTGTCATCATTCATATTTTGATAAAAATAGAATAGAGGCGCTAATATCAATTACCGTGCAATAGAGAGAGAGGACAATAAATCAAAATGTCGAGCATGCAACTACTCGCGTATAATAATTCGGAGTCTAAAATTTGGCGCGCTTACTTCGATCTATACACGATTAGTCCGTATGCGTACCGGCACTGTATATTATGGAGCAAGCTAATAAGTTAGGTCCCTACGTAGTATACGCGAGTATTTGCGTACCTACTAGACTTGTATAGATTGGAAGGCATTAGTAAAAAATGTGGTTTCCGATCTATACTCTTTGTATAGAACGGAAAGCTGCAGCGGAGTAGAACACGGCTAGAACTAGAAGAGTAGGACTGCTGTAGAAGCGATTTTGAGCTAGGCAGGTATGTTATGCCATGCTCATGTTTTAATAGCTAGACAACAGTCCCAAAGCCTTTAGGCAGGTTGAAACATTTGCTGTGTTGACCATTAACTCATTGGAATGGAAACACGTTTAATTATTTTCCAGGCAAATTAAAAAATAAAACGACTATCAAGCGTTCACACCCCATAACTTCTAAACCGCTGAACCGAATTCCATCAAACATAGCTAAGAAATGGTTTTTAGCTATGTTTGATGGAAATCGATTCGAAAAAGATATCTCGATCAAGTTAGCTTTCAAACAAAAAACCGCATCAAAATCGGCCCATTCGTTTAAGCGCTACGCTACACAGACAGTCACACAAACACGCCAAATTTATAACACACCTCTTTTTCATAGGGGGTTAATAAAATGGCCTACATACAAACAATATAATTAGAGAAAGTAAAGTGCTTGTTGGTCAGCTCGTGGCATATTGCCACAGTTTATGCCAGCACAATGCATTGATAGCTTATCAAACGCCTGAACTATATGACTGGGTTCGCAGCTGTAACACTATAAGATGACCCGTCTTGCGTGATATCTAGCAAATTCTCGGATTTATCTACTTTATTAAGTAGGTATGTATTTACATTTATGTATTTATAGGACAGGATTTCAGTCTGCCTAACATATCGCTCCATTTAGACGGAGAGGGCGATGCTTTCCCAATAACGTCAAATGGCATTTTCTCCATACCTTATAAAATAAGTAAACTTCGTTTTTCAAAAGAAACGCACAATCAAAAAATATCTGAGTAGGTACATATGTATATCTTTATTAAAACTTTACAACCAATTTGTAGTAAGTACATAATATATTAATATTATGAAGGCGAAAGTTTGTGAGTGTGTATGTTTGTTAATTCTTCACGCGCAAACGGCTAGACCAATTTTGATAAAATTGGGTATCCAGGAAGCTTACACCCAAAATTAACACATAGGCTACTTTAGGCGCGGGTAACACTGCGGGGCGCAGCTAGTAATTATATAAAATTATCGTAATATTTATGATCTAAAATTTCATAAAATACCTAAAGCAAGCAGGACATTCCTATCCTACTTACACATAATTTACATAATAATATATTAAGCATATGTACTTTCACACAGTGATCGCCCAGATGTTACTTTAGTTCGTAGTAATTTATTGTTAAGTACCCTAACCTTCCGCAAGGCAAGGCGCAGTCGCCGTGTTCTTTGTAACAAAAGGGCGCCATAAAAAGGGAGCGTTTAGGATAGTTCGCGCCAATTTTGCGGGTGGCGCGCCGTTGCGTCGCCTATGGGGAAGCTATGGGACGCGTCTTTTTAACCTTTCCCACATAGGGTCGATTAAATTACCCTCGTAGTTGTAGTAGACACTAAATAATTTTTCAAAACTAAAAACCGACTACCCCCAAACTACACAGCCGATTTTGATAAAATTTATATGGGACCACCTGGCAAGTATACCCTTTCAAAAAAGAATTTTCCACATCGGTCCAGGCGAATTCGAATAATCGGTGAACATACATAAAGAAAATAAAATAAAAGATCACCACGAATTGATAACCTCTTTAGAAGTCGGTTAAAAAGTATAGATACTTATACTTTAAAGGGATTAAGAGCGGTTTATGTACCTACCTATGCTAATTTTAAGAAGAGATATATATGTAATCTTTAAAAAAAATACAAATATTTCAGTGGCTTTCTAAGACACCTACTTACGTTGGAACGCTGAAAGGGAGGAAGGGCATTTGCCCTGTGGTGGGACCATAGATCAGTGATTCAGTACAGGCTGAATAGATATAGAATAGCATGCCTCTCATATGTACAATAAAGAATGATTGAATATTTTTGTGAACGATTCACAACAAAGCAACATTGACTTTAAATCGCGTTATCATATCATCGTTAATACCTAAATGGCACCTATTACCAAATTATCTTGACTAAGTTAATTAATTAAACATTTTTTAACTGGTTACCTACAAAGATAAAACGAATAGAAAAAAATAGGATTCAAAAGGTGCAGGTAGAAAGTGTACAAAAATGACACGCAACTTTCAATCCATTTAGCAGAACCTCAACAAGTAGAACCGTTATCTTTCACTTTTGTCATGGGGCGCGGGCCAGCCAGCGCAGCTTGGCCCTCGCTAAACACGGAGCCAGATACTAATGCGGTGCCAACCGGTTTTTTGTAGCGAGACCGGTCTGTTATTAAAACTGTGACGTCACAGGCGCGTCGGACGCGTCTTTTGAGTGCCGAATGCATTGTTTAGTTAGCACATTTACAGAAACAATAAATACATATTTATGTATCTATTTTGGTATAAGTATCAATATGTTCCTACGTGTATGTGATATTTCTATTTTTGAAATGATGATGATGATAGTATGTGTTATTTATCATGTAGAGCATAATTATTACAAAGCTATTAGGTGTTAAGTGGAGCTGATACATTTTAGTAAGTAGTTACTTTATAAACAATAACATCCCGCACGTTTAATATTTGGTATTATTTAAAGAAAAAAAAAAAAAATTCAAACCAAAGAAGTAAGTAAATCAGACAATGACGCCACGATGTTTGGGCGGTGTTTTTTGATAGCGTCTGTTATCTATCAGTTATCATCCGTGCAGTGGCACGGTATCACCAGATAGTATACTAAACTAGCATAAGTGGTAGGTATCTTAAATCACGCGATTACTTAGTAAATTGCACGAGACTTGTTGTATACGAACTTTAAATATATATTATTACTAGCTGACCCGGCAAACGTTGTTTTGCCAAAATTGAGGATTGTATGTATTTTTGTATGTTGTATCATAAAAAAATAGAAATTAAAAATTTTGTCTTAAAAAATAAAATAAAAAATTTAGGGGTGGACTACCCCTAACATTTAGGGGGATGAAAAATAGATGTTGGATGATTCTCATAGATACCGGATAAGCACAAAAAATTTCATCAAAATTGGTCAAGCCGTTTCGGAGGAGTATGGCAACGAAAACTGTGACACGAGAATTTTATATATTAGATTTTTAGGGAACAACAAATAGAGAAGATGCATAATGAGTAGATTTTGATAAATATCTCTGATTATGTAAGCATTTACGCAAAAAAGGCCTTTAGTACTAGTTGGTTTAGTTATTAATTTTTTATCGATTCAATTACTTTGGCTTTAAGTTGATTGAAAAAGCAACTTTTAAAAGTAATAAAAAGTAAAAAAGATATTGCCATAGGATTTTCTTAAAATAGTATAGCTAAGACCGATCCTGTAAACGCAATATTTGACCTAGCACCCGAACGAATGTTCTTACATCACGACTACAAATGCGACATAAGTGTCGCCACTACTGTCAGGTCTTTCTAAGGCGCTCCGAGACGTCGTCCACAGGCGGACGTGACTTTGTAACCTTTATATCTTAAAGAGATTTTGGGTTAGCAAGATAGTTTTTCCTTGGACGTGCCTATTTTTAGGAACTCTTACTATAGCACAACAAAAAAATGCATCTTCCCTGTTATACCTATGTGCTGTTGTAAAAAAAGAATAACTCAAAAGTTATAAGCTCAACGCTTGGCTGGGTTTGTAATAGGACACATGGATATTAAAAAATAGATTACAAAACATATTCTATAATAAGTATAATAATAATAATACATTAAAAACTTATTGTTAACATTCTGGTTATCGCACTTATTTCACCCAGGCTTGTTTAACAGCATTACAATGAATTGGCCATTGCCTTCCGCGATTCATTTCTAGTATTCTTACATTATTTTATTTTCCACTAGGAGTTCACAAAAAACATGGACAAGAAAGTTTCAATGTTATCTTGGGATAGCAATTTAATATCGAAAAAAGACAAAAGACCATATGCCTTTGTTTCTCCTATATTTGTGGAAATTCAGGTATATTTTGAATTCTTCAGATAAAAATAAATTCTATCCTGTTCATTTGTGAATGTATAACAAACCCAGCAATTAAAACTAATTCTTCTAATAACTAAATATTGACATCTTATAACGCCGTGCCGGCACAATGGCGTAAATACAGATCTCATATTTCAAACAATAATTGAAAGAAAAAACTTCCATTTTTAAAGTAAAATTCTGAAAGTTGCTGCACATCGAATCTGCCCTAAGATTTATGTTAGTATGTACGTATGTATAAATATAGACATAAAATAGTCTTATTTTGAAACAAGGACTAACTTTATTACTGTTTAAACCAATGAGGACACATTAGACTTATCAACTCGCAAACGGATCGTAAACGTATCAACTCGAGCAGTTCAGTATTCTTTGTATGAAACTCCCCGCTGCAACGCACACTATTCGGATTCGCAACGTAATCGTCTTGCCTCGGGACCAGCTCACGAACCGCTTAGCGGGTCAGTCAACTTGCAGTCCCCGCGCTTAAGTCTCCCCATACCCGAGCTTACGACTCTTCGTCCACCCTTGCACCTCGCACCGCGGCCTATCTTCTTCTTCCTCTTCATAAAGTGCAATTGACAACTCGCGTATTGTGAACCAGGACATAACCGTGCGCTACACTTTGGATTCAAAATGATCTTGTGCCAGCCAGACCAGAGAGACCGGTACCAGCCGTAGCCGGGGCGACGTACCAAAGTTGATCCGGTTTGGTTACGTGCTTACAAAGCGACTCAAATAAGTTGTACCAAAATGACTGTTATCGGCGCAGGTACAAATAATGCACCGACTACTGCCGTTTTGGTTCAATTTACGTGTCGGGAATTTCAACAAAAATGCTTTGAAGTCCGCCATTTTTGTTCAACTTATTTGTCGCATTGTACTGTGATTTGGTTGGATCCACCAAGTAATCCCCAAATATCGTTTCAAACAAAAAAAAAATAATTTTTTAAATTGGTCTTCAAGTAATCGGGGTTTTTTTCGAGTTTTTTCAAAGTCACAGTCAAAAGTCATTTATTTATCTTTGGATATGTCATAATTTTTTTCTTTCGATTTCATAATACTACTACCTATTATGAAATCGAAAGAAAAAAATTATAACTATAAAGTTCATTTACTTACAGTTAAGTTTAAGTTTACTGTGTCTTTGTTGTGACCTTTATCCGCCCCATACACCTAGATTTTTTGTTATCCGCCCAAATCCAGTTAACATTGACAGATTAGATAGCTATGTCACTGTTTAAAATAGAAACTATATTGGAACCATTTCGACTCGAAATACGAGTATAGTTAGTCTGTGTTTCATAAAAAGATAGATACAATGCGACGCAAATAAGTTAAACAAAAATGGCGAACTTCAAAGCATTTTTGCACGAATTCCCGGCAGGTAGGTTGAACCAAAATGGCGGATATCGGCGCAGGTACAAATAATGCGCCGACGACCGCTATTTTGGTTCAATTTACGTGTTGGGAATTTGTACAAAAATGCTTTGAAGTTTGCCATTTTTGTTCAACTTATTTGTGTCGCATAGTACAGACTTGTGATTAATTCCGTCATTATTATGCCATTTACGTCGTTATGCCGCACTTTTACTATGCTAATGTTAAGGGGAATGAAGTACAAAATTACATAACATTATCACATTTCCATTTTACATGAATTATTAGATGTGAATAATAAATAACTGCAACATTGATTGAATATACAACGATCACTGACATTCTTTTACGTTGAGGGATATTTCCTTATCAATAACAAGTTTTTTTCCGATAACAGACTACAAGGATCTACAAGAGTTGTATGCAAAATCCTTCCTATAAGTATATAACGGCCGTCCACATATAAGTTACGCAGAATTTTGTCATTTTCAACTCCCCTCCCCTCCGTTGTCATTCTTTTTGGTTGCAGTGTAACAAAGGGTATGCAAGGTCCAGGGACTTAGAAAAAAAATTGAGGTCTATATAAAACCTATTTCTATTGCGTATGTTTAGGTTAGGTTAGGACCCCAAATGTTTCATCAATTTTTTTTAGTCCCTGGACCTTGCACACCCTTTGCTACACTGCAACCCTCTTTTTTCGATCTCTATGACACATTATGTGACTCTTGGCATGACTGCCTCCATCGCTTTAAGCGTCACTATTAAATCAGCCTTTGTATCGGTCATCATTTATCAGAGCAAACGTGAAGGCCCATTTACACGGTGCAAGTTTCTTGCCTGTTGCCTACAATTAAATTGGAGCAATAAATAACTTGTATGTTCGAAACGAAACGTCAGGATACAAATCATTTATTGCTTAATAAAAAGGTAGATACTGATAGAAACTTGCACCGTCTAAATGGACCTTTATGCATGCGAAGGGTAAGAATGCTTGGAGCAGTGGGAACTATATCATGTAGCGAAACGTGATTGAGATTTCACCAACTACTATAATGTACATTTTTAGTACTAGTCGCTGCCGCTACCGCTGCCGCTCTCGTCGCCTGACCCGGACGCTGAAGCCTCGGCTTCGGACGACGAACTCTTAGATTTAGACTTCTTTGCGTCTTTGGCACTCTGTAAAAAAAATGTACAAAAATATATCATAGTAAAGGCCAATTTTTGAGTGAGTCGATCTAGCCATGTTGCGGAAAAAATTATAACTAAATTTAACGTTTAAAAATATAGAACTAAATTTAACGTTTAATTTTTTTTTAATATAAACGTTGGCAAATAGGCTTGATTTCCACTTGTTTTTTTCGGCTACTAACACAAAAATGTAAATTATGATCCTTGTTGGTCGAAGTAAGAATATTTTATTATTTATTTATCAAGTCCACTAACTTATGTTGACCTATACTCGGGTTGATATTATATTAAACGATTAGCATTGCCATACAAAGTGGCAATGCTGCAATCATTCTGGGAACTTTACTATGGAGTGGAACAGCGATAGCGTTGCAGGACTATCAATAGTCAAACTAAAAATAAACCTTTCAAACCTTCAGTCACAGTATTGATTGGCTTATCGATAGTATCGATAGCCTTATAGTTTTAATGACAATTGACAACATTTTAAAAAATTTTATATTTTTTCCTTAAAGAACTTCAAAAAAAAGGACATACGTATTTTTTCTTTTTAATTTCTTTTCATTATATCTCCTAAAATTAAATTGTTTAAAATCTCTCCATTCTAAAAGAGCGTAAGTACAAGAGTTAGGATGTAACGAGTTTACATCTTTGCCATACATTATGATTAAAAAATAAAACTTTTACTGACGTTTATAGAGTTGTGTTTTGTAGCAGTAAGATATCGATATCGATACAAAAACTTATGTATCGTAAAATAGGGTTACTTTGATTAATTTAAAAATTCAAATGCTTCTATCTCAGCTATTTTTGGCATAAAAATATTATATTGACGACTTGGTATGTGGAAAACAAATGGCATAAAAATTATGCTTGTAATACTCGACAAAAAAAAATTGCCCTATCATCTCTGTACTTGAAATGGGGTTTTTGGGTAACCCACGTTTTTTAACGGA
Source organism: Acrobasis suavella (assembly GCA_943193695.1). Classification (NCBI taxonomy): domain Eukaryota; kingdom Metazoa; phylum Arthropoda; class Insecta; order Lepidoptera; family Pyralidae; genus Acrobasis; species Acrobasis suavella. Next base: position 6,275,624 of record OW971937.1, on the reverse strand, counting down.
TTCTCATAGTCGCCCCTTACAGAAATTAAGAACACAAAGAAAAAATGTTTCACTTTTTAAGTTACAGCGTTTTAAAGTTAATTGGGTTAATTTGACTGAAAATAAAAACAAGGGCTCCGGCGTACACGCGTTCAGAAATTTGGAAGATTTAATTAAAAAACAAAAAAAAAGCTATCATAAATGTCACCTTGTGTTTTGAAAGTCGCCCCATTTTAGGATAGCATTTTTCCTTACTTCATTTTTTTATAGTTTTTAAGACCTGGATGTCAATATTATTTTTATTTAACCTGAAATATCAATCATATAAAGGAAATATTAGCATTTTGTCACCAAACTATGTAATCATTTTAATGCATGTGTATTTTTTCCAATCCTAATTCTACTTTACTGAAAGAACTATCGATATTAGATGGTCTTCCTATCGAACTGATACTTCTATGGACAACACTACTATTATCTCTCTCTCTCACTCGTGATGTCAGTTGTCAGATTGACGCACACGTTAATTGACAGCTGACAGCTTGACATAATTTTTTCACTTTTAGATGTTCAAGCAAAGGCGTAACCTGTTAAATGCCTATATCCTTGTACCTTTGAGTTTTTTTCATTTATCTCTAAAAATATAACTCAAAAAAATCTGAAAAAAAATTTTACGTGTTCAGAATTGCTAAATCTCGAAATGATTCTCGAATTTTCATACATTTTAGAAAATGAAATGTTGTCAATTAATGAGTTGCAATACTATAGATGACAAGCAAAACTATCGATATAGTTTTGTTTTTCGATTGTATCGATACTATTGTTGTAATACTAGGCAGCGATTTACCAGGTCTTTTTATGTATAAGTTAGTATAGTCATCAGTTTTCGGTTTTGTTAGTTTTAGGAGTAGGAAAAAATACTAAAAACACACATACCTGTTTTGTATCTTTCTTCTCCTTTTTTTCTTTTTTTTCCTTCTTCTTGTCACCATCCGAGTCGGAGCTGGAGTCATCGTCCTCTATATACTCTTTGCTGGTGAACTTGCCGCCGCTGCCAGCGCCGCTGTTGGGTTTCGACTTCTTGCTAGCGGCGGGTGGAATGCTCTTCTTCTTCTCAGCGGCCTTGCGCTCCTTCTCAGCGGCTTTCTTCTTCTGTTTGAACTCGTCGGCGGCGCCACTATCCTTGTATTTCTTCATCGCGACGTTGTACTCTTCTTTCGCTTTGTTGGCTTTCTCTTCCCATTCCTGTGCGAAAAGTTGACATTTTAGTGAATTAATCGAATGTTGTTAACCTTTTAAGCTCTATTGACCACTTTAGATTCAAAACGGTTGCGTGACTGAGACTCCATTGATAGCTTGTTTGTTTTTCGTGTATGTAAGTGGCCAACATTGGCGTCAGATTTTTCAGGATGCCTAAAGGCATCTAACATAGCTTGACGACTGCCATACAATGATGACAGCCGGGACCAACGGCTTATACGTGCCTTCCGAAGCATGGAGGAGCTCGACAAATTTTTGTGCCACTTGTGCTCACCCAACCAAGTGCGGACCACGCCCGGTGTCGCTTAACTTGCGAAAGCGCTAGTAATGCGCACTCCCGCCGGGCCACCGAGCTCCTCATTGATAGCTAAAGTGGGGTAAAGTAACGCAAACAAGCGCTGGCGTGCAAAAGGATAATATTGTAGTAAATTGTTAAATGTCTATTTCATTTTTATACTCTAACTCAGAGGTTCCCAAACTTATTTTGTCAGACGCCCACTTTAAAAAGTCAGTTATTTTGTAGCCCCCCCATTTTTTTCACCATAAAAACCTGAATTACATATTTGTCTTGCCTGTAGTTTAATTCAACCTATATTCTAAACGAGAGAGCAATAATAATACATACACCAGTACATTAGAGTATCTTTTAGGACATCACCTGCGAAACTTTAAAACACGAAATTTTTTCAGTGTTTGATGCCTTTAACGATATAAATAGCGTTGTGAACGTATTAAAATAATAAATATTAATTACATTTTTAGTTTATATTTGTACAATAAAAAAAGGATATAAATATGAACTAATAAATGGATGTTGTGTAGTAAGAGGATTTTAATTTCAGTGAAATTTAAAATATGAAATAGCTGAAGTTATAAATCACTCATTGCTTAAATCACATCAGCGCCCCCCAACTTTATTCTGGGCCCGTTACCTTAAAGCAAGCCCTTAAAGCCTCCAGCGCCCACAAGGGGGCGTTATCTCCCACTTTGGGAAAGACTGCTCTAACTCAATTGGCTTGTGGTGTTACGTGCTATGCAACGAAAAACATCCGATACGAAAAATAAATAAATAAATATATAGGGACAAATTACACTGATTGAGCTAGCCCCAAAGTAAGTTCGAGACTTGTGTTATGGGATACTAACTTAACGATACTATATTTTATAACATATACATATATAGATAAACATCCAAGACAAAGAAAAAGACCATTTTCCAACTTGCCCTGACCGGGGATCGAACCCGGGACCTCTGGGTGGCGGACTAGCATGGTGACCACTATGCCACGGAGGTCGTATAATTAAAAAAAATATATATACAGTCGAACAAAGAACCTCCTCCCATTTTTGAAGTCGGTTATAAATGACTAACTCACCGACTTGTCCTTGAGCTCCCTCCACAGCTCGCCGCCCTTCTTGGCGATTTCCGTAACCTTAATGCCGGGGTTCTCGTCCACGATGCTCTTGCGATTTTCGTTCAGCCACAGCATGAACGCCGTCGCCGGCCGCTTGGGGGCGTTCGCGTCCTTATCGCGTTTCTTTGACTTCTCTTTGCGCTTGCGCGGAGCTTCTGACTGTAAGCATTCATATTAACAAGTTTAAATTTACCAGGCAAATTAAAAAAAGAAAGGTTTTCGAAACGATTTTCAAACGTTCACCCCCATAACTTTTAAACCACTTAACCTATTTCCATCAAACACAGCTTAGAATCATCTCGAGCTTTCGAACTAAAAGAAACCGCATCATAATCGGTCCATTCGTTTAGGCGCTACGAGGCCACAGATAAGTCAAACATATAATACTCCTCTTTTTTATCGGTGGTTAAAAACTGGTCTCTCATCTCAGCGTATTCCCAGTAATTGCTTCAGCTATAATGTTGTAAGCCTGAGTTTCTAGTTTGTTTTTTGTGTGTGTAAGTTGCCAACAATGGTGTCAGGTTTTTCAGGCTGACTTCCATACAATGATGATTACCGGGAACAACGGTTTAACGTGCCTCACGAAGCAAGGAGGCGCTCGAGAAAATTTTATGTCACTTTTGTTTACTCATCCAACACGGACCACACCCCGGTTGTTTAACTTGTGAAAGCGCTAGCAAGCAATGCATACTCCCACCGGGCTATTATTTCATTGCCATTCTATTTTGACGCTCGAATTCCAGTTAGATTTTTTGTCAAATACTAATAAATTTAACTTGTGAAAGCGCTAGCTAGGAATGCATGCTGACCGGGCTATTATTTTATTGCCATTCTATTTTGACGCTCGAATTCCAGTTAGATTTTTTGTCAAATACTAATAAATTTAACTTTCGTTTAACTTGTGAAAGCGCTAGCAAGGAATGCATGCTCCCACCGGGCTATTATTTCATTGCCATTCTATTTTGACGCTCGAATTCCAGTTAGATTTTTGTCAAATTTTATAAATTTAACTTTCGTTTAACTTGTGAAAGCGCTAGCAAGGAATGCATGCTCCCACCGGGCTATTATTTCATTGCCATTCTATTTTGACGCTCGAATTCCAGTTAGATTTTTGTCAAATACTAATAAATTTAACTTTCGTTTAACTTGTGAAAGCGCTAGCAAGGAATGCATGCTCCCACCGGGCTATTATTTCATTGCCATTCTATTTTGACGCTCGAATTCCAGTTAGATTTTTTGTCAAATACTAATAAATTTAACTTTTGTTTAACTTGTGAAAGCACTAGTAAGCATTGCATACATACTCCCGCCGGGCTATTATTTCATTGCATACATACTCCCACCGGGCTATTATTTCATTGCCATTCCAATTAGATTATTTGTCAAATACTCATAAAAGCAATAAATTAGCATTGAGTGTTGACGTATTTTACAAATCGATTTTTCACAAATTTCTAATTGGACACTATGACATAAAATATAGAACGATAAGGCAAAGTAAACTCAGGAAGAAAAAATACTGAACAGGATGCGAAGTTTCAAAATTTTGTCCACATTCAACTCGCATTATATACGTATATTATACAGTAATTCGTATTCCGAGTGTGCAATATTCAAAACTACTATATGGCGCATTTGAGAAACTTCATCTTCATCACATAAAAAATATAACGGGATGTTTGCGAGAAACTTTATCATAAAAAATATAATTTCGGGATATTTGCGAGAAATTTCATCATATGAAGGATGTTTGCGAGAAAGTTCATCACATAAAATATATATTTTCGGGATAACTCACTATTGTAATGGTTTTTTTGGGTTTCTTCTCTTTCTTCTTCTCCTTCTTGTTGTCGCCGGAGGCGCCGGACGCATCTGAATCTTCCGAAGACGAGGGATTGGTGTCGTACCTGCAAATCGTACATAATCATGAGTTTTGGTACTTTATTTTTCATAAAATAGATTAATTAATATTAAAGTAAAAATTATTATTTTATCTGGGCTCTGTCTACCCCATCAGGGATAAGGACGTCAAAATGTATCTGTATTATTTTATCACTAAATAAACAAGTTCTTTACATTTATGAGGTTTGGAGTCTTCCTTTTTAAGAAAAAAAGAGGGGTGTTACAAGTTTGACGCTTATGTCTGTTTGTCTGACTGTGTGTCTGTGGCATCGTAGCCCCCCCCAACTGATGGACCGATGTCGATGCGTTTTTTTTTACGTGAAAGTAAGTTCCCTTGCGGTGGTTAGTAGCTTTGCTTGAGGGAAATCGGTTACGCCGCTTTAAAGTTATTGGGGGCTACAGCTTGAAAGTCAGGGCTTTCCTTAAAATAATATGATAGCGGATTGCGGAACTACAGATACGATATTAAATCGTATCGTTAGTTCCGCTACTCATCATGGCGTTCTTGACATTTTCGGTCGGGATTTTTTTAATTTGCCGAGCTAATAATCTTGTTAATCTCACTAGACTCAAACAATTAGTTTTTTTTTTCAAACTTATAATAATTCGATCCACCAACATTTGGATTGACTTGGACACCAATAATTGGATAAACCATTGGATCATCTGAGGTTGATAACTCACTCTTCAAACAATGCTTCGTCGATAATTAATTTTGCTTACGCTATATGAAAGGAGGTGTTATATGTACTTACTCCTCCGCCACGTCGTTTTTTTTTTGCTTTGTCGGGGTTGAAGTCTTCATCGGTACTATCGTCAGACCCGTCGCTTTGTCCCACTCCCACTCCTTGCCTCTGTATCTACACTACAGCGAGCTATATCAATCATGTGTACTCACTCCTCCGCCACGTCGCTCTCCTTGGCTTTGTCGGGGTTGAAGTCTTCGTCGGTGCTCTCGTCGGAGCCGTCGCTGTCGTCGGAGTCCCGCTCCTTGGCCTCCGCCTTCACCCTCTCGAGGTACGCGTCGGGCTCCTTCTCCGTGTCCGAGTCGCCGAAGTCGTCGTCGTACAGTGCTTTGTCCTGAAAATAAATATATGATAATAGTATTGGTAATTTTAGTATAAGTTTAATTTGTATAACACACGTGGAGCCATAGACAAGTTTCTGTGAAAATTAGTATTGGAGCCATAGACAAGTTTCTGTGAAAATTAGTATTAAAATTGGCCTATGCGTACCTACGCTAAGAATGGAACCCAGGAAATCCCAAGGCTGTAAACGTATTAACCCATTCGCCATTCGAGGCTAATGAAATGGGCCAAGTGCGAGTCGGACTCACGCAAGAAGGGATCCGTACCATTATCTATAAAAAAAAATCACGTTCGTTGTATGGGAGCTCCACTTAAATATTTATTTTATTCTGTTTTTAGTATTTGTTGTTAAAGCGGCAACGGAAACACACATCATCTGTGAAAATCTCAACTGTGTAGCTATCACGGTTCATGACATACAAACAGATAGTGGAATCTTAGTCATAGGGTCGCGTTTTTACCCTTTGGGTACGGAACCCTAACTATTCGTTGTAAGACTGTGTGACTCGCACATTGCGACGCAACCTTTCAACAATTGACGGGTAAAATCCCCAATCAAATAACTTACATTTTTGCCAGTGTTCTTCACGTGTAACTTCTTGGAGGTGATGTAGTCGAATAGTTTGTCGTATTCTCCCTTCTCGATGCTGCTGAACGTGTGAATGGTGCCAGTCTTCAGCTCAATCTCGAAATCGAACGATCTGAAAGAGATATGAAAGTTACACCAAAGCAAATTCCTTAGCGCCTTATTATTCTTTTTATTTTAGGACTTTACTTGTGGAGACTTTGAAATGGGTTTCTAATTCTTATTGTTTTGATATAATAATATACATAACAATAAGAATAAGAGGACTTACAGCTATTAATATAGATTAATAGCTGTAAGTCTTCTTAATATGTAGATAGATAGATAACTCTTTATTTATACACCAAAAGAAAAATGTAACACAAAGAAATAATTTTACGTTAAATGAGAACAATGGGCGGTCTTATTGCTGAAAGCGATCTCTTCCAGACAACCATAAAATGTAATATGTAAATGTAAATATGACATTATAAGTTTTTTTTTTTTAAATTTACTACTTCCTTTTTCTAGTAAAATTAAGAACTATACATCAAAATTAAGGAACATCATAACTTACAAAAGTATAGAAACATAAAAGTGTGCAAAGTTCTGTAGGGAATCCTGAAATTTATTTATAAGTATCTCAACATTGATCTACATAAATCATCAGTAGAAGTAGGTTAAATAGGTTTTAAGTTGTAAAGGGGTCAATAAAAGTAGCTCAAAATGATTTGTGTGTGATCGTTCAATCTTCGATTAGAGCAGTTGTGTCACAATCACATATGACGCGCATTAATACAGTGCAGTGAAAGTGCTAACGCATCAAACCAGAGTCTATCAATGTCACGTATCTTCGGCCGGCCGCGATGACCTACATTGGTGAGTCATAGCACCTTGCTATGTTTACGTACGATAGTTGTTAAGGTGACACTCTCCCCGCCTTCAAAATGAGTACGACGCCATCTAAATCCATTCAGATCAAAACTGAAACGGAACGCTATCTTTACGACTGTTATAGAAGTGAAAAGAATGAAAGGCTAAAACAACAGAGCCTTATCGAAGAATTACAGAGCCAAATTGCAGTTCTTCAAAAACAGTTGCAATGCGCTGTTGAATCAAAAGCTACAGCCCAAGCAACCACTAGCACGGAAACATCAGCGCCTCACGCTGAGTATACTACTGACGAAGACGAGTTGGCTAAAGAGACAGAGTGGATTAGAACAAAGTCCAGGAAAAAGAGGAAGTTGAACACGTCTCCCACACTCTCGCCACAGGCAAAAGAATGCCAAATATCTGAAAAAGCAAAAAAAGTTCTCCCACCTCCTCCTATCGTGGTGGATGGTGTGGAGAACTACCAAAACTTTTATGACTTTTTGACACGAGATCAACCCGCTAGCACCTTCACAGTAAAGATGTTGCATGGCGCTAGCGTTAAGATAAATGCTTGCGACGTAGAAACATATAGAGCTATTACGAAGCTACTCACAGACAACAACTGCCTTTGGCATTCATATGAGAACAAACAGGACAGGCCAATCAGGGTGATGGCCAAAAAATTGCCTTCTACGTGTAAACCGGACAAGATTATTGAAGACCTTGCAAAGCAAAGGGTCTCCAAATTGAAGACGCTGTGAATAAATTAAGTTGGAAAACTAAAGAGCCCTTAAATATGTTCATGCTGACATTCAAAAACCAGGAAGAAATTGGCAAAATTTATCAGATTAAATCTATCTTGGGGTGCGTGGTTGATATACAACCTCTCAAGTCTTCCAAACTTATCCCGCAATGCAAGAGATGTCAGGCTTATGGCCATACACAAATGTATTGTGCCAAAGAGCCAAGATGCGTAAAGTGCACTGGAAAACATCTGACCGTGGACTGTAAAAAACCAAGTACAGAAAAACCGAAGTGTGTGCACTGCGGAGAAAGTCATCCTGCGAACTATAGAGGTTGCATGATAGCTAAAGAGATGCAGAAGATAAGAAATAAGTCTGCTAAAAAAAATGTAGTCAGTCATGAAAATACTGCTCAGAGCAAACTGCAGAAACCTACCAATAAGCCCGTATCAAAAGTAACCACAAATATCTCTTACGCTCAGACGGTTGCGAAAAATTCTATAAGCCAGCCCCAACGCAAAGATGAAAGCACTCAAAACCCACAAGAGAAAAAGTTAGATGAAATACTAAAGCTTATGTCATCATTAGACGAGCGCTTGAAAAAACTAGAAAATAGCACCAAACCCGCTATTACTGCCAAGAATAAAAAATGATGAAACAACTGAAGATCATGGCATGGAACTGCAATGGGCTACTTAACCACAAAAATGAGTTACAAGTAATCCTACATATAGAAAATATTGATGTGTGCCTGGTATCTGAAACACACTTTACAAAACAATCTTACGTAAAATTAAAAGGTTACAAAGTATATAATGCATTGCATCCAGCAAACAAAGGTAGAGGTGGCAGTGCTGTTATCATCAAAGAAACTATTCAACATCAAGAACATGTTAAACATGAAATTCCTCAGGTGCAATGTGCTGCAGTCAGATTGAATACAAAAAGTTGTCCTCTTACTGTGGCTGCCATATACTGCCCACCAAGACATAAAATACAGAAAGACTTGTGGAAGAACGTTCTTTACACACTTGGTGATAAATTTGTATTGGGAGGTGACTTCAATGCTAAGAACACGTATTGGGGTTCCCGACTTACGAACACAAAAGGAAGAAAACTTATGTTCGCCATCACAGAAATGAAATGTGGTGTTGCATCAACAGGTTCACCTACATACTGGCCAACGGACCCATCAAAAACTCCTGATCTCATAGACTTTTTTATTTATAAAAACATGTCGTCTAACTACATGCAAACTAATCAAAGTTATTATATGAACTCCGATCACTCAGCCATTTATTTAGAAATAAACGAAAAAGTAATATTTAAGGAAGATAATTTAACTCTAGTCAATAAATATACAGACTGGGATAGTTTTAAAATAGAATTAGACAGCCATGTAGACCTTAGAGTACCACTAAAGACTCCAGAGCAACTAAATATAGATTTAGAAAAATTTGTCAGCTTAATACAACATACTGCTTGGAATAATACACCTAAGAGTAAGAAAAGGACAGTGAAAAACACATACCCATTAGAGATAAAAGACCTGGTAAAAGAAAAAAGAAGACAAAGAAAACTATGGCACCAAACTAGGTCGCCAGACGATAAAAAAAAGTTAAATAACCTCACAAAAAAGCTTAAAAGGGCAATCCAAAAACATAACGATGAGTGCACAAATACGTATCTCCAAAAACTGTCCAGTGACCGTAGTACAGATTTTTCTCTCTGGAAAGCTACGAAGAACATGAAACGGCCAATAAACCAAATTCCTCCCTTGAAACTTGGATTTGGAAAGTGGGCGGTTAGCAACGAACAAAAAGCTGCTTTGTTTGCCGAACACCTCGAAGGGATCTTCAAACCAAATGACAGATCAGAAGGCATCGTTGAAGATATCACTGAGGAACTCGAAAATTATGATGAAGAAATAAATATAAAGCTTGTAACTCCAAAAGAAGTTATGAGGGAAATAAAACAGCATATCAACCCCAGGAAATCTCCTGGCTTTGATCTTATACCAGGAGAACTGCTACACAATCTCCCGAGAAAGGCTTTAGTCAAATTAACTAATCTCATAAACGCTGCTTTGAGACTTAAATACGTGCCCGATTTATGGAAAGTAGCTGAAGTAATAATGATTCCAAAACCGGGAAAACCGCCAAATGAGACGACATCGTACAGGCCAATTTCATTGTTACCCGTTATGTCAAAGTTATTTGAAAAAATATTACTAAAAAGGCTAAAACCTATCATCGAAACCAAAAACCTTATTCCACCACATCAGTTCGGCTTCAGAGAAAAGCATTCAACTATAGATCAAGTTCACAGAATAACAAATATAATTGAAAATACCCTCGAAAATGAAAAAGTCTGTTCTACTATCTTTCTAGATGTAGCGCAAGCTTTCGATAAAGTGTGGCATGAAGGACTCATCATAAAACTTAGAAACATGTTACCCACTAACTACGTAGATATAATTACATCATATATAACTAATAGAGCTTTTAGAGTGCGACAAGAAAATGCGTATTCTAAAATTAAAGAAATAAAAGCTGGAGTGCCTCAGGGAAGTGTTTTAGGTCCGGTCCTGTACCTACTATACACCTCGGACATTCCTGATATAGATGACAATACTATGGCGACCTTTGCTGACGACACTGCTATAATGGCTGTCGGAAGTACTCATGAAGAAGCAGCAGAAAAGGTTCAAATAGCAATTAATAAAATTATTGAATGGACAAAGAAGTGGCGAATCAAGCTAAATGAATCAAAGTCAACTCATGTTAACTTTACGAATAAGCAAGAACAATTATGTCCCGTGTATATAAATGGAAAGCAAGTTCCATTTGAAAATACAGCCAAATACTTAGGTATGACTCTGGATGCAAAGCTGCGCTGGAAAGCGCACGTCAAAAAGAAAAGAGAAGAGCTCGAAATACGGTTTCAAAAGATGCACTGGCTGCTTGGGAGAAACTCTGCCTTGTCAGTGCACAACAAAATACTTTTGTATAAACAAGTCCTGATGCCAGTATGGACTTATGGTATACAGCTGTGGGGCTGTACCAAACAGAGCAATATCAGTATGATCCAAACATTCCAGAACAAAGTACTCAGGAGCATTGTCAATGCACCCTGGTACATTAGAAATGCTGACCTGCACCGGGACCTTAACATGCAGTTCGTCGATAAAGTTATTAAAAAATATGCAGAAGCACACGAGTATCGATTGCTTCATCATGTGAACGTTGAGGCAATCCAGCTCCTCGACAACACGGACACAGTGAGAAGACTTAAACGAACTAAACCGTTCGAATTAGTGTAGTGTAGTGACAATAAAAAAATAATACTTAGTGCGGTCATAGTGCAATAATTAAAGACACACGAACAAAGTGCCTTCCCCTTAATAGAGACAGTAAGAAAAGTGCCGATGGACACATTCTTATACTATTGCTTATAAAACTAGGTCAATATAAAATTACTAATTAGTCTTAGATTAATAGGCTAGATTGTAATAATATTAGCGTACTTATTGAACAGTATGTAGGTACGTTAAGAAAGTGAAAAAAAAAAAAAAAAAAAAAAAAATGATTTGTGTAAATATACACCCCGCTGCTGCGTCGCCAGTTCCTTTATCTTTGAACTTGGCTGGTTATGTTGCCGTGTGTCTAGATATTAGTCTCTATATAGTCAAGATTGTAAGAGAAAGTAAGACAACTCACTTGGTAGAGGAGGCACCTCCTCTGGCAAAGTTGACAGAAGCGATCTCCTCGAAACGGATATGTACCGGTGGTTTGTGCACGTAGATGAAGCCCTTCTCCAGCGGGTACAGGTAGCCGGCGGCCGCCTTGTACGAACACGCGATCGCTGGAGTCTTGTGGTGCCTGAAGACAAAATAATTGTTTACATTACCTAGGTGTTTAATGTATTGACTAAACTGTCTCATAGTCACCCAAAAGATATGCTTTCTAAAAAACTAAAAATATGTAAAATACCTCTATATAATTTAGTTTTTCGGATGCATAGAAAACGTAAAATGGTACTTATTCCCTCCTGGGATAAGCCCGCCCTTGAACAAATTTATAAGTCTGTTCCTATAATACATTTTTTTGTACGATAAAGATAATACAAACAAGCAAACAAATATCTCAAAGGTGAGAACTTCTTTCCTAACAAAAATACAGCGAGATATTGACTACTATTCATTTTTTATTAATAAGTCTCATGCATCAATTGGAAGATATATTTTTTTCACAAAATTTCTTAATAAAGCAATATGTTGTACATACCCTAAGAAGTCTCCAGGCCCTGTGACCCTTCTGTTGATGATGACTTTCATGATCTTGGCGAGCACCTCGTACGTCGGCCCAGACAGCTCCTTTGTTATCTTACCCTCGTATTTCTCTTTTAATTCTTCCCTAAAACACAAGACTTTAAATTAAACTCCACGAAACAAAAAAATTGTCGGTACACGACCGATCTCCTCAAAGTAAGATTACAACTGATATAGAGTGAGCATAGCTGTGCTTATTTTTTTCTGTTCTGTGAAAACTCTATCAATCGAACTAGGGTATCAATGGGCTAATCAAATTACTAATTTTCTCTCCAAGTACCTCGGTTGCCTGGAAGAGAGTGCAGTTGCGATAAGGCCGTCTTTTGACATCTGTTTTACGTTATTCATTTTTATGTAACATTATGTCTTGGTGTAATAAATTTTTTAACTAACTAATTTTAAACATCTAATTTTTGCTAAATTTGAACTAAAAGCTTTTTTGTAACTTTGATGGCCCATATCCATCAAAGTGTTAGATATTAGAAAAATTGGATGCATGTTGAAATATTGACTGAAAAAAAACTTACTCAGTGAATGGCAGTTCTATACTGGTCTCCTCTTCTATACCAAACAGCAGTACTAAGTAGTGGTACCGCGTCTGCCCCTGTTTGATGGGCGGGTCCAGGGACACCACGAAGAACATCTGCCTCGTGTCCTTGTGGGGCAGCAGGAATAGACGAAGGACGGTCGACATCGGAATCTTGTAGTCAAATGTTTTACCGTGGAGTTGGAAAAACGATTGGAACACTTTGATGTCGTAGCGACCACTGAAAAAGTGGAAATATAATCATTAGCCTTTCACCGCAATCGTCGGATTTATCCGATAAACATTTTCGTGCCCATTTCGCGAGCGTCAATTACTTCCGACATAAAATCATTGAATCATTGCTCTATTGCACATAACTTAAGTATCCGCATCCCTTTTTGGTTGTAGGTATTTATTTTCGATGCACTATGCCTCGCGCTGGGAGCATGACAACTGATATAAGTCTCGCGGTGAAAGGGTTACACTTGAACATACCTTTGAAATTACTGCACAGCAATGCATCAGTGATACCTTTAGTGCAGCATTGTGGATCACCATCTTGATTATTATAACAAGCAAGATTGTTCTATTCCACAGTATAATATAATAAAAAAATAAAACAACTCATAATATAATACTTATATTAAGAATTGAGTAAGGTACTGTACCGAGGCGTGAGACACTGGAGCTCCCTGAAGATGGCGATAGCATCTCCAGAAACAGAGATGACGCTGGCCTTGTTCATGACCTGTTGGTGGAATGCGTCCACAGCGTCCATGTCACCCGCCAACTCATTGGTCGGGATGTGGAAACGCATTTCCATTAGTGATACTGGCGTGTCATCATTCTGGAATCAAATCAATCCCGTGCTATAGCCACTTATAAAAATACTATTAGGTGATTCAATACTCAGTACTTTATTGCTCCTCAAATTACATGCAGACTATACAGATACATAGTGTTATACTATACATATTGTTGTACGATTCTACAGTCATTTAAGGACCCTGCTGGGCACTGCAAAGCAGAGAGGAGGAATTCGTCAGTTATTCACAATTACTTATTTAGCTAGTTTAGTCATTTACAATTTCAATTCTTACATATTTATAATTGCAGTTATATTTATAAAGTTTTTATTATTTCATTATTTATTAATTTTTATTGTTTCTTGCTTATATATTTAATATATTTTTACGTAAGTTAATCTTCAAGGTACTCCGACAAGTAAACAAATAAAAGAACTTTCTAAATGTTACTATTTGGAGTAACATTTAGAAAGTTCTTTTATTTGTTTAATAAATGTCTTTTCAGTTGTCGCATTTTTGATATGTTCTGGAAGTTTATTATATATCGATTGGCACACTGCTCTGCATCACATATGGGCCGCACAAAAAATAAGCGTGTAGACACGGTGTCAGTTAGTTGCCCTATGTGTTTTCTATACAAATTGAGATACTTGCATACAGTCCAGCCCCGCATTACGCAGTGGGGCACAGAGCAGTATGCGAATCGCCTAATGTATCTATGCTAAAAATAAATTAATTACAAATACTGTCCTGAGCTAAAGATAATGTTAAGAAATCCACTGTTGCACATGGCGCAAGCCATCAACCTATTCTTGCTAGCTGTTATGGTGCACAGAAGGGAATACTTAATTGAAGTCTCCCATGAGGCGTGTATACTAACACCAATTGAACTGAAGCCTCAATAAAATATAGATATAAAAAAGAAAACTATTATTGTGTAGCATTGTGAAATCATTATGAAATATAGATGGCTGATTCACTAAACATTTGAGAATAACAAGAGATATACACTATACCATCTTTTATCTTAAATAGGGTAGACAGAGCATAGGGCCACAAGGTTTAAAAGCCACTACTAGAATGATAATGAGTCCCACCCGCTGATATGCTAAGAGTGGCCTTTGGGTGTGGGACAAACCAAATCAAAATGGTAATGGGTTGCTGACCTAGGTCGATATTTGCGATCAGCACATGATGAAATAATCTTCAACATACCCTAAATGTCAGCATGACATATTTATATCATCATTTTATAAATTGAAAATATGTATATGTATATATTTATTTCTCGTTTATGACAAACAGCTTATTGGTTACACATTATATAGTTGTTTAACCAGTGCCTTTAATTACCTGATGAAATTCTAAGGTGACTTCATTCTTGCCTGTGTTGCACTGAGACACATAGTGCAGAGGGATCTCAAACGCAGTGTTTGAGCCTATGTTAAAGCTAAGGACCGCTCCGTTAAACTTGGCCGTGCCCCAGTTCCAGCCCTTCAATGACAGCTCTTTCTCCAACATGTCTTTGTTGTAGTTGGTTTTGAAAAACTTTGCTACTTTCTCTTGTTCCTGAAACATGAGTAACATGACACAAATTGTTTGTTACACCAAAAACATTGGACATAACTTATGTGAGCAATTTTTTTAAAACTTAAAGCAAAGTAGATAAAAAGCAGGCTTATCACTAAATCAATTTTATCTAGGCAAAATTCGGTTTTACGGCCAATAGACTTGAAAAAGAATTGAGGGAGCAATACATCAAGATGTTAGTAGCATTAGAACAGTTTAACATGAATATCTAAATATAAGCTGTTCTAGCTTTCCCCTAAAATTGTATGGGGATAGTTAATAATGTTATGTATGTTTTTAGATTCAGTTGTACAAAATGAAGATAGATTTGAATCTACCACTACTTATTACATTCCATTGCATTGTAGAAATTTAAGAATGTGGAGTTGTGACGACAAATACTGAAAAATAACCTAGCTTAATATCAGCTAGATCTGTTACGCACATATCATACAAAAGAAAAAAAAAATCATAGTTATCAATAATCAGGCAAATGATCCTCAGCCTTGAAACTACCGCAACTGGGAATAGAGCCATCTGAATGATATAATCATATGCTAACTTACGCCTTCTTTGAAGCCGCCGTATCTGTGTAGGGTGCCGTTCTTCATAAACACTCTTAGACCCCATGATCCGACAAACTTCTGAAAATTAACTAGCTCAATATCATTCGCGGATATCTGTTCAACCTTGCCAGTCTTGCTATTTTTGAATATTATGTTCTGGTCGGTCATCTTCAATCTACCTTGGACCTGAAATACGAAGCGATATGAAAAGATATGCAATAAACTTGGCGAAACAAAACAAAGAATGTTCGACCACATACCATATTCCCCTTTATTTCAGCGGAGATATCATTATACTCTAAAAACTCCATATTGGTGAATTAATGATCGTCCAAGGACCTGATGCACAAAAATTATACAAATTCTTATTATCAAATTCACGAAAAAACTAATCAAAACCACGAGGAATCTCTTTTTAACACAAGCAAGAAAAGAAGCAAGCGGTAAAACGTCAATCCGAATGTCAATGTCAAATTTGCCGCAAAGCAACCATAGAGTAAGAATGCTATTTAGAAGTTGGCAGCTCCAACAAAATTTAACGAATGATTTTTTTTATCTAGAGATGCTGGAATTTTTCATTATTGATAAAAGTTGATTGGGTTACACACTAGTTTGTCATTTTCCGATAATTACTTCTTGACTTTTGCTGTTTGACTTTGACACTTTTGACAGTTCAGTCTTTCGATTTTTTGTGAATGGACGTGCGCGGAACTATTGTTTTTTGTTGTTACGAAATAAATCGTAGATTCTAAGTTTTACTTTCGTATTTGTTATAAAAAAATATAAATACAAAATATTGCTGAAAAGTTATTTCAATAGCGTGCTAGTGATTATTTACTGTGGAACTAATATTGGATATTTTATAAACATATCGGCCTCATTTGAAAATTTAATCTCGATTGTGTCGGTACGCGGAGGTTTGTTTTGCATCATATGTGTGAAGAATTGTGATATCTATGGCGTCACTATCTCTTCCTCGGGTGCTCCAGCTCAAGAAGAACAGTCTGGATGCGGAACGGGAACAATTCGAAAAGTTCCAGGTGTGTATATTTACATATTTTAAGGTGGTAATAACTATACAAATGCAGTAAGGCTTATGATGTCAGGCTGTTTCTTTCGATTGATGGTAATGTAATCTAACGTTGCGCCTAAACCCGTCTTCCTTGAGCACTTGGTCAAATTGTGCAGACACATGTAGGTACATACTGAGATGATAACGCTATATAAATGTCAATGCAACGTAATGCTGGTCTGATGAAGAAGAAGTTGGCCATACTACCTCAGTAACAAATCAATGCAACCTCATCAAGTTTGAGTTTGTTTAATTACCCTGAAAAGTACTTCAGTACTTGATGCTATCCAAAGTCTGATGATGAAGCTGATGATGAATATTCACAATCATTTCTTGAAGAAATTTATCATATCCATATGTACAGAATCAGCAATTATATAACTGCAATTTGACCGAGATCAAATAAAAAACCTAAAAAAAAAACTGTTTGAATAAGATCTTCCCCAATTTTCTTGTTTTGATTTCCTTAGAATAAGAGAAGCTGATATATTCAGAATGTTTAAATAGTCTTAAAATAGACATGATGACTAGCAATGTAATGTATATAGAATTTCTGATCTGGATATGGATATATATTAACATTTTTCAAGTTTCAGAAATGTGTATGTTATGGATACAAGCTTTAAAAGGAATTTTTAAATTGAAAATTATTTTAAGACCTTCCCCAATCTGAAACTTTTAATATCAGATTTGTATGGGTAAGGATCGACTATTTTGCATATCCAGATTAGGTTCAGTTATGGATACAGTGCTGTATAATCCTAATGATGTCTGACCGGTCTGGAGTAATTGTCTGAATAAATGGATCAATTATTTGTGAGATCAAGCAAATTAGGAGAAAGGATTCCTAAAATCAATTTGTCCTTCACTCCTTGTCCAAGTCTCTAATTGTAAGGCACAAAATATAGCAAGCACTCCGTTTGCTGCATTTTGAGCGCTCACTTAATTTATATGGTAGTATAGTATACAAAACATAAGCTATGGTTAACACTTGTTTTAAATTATCATATACTAACAATTTAGATCCAAATTTTCTGAAATAAATGAAAAGAACAGCAGCCCCAGGGCCCTTGCTATGTTTCGTGCCTAAGATTGCTTCTCATCTTAGAGCATTCCTGGTAGCAATCTTATTCATTATCTTCGTCTGCGAGTTTATTTTTCTAATTCTTTGTCTATCAGTGGGTTTTTTTCATAATCATCATTATCATCTGAGCGTATTTTCCCGGTTGCATCCTCAGCAGTAACGCTTCAGAGCCCGGGGTCCGCTTCCTAACCTAGGAGATTTGACGAGGTTACTGGTTCATACACAGAGCGACTGCCGTCCGACCTCCACAACCCAAAGAGTAAACCAGATCCAATCCTTGGATAGTTTGAAGATCAAACGCTAGATGGCGTTCGGGACCCACAGTTTAGACGTGCCTTCCGAACCACAAAGTCATCTTTCTTTTCAGATAATCAGGTGATTCAAGCCTGCAATGCCCTAACCAGAATGAAAACAGCTTTTCACAAACTATGCTTCTCAATGGGATTCAAACCAATAACCTCTGGGTCACAAGGCGAACTTGACCACTGGATCACAGAGGCAGTAATAATATTTTGTTAATATATATGGACAAATCAAACAGGTTGAGCTAGCCCCAAAATAAGTTCGAGACTTATGTTATGTTATGGGATACTAACTCAATGATACTTAATTTTATAACAAATATATATATGTATAGATAAAAATCCAAGACCCAGGTCACTCTGAAAAAGATCATGTTCTATCTTGACTTGACTGGGGATCGAACCCGGGACCTCCAGTGTGACAGCCTGGCATGATGACCACTAAGCCACAGAGATTGTCATATTCTCTCTCATGTCGAGGCAACCTTAGCTGTGCCTCTTCTTATTCAGTCGAAATGGGTCAAATTAGATATCGTTAGACCAGAACCTAGCCACGGCAACCACTCTGTCATTAGCCACATTCAGATCTGCCTGAGTACAAGGAGTCAGGCAGTTGGGACATGATAAAAGATGGTCCATGGATTGTGTTACCCCACAGTCACATAAACTGTTGCCAGAGTTTCAACCCCATTTGGCTCTGCTCTCCCTGTATCGCCCTGTACCAGATCGGAGTCTGTTTGAAGATTTCCAAACAGCCCAGGGGAGTTCCTTACCTGGGGGCAGCCTCTCGTTATCCGGTAAGGGAGTTCCTTGCCGGATGGAGCTGTGCTACAGAATAAGTACTTGGCTGTGCTGTGAGAGTAAATTCAAAAATAAGTAGTAAGTACTAGGGTGTCATAAAGAATACACAGCACCATTAAAAAGGAAGCGGGTCGTTACGCCATGCCACGGACGGATAGACTCGTATCGCGAAATTGTGTCACGTTACGTCAGATGCGTCGCGTGTTGTTGTAGGTACAGTCACCAGCACTGTAAGTTGGGCAGCTTACCGTTTTACGCACTTTTCTTCTCTCCATAGCGCATTATCGATGGCATCCTTAGGGCCGTAACAGACGTGGCGCAAGTTGCGCCGCGTAACAGCTAGAGATGGGTGATGTATAAATACTCATCAACCCATTTGAGAATTTACTCAGTAGATTGAGTAAATACCCGATAAATATCCTTATTCATCCATTTGGTGAGTAGATTGATTTATATGAGTTGCGACTCATATTTGTAATCCATTTTCATTATTTCATGTTTTCATGACAATTTTGAAACTTAAATCTAGTATACACTTGCAATTCTTGTTGAAAAGTGTGTAAATATGCCATAATATGCTCAAAATGTAGGTAAACGTTATATGCGACGCTAAATTATATGAAAATACCATACTAATCATACACTGATACTGGGCTTCTTTGACTATTATCATTTTTTGGTGGGAGGTGTGCATAGACGTAATTTTACGATAAAATAAGTAAACAGACATCAAATGCGATGTCAATATATGAGCACACTCTATTTACTCTATTTATTAAATCTAGTGAGTAAATACTCAAATGGGTAGATTGAGTACTATCCACTGCCCATCTCTAGCTGTTACGCGACGCAACTTGCGCCCCGTCTGCGTCTGCGCCCCTTGCGGCACTTACTGTACGGGTTTGAAGCTCGTGGTACTCTTTCCTGCTTTTTCATTTACAAATAGGCTTGTCGACGATCGCTTATTTTTTACAAATTGACATTGAGTAATTTCAATTTTGACATCATTCTTAATTAATAATTATGACATAACAATGTATTCTCAGTCCAGATATCTAACTTTAATATCAGTATAATGTAAGGTTGACGTTTTTGGGGAAAATGCTGCAGTACAATTTGTTACCGCTTTTTCTGTACTAGCGCTTAGGAGAGTAAACTTAGTTGTAAGTAAATGATCTGACGTCAAAAAAAAAACGAAACAAAAAATAAATTACAATTATCAGGTGATACAAATATCCAAAGTTAAATAAATGACTTGGCCCAACAATACCGTGCGAAGTGGAGAAAGAGCTCAATGAGCCACAATAACTGTTATCTAGACTGACAACAGTATTTTTATGGTTGCGTACCTAAAGGGTGCCAACGAGACCCTATTACTGAGGTTCCACTGTCTGTCTGTCCGTCCGTCCATCTGTCACACGGCTCTATCCCTTGCACCGTAATAGCGAGACAACAAATACTAAAGATAAAAGTTAAAAAAAAAAATTAATTTCCTTCTGTCAACGGAAGCAAGTAGTAGTCGTGAAAATGGCCATTTTAACATTAGTGCCGCAACAGACGGGGCGCAAGTTGCGTCGCGTAACAGCTAGAGATGGGCAGTAGATAGTACTCAATCTACCAATTTGATTATTTACCCACTAGATTTAATAAATAGAGTAAATAGAGCGTGATATATTGACATCGCATTTGATGTCTGTTTACTTATTTTAACATAAAATAACGTCTTTGCACACCTCCCAGCAAAAAATTATATGTAGTCAAAGAAGCCTACTTTCAGTGTATGGTATTTTCATATATTTTAGCGTCGCATTTAATGTTTACCGACATTTTAAGCATATTATAGCATATGCACACACTTTCCGACAAGAATTGCAAGTGTATACTAGATTTAAGTTTCAAAATTGTCATGAAAACATGAAATAATGAATATGAATATAAATATAAGTCGCAACTTATATAAATCAATCTACTCACCAAATGGATAAATTAGGATATTTATCGGGTATTTACTCAATCTACTGAGTAAACATTCAAATGGGTTGATTGAGTATATAAGCAACTCCCATCACTATCTGTTACGCGGCGCAACTTGCGCCCCGTCTGTTACGGCCCTTACTGTTCGCCTACTCGCCAGAAGGGATTTGTCATACAGGTGGTTGCAAGTCGGATCGCGCTGAGTTCGAACCTGGGACGGTTCGGTTATAGGTTCGTAATGATCTGATGATATTAAACCATATAGATTTAGTTTATTTCGCAAGTCAATTTCCCGATAGCACCTCCGGCTTTTTTGTTATCAGCCGTGATAAGCGATTGTTGTGAAGACTTGTCTACGTCGATAACATTATCAACGCCCGCTCACTCTGCCAAACCACTTTCGTTGGCTTACTTTGCTAATAGAATATTCTAGCTGATGAGTATATCGAAAATACCTGTGGTTGTGTTGTGGATTTGAGATTTTCGGTAAGTCATGTCAAAAATATATAAAATAGATTTTACACAGAGGGCGAAGAAAAAAATAGAGAGTACGAGTCCAACTGGTTTCTCGAGCTATGAGAGTGGTATACCGAGGTTTGGCATCGCCAAGCTCGACGAACTGAAGACGGTACACATACCGGCTTTGGTCTGCAAGCGTGATGATGCACTTTCCAAGGTAGACCTCATTCATAAACTCTTGCAGCGAAACTGCTCGCTGGGCGGACTCAGCCGAACAATGGCGATGAAAAAAATAGAAAGGACACATGCCGAGGCGTAGGTGCTGAATATGTGATTTGATTTGACACTTTCTTAATCATCGACCGAAATGAGCATTCAGTTTAACATCTCACCTACATTTTATCTTCGCCAGAAACACGAATTATTTTCATTCCTGTGCGCAATTGTTTATTTTATTATGCACTAAGTGCAATTTATTTTATTCATTTACACATTTTAAAGTAGATGTAAGATCAGGTAGATGTTTAGTATTTACATTCCAAACACAAACGAAGAAGTGATCATTCCAAATCTATCTGAGAGCCAGGGCTAGCGAGAAAGTCTCTGTTGAACTGTGTTCCGTCTGCCGTTGATTGTCGTAACAAAATATTTACTACCTACTTATCGTTTAAAAGTCATTGACATTGATATTGTCTAATTCAGTAAAAATTAAACAGATCAGGTTAGTGACCTAAGCAAACATAATCATATTTACAGTATTTTGGTATGTATGTTGCAAAGATAAGATTTGTTTTTGTGTCGGTAAACAATGTCATTTTACGCCTATAGTATACAGATAGGTAATCGTATCAGCATAACTAGTCATCGAACTAAGCATCGGACAAAGACTGAAAGATTATTTTATACCTAAAAATAAAATAATTTACGTACTACATACTTACGTTGTACGTGAGTACTCGTACTTTTTTAATATACTAAGGAAACTGAATCTCGATAATATAGGTATATTAACGTAGGTGTGTACCAACTTATATCGGGTCAGTAAACTGGCGATTGCCGGCTTCCGCCCACAGCAGCTCCTACGCTGGCAGTCGGCTGCAAGCCAGCCGTACCAGTACGTTAGAACACATAAATCACATTATACACTAACACATTCAAATGAGTGCAATCGAATTGGATATTTTCCTGGGTTAAAAATAAATTATTTTGTACTGATATAAATAAAAGTCGCAAAGTAATGTCCCTTGATGAAACCGGGGAAATACGCTCGGATGATGATGACGACCTCCGTGGCGTAGTGGTCACCACGCTAGCCCGCCACCCAGAGGTTCCGGGTTCTATCCCCGGTTAGGGCAAGTCTGAAAATTTCAAATTTTCCTGGGTCTTGGATGTTTATCTATATATGTATTTATGATATAATATAGTATTGTTGAGTTAGTATCCCATAACTTAAGTCTCGAACTTACTTTGGGGCTAACTCAATCAGTGTAATTTGACGTGTATATTTATTTATATGTCTTTGAACATATCAATTTTAACGTGATTTTCGATTAATAAGAGCGCTAGTTGACTCAAGAAACTATGACGTCATCTGCCTGTATATCATACAAATCCCATAGAAAAAGTTTGTTTTGACGTTCAGTAAAAAGTATCTGATTTGACTTGCTGGAAAAAAGCGGATTAAGGGGCTACTCGCCAAATGTGGCCGTTTTTCGAAAATATGCTAAATAAAGCTTCACGTTCTCACTTTAAAATATACACAGTAGTTCATAAAATAGTTTGAAGGGTTAACTAGGGCTTGATCAAGGCAAAATTTTAAATGATATCTCCGTTTCCTTTGAAATGATTTATTTCAAATGGGGACATCACTGGACCCCGTAATACTTAGGTAGCTTCTTAAATGGGTCTGGGTGAAGCCGGCGTCTTTAATGACAAAACTTTGCGGTTGTTTTTGCAAATATGGTTTTGAATTTGAAGAAACAAGACGTGATGTTATTCGACTTGCATGTGAGTATTTGTGTAGACGATCGTGATTCGTGGCTATGCTATTAGAATATGTAGTTTTGTTTATGTCGTCTTTCTTTTAAGATAAGACCCGATCCTTGTGTAATATTAAACTGGGTATAGTTTCCTTCGAGCATCATTGACTGAACTGTCCTTATCGGTACAAAAAAATATTAAGGCTGCTATAAATATAATAACGCCAACAGTCCATACAAAAATGCGCAAAGCTTAGCCTTTTATCATATGGAGAAATGGTGCAGTAGGGATATTGCTGTAAGTTTAGAATACCAGGGCACTTACTCAAACAGCGACACGACAGACGTCCTTCATTCAATTTCAATTCTAGTAACATTGAGCGTAAAGACATAATAATCAAGGTCTAATTTGGTTTTACATAAAAATAGGACTATACTTTCAAACGACTATCGTGTTATTATGGAGTAACCCGCAAGTTTTTGAAAGAACTGAGTGAAGACTCATCGCAGGTTGGCATAATAAAAATCTTATGTGGACCACAAAACCTCAAACCATATCAAAAGAGGAATTCACTTAATTCACACTACCTGAATTTTGCGGGGTCCAGTGCTGCTGCCATTTAAAAGGAAACGAAGATATCATTTAAAATTATGTCTTATGAGACCCTAGATAACCCTTAAAACTATTTTATGAACTACTGTTGACAGTTTAAAGTGAGAACATGAAGCTTTTCTACGTACATACGCCAAAAGTGGCCGTTTTCGCAATTGTACGTAAAAAAGCTTCATGTTCTCACTTTAGACTGCAAACAATAGTTTATAAAATAGTTTGAAGGGTTATCTAGGGTCTGAACAAGACAAAATTTTAAATGAAATCTCCGTTTCCTTTCAATAGATTTATTTCAAATGGGGCAGCACTGGACCCCGGAAAATTCAGGTAACCCCTTAAATTACGTGCGTGTCGCTAATCCTATGCAGATATTTGGGATAAACATACTACTGAAATAATTTGTAATTGGTTTGTACGAGTAGTACGACGACACGATGTAATTGGTACGTATAAAACTGCTACGATAATTGCTCAGGGTAAATTAAAAACCTAGTAGAGGTAACCTAATTTACCCTCTACATAAAACGTTTGACACGTTTGGCTCTAAAAAAAGGGCGTGCGGCTACTGAGGACGCCGTCGAAGTGGCCCCTTATGTTGCTCTAAGAACTCCACTTTGACCATTCAGCTGAGCCATTCAGTTGCGCGGAAAAAAAGTTTTCCAGTTAGTTTAATTATCTGTGCGACGATTGAGAAGATTGAGAACATGTGAGCAGTGTGCAGATTTAATTGCATTTGGAATTGTACCGAAGAAGTTTACTTAATAACAGTTTTCTATAGTTACAGACGATTCCATGAAGTAGTCGTGTATGTTAGTCACGCCTTTAATCACAGTTGTTAGTTTATTATAGCTTTGATTGACTTAATGATCGATAAGTGATTGTTGTTATCGATGATTGAATTCAAACGATTCTTGCGTAAAAATAAAATCATCATGTTTTATTGTATAATGGTAGCGTAGACATCATAGTAAATAAAAGCCGGGTCGGACTCGCGCACGAAGGGTTCGAACCATTATCTATAAAAAATCACGTTTGTTGTATGGGAGCCGCCTTTTTTATTTTATTTAATTTATTTGATCTAAAAACATACATACATTACATAATACATAATAAAAAACATTAAACACAAAGAGGAAATAACATAGTTTTTATTTTTATGTGCGCTTCAGCAGATCAAATGCGCTGTGGCTCAGTGTGAGAGTTTACTCATACTACTACACCGCTTGTAGGATCTGACTAACAGATATTTACTTGTAAAATATAATATTATGAACAGCTGGATACAATAAGAATTTGATAGCTACATTTTTTAATAAATAAAATTTTGTTTTATGAAAATGCTATAAATTAGATATTGATTTTATTCTGCTTTAGTTTTTGTTGTTATAGCGGCAACAGAAATACTTGATCTGTGATCAACTGTTTAGCTATCACGATTCATGAGATACAGCCTGGCGACAGACAGACGGGCAGACAGCGGAGTCTTAGTAATAGGGTCTGGCTTTTACCCTTTTAGGTACGGAACCCTAAACAGTTAGTCTCTCTAACTAATAGTAAAAATCATATGGTATAAATCTGCTCGTGATTAGATTTGGATAAGTAACAAAGTAAGATTCACATTCTTATTTTTATCTTTAATTTAGTATTTTACTTAATGATTGGACATAACTTTCTTCCTATGAATATTTTCATAAGTCCTAAGAGACGTCGCTCAGGCCTCAGAGCGAGAATTAATGATCTAATATCCCTAGGTGTACTTAACTAGGTACTTACAGAGAGTAATAATCGAAGCTAATTTGCATTCAAGGGGAGTGTTACGTAAACGGACTAGCAGACAGATCTTGCTTGTGTAGACGTAGGCAACTTGCTTACCTTGTATGACTCATCCGCCAAGGAGTTGTAGGTGGCAGTTTAGTTGTGCGTATGTATAGCTTAGCAGTGATTATAATAAAGTTCTACAAACAGATTGTTGTAATGGTTAGACTGTCTGAATAGAACGAGTGAGTATAGGATTTCAAGCTAAGTATATTCAATTCAAATTATAGATACTTCATTATTCGCTATGATATTTGCACATATTTAGTTGTAGTAAGTATTAACTTTTGACTCAATACCTGTTAGATTCAATTTACGAAGCTTTTAAAAGTAAAGCTTGTTTTATGTCAATGAAATATGAATGAATAAACTGTAACTGTTTTTAAATAAATTTTAAAGTCGCCCAAATATAATACATAGGGCGCACTATAAGTTTCCGGAACTGGCCACTTACATAAACAATATTTAAAAATTTATTGCAACATTTGAAAATAGAACTCTTTGGCTGTAGAATGCAGTTTGTTTCATCTGACTGTCTTTTGTTTTTACCTTGTGGCGCCATTTAAAAAATTGTGTGTCTGCATCAACATGGATTTAACTCGGGAAAATTTTCGTAGTATGATTTTCTACGATTTTAAGTGTAATTTGACAGCTCAACAGAGCATCGCTCGGCTTGAAACAGCTTTTGGCAATGAAGCACCATGCAAGACAACTGTTTATAGCTGGTTTGCAGAATTCAAGCGTGGTCGTATCAATCTCAGTGACGAATCTCGCGATGGTCGGCCGTCCACCGCTGTGACCAACAAAAACATCGATGCTGTGCGCCGTATGATTGAAACAGACAGGCATGTGACTTACCATGAAATTCGCGCATCCTTAGACATAGGCATGAGTCAAATACAATTAATCCTACACAAACATTTGGGTGTGAGAAAGCTGTGCTCGCGGTGGATCCCACACAACTTGACCGAGGCTCCAAAAACGGACCGCGTCACTTGGTGCAGTGCCATGCTTACCAGATTCAACGAAGGTGCGTCAAATTTGGTGTGGGACATAGTAACAAGTGACGAAACATGGATTTATTGCTACGATCCCAAAACAAAGCAGCAATCGAGCGTATGGGTCTTTCAAGATGAGCCGAAACCAACCAAAGTGGCGCGCGTGAAAAGTGCATCCAAGCGGATGATTGCTTCTTTTTTTTAATAAAACTGGACACGTGGCTACTGTTGCTTTAGAGAATCGTCGTACAGTGAATAGTGACTGGTACACGACCATTTGTTTGCCGGAAGTTATTAACGAACTCCGTAAAAATAACCGTAAACGCCGTATCGTCCTGCACCACGACAATGCTAATTCTCACACGGCCAGACAGACAAACGACTTTTTGAAGGCGAAAAATGTAGAACTCATGAGTCATCCTGTATACAGTCCCGACCTGGCACCTTGTGACTTTTTTCTGTTCCCAAAAATTAAGAACCAATTACGCGGTCAACGATTTTCATCACCAGAAGAGGCTGTCGAGGAGTATGAAAAACACGTTTCAGAGGTCACCACAGAGGAGTGGCACAAAAGTTTTCAAAACTGGTTTCATCGAATGAAAAAGTGCATAGACGCCAAGGGAGATTATTTTGAAAAACAATAAATTAATTTTGTACCTTTAATAGTATTTTTTCATATTCATTCCGGAAACTTATAGTGCGCCCCACGTAATTATGTCATAGATTAGAGGACAATAGGCCATATACCTACATCAAAACTAACGAATTACTTAATTACAAGGTACTTATTCGTGTGTGTGTTATTCAAACTAATTTGCAAAACGTAAGGTTAATTTTTTGTTGAGAATGAATGATGATTCAACTCACTCATAGATATGTTTGATTACTTTATAAAAAAGAAGTGCGTGACGCCATGTTTTTATATCCCATAAAAATAACATTGACCAAGGGAGACCAATCCGCACGTAGCCCATAAAAAGTTAACAATGTGACGTGACCTCATGGACAGAATAAAACAATTTAATTCCCTTTGAATGGAATGACACAACATATATTTTATCTAGTACAAGTGGTTGGAGTAATTTTCATTACATATTTAATAAGAAACCTTACTTTTACTTCTTCTTCTCCACTTCTCACGATCTCCGGCATTATATGATGACTGGCTGCCTCTGTTCCATCGATGATTGACATGCATAATCGTTTGAGCAGAAACAGCCGGAAAACGCACCCTAGGACTCGAAGCAACATAGCTAGGGAAGCAACCGGGAATTCTCAAAGATGAGAATACACCAATAAATAATTAAAAATAACAGTATCGATAGGAAAAGAAAACATTATAAATCCCAAGCTATTAAACCTCAACTTATCTGAAGGTCATATCAGTCTCTAGCGATCAGTAATGCCGTTTACAGAACAGATTATAAGGCCAAGAGCGCGCCCTTAAAAGGTCAAAGGATTTTCCTATAATAATGCTTGTAGTAGAGAGTCTAGACTAGTCAATAGACAAAATTTCAAATATTGTTTCGAGTAAGTGCATACAGCATTGCTTCATAATAACAATTTCTCAATATCCTTGCCAAGCGAACAATAGAGGAACATTATTAAATGTACTTTGGTAGGTTACTCAAATTCGTTAACTTGCGTGTCTATTAAAATTCTTATAAAAGATTGCTGCGTGCAGGTGTGCATGATATTATTTTATTTTTTTGGGTAAATAAAATTATATAAGCTGTACTTTCCACTACAGCTGTACCTGTAATTATATAAAAAAGAAGGCGAAATTATTACATCATATAGATGTAATAATTTCCCCTCCTTTCTTTATAAAATTATTCAATAAGGAAACTTATAACAGGATGGAAAATAAAGTTATACAATTTTATGAAAACTATATTTTTAATGTAGTGACTTTAAAAATATAGTTTTCATAAAATTGTATAACTTTATCAAATAGGGTTTGTTTTCTTGCTGGTTAATAGTGATTAACCAGCAAGAAAACAAACCCTATTTGATGAAGATGCATCATCTGATTAATAATGATGACGATTTATAGCATTCTATTACAAGTGTGACTTAAAAGTCCCTGAAGAACTTCTAGATGAAGCATTTACTCTCATCAATAATGCGCGCTATATCTTGTTTTTTTTTTTATTATTTATTCAAATTTTATTGATCCACAATTAACAATTGTTTACAATTGGCGGACTAATATCACGTATGCCATTCTCGTGCGGATCGATTACGTATGGTATGACGTTATCGAGTGAAAACACAAGAAATTGTGTCACAAAATAACGGTTTAATTGCATTTGTCCATTTACTGAGTTGTAATATAATCTTTACAGTGACAGTAAATTTGATAACTGTATGACCTCTGATAGCTGACCCATTCAGTCCAGCAAAAAGAAAAAAAAATGGGTTTGGGTCACTAATCGTAACCGGAAACTCAGTTTATTTGTACACGAGATAAGGTTTAGGTGATATAGTCATCGGTGGAATGTGGACCAAGCCTTGCATGATAAATACCAAGAAGCATAGTTATGACTAATTGTGATTAATCATCACTTTGATAAAACAAATTAGTTTGACCACGTAGCGACGACGCCGACGGAGTGTTTTATATAGAATATATATTAGGGCTATTATTTACTAGGTATGCTTTTTCTCTCTCCACGTTTTAGCTTTAGTAGCCATCCCCGCTGTCAGCTACTTAGGCAGGATTTTAAATAAAACGGTTGGTTTATCTTTCTTCGGGATTTGGAACGATAATTTCAAATTCATCATTATTAGCATCATCAGGTCTTATCTAGTCTCCACTGCAGGAGCACGACCCTCTGTACTACCACTGGTAGTCTACCAGAGCCATACTTATATTATATAGAGGATTTGGCCTACACTCTACACGCTGGCCAGACAGACGGGTTGCTGGAGAGGGCTCATTGATGTTTACCGTGATGTTTGTAAGCTTTGTTTAGCGTGTATTGCTTTCAAATACATATAATTAAAATTAAAAAGGTTATATACCAATATTATGTGTATTTACTTCTTGAATTTCACCGCGGCTTTTGCCATGTAAAGCATGGTGTCTTGATTATGTGCTTTCTAATTGCCATTCACATAAACCCGTAACAGATTTTATCTGTGGAAAGCGTACATTTTAATTTCTCGATGCCGTCGAATGCAACCGTGAACACGTAAAGCAATGTTTCTAATCTTAGATGTTCTGGGAAATCTATACCAGACGCCTTTTAACGAAAATTGAACTGAATCTCTACGACGTATCTTCTCAGCAATGGTTATTCTAAAGCGCTAGTGCGAGTAGCTTTAGCATTAAAAATAGTTGACTAAAATATCCATACCTCGAAAGGACGAAACAAAACCCATATAGGATCACGCGTGGAAGCCTGTCGTCTGTCACATCCAATTTGCTCCTACTACTAAACCAAAAAACACCCTTGAAAATGTATTTTTATTAATATTTTACCAAAAATATTTTTTGATTTTTTGCTTTTGTATTTAAAAAACCATATGCCGTGTTGCATGCTATGATGTAGAGCTGACCTGCTTTGGTAACTTAGTACATCTACTTAGTACCTTACCCTACTTTAACTACTTGTGGTATAAAAGTACGTTCTTGGCCACCTCGTCTTGTGTGTAGGCGACTTACATGTGCTAACAATAATGTTATAAAGAATTGAAAGTACTGTGACTAGTTAGTAAGTACATGAGTACTTGTACTAATTCAGTGCTTATATTGTGTTTCTTGGTTGCTCATACATAGAGGCATGAGACTGGTATAGAGGTATCATGTTTTAGTTAGTTATTTTTTAGGTCTCTCTGTTGGGTAAAACACTCTTGTTTTTTAAAAGGCATGGTCTTTTTTATATAATTTTTGTATTTTCAATACATTCAACTGGATACAATTAGTTAAGATTGCCCTTTATACAAAACCAACACATTGGTGTTTATATTTACCTATCACAACATATGACGTCATCTTTCCCACGAGTTCATTTTGAGTTTTCAGTTATAGTAAGTAATACTTTTATTATGTTTTTATAGTGGTCTTATTGTACATTAATGTATTTTATTATCTTTAGTTTGTTAACTAATCAGTATCTTAATTAAGAATAATTATTTTGTGATAAATATATCTGCCTTTTCAGTTTTATCCATTTGGATATCGCAAATATATACTCTCTTTCTATCTTCTATCTCTCATTGATAAAATAACAATATCAGATGTTGGGTTCAGAGTTCAGTAACCCACAGCACTCGTTTCCGCTTCCGGTCTGCGGCTGCTGGTCGAGCTTCTCGATACTCGATGCGATAACAAATCCAGATGAATTGCATTTTTAGTAGACCTTGGTTTAGAATTTAATGTTTCATATTACAAGGTTTCAAGACTCATCGATATGTGTATCTTGCCCGTCCTAACTTACGGTGCTCAAAGTTGGTCATTGACTGAGGATCAGAAGTCCAAGCTCAAGATTTGCCAAAGAGCAATGGAGCGGAGTGTTTTGGGTGTCACCAGGCTCGATAAGGTGCCAAACACAACGCTTCGTTCAAAAACCGGCATTGCTGATATCGGACACAAAGCCGCTAAACTAAAGTGGGATTGGGCGGGGCACGTATGCCGAATGCATCCTGATAGGTGGGCTACTTTGGCAACAAAGTGGATTCCCGAAGATGGCCGAAGGAAAAGAGGTAGGCCCCGGAAGCGTTGGTTTGACGATTTGCGACAGTTTGAAAGGGAATGGTTGAAAGTGGCACACGATCGAGATATTTGGAAGGCGATGGGGGAGACCTTTGCCCAGCAGTGGAACAGTAGAGGTTAATAAAAAAAAAATAAAAAAAATTACAAGTTTTAAAAATATGCGGAAGCTCCTAATGCAACTTTCAATTAAAAGTGTAACGGAAGAGCTTGATGACCCGGCGGGAGCGCGCATTACTAACGCTTGCTAGCGATTTCGCAAGTAAAGCGACTCTGGGTGTGGTCCGCACTTGGATGGGTGACCTCAAGTGGAAAAAAAACTTATTGCAGTTGTCTATTAGATATATCGCATCATGGTTCTATCACATAGAATAGAACCGTGATGCGATGCGATAGGTATATTCAATATGAAAGGTGTTATTTCTCCCAAATGACAACAATGCAAACGAGATACCTGTAATATGAGAAGATCAATTTGATCTCTGCATTTCGTCCACATTTTAAAAACACATGTAGATTCACAGTTACGCGACCGAATCACACCCTGATCCGCTCAATTTGTCCCGTTCCTCACACCGCAGTCACTGCATACAGCGATATTATACCACATTACAATGCGCGGTTGCCGGTGCGCGAAGTGTGAAGCCAATCAAACTGTTTATCAGACCCGGGAGGCTATTTGGTTAGTAGACTGGAGCCAAATAAATAAAGCAACTATTATAAGTCCATTAGTGAAACTGAATGTAACGAGGCAACAGTAACGTTAATCGTGAATACACGATTCATGACCACCGAGACCGAGGCACCCCGGGGTACCGCACCGAGCGTGACATAATCAAATGAACTAGATTGATTCGTTTGATTAAAAGTATACAGTTCCTGTTAAATCGTCTACCTACCATACGTTGATAGTCATGCTTCCATTGAAGTGTGAAATGCGATAAATTGGTTTGTTTCCTCAAGATTTCCATGACAAACACATCATAACATGAGAATCTGGTTTTCATGACAACAGTCTAACAATAAAATGCAACCATCTAATAGTGTATCGAGAAACGAAGGCGCAGGATGATCTTTTCTAATCTCTCTTATTTTAGCGCTTTCCCGCTTTGTGCTGTGTTGCTTTAGGGGGCATCCATAAATTACGTGAGATGTTTAAGGGGGGAGGGGGTCGAGTCAAATCTCATCTAATCTTACGTGGGAGAGAGGGGGGGTTTCGGCAAATATCACGCAATTTTTCGTACCAGATTGTACATGCTAAAGATTTAATCTTAACCCTTCAATCCAGGAATATTTATTGCTTATTTGATTGACAGGTGTCATGACCGTGGGAAAATTACGTCATCGATTCCGCCGTTCACAAAAAACATAATTACTCCGCAACCAAACCATATTTTTACATTCTGTAAAAAAGGATTTAGTAATAAATATATTGTCTTTCAGATATAAACGTAAAACAAGGAAGCACAATATGAAAAAATACATTAGTTTTTCAAGGTCAAAGTTCCGAAACTGTCTCACGGCTTTGAAAGCCAGAAAACAATGTACTCTCAGTTATAAATCAAACAACAAGAGCCTGCGCTATCATTATGCTTACACAATTCTATGAATACACCCAAGATGTTTATAAAAACAGCACTTGAAATAAGACCCGATGACGCACTCCGGGGAACATAAACAACTAGGGATGTCTATATATTCTTTTTTAAATGGCAGTAGTTACGATTTATGTATTCTATTGTTAATTTTTTATTACACTTATAACTCTCAGCAATATTGATTACTAGTCTTAACTAGTCGTAAATAAAAGCACGAATCAATTTTTTTTCTTTTTACAATAACAATCTAACCCGTTTACGTAAAAAACCCACATTTTGAAAAATTTCACATGAGATTGGGGGATGGGGGAGGCGGTTGAATAAAATCTCACGACATCTCACTACCTTACAGAAAATTCAAAAAAACACCTCACGTAATTTATGGACGCCCCCTTAGAGCCCTGGGTTCACTTCCAATCATCTTTCTTCTGTCACTAGATAATCATTTACTCATATAGATTTACGTTATTAAGCGAGGTTGATGCCTAATAATGTCAGTGGCATATATGACGAAATACAAATCTTTTTCCACCTCTTGATTAGCTGGTCGCGGCTGTATATTATAAGCCGAATGTTTTTCGTTTTATAAATATCAGTTGTTCCGTTGAAAATAAAATAAGTACCATAACCAAAATTTTCTGTAAAAAAATAATAACTATCAATGATAACTTTTTAGTCCATTCCTATGTTTTGTTGCTTACAATTAATATATAATAAATAGCCTCTAACTACAATCTCTTCCGCGGTTTTCACACCGACTCTCCCGTATAATAGCAACAATAGATAGAATAGATCACAAAGACATAATACAAGTTAGCCGACAATGCACAATGCAATGCGGTTGTGAAATCATTATGCCGTGCGATTGTCGCGCTAGGTGCCACTGTGGAACCTAGTTGCATGTTATTTGTTGTTTTGTCAAAGCCCTTTCAAATACTTATTTCGGAATGAGTTTTTTTTTACGTAACCCATTTTGATAGAAAATACCCAAAATGAATAGTGAAATATTTTAACATCTTTCAGTTTTGCTGATTCTGACGTTAAAATTGCGTCCAAGTATATATTTTTTTGGCATGATTATACGTCTGGTAGTTCCTGCGTTGAAATCACTAATTTGGAATGTCTAATAGCTAAACAGTCCAAGTATTTTATCATCCTCAACTGTCCTCCAATGCAGACGTGCGTACGTTCTGTACAATCTATTTGTTGTTCCATTACTTCTTGGACTAACATATATGTTATATACACAAAGAATGCTCCCGCTTCGAAAAGATATATGAGAGTGACCAGGACAGAGTATAAATAAATAGCTTCTTGGTATATGTACCAGGAAGTATCATTCGTTATAATGTTACCCAAATTAGATCATTCAACAAAGATTTATCGCCCATATGTCACGTCAATAAAAATCACTACAGTTGCATCCGGGAGTTGGTTTATGCTGGCTGGACGGCTGTGGGAGATGCGATCTGGTAAAGTGTATCCTAATTTAGACCGACACGTTCCCGCCCGACGCGGGAGGCAAAGGGAGGCAGTTTATTGAAATTGATTCTGCTCGAAATACAGACCAAAGGGGGGAGGGGGTAGTATTTATTATTTTATTACCTACTCACGAAAACCCCAACAATAAATTGATATAAAGTGGTCGTTGTTAGAGTTCTGTGGTGTGTCTACAGATAAAGCATGTTTTAGGTATGGCTGCAATTCCACTCATCTAACTTTACCCTTGTGTAACCTAAAGTTCTTGATTTAGAAAAAAACTAGTTCAAATTTAAATCCGTCATTTACTTCGTTGGTTGTTGGTGGTGCCATTATTCGAGTATGCATCCATATCTGTGCATC
Organism: Acrobasis suavella; assembly: GCA_943193695.1. NCBI lineage: Eukaryota > Metazoa > Arthropoda > Insecta > Lepidoptera > Pyralidae > Acrobasis > Acrobasis suavella. The sequence continues at coordinate 6,240,751 of OW971937.1, read as the reverse complement.
AGAGCTTTCGTCTTTGAAAGTCATTTAAAAAAGTCTGATCTGGCTAGTGCTAATTTTCCGGTATTTTTTTTTATTGCTAAGATTTACTTTAATGCGTCGTATATTTTAGTTGAAAAATTACTGTGTTTATGCTCCATTTAACAAACTTTGATTTACTTATTTGGCCTCGATTTGTTGCCAAGAATCTTAAGGCTTAGCTTGGCTTAAATGTAAAGCTGTTGGCTGAAGCCATATTCTTGAAATCGGCTTACAGTTGGCCCTTGATTAGTAGAGTATTGATTTGTGATATTTTGGACATAGCACTCTTTTTTCATTTTTCTTTTGTCAACATCAACTGCTCAAGTACATATATCGCTTGCTTAAAGTGTAACTACATATCGATGATGGATTTACAGGATGCCTTTAATGTTCGATCTTTAATAATTAATTCGACTAATCACGTTACAATTTACATCAATATATTAATAAAATTAAGAACTATGTCTTGTCGGTGGAGTACCCTTCATTTTCTCCCGATCTTCTGCCAAATGCTTGATTTCTTTATACGACACGACTTCTGGTTTTTCCTCAAAATTTCATCCATGAACAGCCTTATTAGCCTTGCTTTCCCTCTTCTAGCCTGATCTTTCCTTCTACAATGTTTCTGATAAAGTTATCATGTTGTACAATATAAGGTGTCCAAACATTTTTCCTCGTCTTATACCCCTCTGGTTGACAAGTTCCAGAACTTCCGTATTACCTTTTTTCTTAGTCCTAATTACTTACAATAATAAAAATCTTTGAATTGACATAGGTAAATTAATTTGCCTGTCGGGGAAGAAAGAGCTTTTTCATCTTACATGACACGATAAGCTAATTCATTTGCCATGAAAAAGGGTGCTGCTTTTCTCATTTCCGTACTTAAATGTATCAGTAAATGTGCTCATTGTTTTTATATTTAAACAGTTTTGTTTTCGTTGCAGGTATTTCGCCGCAGCTCTTGACCAAGGCTTATATCTTGAATTCATGATTATTTTGGATGTGAGGTAATGCTTGTAAAAATGTTAACAAGGTGTATACCTTCAAAGCACTATAGTTGTTTAAACAATTTTAGTTTCTTAACTTTCTTAACTCACAAAGTTTATTATTGTGAGAATTATTTTAGTTGGTTGCGAAATACATATACCTATAAAGTATTGACATTATTTTTCTCTTATTTATGCTGTATCATGTAAAATAAAAGCAATGTATACAATAACATAGTATGTTGAGTTTTCGATATCCTACCGTTTTAGCTTTATTTCATTAAAAACTATACTAACTTCATTTTTTTTCAAAACATAATTAATATAAAGTTACTTACAAATGGAGTTCATAAATTATCCTGTAGTTAATTTATTCGTAAGAATTCGTTTTCCTGGTGTACTTACAACCTTTTAAGTAAAAATATTATTTTATTTAATCATTTTAACAACTGTGTTCACTGTGAAAGTCATAATATAACTGATAAGGCTATAATTTGCATGGCGCTCTATAACTCGACCTTTTCTTACTAACAGCACTAAGGCGAGGCTGTACTAACTAATGCATGTCGACTGCAACACTGCACTAACGAAACGCTATGAACCCCAACGATAAACGCTTTTACCAGCAGGTGAGTTAACTTTCTTCTTTAAGTTACTGTTTTAAAGATTGACATTTGAGTATATACACCGACCGACCCGAAACTTGCTATTATATCCATCCTTTATTGGAAGAGGCCTTTTCCCAGAAGTCTAGCAGTTGAGGCTAGTCAAAAGGTGGTGCCACAGTTTATATAACGAGGTCTACCACGTTGTCAAGTGTTTTATTCTATCTGTTAGGTACAGTAAAGTACAAAAAATTAGTTTCAATCCTAGTCTAAACTGTATTCTACATTATTGTCGCAACACATACACATCTAATCACTGAACGCGCGTGCGCATCCAGTTTATACATGTGTCATATCACAAATTACGTCGTACTCGTACATACCATACAATATATATATCAACATACTTACTAAGAGTATGTACTTGTGTAAATACTTAATGATTAACGTTTGTTTGATTTAATTCTTTTGCCTCTGTACTCGTAACAAACAGTCCGAACTCACAAAACGTGTTAAATCATCGCATGTTTTTATTAGAACTCAGTTTTTGTAATTTGCTCGTACAGACCAGCACATCCATTTACCCAAATTCAGAGTGATTTAGCTACTATTATCGCCACATAAATGTGTTTGTGGGGTAACCCACTTTATCAGCTTAATGTTTTTATAGAAATTGCTTGTATGTGGAGTGGAAATACAATTATTAGTAATTAATTTAATAATATGGGGATACTTACGGTACGTCTCGCTCTCGGCGATAGATGCAATATAGTTTAAAATAGATAAAATAAAACATTTCCTGTATATTTAGTTAAGAAATTAGTTAAGTAAAAATATCTAGGATTTCCTCCAATTGGTATATACTAAACTGTATCGATACTGTACCAATATATATTTATAAATAAATAATAATAATAACTTTAATTAGTATTCAATAAGGATGATTTCAATATTACATATAAAGAAAAATATGGCAATTAATTGACACATTAATTATTTTTTTGAAGACACCTCTTAATAAAGTAGTAGAAGATTAATTATATTAAATAAACATACTGGCAGGTAGAAAGAAGTCTAAATCATGAAAACTCTTAAATCATTTATTTACCACGATGGCTCTATCATCGATTGAAAAGACAACAGTTTTAAGACTTAAAACAGAAAACAAAAGAACCATTTAATAATTGGCCAAGTGCGTGTCGGGCCACGCGCAGTGTAGGGTTCCGTAGTTACTAATGCCCACATTGAGGTCCTGCCACTAAAAACGTCTATAAACTACTTTTCTATATTGATTTGTGTGAAATTTTCATTTTGCGAGTATATTTTATAAGTTGATCGTCTATAACTTTTTAAATTGTAAACCCTACTTAGCTCTGATAGTTTTCCTTTAAATTTCGTTATATATACTATAGCTGTGATTTTCACGTGTTTATATATAACCGTTTAGCAGATAGAGGGGGTGGGGGGGTTTAAAGTGAAAATTTTAGTTTGAGACACTTGACTCAAACTAAAATTTTCACTTTAAAACCAAATATTTCAGAAACGGATCTCTAAATCAAAAAACGGTGTTGATAACCCCATAACATTTTTGAAAGATCTATTCAACGATACCCAACATGACTGGTTACACGAGAAAAAAAAATTGCCTTTTCACTTTACTTGTATGAAAGCTACCCTAAAAAAAAAATATTTTTCAATATTTTATTTTACCACTTTTTCCGTCTAATTAATATACATATCCATGCCAAGTCACAGCTTTCTAGTATTAATAGTCACTGAGTAAAACCGAGGACGGACAGACAGACAGACATGCCGAAATTATAAGGGTTCCTTGTTTACTACGGAACTCTAAAAAAGACATTCTGTGTCAAAACTGTATGGCAATTTACATGAGCGTTTTCAGAACTTTAAAAAACTGTTAACTGAGAAAGGCAACAAATGCTAATTAAAGTAATAAGCAAGACCGCTATATCATCATTATGAAACATTACTTGGGAGGCTTCACGAATTTTCGTTTTTCAAAACAAACAGGCGTGAAATGGCATTGGTATAAATTAACAAAGTTTAATTGTGTCTATTTTGTTCGTGATTATCTCGCATTGTAATTTGAACAAATAGAAACAAGTGTTACATTGTCGAAATTTAGTGTTGTTTTGAGCTAACATAGGAGTCGCGATGTTTAAAAAATGCATCACTCATGTTCGTAACTGTAGGTAACCTAGTTTTTTTTTTACGTGGAACTTAATCGTATTTCAATATAAACTCGTCCAAGAAAGTAAACAATACTCATGAAATAACGATTAAATAAGACCTGTGACAACAACTAAAACTGACAAATAAATGATTCTGAATTTCTGATTCAGTAGAATTCAAATTGCAAACTTTCAAAAGAATATTTTCTCGAATAAAGTAGCTAAGCCGATTGCCTAAAAGCGACTCCACTTGTCTAGTCTCGCGCAAAAAGTAGTCAAAGAGTCTGAAAACGACTGTAATTCAAAGTGCTTTTTTGGCTTTAGTTATTCACTTGGCTTTATTACAGTGTATTTGTGCAATTTGTTTTTCGAACATGTATTTTTTTTTAATGTAAGTGGAAAATCAAAAATCAAACCCTAAAAATGAAAAGTTTTGAGGTTTTGTTTCATGTCTGGAGGATACAAATAAATTTATTTCTGTTTCTTTTTTCACATTTATTATAATAACAAACGAACAATTATTTTAAATATATTCTTCCCTGCTTAATTCCTTCTTTATGTGTTTACGAAATTTCCTAATAACATTATCTATGTTTATTATAAATAAGCAGTATTTGGGCCCATTATCCGTCATCGCCATTATTTACATTAGCAAGTACTTCTAGTTCTTTGGTTATTAATTCTTGGATAGCAGACCTCAGTCTCAGCTTGCGCACTACAGGAATATTCTTCACATAAGGCAGTAGACTTTCAAAGAATAATAGATCATCATTGTTTCTTCTCGCCGCTTCTTGCCGAAGTAATTCTATTTTTGTTCTCTCCAAGTCTTCTTTGTGCTGATCTACCATTGGTTCTTCTATCGACGGTCGAAATCTCTTACACTGCGGACTTTGAGGAGAAGGTACACGGAACTCGGATCCTGATTCAAGTTTTACAATCGGATATAACTGTTCCTGATATGCGTCGAAAGAGTCGTCGACATCAACGATGGAGGTGCCGTTACTGTCGTCTGTATTGTCGTCAATCGATTGTTTGTCGATGGTCGTGAATGATGTCCCCAAAAAGTTGAGATTTTTGAAGTATTGCCAAGTGCTTGTGAAGTTCTCCTTTTTGACGCCGCTTTTTGTAGGTTTTGGTACCTTCTGACACTCTTTTACGTAATATGCCCTGAGATTCTTCCATCGAGTTTTTATAGTTTTGACTGTAACAAAACAATAGACAGTTGATAAATATTGTTTTACTTATGTTTCATGAGCTTTCTTTTTTGGATTTAATAAATATTTTAAGAATTGCTCTTAGTTCTTTATTAAAGATATAGGAGCGGTACGGATAGATTTTTTATTTCAACAACTACAAAGCCGTTCCATCGACTCGGTTCTCGTTTAATTGCAGTAACAGACAACAAAACAAAGTATGACATAGCGCTTTGTCCAATCGACAATCATCTAAGACAAATATAGATGGGTGGCTCGGTGTGAGAGTTGAAGTAGAATTTGTTATATATGTGTATCAGTACTATACGAGCCTACTCGTACTTACTTATCACATTTACTTACGTCAAAGATAACTGCGAATATACTTACAAATATGTTTGTATTTTATTCAGAAACAGATGATTCAAGGCGTAAATTGTCTTTTCTCGTGCATGTTTGGAAAAACCCAATGTCATTGGTGCAACACACCCACAGAATATCAAGAACACACCAATCATCGAGGTCAATGATCATAGCAGAATCTCCTTTTTTACAGTGAATTATTTACGATAAATATGTAACATTAAATATTTTAGACATATCCGTCTTACATAGCAGTAATGTATAAATATACAATATGCAAAGATGCTACCTGACTGACGGAACGGTATTATCTTATATACTTACGTGGATACCTCTTGGTTTAGATGGTACTTCGTATCCAAGAAGCTTGCTACGTCTGTGATATTGAAAGTACTCACCATCTCTGCCCGTTTCCTGGGCCACCTCTTCCCACAAACTCTTGAGGACATTGACGTGTCTGTGCAGCTTGTGCGTTGGATCCCACAGTGGTTCCCGTCTGTAGACTGCTGCGATCAAAGTGTCGTCCATTTGTTCGCGGCGATATCGCGTCCGTACACCGAGGTAGCCGCCAGGATACTAGCGAGGCAGCGAGGTGGCGAGGGGATCAGGGGAGCTACGTAGATAGGCGCGCGTCGCCTCGACGCTATGCCGCCGTGAGCCTGGCGCCCAGGGGCGGATCGCGGGGCGTAGCGGGGCGCCCGGCGGCCCACCGGCCCCCTAGATAACTCCCATGATCCCATCGCGGTCGTCTCGTTATTGACCCAGTGCTATGTGATTTTGCCTGCTGCAGTTGTAAATAATATACGTTTGTGATATCTTCTACATTGATAAATATTCATGTAGATATTATGCTTTTGATTATGACACAAATAAATCAATTAATACGTAGGGTACCTACCTATATAAAATTATGTAGGAGAACTTATCCACTAGTCGAACTTGAGAAACTATCACTCAAACTTAAACAGTATTACCTTATCATTATCCACAATCAAAGTAACGTGCTTATGTACTTACTTTACATACGTACGTTATGTATAAAAGTGTAGGTACTCGTAATTCCTAAGTTTACTATACATTATATTATTTACAAATATCTATGCGTATCCACGCATTTGTAAGAAGTACAAAGCTATTACCAAGTTTTGTTCATTTGTTTCTCCTTTCACATTCTGTTGCTTTACATTGTGAATGTCACCTAGTAGTACCGTCTGGATTGGACATTGACGAGGGAGTTAAATTAAAAGGAAGCGAGTAATTTATTCCAATACATTTAGCACGACCAAAACATCGCCAGGTGCAAAACGGCCTCGCGACGGAAACCACCTGGCGCTGCTGTGTTTTGGGTTGGGATTTGGCAAGGTGTTTTTATTAGGTACCTGCTAATTTAGCCTGCCAAAGCAAAAATCCAGCCACGGCTTTTTCCTTATTAATTACCAATTTTAATCGTCCATTCTAAAATGTGATGAAAAATATCTCAGAACTTGAGTAAATAAAATATTTTAAAAAAAATTAACAATCTAAAAAACTGATCTTAGTGACAAAAACCCACAACTTATTGCTATTACATGCTCAAGCATAAAATGATCAAAATGATCTTACAGTTAATTAAAAATGGTCGCTACTATTTTGTTTACAATCATTGCATTTCACCCTAAGGGTGGTAAAGTTGGAATCGCGTCACAACGTGAATTTTAATTCATATGTGGTGCGAGTTCCAACTGCTTAGCTGGCGACCTTCACCAAGGAAGATTTCTGGCCGAAGGGTGTCGTGTTCCGGAGATATCGCGGACGGACACCAGTACACAGTGCAATGCGTCACAAAAACAATAAATAATTAATTTGTATGATATATATTTTAGGTTAAGGTATAATTATATTATATACTTAATTATATTTATGCTTGTCTGTAAGGTATTTATTCTATAGGCCTTGTTGCCTGAAATAAAACGATTTGATTGATTGATTGATTGAATGCATCATACAGGCAGTAGAAAACCCTACCGTTCCATCAAACATTAATAGTGTAATCTAATACAAACATAACATGTTCTGCATGTATGACGTACTATAAGTACTATGACGAACCGTACACGTGTACAGAGTTTAGTTTCCAGCCAAACGAGCATAGTTGTGAACCTCATAAAATGAGTGGCGTAATTTTACTGCATTCGGTTTTATACGAAAGTTTGTCCTGTTTGTGATCACAAAGTTTGCCATTTTCGAAAAATCTGGTAATATAAATCTAATGAATCCTCAACTCCGAAATCAGAGGCGAATACTGAAAAATTTTTTTTTCTTTTTACCATTTTCTTAGAAATAGTTTTATTTTTAGTAGATAATAATGAAATATGCACTTAAGTATAAAAAATAATAACGTAATAACGTAAAATAATATAATAAATGTAGTAAAATCTTTTATTACGTAAAATACCTAATTGACTATGTTATTCTGCATTATTCAATAATAATAAAAACATCATTCATGACTAATGCCGGGTAATGGAACTCCTTTTAGTATCTGGTCCACCCCAAATAATACACAAAAAAAAAATTACAGATCATAGCGTAGTTTTATTAAAGCATAAAAATAATACAACATTAATATCTTCGCCACTGATTTCGGACATGCGGACTTTTTAAATTTACTTTACCTTATTTTACGAAAATTCTGACGTATAACGTAAGTTCATTTGCGTAGGGCTCGGCAACAGCTGTGCTGCTTCGGAGTAACTCATTTTACGCGGCTTCTTTATCTTAGCGCGTTCCTGGTAGTTCAGCATCCTCAGCGGTGCTGCTTCAGAGTAACTCTTTTTACGCGACTTCTTTACATTAGCACGTTCCCGGTAGTATAGCATTCTCAGCGTTGCCGATGCGGAGTAACTTATTTTACGCGACTTCTTTATCTTAGCGCGTTACTGGTAGTACAGCATCCTCAGCTGTGCTGCTTCGGAGTAACTCATTTTACGCGACTTCTTTATCTTAGCGCGTTCCCGGGAATACAGCATCCTGAGCTGTGCTGCTTCAGAGTAACTCATTTTACGCGACTTCTTTATCTTAGCGCGTTCTCGGTAGTACAGCATCCTCGGCTGTGCTGCTTCGGAGTAACTCATTTGACGCGACTTCTTTATCTTAGCGCATTCTCGTAGTACAGCATCCTCGGCTGTGCTGCTTGGGAGTAACTCATTTTACGCGACTTCTTTATCTTAGCGCGTTCCCGGGAATACAGCATCCTCAGCTGTGCTGCTTGGGAGTAACTTATTTTACGCGACTTCTTTATCTTAGCGCGTTCCCGGGAATACAGCATCCTCAGCTGTGCTGCTTGGGAGTAACTCATTTTATGCGACTTCTTTATCTTAGCGCGTTCCCGGGAGTACGTACAGCATCCTCAGCTGTGCTGCTTCGGAGTAACTCATTTTACGCGACTTCTTTATCTTAGCGCGTTCCCGGGAGTACAGCATCCTCAGCTGTGCTGCTTCGGAGTAACTCATTTTACGCGACTTCTTTATCTTAGCGCGTTCCCGGTAGTACAGCATCCTCGGCTGTGCTGATTCGGAGTAACTCATTTTACTCGACTTACTACCTAAAAATACGCTTTTTTTGCTTGTAGGTATATTACTAAAATTATGTTTGTTTTTTTATTCCACCTGTTTCGCAGAAAATGTTATAGTGCTGAGTCATAAAGGTGGGAAATTGGATTAAATAATACAGTTTCAAAGAATCGCGTGATTTGCGATGTTTCCGCGTCCACCGCTCATAAATTAGATTACATTATGGAATAAACTTATTTGGATTTCGTTAATTATGTTTTCGTTACTAAACAACGACAAAAAAAGAAGCAATCACTCAAAAAAAAAACGAATTTCAAAAGAAGTACTTAAATTGTAATTTGTTGGTTTTTTTTTGCAGTCGCTGGCCATCCAAAAGGCCATCAATTCGGTAGAAACCCCAGTAAAAGAGAAACATGTTCGCAGCGCGATTATCGGAACTTTCCAGGAGCAAAGCGCCATTACCTATTGGGTAAGATAAAAATTAGTAAAATAATAATAATATTAAAGTAAACAGAGCCCCGAGAATATATTTTACAGATTTTTGCTTTCGTATCTAACATAGAAGTCGTATCAGATGGAGATCTTATTAATTACACTGAAATTAAAAACCTATTTTTAACCAACTTCCTAAAAGGAGGAGGTTATCAATTCGACGCGATCTTTTTTTTTATTGTACGTTCACCGATTATTCAAAGACGTCTGGACCAATTAAGAAAATTCTTTTGCTTGAAAGGGTATACTTGTAAGGTAGTCCTTTAGAAAATTATCAAAATGTGTAGATTGGGGGAAGTCGGTTTTTTTTTATATTAAATTTATTAGTGTACAAATTCTTGCATAACGCCGTTTGGCCTCTGCAAGGGGACTATTAGAAAGAAATATATTAAATTGTGCGACAGAGTTCGTAAAGCAAAACAAAAATACAACACATGATGTCTCAAAAATGTGACAACGACGTTTCGACATGATACAAACGTTTTAATTTTTCTTCAGTGAAGTTAAGCCTTTTGTTAAATATTTTGTGTACTGTTGACACAGATGGTGGCGATCCGCCTACCGCTGCAGGAGAACCGCATCGTGGCGTGGAAGTTCTGCCACGTGACGCACAAGCTGCTGCGCGAGGGACACCCCGCTTGCCTCGACGACTCGCAGCGGCACTACGGAATGATCGAGAACCTCGGCAAGCTGTGGGTGAGTTAGCTTATAGCTTGCCTCATCCGTGCTTCGGCATGTGAAGCAGTTAGTGTTGGTTGTCATTATTAATGTCATTAAGCCACGTCAAACGCCTTTAGGCAACGGGAAACACCTGACAACAGGGTTGGTTTCACCGACAAAACAAACATTAATTACCTTTTATCTAGTACACCTTCTACGGCAACGGTCCACCGGGATTACCTTACGGCTGGGCATTGGCCTCTATTTTCCGTGTCAATGTCGACTGTTCTGTACTAGACTCACCGGTAATTTCTCGGTAAATTTTGTTTTATTCTTTTCGTCCACCGTTAATATAAATGTGCAGGTACATCTCCGCGAAGGCTATGGCAAGCTGGTGAACCTGTACTGCAATCTACTGGTATGCAAGCTGAAGTTCCACGCACGGAACCCTCGTTTCCCTGGCAACATGCAGCTGACGGCGGACGAACTTGACGCAATAGCAGAGAACGATGTCAATAACTAGTAAGTGTAGTACTAGTACTACTAGTAAGTAACTTTAACACGAGGGATTATTTACGATAATCTTCTGTTTGTTAAATAACGTTAAATAGTTTCAAGAAAAATAGTGATGTTCACAGTTATAATACGCGCAACAAAAATCAGCTTCATACGGCTAAATTTCGACTTCCTAAAACCAGAAAGTCACTCTTAGGTCTTGGTATAACATTATTTAATAAACTTCGCGGTCGTAAACCTTCCAATGGAAAAATTTGAAATATGCATGTTAAATTTTTTTTATTGAATAATGCGTACTATACTATCAATTATAATTTAATCTTATGTAAGAGATAAAAACGCGCGGACACTTACTAAAATTTTTCCATTACACTCCACACATTAAACATAAGATAGCTGTATTTTCTGTTACTATAATAAGCTTACTGTAAAAACATGTAAATGCTCTGCGATCAATAGGTGACCAACATATAACTAATATTTCCTCTTGACAAGGTCTGCGGTCTCTAGTATGGTTGAGTTTAACGATGGCTGATCCGTGCGTCAACTCGTGAACGGGTGCTGCCGGGAGGGACTGGTTAGCACGGCTTCGCTTTTTGACTTCTTAATATTTTTACTACGCCATTTATGTTTGTTTACTTGTTCGCAAGCATTACATGTTATAATGTGTAAATATTGTATTATATTATAAGTATTTATTAATTAAAAGACAAAAATAATAATATGACAAAGCCCTTCTGGCGAGTAGGCGACCAATACTGTGAAAATGAGTTTCGGCGTTTCTCCTCAGCAGTGGTCGTAACGAAGGGCTGGTATCGGTAGCTTTTCTTAAAAAATAAATTATATTTTACTATATACTTTTTACAATATACTTTACACGTAACGTAAATTATACTTATTGACGTGTAAAAGTGCCTGTAAAGGTCTAATTACTAAACAAACATTTGAATCTTTGATTCTCACCCCGTTTAATGTTTTTTTATTTATTTATTCAAAACTAAGTGGCACATACATTAAATTTCAAAAAGAAATGCTTAAACAACACCAAAAGTTCAAGGTTCTTACATTAATATTAGGTACCTGTCTTTTTGTTTCAGTTTTCAACTATGTGTAGAGCTGTTTGACTACATGGACGAAATTTTGACACTTCAAGCTGCAGGTTAGACGACTTACTTAGTTAACAAGCAAAGTTAACTATCTATCGTAAGTTAACTATCTATCGTAAATTATTGAGATTTGTTTAATGGTAACATCTTCAGTTATTAGACGTTAAATAAATAAATAAACAATAAATAAATATATAGGGACAAATAACACTGATTGAGCTAGCCCCAAAGTAAGTTCGAGACTTGTGTTATGGGATACTAACTCAACGATACCATATTTTATAACAAATACTATAGATAAACATCCAAGACCCAGGACAATTTGAAAAAGGCCATTTTCCAATTTGCCCTGACCGGGGATCGAACCCGGGACCTCTGGGTGGCGGACTAGCATAGTGACCACTACGCCACGGATATAATATATACGAAAATACTTTAAATACAAAATAAAAAGTATCTCGAGACAACTGGTGTTATTTTGAAGTTTGAAGTAAAGCAAACCGAAATTCACATGAAATCATTGTTCTAGTATTCGACAGCTTGGGGAACGCGCGAGCGAACTCCATGACAGCAAGTGGCCAGTGCCGACTCGCGGCGCTCATACCCTGTGCTCAGGACTCCTCCCACATCTACGACTGCAATGTGCGGCTGCTGTTCAGACTGCACGCGTCCCTACCGGCGGACACATTAGTTGGACATAGAGAGAGGTAAATAAATAGGGGTAATGCAGGGTTAGAAAAGTGTAATTGTAATTAGTCCGTCTTTGAGATTATCCAAAAATAATGGACCCGTATTTTTCAGTTTGACAAAAAAGAAAAATTCACAAAGATACGAAGCATCAAAGTTCCGGAGTGGGGGCTTGCGACGTCACCTCTGTGTAAAATCGTACGTAGCCGTGACGTCATGGGAAATTTCAATGCGCTGTATCTTTGTCATTTGTTGTTCAAAGAAAATAAAAAAATACGTGTACAATATTTTTTAATAATCTTACTGATTGGCTAAAAATATTTTTCCATCGTCATGCCTATTACACAAATTAAGTGGGTTAAAAATTTGCATTATTGTATACTAACTCAATGATAGTACCTACTACCTAATGCAATGATAAACAGTTCAGATCCCAGAGATAATCAAAGCATTCTGAATATGCCAGCTTATAGGCAGAGCCGAGTATCGGCACTTATACCCTGTGTTAAAGATTCCTTTCACATTTCAGGCTTATTATAAGTACTCAACTATTCAACATTGTCACATCTGTGTTCATTGAATCCGCCGTGATTTATTTGGTGTCTCAACAAATTTTTCACAAAAGAACTTTCCTAAATAGTACATAAGTACAAATATTTTTTATGATAATTTATTGCTACAATATGATTGTACTATTGGTTTGATTGACAGGTTTAGACAGCAGTTCAAGAAGTTGAGCTCGTTCTACAAGCATGCCAGTAGTCTCCAATACTACAGAAACCTCCTCACACTGCCCGTCTTGCCGACTAATCCGCCTAACTTTTTACTACAGGTACTTACATAAGTTTAATTTATAGGTTTTGTAAAATATAGCTTCAACTTAAACAATGTATAAAAAAATGATTTTTTCTCAGAGTGATTTCGGCACATACGTCGCACCTGTGGTGTCAATACCAGAGCCACCCTCAGATGAAGTGGATTCTGTGGGTTCACTCATCGATACCTCCGATACAATTAGCCAGGTCGGTATCACGTCATTGTTGCGTTTTGTTATGTAGACACACACACCACAGAAGTAGCATTTTTTTGTAGTGCACACTTACTCCAACCCTGCTTTTAAAACTCCATCCCTCATTTTCTTTTAATGTTTTATTTTCCTTGGATCTAATAAATCAGTTATGTTGTTGTTGTTGTTGTTAATGTCCGACCGATTTCGATCATGGCGACCACTTCAGACTCCTAATTGGTGTTTTGGCACTGGTGTGCCCTAAGATAAATAAATAAATCAGTTATATCCTAGCTAGAGGGCCCTATTCTCAGAAGATAGTGTAACGGCGTGCGCTGCGTCAAATGGGACCACGTCTTTTTCTGTCACAAACTGTACGTGCGACAGGGACACGGCAACACGCGACGTATTCTGCTATCTCTTTTGCACGTAGTGTTTGTAACACAGATAGACTGAACACGGCCAATAGACTCAAACGTTACAAAGGCCCGCCCGAACTAGAGCTAGAACAGGAGTTAAGCTGGTATTTACAGCCAGATACATTAATTTTCTACTGGCATAATTGTTTATGCAATGATAATAAAGTAGTTGTTGCTTTTAGGTAATAACTCCCGACCACTTTGAGGCTTTCGAGACTCGCGCGACCCCCTCCCCCCAGCCCGACCCCATCGTGGAGCGGGATAAGCTCATAGAACATTTGCAGAATGAGCTCAAGAGGTTAAGGTAAGTGAATTCGAATAGAAGGCACTTAGTTTTCGGTTACCCCTGACCACCTGAAGACATTAGTGTACCAGCGCGGCCCCCTCCCCGTGGCCCCATCATTGAGTGGGACAAGTTCATAGACCATTTTAACGATCTTACAAGGTTAAATGCTTAATCAAGTAGAAGAATTGCTATGTCAGATTCCAACTAGCCCGTTTAAAAATAGTACACTTCTCATCGAAGCGCGTTTTTGGTTTTTATTCTAGAAGGGTCTAGGAAGGCTCTCTGCAAACATAAATTCTGAAGAAGAGAATGAGAAAAAAAGAGAAGAGAAGTGGAGAAGAGAAAGCCGTTTAGGTTTGGCTTAGTACATTAATTTGGTTGCAGGTCTGAAAGATCACAGATGGTCCAGGAGCGCAACACGATGTTAGGATCCATGCGGGAGCACTGTACACAACTGGAAATGCAGTTACATAGTGTCAAGGTAAACCGTACTATTCAGTGTACACAGAGATGTTGGGTATTGGTATTTGTGTCACGCAACTTGCAGTGATACAACTAGCAAGGAGAAAAGAGATCTGGGAAATGAGGAAGCCCATGTCCTGAAGAGTATGACTTAGAGATAAGTGACGGATTGCGGGTTATGAATGCTTTGCATCAGAGTGGGATAACTGGCAGCCTGCATCATTTATTCCTTTTCAACACACTTGCTCGTAAAGTGGATCTAATTTCACCGGTTTTAGATGTATGAAGCAACTCATTAAACACGCGTGTGTTGTGCGCACGAAAATAGTGACGTTATATTTTATGTCCGCAATATTTGATAAAATTTTTTTTTTTTCAAATTTCGAACTTGTCGCGCGCGGCGGCAGTCAGTACTGCAGGCCGCACGCCGCGCTGATTTTAAAAAGTAGCACGGCGGCATAGCAACTGTGTGCATTACAGTTGACGAGTTTATTTAAAATCAAAGAATTCAGTTCATTAGGTATTTTTCCTCGCAAGTGTGTTAAAAAACGTCGTATACGTCCGTATATTGGTTAAACACACTAGGCTCTATTAAGCCCTCTCGTGGTTATACCATAACGCACTTATATCGCAATGTACTATTCTCGCACTTATAAATATACAGAGATTTCTCCATCTTCTGCAAAAAAAAGAACAGTAATTGGTAGAGTATATTTAAATAGGTATGTAGAAGACTGTTAAGTATCCTTTTGTTAGGCAAATACCTCCCCTTTCTGCTTCTACAGATCTCGATCTATGATAGAGAAAAAAATATGTTCCAAATATACTTGACGACCTCCGTGGCGTAGTAGTCACCATGCTAGTCCATCACCCAGAGGTCCCGGGTTCGATCCCCGGTCAGGGTAAGTTGGAAAATGGTATTTTTCAAATGGTCCTGGGTCTTGGATTTTTATCTACATGTGTATATGTTATAAAATATACTATCGTTGAGTTAGTATCCCATAACAAAGTTTCGAACTACTGCGGGGCTAGCTCAATCAGTGTTATTTAACCCTATATATTTATTTATTTATATTTATACTTACCTACCTGCTTTACAGACTGAATTGGAAGGAGAGCGACAAAAGGCTGAAATCTTATCGGCACAAACTCCAGAAATGCAACGTAAGTTGGAAAATGCCTTTTCTCTTCAAAGTAAATTGTACTTTGTGATTTTTGAATTACCTTAATGAAAATAGTTACTTCTTAATGTATACTTCGTGTTACAGAGAAACTAACGGAAACAGAACAAAAGGCTAAAGTGACAGATGAAAAGTTCCAAAAGCTAAAAGGGGCGTACACACAGCTGAGAGAAGAGCACATCACATTGATAAGACAGGTTTGTACGTTTTTGAGCACAATAAACTTATCTGTAAAACAGCATGGGCGCCGGAACTAACTTATTAAAAAAAAAAACATTAAATGTTTCCGGGTTGTTTTGTCTTCCACGGACTATTTTGTTATATGTTCAATCTGTCGTCGAAAGTCAAGTAAAGGAAAACATAGCGTGATAAAGCCTGCACACTATATATTTATTATTTATTTATTTATCTTTCCGCACAATGACATCGACGAACGCTTGCTCTTATAGAAGAGAATACTAACTTCATTATGAGTGTACCTTTTGATCACGTAGTCGTTTCGTCACCGACCGTTTATTTTGTTAAGACGAATATTTCCGCGTCGGTTTAATGAATATAAAACAAAAATAACTATCGATAAAATCTAGAGTAATCATAGAAATTTAATTTCAGAAAGCGGAAGTAGACAAAATGGCGGCAAGTTTACGTGCGGCAGCAGCTCAGCACGAAAGCGCTAAAATGGCGCTCCAGCAGCAACTTAATGACAGGCTAAAGTAAGTTTGAAGATATATTTTTGGTCACTGTTTTAGTTCACTTTACTAGTATTAGGCACTTTAAATTTAATCGAATGCTATAGCTATTTTATTTCTTTCCCAGGGACGTTGAATTGCTACAGCAAAGTGCTTCATCTAGCGAAGAGATAGAGGCATACAAAACTGAAATATCAAATCTCCGTTCTGAGATGGAACAAGCTAGGCAAAAGGAGGTAGAATTGGAAACTTTAAAAGCCTCCATGGAGGCGCTAGAAATAGAACACAAAACTGCAACCGCAGAACATACTGAAAAATTAACGACAGTTACTAACGAACTAAGAGAAACAAAAGATAGTTTAGAAGAAATCAGAAAAGAGAAGGAAGAAAGAGATGGAGAATTGATTAAAGTTAAGGAAGAGTTAGTAGGTCTTAGGGAAAAGAGTGGGGATGAGTATACAAAGGTAGTCGAAGAAAAAGAAGCTGCGCTTAAACAAGTGGCGGAGTTGACACAGCAGTACCAACAGGAAAAGGAGGTTTGTAGCAATGTCTCTTTTTGCATGCTGTAAATAGTAGGCATGTTTGTACATACATAGAAAATATTTTGTAAAAAATGTAACTATTGATTTACGGTCCATTTGCATGGTAATGTTTTAGTTTGTGAAATATCAAAGTAAAAAGGTTATATGTATTAACAAACTTCTTTATCATTATGTAGGCCTAAATAACTTGCTTTTGATAATGCTTTGGTGTTTTATTAGGAACAGATGGTTTGCATGAACAAATTACACGAGGAGTTAGACATTTTGCAACAAAAACTTTTAAGTACCGATTCCGATTTTGTAGTAAAATACGACAAAATCAACGAAGAACTTACAATACAGAAACGAGTGTTTGAAGAGAGGCTTAATGAAAAAGAGATTGAAATACAAGACGCATTACAGAACCTTGAAATGTTAGAAAGTGAGCTGGAATCTACTAAGATGAAATACAATAATATGATTAAAGAAAAATCTACCACGATAACACATCTTCAGGAAAAAATATCGGAAATAAACGAAAGTAGAGAGTTAGATCTTAAAATGGTGAATGAACTTAAAACAAAATTAGAAGAAACAGTAACGGACAGTCAAATTGGTTACGACAATCTTCAAACGAAACTCAGCACCGAAATTAAAGAGAAACATGATGAAATCTTAGAGCTACGAAAACTGTTAGAAGAGAATACAGAATTAGAAAATGAGCAGAAATCTAAAAGTGAATATTTGTTGAAGACAATTACTGACCTTGAAGATAAAATTGCTAGTCAGAGTCAAGAAATTGAAGCTCTTAATTCAAAGATCAAGGAAAACATGTCACACCAAGAGACTCAAAGACAAGAGTTCGTGCAGAAAGAGAAAGACTATAACTATGAAATTACTATTCTTAAAGATAAAATGAAGAACGTTGTGGAATGTAAGGATGAAATAATAAATAATTTAAAAAATATGATTGAAACCAAAGATGAACAAGTTATATCATTAAATGTTGAAGTAAAGAAATCAAGTGATGATGTCGAAAGACTACAGGACGAGTTGAAAGAAACGCAGGCAGAATTAGAGATTGGTAAAAATGAGCTATTCACTTTAGAAGAAGAACATACCAAAATTGTCCAACGCAGTGATGATAACGTAGCTTTAAAGAATCAGGAATTGAGAGAACTTAATGAACAAGTAAAGAAACTATCTCAGGAAAAGACTAAATTACTTTTAGCGAAAGATAAAATCATTAGTGATTTCACATCACAACAACAGGTTTGTTTAAATACGTCTATTGTGTTGATTGTTTACTAACACTGATATTAATTCATGTTCTTTGTTAGGTATACGAAAGCAAAATAGAGGAGTTCGCAGAAATGATGGAGCGGTTACATTTGGAGCAAAATGATACCAAACGTAAGAACGAAGCATTAGTAGAGAAGTTAAATACAGAAATTGAAAAATTGAAAACGGAATGTGATCAAATAAAACTAAACAAAGATGAGGAAATTGAATCAATGGAGAAAAAACTTGAAGCGAAAGAGACAGATCTTACAGAAAAACTAAATGAAAAAGATAGTGTAATTGCTGATTTGAATAATAATCTGATCCAAGTCAAAGCTGAGCTAGAGTGCGTAGTGGCGTCAAAACAAAAAGAGAAGGAAAATATGGCAGTCCTGTTAACTGAAAGAGACAAAAACTGTCAGGTTAGGGGTATACTAATGTTCACAGTGATTATGCGTTTTTTGTACACGTCGTTAATGTGGTGAAGGTGTTTGTATCATTCGTCAATCACATTGTTTTTCTCGTTTACTGATTATTGTGATGTTTATAATGTTTGTTATTTATGGACTTAGTTGGATAACGGTGGATTCTACAGTGATTATTTCAAAATTAATTTGAATAAGAGTATTTTTAAGATTTTATCTAGCATTACTTTAATTGAAAACCTTCTTATTGAAACACACCTTTTAATAAAACCACCATATAATACAACTTTTTTAATTTGTGAATACACACACACATGCAAATTTCACATATCACTGTATTTAGACTAGCTAGTCACTAGATTGTTGAAGCATAATTTGTTTTTCTACCCCTCCATCTTTTGTTGCATATTTCACTGGTCTTGTGTTTTGTAAATTTGTCAAGATTGTACATATATTTTAATGTTTCATTTATCTTGCACTATACGGAGTGTGAATGTACACTTTTAGTACACTTTTACAGTCGACACGTACTTTAAGGGAAAATTGCATTACCGTACAAATTGTTCAGTTAAAGGTTATAGTCAGCCCTTGTAAACTGAAGCGGCGACAGAGTTTATCGAGCGCTGTCGTCTATCACTATCCCGCTCTACGTAAAAATAATGTGCGGGATAGCACTAGCCCGTCGCTCAATATAATCTTTATCTGGATTTATCAACGGGGCCATGCGGTTTTTCGGTATTGTATCCATAGCTTATAATTGCAATGCTTTTCTATGACTTTTAGGCGCTTATTGCACTTTCTTATATCACAGATGGATTTATTGTGCAAATGTAACACTGGAGTACTTAATTTTATAATTTATCCTTTCGCAATAGGCATTATCATTATCGGTAGCCTTCTTTCTCTGCTGGAAATAGGCACTAAACAAAATCCTCGGAGACTTTAAACCAGTAACTAACTTCGTCAAATCGCCTAGGTTAGGTAGTGGACCCCGGGCTCTGAAACGTTTCTGCCGAGGATGCAACCGGGAAAATACGCTCGGATGATGATGACTCTAATAAACATTGTCTCTGAGATTATTCAAAGCATTAACATTAGTACTTCATGCATACGATATACCTTGATATCTGTTTTCGATATTAAAGTCAAAAGTATAATAAAATAAATATTGGATACAATAAATTGATAAATTTGGACCACTGTCATACAATAGTTTTAATATAAATTTTCGTTTGTATAACCGGCATGCACTGGCCCACATGGACGTCTCGTGATCGCATTTTCCCTGCAAGATAAATGAAACTGCCTCTGCTTTGACTTGGCATGACTTTAATGCATGTTTTCTATCTTCCCTTCTGCGTGGACCCTTCTCTTCCTGGCTTAGCTGATGGAGGCGCGGCTTGAACACACCGAGAATAAGCGGCTCACCGTGGAGTGTGAACTACAGGTGAGGATGTGAAGATGTGGTTTACAAAATACATCAAAACTATCCTGAGGGGAGACATTCAGGAATAACTTTCTCCTAGGAACATATCTCTAAAGTTTTGCCTTACACGCAAGTGGAAAGTATATAATAATATTTCATGGTATGTTATGTCTTTGTGCCCATATAGTCTCTCGTGTTTGTAATTTTTGCGTGTTTACTATGGTGCAATAAAGTTAATTTGTAAGTGTTTCTTGGGGTAAGTTGTTCAGTGTCTTTTACAGCATATTGTCTTAAAATAGTTTGAGTATATATTGTTACACATAATGGCTGGAACCCCACGGTGCGAGGTACGGGTAGTACACACCGAAGTCTGAAAAACTGATGGTACGCAAGCGCACCTCTTGAAACTCACGTTCCCACGTTGCTTCGTGTTTGGTGCGTGGTAGCACGCGGATAATAGGTATCGAATACATAATACGACATATTATGATTTGTAATGTGACAAATAAATTGTGTAAATTGTTTCTCTTTAAACGCTATGACGGTCACCTGGTGCCCGATAAACAAGAACCTATTGTGTCTGCAATAGGCATGACAAATGCAAAAATACATTCAGCCCATCGGTTAGACTATTAAAAAAAATTTGCACACGTATTTTTTCTTTTCTCTAACAAACAAAAAATAACAAAAATACAGCGAATTGAAATTTCGCATGACGTCACGGCTAGGTACGATTTTTACTTAGCTGTGACGTCGCAAGCCCCCACTCCGGAACTTTGATGCTCCGTATCATTGTGAATTTTTACTTTTTTGGTAAATTAAAAAAATATGGGTTCATTTTTTTTTGGACAATCTAAAAGACGGACTAATTACAGTCATACTTTTCTGACCCTGTCGTCACCCCTATGCTGGCAAGGTGTTAATGCATTGTAAAAGACAACGCTGTTTGTCTGTTTGCACATCGATAATATGATCAACCTGCAACCTAATTGCAGGACTTGCTTCAGCATAATTCAGTGCTGGAAGCAGACGTCACTTCCTTGAAGAAGCAACTCGAAGACGCGCAGAGGCAGTTAGTGTCGCGTAAGTACATAAAATAGTTTCGTTCATCTTTGTAAACAGCAGACACTAACTTTGTTATTTGTTTATCAAAACTACGTCTTCATGTAAATAATAACCGTTTTACTACAAAAAATAAACATCTGTTGAACAAAACAAAAATATTATACACTTGTTATTATAGGTCTTGTCTGATATTATTTTTTATTGATATCATTTTTGCTTAAAAAGATATTTATCACTTTTTGAGTAAGACGGTAAGAGTTTATATTATATTATTTTTCTGATTTTGTTTAAAATTATAAGAAACATTGTTGATGGTATGTACCTATTATTATACATTAAAGAAGCTATATCCAATCATCGAATTATACTAATGGTAAACTGAACATCTTTGTAAATAGTTGATGATATAGCAATAATAACCTTTCATTATGTCTTATGATTCCAATTAATTCATCCATATGTGTCTCTCGCGTGACCTTTGGGTCCAACGACCAAGAACTCTGCCTACACCACACAGAGATAAATAGAGAATGTATAATGAGAAGATTTTGGTAAATGTCTCTAATTTTGTAAGCATTTACATAAAAAAGGCCTTTAAGCACAATTATATTTTTTATCGATTCATTAACTTGGTTTTTAGTTGATTGAAAAAGTCAATTAGAAGTAATAAAAAGTTTAAAAATAACATTACTACAGGATTTTCTTAAAAAATTATAGCTCCTTTTGTTATGAGGCCAATCCTGTAAACGCAATATTTGACATAGCATCCGAACAAATGTTCTTAAAGATAAAGATCACGCTTACAAATGCGACATAAATGACGTCACTCCTGTCCGGTGTTACTAAGGCGCTCCGAGACGCCGTCCAAAGGCGGACGTACGTGACTTTGTAACCTATGTATCTTAAAGAGATTTTGGGTTATCAAGGTAGTTTTTTCTTGGACGTGCCCATTTTTAGGAACTTTTTTCAAAGCATAACGAAAAAAAATTATGCGTCTTCTTTATTGTATGTATTTTTTATTTGCCTTGCAGAACGAGCGACCATAGTGAAATGTGCGGGCGAAGCTGCTGTGGAGGTGACGAAGGAAGCGCTCGCCTCGCTGGAGAGGGCCAATGCGCAGGAGTCGAACCGAGCCGCCGCCGAAATGGCGGCTCAAGCGTTCGATGAATTGGCCAAACATTCTCAGGTCTCTCACTTACAATACACAATACCTTTTATTGCACAAAAATAAATAGAGGAAATAATCTTAAAAACTAGAAAATGAGCAAAAAGCGGCCTTTTCGCTAATTATTTTTTTCATGCAACATCGCTTATTTAACGTGGAAGGGACATACCCGTAGTATAATAAAATTAAAATACCTAACAGGCAAAAAAAAAATCGACACTCCCATACAAATATACAAATTGCCCAGGCGGCTGCACAATCTTGTATGGAAATGTCGAAATTCTTTTTTGTGTTTTGACTGTTATTTTAATTTCATTATACTACGGTTTAACGGAGGGTATGACCCTTCCACATTGTACAGAAAAAAGTAACGAGAAATTGGTACTTACATTGCATCAAAAAAAGGTTTTTTTGTCTGGTTTGTTTTGTTTTTCGTATGTGTAAGTGGCCAACACTGGTGTCAAATTTTTCAGGTTGCCTAAAGGACTTCTGACATAGCTTTACGACTGCCATACAATGATGGCAGCCGGGGCCAACGGCTTATACGTGCCTTCCAAAGCACGGAGGAGCTCGAGAAATTATTATGCCACTTGTGGTCACCCATCCAAGTGCGGACCACGCCCAGTGTCGCTTTACTTGCTCAAGCGCTAGTAATGTGCACTCCTACTGGGGCACCGAGCTCCTCACTCTGTTTCGTCTGGTATTATGCAATAACAAACATACTATGTTGGAACACCAATTATATTATAGATCCGTATGTCGTCACTCGAAGATTACTATAAAAATATATCGTAGATGTCTTGCTGTAATATTAATTTATTTTAGCTACGTCAGTGATGGTCCTATAGTGAAGGAATTATAATTTTTTTTTTAAATTGAATATCTTTTTTCAGAGTGTAAAGGGTGCAGAGGAGTCGGTGGCGCGAAGCGCGATCGCGGCTGCGCACAACGCCGCGCGGTTGTCGGCCTACGTCACCGACGTGTGCAACGTGTCTACCGACATGGACCTTTCTGACAGTCAGTATCATTTGTAACCCCCAACAGTAAAGAAGAGTGTTATAAGTTTGACGTGTCTGTCTGTGGCATCGTAGCGAATGGCTCGATTGTGATGCGGTTTGTTTTCTTTGAAAGCTGACTTGATGTTTGATGGAAATCGGTACAGCGGTTTAAAGGGATTTGCTTGGCAAGTAAACTAAAAGTAATCGTAAAACTTACGACTACCTAATCGTACGATTTCTTTCTATTTTGATTATATTTTTAATACAATTATGACAGTTTTCGTAGGTTGTGAGGTTCTGGAGATCAAGTGGAGGTCCATAGCCTCTGCTTTATATGTTATGTATGGGAGGTTCCGGTACGGTAAATAAAAATAAAAATAAGTGTGACAATGACATTTTTTTCTTATAATTTGGCGAAACAATTTTTCTCATATATTCAACCAACTCCAAATGCTTTCCTTTTTAGGGTTCCGTACCCAAAGGGTATAAACGGGACTCTATTACTAAGACTCTGCTGTCCGTCTATCCGCCCGTCCGTCCGTCTGTCTGTCTGTCTGTCACCAGGCTGTATCTCTAAATGTTGAAATTTGACAAATGATGTATTTCTATTGCTGCTATAACAACAAATGCTAAAAACAGAATAAAATAAATATTTAAGGGCGCCCATACAACAAACGCGATTTCTTTTGCGGTTACTCGCTCTTATATTTTTTTTATTTAAAAGATTGAGAGCTCCAAATTAACGGCAACAGGTAGACGCTTAAATTATCACGGAATATTTCGTTGTATATTCACTTTAAAAATAAATAATTAAATTAAAATAAAATAAATATTAAAATGAGGCTCCCATACAACAAACGTGAATTATATTATAGATAATGATATGGAAACCCTTTGTGCGCGAGTCTGACTCGCACTTAGCATGTTATTTAATACCAAACTAACTATCATAAAGTAACGGTACGACAACCATAAAGTAACGGTTATCTTTCACAGAGTTAACCAACGAATGCCGTACGATGCTGACGTCTACAAAACAGTGCCTCGAGTCGCTCACCGCCGGCACCGTAGAGCCGACCTCCTGGCACTCTGCCCGCAAGCTGCTGAGCGCAGTGTCGGCGCAAGCGAGCAAAGCGGACGTGGCGGCGAGCGGGGCGCGCAGCGTCGACGACGAGCTCGCGGACATGGACCGCGCCATAGAGCAGGCCGCCGAGCAGATCGAGGTATCGTCACGTCACAGCTAGTGTTGCCGCTCGATAGACTATCGGTATTTTAAATATAACCGATACTATCGTTTAGTTTAGTCTAGACGTTATGTTCCCTTTCAACATTCCATATTAAATAAAAATCAGAAGGATGATTCTTGTCACATTTAAGAGGTAATAGTAGCTTAATTGCAATACATTTTGGTACTTCGATGTGTTAATAGACTGTCGGTCGCGCGATATAGAACGTATAAGGACTTTACTTAATACTTTTTCTATAGGACCATCACAAAAATAACAAAAAAAAATCTGCAGCCCCAAAATGTATGGAAGCACAGATTTTTTGCGATATAAGCGATGATCCCATAATAAAAGCTGTTCACATTGATAAGTACGTTTACTCCGATTTCGGATTGATACCCCGTTTTGTTACTAATTGTATAGTTTATCGAGATTTATAATATGATAATCTTCCGCGAGTTTTAAGTTAATATCTGTGGTCTTTGCAGGAAATGCTAGCAGCGAGCCGCGCCGGCGACTCCGGGGTCAAACTAGAAGTCAACGGCAAGATCTTAGACGCCTGCACCACCTTGATGGCGGCCGTGAAAGTGCTGGTCCAAGACGCGAGGAAGCTGCAGAACGAGCTGGGAGATCCCCACACGAGGCAGAAGATGTATCGCCGCAACCCACAGTGGTCTGAGGGGCTCATATCTGCCGCTAAGGCGGTGGTCTTTGCTGCTAAGTTGTTGGTGTAAGTAGTTTAATGTATCCCCGGGATAAAAGTAGTGTTTTATTATGCAATATGTTAACTATTTTCTGGCTAGAGGAAGACATGATTGTATATATATATATATATATATCTCTCGGGTGACGATGAAAAAATTACAGGGCTATTTCTGTGATCTGAGACTTTTTTCCTTGCATCATCTGGATAAAAGCTACTATACAGGCTCAAAGTAAATATACTGAAACTCTGTTATGGATGGATTCAGTCCATGATATTGAACAACTTTCCCTAAAGAACATATATCGAAATATGATTTAGCTTTTTATATGAGTTGACCGATCAGTTGATCCGTGTTTGCATGAAAAACGAAAAAAAATATTCTTCTATATATTTTGTTAGACGTTAAAGTTCTTTATCGCACGTTACGAGATCACAATACTTACTGTACTTTATTTTGATCTTTAGTATAATAAGGTTTTTACAAACAAAAATAAAATATAGCTTCACTCTCGTATTCATAAAAAAAAAAAAACGATTGCTGAACATATTTTAGTTAAAACATTTTTTATGATATTTGACGTTTATGAACGAGAAGAAACACATTTTAACTAAAAGAGGTTTAGAAAACGTCTGTTAACTTTTATGAGTTTATACAGATAAACTTTCACGTCTTTGTGCCTGATGGGGTAGACAGAGCCCAAAGCTGTAAGACCCAAAGAAATCATGCTAGCGTGATGGTGGACGTCACGTTGAAGTGGGTTGCTAGCCGCATATGATTCAAATCTTGCTTATTTCCTCGATCGGTTTTTATGATCTGCGAGGGAAGAGAAGCAGTTGGTACTTGCAAGTTTTTTCCTTTCTCCTAGACCAGCATAAATAAAATAATAAATAAGTAAACCAGGACAAACAAATTACACTGATTGAGTTACCCCCAAAGTAAGTTTAAACTTGTGTTATAGGATACTAACTCGACGGTACTATGTTTTATAATATATACACATATAGATAAACATCCAAAACCCAGGACAATCTAAAAAAGGCCATTTTCCAACTTGCTCTGGCTTGGGATCGAAATTCAGAACGTCTAGTTTGGCGGACTAGCGTGTTGACCATTACGTCACTGAGGTCGCCATGGAAGAGATTATGTACTTAGGGGTTAAATTTTGTAACGAAGAAGTCGTTTAGGTTCAAAATGTCCATATCCCAGAATGCCCAAATCCCAAAAGGTCCAGATCCCAAAATGTCCATATCCTAATATGACCAAATCTCAGAAAGTCCACATATGCTGGTGTATGTTTTTTAATGTAAGTATTAGTAATGTTACTAGTGTCTATTGTATTTTCTATAATGGATTAAAATGAAAGATATAATGTAATGGATAAATATGTTATTAGACAGTATTTTACAAGCTTTTATTTAACTTGCAATATATGTATGAGAATGTCGAAAAATGCAGATCTTTAACTACTAGTAGCCCTGAGTTCAGCAGTCATTCGATTATGGTAACGTGAAGCAAAAATTTTTGCTACTAGCAACCATTCTTTTTTCTCAGTTTAGGGCTGAGTTGACCGCGAGTCTCAACTCTCTAGTGTTACGATGCTAGATAACTAAATCATTAATAAACTATATCTATGCATAAACAAACTGAAAATGTAACGAGTGCATGTCATTGACCGAATATTAAGTGTCATACCAGTATTGCCACGCCAGATCGCTTTACTTGTGGGAAAACGAGAGGGGAGGGGAGGGCGCCTTGTCTCAAGGCGCCACTTACTCCTCCTATTGGTATTTTTTCATTAGACACTAGCCCCCTTTTTCATAAAAAACTACAAACGTATGCTAAACCTTTTTTAGTTAAAATATGTTGTCTCGTTCTTTCAATGTCCAATATTGAAAAGAGGGAAAGGGAAGCAGATATGTTCAACCAATTGAGTTGAAATTTGATACTTTTTTCGTTCGGCCGTACCATGGCACTCATCAAGTTGTTTTCGGCCGGTCCGTAGAACATCAGCGGACGAGGCGGTGGGCGCGGCGGGGCGCGTGGAGGGCGTGTCGGCGGCGGCGCACGAGGTGGCGGGCAGCACGGCGCAGCTGGTGGCGGCGTCCCGCGCGCGCGCGCCGCCCGCCTCGCCCGCGCTGGCGCGCCTCACGCACGCCTCGCGCTCCGTGGCCGCCGCCACCGGCGCCGTCGTCGCCGCCGTCAGGGCCGGCTCCGCGCTCGTGCACGACCAGGGTGAGTGGACGTGGACGTCACAAAGTCTCGCGGTTCTGCTGGAAAAAAATCTTTAGAAATAAATACTATATTTTCTTTTAAGGCGGCCCTTCCCGGCCGCTCTGTCGTCAACACGCGCATAGTTTGAAAAGCTTGTTTTTTCATCTAGGGCAGTGCTAGAAAAAAGGCAAACCAAAAAGAGAGATATAGCGCCTTAGGGCACGGTTTGCATAATTTTGAATGAAATTTGTATTATTATTAACTATCCGTTGAACGAATATTAACTATTCATAGGGTGCGGAAATTTAATAAAACTTGTTCTAGGTTATACGATTTTTTTTCAGTTATCTTACAAGTGTGTGAAATAAATATATTGTATTTAAAATTTTTATTACATTTGCGAGGTTTCTATCGAAATATTTTTTTTTACTTTTACAATTTATCAGTACTTTATGAACGGTCGAAGTTCAGGTAAAAAAGCCGAGTTTTGGAGGCGAATACTGAATTTGTTTTTCGAATAATTTTTTTTTATTTCGAACCTAGAAATTGTTACAAGACATCTATTTGTCCAAAAGTTTTCAAGAAAGATCAGTTTCAACGCCATAATTAATAAGAGCGTTTGTATGAAAAATAAGACGTAGGAAGGCCGGTCTTAAAAGATTTTTTTTTGTAAATTTTCAAGTGTACATGAACCAATTAATTAAAATTAAAGTCTCGCGGGCTCGCGCTGGCGCATCTGCTTGAAGCATTCAAATGCGCCGGGTCGCTGGATATTTAATATGGTTGAGTTTAACCTTGGCTGATCCAGGCGTCAACTCGTGAACAGGTGCTAGAGCTGGTCAGTTCGGCTCCATTGTTTGAGACTACTCAGTACTTGATTTTGGCACTCGTTGGTGACATTGAATTAGGCATATTATTTATCCCCGATTCCAAATATGACTTTCTTTTTGCGTTTTCCCTTAGCCATGGTCGTTGCAGAACGCTAGTTTTCTTTAAAATAATAGTAATTTAAAAAACATTAATATGTACTAGCCTGCAAAGGCATAATTACTGAACAAATATTTCATTTTTTATTTTTACAATCTTTTATTTAGTTAACCTGTCCCGTTATGTAGATAAAATTGATGCTTCGTGTCCGACTCGCACTTGTCCGGTTATTTTAATAATTACTTGTTTTTACTGCTTTCCTCTTGACTTTAAATTACATTAATTTTATTTTTACTATTCATTAACAGACTTTCAAAAAGGAGGAAGTTATCAATTCGCCGCGATCTTTTATGTATGTTCACCGATTATTCGAAGTCGCCTGGACTGATTTGAAAAATTCTTTTGAAAGGGTTTACTTACCAGGTGGTCCTATAGAAATTTTATCAAAATCGGTTGTGTAGTTAGGGGAAGTCGGTTTTTAATTTTAAAAAATTATCAATAAAATAAACAAAAACTGTCCTAAACTAATAATTTAAAATTTCTTACACTTTTCCAACGTTTTTGTTTATTGAACGACAGAGGCGTTGGACACGTCGGCGCTGACGCTGACGGCGACGCGGCGGCTGGAGATGGAGAGCAAGGTGCGGTCGCTGGAGCTGGAGAGCGCGCTGGACGCCGAGCGCGCCCGCCTCGCCGCGCTGCGGAAGCGGCACTACCACCTCGCGCAGCAGGAAGAGGTAACGTGCTCTTTCACTCAGTGTTTCCACTATCAAGTTTTGGTTTTTCCCTAGATTTTTTTGGAAAATTGCCCTTAATACCTCATTAGTCACCGAAAATCCTTAATTTAGGGCGTAATATTTAATTAAATTAAAATTTTATTTTATTGAATTTCTACGGTCGTGTCTTACTCTAAGACAAAGTCACAACAATGAGGAATGAGAATATAAACGATTGTGTACCTGTCACTATAACACGGCCAAATTTTAAAACACTCATTGACAAAGGAAATCAATTAATTCATCTGCATATAGTAATTGGTCAAATAATAATGTGTTGCAACTTCGGGGCATCACCGAATCCCAATCAAAGTCTATCGATTTTCCCCAAATTACCTTGTTGACTTTTATATTTATATTTGATTTTACCCCAAATTACCCTAAATCCTTAAAAATATAAAATAGCCCTAAGCCATACTTTACAATAGTAGTTTCGCCCTAAAAAAGGGCGAAATCACTAAAAGTGGAAACTGAACTTTTAACTCATCATCATTATCTTATTGTTGGTTTATTTACCCTATGTTTTCACAGAACGCGCTTGCTAGCTAGAGTACAGGCAGAGAACAAAGGTTCTTTGTTTTTATTTCTCAGAGCTGTTTTGATGAAATCATAATCTATGGAATGGAACTGGACTAAAAAATTGTCTGGTTCAGCTTGTTCCCCGCTCACCTCCGTGGTGTGAAGTTTTATGTACCTTTCGTTCCTTGTTTAATTTTGAATAACTAAATATATGGGTACAATTTTTCATCACAGTGAAAATTCAAATAGCTCAAGTAAAATTTCAAAAGTTTTATTTCAATACTTATAAGACATAGGAAATCCTTGCACTTAATTTAAAATTACCTTATACTTAACATTCATATTCATAAAAAATTATAAACATTTGCTAAACTCATCTTAGTTAAAATAGCTTGTCTCAATAATAATTAATCAAAAATATTTTTTAACTAAAATAGGTTTAGCGAACGTTTGTAAATTTTTATGTTTACAAGGGTTAAGGTTGAACTAGTCGCGGGCTCGAACTCATACGTGGGCGCGTCTTAAAGCATGCTATTGTATTCGGACAAAGCAGTGAGGTGAAATGCACTATAATTCATAGTAAACCGAGCGCGTTCAAAAATACGTTTAGTCCTTTGGGAAAAGGTGTTTTATGCCAAAACTACAGTTATGCTAAAACACAACTAGCATTAATCAACTACAAATAAAGTTTAATAAAATCTTCGATAATTAAGCCGTGTCGGTGTGGACTTTGTTTTGGCGATTTTACAGTTCTTTTATTACTTATTTACGCCGAAAGTTGCGTAAAAATAAGAAAAAAAAAACGAATTTTTGATAACTTTGACTCATAACTTTTTAATGGCTTTTTATTTAACTATTCTGTATCCATGCAGACAAAATGTAATGTTAAACTTTGCATGTACAATGTCAAACAGTGGAGGAAATCCCCTCCGAAGTTAGTATAGAAAAAGTATCGACTAGTTTTCTCTTGATATTTCAAAATTTAAACACTGCCTATGTTTTTGTTACAGAATGGTGGCTTTACAAATGGCAAGGAGTGAAAACCACGAATACGAAAATAGAAATCGTATCTGATTGATTAATGGAACGCGCTTCGTCGTAAAATTTGTAAAAAATCCGCATTTCGTTTAACTAATCATTCGAAACTTGCATTTTTGTACAACGAATTGTTTGTTGTCGTGTCTATTGAAATTGAAACGTATCAGAGAATCATGTTCTTCCGTTAGGAGAAGGCTCAATGGTATTCGTACGTAGAGGTAGACCTGTGTTGTGATCCCAAATAACTCGTGGGCAATTATAGATAGGGATAACAAAGTATTTCTTAGTTGTAAGTAAAAACTTATTGTACACTATTTACAAATGATCTTTTTGATAGTATTTCTATTTCTTCTACATATATCTAATTATCTACATTCACATGAAATATTGGCAACGTAAGCTTAAGTGCGTCTGCAACTTGACACTAGTGTTGGCCTGCACTTACAGACGAAAAGCGAGCAACCTACATTTTTTTAGTAAGTATAGTTGCACATTAGCCGATAAATATAACTAACAATGTAATAATCCCGAAATACGATAATATTCCATACATTTAAAAAAAATTGTAAAGCTGTTTTTTGCGTTTTCGGGCTTCGGCGTGTCAACAGCTCCTCACATTGATAATTTTCCGTCTAACGTCAATATATGTGTGGAATTTCAAATTGTTAGAAATTTACGTTATTATAAATAGGCTAGTGGTAAAAAACTAAATGTATTTGTATGTCCCCACGACAATGTAGATGATAATAATCACGAGACTACAAGCTTTAAGCAAAGACTAAGTAAGATTTATGTGTATGTACCTATTAAAATAATATTTTATATGTTTTAATACCCTTGGTGTGTGTATGGCGTAAGTTTCTTATGAAATTCGAGGAATTTTCTATAGTATATAATATGCTAAGAAATATTTTTTCTTCGTATGTTAGCAGTATTTCACCAGCCATAACTTTTGATTTGTCACAGAGTTGCATGTGCCGTGGTTTTTATAGCATGTCCTAAAAATTATATATGTCAAATTTATCTACTTAAGACCTAAAGTATCTTTAGCGAATGTATGTTTTCATGTGTATATTACAACTGAATTTATAAATAAAATATCTACAATATATTTTGTTGTTGTCTTGAAAGACCCATTTTTTTATTGCGGTTAATCAACCTCGTTTCAGGGTGCCTATACGGAATGATTGTCTTGTAATAATCCATAATAAAACACATAAATGCTTACACATATTCCGTTTTATTCGCCGCGTAAACTAATACTGCTATAATAAACTAAATTAAGCATGGCAAAACGACTGATTACACATTTAAAACTAAAATAACAAAAGGAATGGGCAACTGATACAGGAAAAGCGCAACACAAGTTATGGCAGAAAACATTACATAACGTTTACACACATCGGTTAAAATGCTACGCGTCGGAATGATAGGTTACACTAATTATTCTTATAATTCATTGTCATGAATTCAGAATCGTATAAACAATTTAAAATGGTGATCAAAAATAACTACTTTATGACTTTATCACAAAGTGGCACTTATTTATTTGTGCAAAATTATAGTCTACTATATGGTAGGCCGATACAAAACATACATCTAATTAATATAAAGGCTGGGAATACACTATGCTGAATTTAAGATGCTGATTAATTATGAATCGCCTGATTTATTATAACGATCGGTGAAAATTGTATCATTACAAATAATGTATATGAAATCATCTTCAGAATTTCAGCAAATAGATTCCCAGCCAAATACGTATAGGCAATATAATTATTAGGCCAATTAATAGTTGACGGAAAAATATAAAGCTAAAATTGCCAGAAGCCATTTCTCGCGACAACAGATAACGAAAACTAATAGATGGTAAAACCTTCCAAAATTTAGCACCACATGTTGGCTTCTCACTTGTGTTCAATACTGAATGTGCAAGTAATACTTAATACAACCTCGATTTTGATTTAAACAAAGACTTTCAAAGTCCCGAATCATTATAGACTGGTAATAGAAGACTGATATTCGGTACAAATGCTAATCACGTTTTAGGACATGACAGAATAGTATTATATGTCACTAAATCTGAAACAAAATACATATAAGCAAATACCTACAACAGTTTTATAGCTTCACAGCTATTTAGATTGTGCAGTGTCGATTATTGAAGAATAATATTGTTCAGTTCATCAGTGAACTAAATAAATATTTTGAATACATTAAATAGATCAATATTAGTAAGTGTAGAATCATTTCTGGGTCCAGTAATGATTCTAGCTGTAAGAATAAGAAGAGACGATTCTAAAACATTAAGGTCTACAAACATACATATACTGTCTAGTAGTATAGTTATTTAAAGCATAATCATACAGCTTGGCTGTCAGTTCAAATCTTTGTTCTATACAATTGATTCTGTAAGACCTATTTTTAATACATAGAGATCATTTTCTTCATGTAATTTTTTCATCGCAATGTTGCCATTTTTATATGTGTGTGTGTAGATGTCTGCGTGAATGGAGATATAATGAGAGTATAATTGACTAAGTTCCATTTTTTTAGGGATATTGAGGTTGACTAAGTATTTTTTTTGGGTCTATTTTAACCCTCTCACCGTGAGACTTTATAAGTTGTGCTCCCAGCGCGAGGCATAGTAAATCGAAAAAAATATATTATACAACGAATAGGAATGTGAATAAAAGTTATGTGCAATACGAGCAGTGATTATTGGTAGGAAATATACGACGCTCGCGTAATGGGCACAAACATGTTTGTCGGATAAATCCGACGTTCGCGATGAAAGGGTTATAAATAATAGTAATTGAAATGTTCTAAACCCAAATTCGTTCAAAATTCATATGGTTTTCATATATTTGTTGTTTGTATTTACATGTATGTC
This sequence comes from Acrobasis suavella, assembly GCA_943193695.1. Taxonomy (NCBI): domain Eukaryota; kingdom Metazoa; phylum Arthropoda; class Insecta; order Lepidoptera; family Pyralidae; genus Acrobasis; species Acrobasis suavella. Next base: position 6,207,161 of record OW971937.1, on the reverse strand, counting down.
TTGCGTAATGTAGCATTAACTACCAAATTAAGAGGGTTTATCGCATGGTATTGCAAGTTTCACTAACATTTTTTATTACATTATAACTCTTTTCACCCTAGAACTTAGCAATTTTACAAAGACCTCTAATAAATACAAAATTCCTTCACAAATATTTGCAGCATTATAAATTTCCAAATTTGTTGATTCAAAGACAAACAATGGCATATGAAGGAGCTACATAAGATCATCTTGTTGCAGTGGAGGAGAAACCATTTCATATAAATTGTCTTCAATGACAAATTCAGATTGATCATAATTCATAACATTTCAGGCAATTTATATGCAATATTTTAAACATTGGTGACATGGACATATTAATGGTGATTATCCCTTATCCCTTCTTAGTCCTTTCCTTATTGACAATCAGACAGACCATAGTCAACAAACCTAAAAGATATGTTTATTGGAACTCTGTCAAATACACATTATACAGCCACTTGTAGACACGTGTGAGAGAAAAGAAAAAGAAAATCATAAGGATAAATCTCAGTACATTTTGTAAGTTTTCGAGATGCTTCATGTTGTGTTGCTATCAAGAGGTTATTACAGCGGAGGCTCGTCCCACTTGAGGTGTTTCTCGCGGGTTAGGTGGACGATGCGCACATGAACTGCTTGGTTCTTCTCAAACTTGGGTGGAATGGGGCAGAGACGATATATAACTTCGTCGCCTGGCAATGGGACGTATTCACCCTCAATGCTGAAATAAATATTTACAAGGATTGAAAAGATTTTTTATTGCAAACTTTTATTTACCTGTTCCGTTGTCTATCTTTCTATCTATATAATTATTTTTTTATTTTTATTTATCTTGAAAATTAAATTTGACCCACTTCCTGGTTTCTGAGGTGAAATTTTGCATATCACATGACAATGCAAAAATATGATGACTTAGAGCTGTTCTGATGATGGAGCTGGAAGTTGGTCATTGCCATTTTTTATTCTCTGTACAACATAACCCCACCGAGTTTGGGCTTGATTTTAACCTATTTAGGTCATTGTAAAAGATCAAAAGCTTGTTTTAAAAAATATTTTTTCTTAAATAATTACTTGTCAATTAATCTAAACAATTACTACACGCCAAAAAAAAGCTATGTATCATTTAGATTACAATTCAAAAACTAAAATTATAAGCCATTGTCCTGGTACCTATGAAATAATTGATGAATAGGCCTTAATAAGTCTACCATGCTTACAAAACATGTTAATTTTAATGACAACAGATTTTTAAAATACTAGATAGACTGATAAATTGTGAAACATAGCATCAATTTAGCACACATTGTTTCTAATGAGTTGACATGAGGTCTCAAGGTCATTGATAAAATATTGAGTTACCACCAACAGAATTATTATTGTCACACTTACACCCACCTGGCATACAGAATTAGTATTGTCACACCCACATGCTGTTCCTCATTATGTTTGTTCTATACAATGTGGGTGTTAGTTCAGGAATACCAAAAAATCATTAATATACAAGTGACTGTTTCATCCTGTTAAGACTGATTTGTCCTGATAGTTATTGCAATAAATATAAAAGACAAATAAATCTATACTAAGTTTTTTGAATAAATTAATTTTTTTGTACAAGTTTATATTGTTAGGTCAAAGTACTTAATTAGACAAATGAAATAAGCTCAAACTCAATGGAGTCGCATTGTTTTATTACTGAGTCCCATCAACCACCTTCCATCTCCATGATCATATGTAAATAAATATATAAGGACAAATAACACTGATTGAGCTAGCCCCAAAGTAAGTTTGAGACTTTGGGATACTAACTCAACAATACTGTATTTTATAACAAATACATAAATAGATAAACATCCAAGACCACCTTGACCTGACCAGGGATCGAACCTGGGACCTCTGGGTGGCAGACTAGCATGGTGACCACTACGCCACAGAGGTCGTCACCTCAATATTTAAGCATTGTCTACCATAAAGTGCTTGTCAAGACAAATTAAACAAGTCCTGCTCATTGAGGTTTTGTTTTTTTATGACCGAATTCCGTCGAATATCTCCCGGCTTTATCATCAGAACAACTCATTGACACCATTATATTGTATTGTCCTCCAACTTACAAAGGGAAGCAAAATTTTTGCTTAATCGGTTGAGGACAACTGAATGAAAATTGAGTTGCAAGATTTGCCCTAAACAAACATACGTACCATACCAGACACATTGCAAGTTAAATAAAAGCTAGTAAAAAAAAACATCCTTGGCATATATACAAAAACATCTTCACTTATATAGGCAGTTCTAAACTAAGATTGCGTGAACAAAACTCGTTAGGTGTGAATAATTGGACAAAAAAATGAGGTCACAATAGGAAACACATTGCTCAATGACTTCATCATTTGTGCAGCTTCCATGCTGATCAATACAGAATGCTAACGTCATATTAACAAATATTGCGTATAAGGATATTAAATTTAACAAGTACTTACTCAGAAATGTGCACGAAAAGATCTTCTCCGCCTTTATCCGGCGCCACAAAACCGTGGCCCTTCTCCCGGCAAAAAGATTTGATTTTACCACTTTCTAAAGGATTTCCCAAAGCTCTTTCCGACCTTTAAGCAAACGTGACAAGATTATTGATTTAACCTACATATATTCATAGAATAGTAATTATATAGGTATTTTGATATAAATTTATGCAAATCACAGAAATTTTGAGGGACTTACGTCGATGCAGTTCGGTTCCGCCGTGTTATTATTGGGCTAGGAAGCTGTAAATGGGAATTGGTTTTGTTAGGCGAATCGTCGCTGTTGAAACCATAATCATTAGACATGATCACTGAAACTCAACAACAAGACTTGAAAATACGGAAAATAAAATCACACAAGAAAGAAAACAAAATGTCAGTCCATTAATCTCCTAACACGAGATGTCAATGTCAAAATAAATTTGAGTGCCAACTTCATAAAAAAATTCAAAGTTTATAGTGTGTCGAATATTTTTCATACGCGAACCGGAAAATCGTAACTGAACGAATGACAACTATTCATATAAAATATCATTCACTTTTAGAGCGGGGCGGCTCGACTACAGATGGGCGGTGGGTAAATATCCAATCTACACGTTTGGGTAAATACCCGTATCTACCCGTTCGGTGGGTAAATTGAATTATATGAGTAATTACTTCGCAAATCATGTCGGAAAGTGTGTGTAAACTCTGTAATATGCTTAAGATTCAAAAGATTCAAAAGATTCAAATGTTTATTCAGTAATTAGACCTTTACAGGCACTTTTAAACGTCAAAGGTAGGCTTAAAACGCAGGTAGACGTCAAATACGATACTAAAATATATGAAACCCCATAGTATTCATACATTGCAAGTAAGCTTTTTTGTGTTAAAATAGATAAAGAGATATCAAATGCGATGTCAACATACTCTTATATGCCTTACCTTCGTACATAATATGAAGAAGTATTTTTTGACAGTTCATTTAAGAGCCAAAACTACTAATTTCAGAGCTGGTCCCGGAACAAAAGTTATTGGTACTGACGAGTTCTTCGATCCTCCATCAACTTGTCATAGCATTTTCAACAAAAAAAGCATGCCGGGTATTTATCTGAATCTACCTGTTGTCTGGAAACAAACGAATTGACAGGTCTATGTTAACATTTATTGCTGGCAAATATTTGAAAACCTAATTAAGTATATGTTAAAATAAGCAAACCGACATCAAATGCGATGTCAATATATGAGCACCCTCATACACATAGGGAGAAAAGATTTTTTGATTGGTCTTCTGATATCCAAAACCACTGATTTCAGGGTTGGTCCCCGAACAAAAGATATTCGTATTGATGAGTTCTTCGGTCCTACATCAACTTGTTGTAACATTTCCCATAAAATAGTATGCCGGGTATCTACCCGTTGTATGGGAACATACGAAAGGTCAGGTCTATGTTTACATTTTTTGCTGGCAAATGTTTTTAGACCTAGTTATATGTTACATAAGCAAACAGACATTAAATGCGATGTCAATAAATGAGCACCCTCATACATATAGATAGAGTAGATTTTATTGACTGCTCATCCAAGAGTCAAAACTACTGCTTTCGGGGTTGGTCCCCGAACAAAAGGTTTTCATGTTGACAAGATAATTTGATCTTCCCCCAATTTCCCCCAAAATAGCATGCCGCGTATTTACCCCAATCTACCCGTTGTATGGGAACATACAAATTGATAGTTCTAAGTTTTGATTCTTTGTTGGCAAATGTTTGTATACCTTATATGTTAAAATAAGCAAACAGATATCAAATGCAATACAATATATGAGCACCCTCATACATATAGGGAGAGAAGATTTTTTTTTGACTGCTCATCCAAACGCCAGAACTACTGATGTCAGTATAAGTCCCCCAACAAAAGATATTTGTATTGACGAGTTCTTTGATCCCACATCAACTAATTATATTATTTCTCCCAAAATAGGTAGCCGGGTATTTACCCAAAACTACCCGTTGTATGAGAACATACGAATTAGCAGGTCTAAGTTTACATATTTTGTTAGCAAATGTTTTTAGATTTGTTTTGTTGTTGAAATAAGCAAATAGACATCAAATAAGATGAAATTAGTATGTTTAATATGGATAGCATTAGTGATTTTATTTTTTGTTATTTATTCTTTGAGATACATTCATTTATTTATACATTACATAACCATTCCACGCATAATTAAAGGACTTGAACTAGTTTTTTAATAAATATCCCAACCTACCCACCCAAATGGGTAGATACGGGTATTTACCCGGTGCATATCGGGTAAATGCCCAAGCGTGGATAAATACCCGGGTAGATGCCCATTTCCTTAGCCCTTGAATGAGCAGTCACAAAATACTTCTTCATATTATATATAAAAGTAAGGCTTATAAAAATACGTTGACATCGCATTTAATGTCTTTTATCTATTTCAACACATAAATATGCCGTTGCATAGCAAAAATAATAATAAGTCAAAAAAGCCTACTTTCAATGTATGAATAGTATGGGAGTTTTTGTACCCTAATTTTTTTTTTGTTTTTTTTTTTTCAAAAGCGTGTCTTTACTGGCTTTTAATGGAAAATTAGGTGTAGGTATTATTCATCTTGTGTTATTTATAAATGGTATCGATTTATTATCTACAGTTTGAGTATAAAAGCATTTTTTTTCTGGCCATGGTTACTGTTAGTGTTCAATTTTGTTACTATTTATTTTATCAAAATTAATTATAAAAATAGTAATTTTACGTCAAATATGAATATTATAGCAATTTAAGGACAATAAAGTTATGCATAAACCAAAACACACTTGATTTAAAAGTACATACACTACCGGCAAAAAGTTTGGAAGCACCTGTAAATTTTGTTACAAGGAATAGCAAATCTAAAATAACTCATTATATCTATGTTGTGATGTAATATAATATCGTATTAAATTATTTTACTGTATTTTAAATAATCTCGGTGGCCTTTCCTCAAACATTTTTATGAAAGTTACAAAAACTCAATTTTTACTGTAACTTTAATAAATTTGTTGAGTATTCAAATAGATTTTTAACGTCATCGGTAATAGTAGGTAGTCAGAATTTATTGTGAACTGTTTTAAGAATAACGTTTGATTGTATGTATCTGAGTTGCTAAATAGAATTTTTGCTACATTCCCATTGCATTACATGGGCTTTCAAAAAAATTTAAATTTTTTCAATATTTTGTGTCTAAAATGGAAAAAGTAAAACATTTTCCAATTGAAACACGTTCGGCTATTATTGTTTAATGAAGGATATTCCGAAAGAGAAATTGCAAAAAAACTTGGTATATCACCTAAAGGTGTTCATTATACACTTGTAAGATACCGGGAGACTGGCAGTTTATCAGATAGAAAACGGAGTGGCAGACCAAAAATTACTTCTGCAGCAGAAGACAGGTTTATAGCAACAACTTCAAACCGTAATCGTCGACTTACAGCACCGGATATCACTCGGGAGTTGAATAAAACCCGATCCAAAAAAGTGTCAATTTCAACAGTGAAGAATCGCCTTTCATCTGCTGGCCTGCGTGGTTGTGTGGCAGTAAAAAAAAACATTATTACGGGCAATACATGAGAAAAAACGTCTGCAGTGGGCAAAACAACATGAACATTGGACGATGGAACAGTGGAAAACTGTACTATAATTATACGGTAATGTATTAGTTTGGGGCTGTTTTGCTGGAACTGTTGCCGGGGATCTTGTTAAAATTGATGGTATCATGAGGAAGGAGCAGTATTTGCAAATATTAAAGGATCACGCTTTGCCATCTGGATCACGTATTGTAGGTGAACCATTCGTATTCCAACACGACAATGATCCCAAACACTCAGCAAGTGTATGCAAAGCCTTTTTAGAAGAACTGGAATCAAATGGTATTCTTGAATTGATGGTGTGGCCTCCGCAATCACCAGACTTATCCCCGATTGAAAATTATGGGATGAATTGGATCGAAAAGCCAAAGAACGTTTACCACAGAGCACTAGAGAGCTGTGACAATATCTACAGGAAGCTTGGAAAGAAATTGGCACCGAATACTTGAATAAGTTATTGGAGAGAATGCCTAGAATCTGCCAAGCTGTTATTAAGGCAAAGGGAAGTCATTTAGATAAAAATCAATAATAAGTTAATTTTGTGCCTAACAAATAAAAAAATATTTTTATTTTACAGTTTGATTGCTGTTTTAATTAAGTACCTAATCACTCTTTATTAAATAATACTTTCTCTCATATTACTTTTGAAATAATTAGGAGTGTTAGAAGTGCTTCCAAACTTTTTGTCGGTAGTGTCCATACATACATATTATCACGCCTGTTTCCCACAGGGGTAGGCAGAGACTAAAGACCTCCACTTGCTACGATCCTGACAAACCTCTTTCGCTTCATCTACACTCATCACTCTTTTCATGCATGCCCGCCGGTTATGGGTACTTCTGACCTCTCCTTTTTTAAGAACGTCTGCAATCTGATCGCGGTACGTTCGTCGAGGACGACCCTGACCAACTCTTCCACTCACGTTTGCTCTGTAGACTCTTTTAGTAAATCTCCTTTCATCCATCCTTTCTACATGTCCGAACCATCTCAACATTCCTTTCTCAATTATTGTTACTATATCTTCTTTCAGTCCACACTGCTCCCTTATGACATCCTTTCTAATCCGATCTTTCAAGATAACACAACACATACACCTCAGCGCTCTCATTTCAACTGCATTTATTCTACTTTCGTGCCTTTTCTGCCACACCCAACTCTCACTTCCATACACCAGCGTCGGTATCAGCACTCCATTATGAACAGCCAAACGTGCTATTTTTGACACTTTCGTGCTGTTCATAAAGGAGTGCAGTGCCCCATTCACTTGATTTTCCGCATTCACTCTTCTTACGATCAATATTGTTACTTAGATAAAAAATTAAGCCTTTTTTGACGATTTACCTTAAAATTTTATAATTTATATACTAGGCTAAAAGCATCATGTTCATTGCCAAAACTTATAATTTTCTGTAAAATATTTAAAGTTTTATTAATGTAAACTAGAAACATAACAATTTTAGACAAGAAAAAACCTATAAATATTTGAGGACAGTAACAAAACTGAGTTCGATTGTAACCAATGAAAAAGTACTCTTCTAAACTGGTACTTTAGTTTTGTACATTTTTGTTTATCTATCTAAATCTAGAGATTTCTTCTACAATCCAATCTATACTTCCAAACAGTATTATAAATGTGAAAGTAACTCTGTCTGTCTTCTGTCTGTTATCTCTTAATCGCTTAACTGTCTGTCAATAAAGAACAATAGTAAAACAATGGCGCGCGACCGTATTACGGTCGTAGACTGTTGAAGGGCGCTTCAACCACTGAACCAATTTAGATGAAATTTATATGAAAATAGTTTGAGACCCGGGGCCGGGGAGGTCATAGAATAGTTTTTATTTAAAAAATAATTCATTGAGGGAATAAAAAGGTGAGTGAAGCGTTGTATGAGTACTCCTATTTTGCCATACAAGAGTAGACTTCATCACAAAAGAGTAGCACTAGTCGCGGCTAGAAGCTAGTAGAAGAAATATGTCTTTTATTTCTTGATTCTTGGTATACTCTGGGGTTTCGATGGTTTCATTTTGAACTCTGAAGGATAAATAGTACCTAGATTGTGCTACAAGGGGCTAAGGTAATATTTTGAAGGCGAGGGCGCTACTTTGAATCCAGAGCGAAACGAAGGATTCCACAGTTGAATCACGAGCGTAGCGAGTGATTCTATGGTGGAATCCTGAGTGAAGCGAGGGATTCATGTATATCGCCAGAGATAAAAATATTACCGTACCCGAGTAGCACACTCTACTTTTCATCTCCATCTATGAGAAAAACTAGCAAATACAAAACAGAAGTTTTAAGAAAATAATACCCACAACACTTAATCAGACTTCATCCGACAATTAAATACTAACCTGTGTTTGGTGTCGTTTTCGTATAATAAATATAAGAAATAATTTCTTGAAGACCACTATTTTACGATAAAATGTTAAGTCATAACTTGGTTTGCGTGGTCTTTCATATCTTTTTATTTTTATAATTAAACTTGATACCTATTCACTATCGGCTTAATCTAACTAAAAAGTATTCACATTTACACAAATAATTACATATCAAATAAGTACACAACAACAACAAATAACCTAAAACTTCTGTAATTACTTGAATCAAAGAGAAAAATGCGCTTTTTTAATTATAGAGAGAGTCCCGAAAGAATAATCTTAAATTAATCTTGAATGTGAAGGACACCTAATTTCAGTCAGGTACAAAATTTTTGATAACTGCTCATATGCAAGTAGTGATACTCACAGACTAGGTACCTAACTACTAACAGAACTATGGTTAAAATTATTTTTGAAATAAAACGAAATAATTATATTTTTTTAATTTTATTATCTGATAACAGTTATTTAGTAACTAGAACCATACATAAAGGAAAAACAGAGAAATAAGTACTTATTTATTTACAATATTATATTAAAGCTATTGCTATATCTTTATCACGAATGTTAAGCTTAGTTTGCGTATTTTTCTGCATCTTTAACTACATTTCACGTATGTATCATACAAGTAAAAGTTATTCCATCATTTAGTTATTGTATTCAAATTCTTCATATTTTGTTGGACACATCCTTGGAGCTGGCGGCAATGGGAGTTTTATTTTCGGGATAGATAATCCCTCCCAATCGCCCTGGAAAGAAAAAAAAATGTACTTGTACTAAATGGATTGTCGCTTCGCTAGAGTATGTTACTTTAGCGGAGCGCAACCGCGTGGAACACCCACATACTCCCTTCGGCCTACGATACTAGGTGGTAGGACGACCCCAACAAAGTTGCTGCAAAACGCTGGACGCAAGCTGCTTCCTATCGGTAGTTTTGGAAATCCTTCGATAATTCAATATCGAGGCCTATGTCAAGTACTGGACTTCCTGTGGCTGATATGATGATGAACGCGTGGGTATCTGTTGTGAGTGGTGGCTTATAATAAGTCACACGTAGTACAGTAGTAGAAATTTTTAATTTAAACTGAGTCGTTTTAATGAGGGTGCCACCCTCATTAAACGTTTAATAATTAAATTAAGGTGTTACTAAAAGATCCACTATAAATCAGGCCATGATATTAACCGACCTTCAAACGTAAAACACCTAGCTAGATTACCCATGCTCCTGAAGAAAAACAAAGCATTGGAATATTTTAGTTTATAAAAATTAAAAACTCACTTGAAAGCGATTGCCATCGGATTTGTTGCACTGCATAGATATTGGAGACTCGATGTACAGAGCGTGCAAAGTTTTAACCCTTAGCGGCGTCCAGGGTTGAATGGCCAGATAGTTCGCTCTGGGGGGAGATTGGTAGGAGATAGAAATGTTATCCCATCTGAAATAATATGATTAATTTAGTATTCATTTTATGGGTGATATATCATTAATACGCAGAACAAATAGCGTTGAGGATAAATTGGAGCCTTGTGGAACACCAGCTTAAGTGTCCAAGCTATCAGAACAGAAGCTCTGTCACCTGTAGCCCTAATCATCCTGTCCGGAAGGATGATTAGGGCAATCATCCTTCCGGACAAAAAGCTGGTAATCCACTAGCAGAGTCACTTAGGCATCTCGTAACATTTAACGTAGTTCAATGACTGTCATCTAGTGACAGCAGTCATTATTAAAGACTAGCGTGCAGGTTTCCTCACGATGATTTTCCTTCAGCGGAAGCAAGTGGTGGTAGTTGAAAATGACCATACATAAGTACAAACTCGGTAAGTCGCGCCTAAAACACAGAATAAATATGGTTCGTTTAGAGATTTTGATTTGCAAACCAATTTCATTCTTATTACTCTGGACAAACGGTTCATGTAACTGGATTTTCCCCTTCGAAGTGGACGCCGCGCGCATAGTAATAATGTAGGTATATTTTTGATACTTAAATCGGGAGTGACACAGGCCTGTCTAAGTCTCGCCTCGCCTTTCTTCGCCGAGAGTTGATAAATATAATTCAATTCGTCTCAGAATAGCGATTGAAGCTTTGTTATCGCAAAGTGTATGGCGGCCGTCGCTTGTCTCCCGCTTTCGCCGTCGTGGTACGAAGTACGCAGTTGATGTCAACCGCGGCTTGAAAGGGCGAGCGGACGTGGTGGCCATATATTGCCATTCCGTTCTGGAATGCGCTTCGAATGAGTCGTTTAGGTGTTTGCGAGTTGTCATCTGTTTTATACAGTTCATAATTGTTTGAATTTATAAAAATAAACTTTTGTTGAAGTTTTTAAATAATTAGCTAGCCACAATTTGTAATGAGTTAAGAAGCCCTCAATTTATCAACTCTCCGCGAACATACTTTAGTGAAGATCGACCTCGTGTCTCACAGACGTACAGCCAGTACTTCAACATGAGTAAGGTATAATACATAGGGCGCACTATAAGTTTCCGGAACTGCACACTTACATAAACAATATTTAAAAATTTATTGCAACATTTGAAAAAAGAACTCTTTGGCTGTAGAATGCAGTTTGTTTCATCTGACTGTCTTTTGTTTTTACCTTGTGGCGCCATTTAAAAAATTGTGTGTCTGCATCAACATGGATTTAACTCGGGAAAATTTTCGTAGTTTGATTTTCTACGATTTTAAGTGTAATTTGACAGCTCAACAGAGCATCGCTCGGCTTGAAACAGCTTTTGGCAATGAAGCACCATGCAAGACAACTGTTTATAACTGGTTTGCAGAATTCAAGCGTGGTCGTATCAATCTCAGTGACGAATCTCGCGATGGTCGGCCGTCCACCGCTGTGACCAACAAAAACATCGATGCTGTGCGCCGTATGATTGAAACAGACAGGCATGTGACCTACCATGAAATTCGCGCATCCTTAGAAATAGGCATGAGTCAAATACAATTAATCCTACACAAACATTTGGGTGTGAGAAAGCTGTGCTCGCGCTGGATCCCACACAACTTGACCGAGGCTCAAAAAACGGACCGCGTCACTTGGTGCAGTGCCATGCTTACCAGATTCAACGAAGGTGCGTCAAATTTGGTGTGGGACATAGTAACAGGTGACGAAACATGGATTTATTGCTACGATCCCAAAACAAAGCAGCAATCGAGCGTATGGGTCTTTCAAGATGAGCCGAAACCAACCAAAGTGGCGCGCGTGAAAAGTGCATCTATGCGGATGATTGCTTCTTTTTTTAATAAAACTGGACACGTGGCTACTGTTGCTTTAGAGAATCGTCGTACAGTGAATAGTGACTGATACACGACCATTTGTTTGCCGGAAGATATTGACGAACTCCGTAAAAATAACCGTAAACGCCGTATCATCCTGCACCACGACAATGCTAGTTCTCACACGGCCAGACAGACAAACGACTTTTTGAAGGCGAAAAATGTAGAACTCATGAGTCATCCTGCATACAGTCCCGACCTGGCACCTTGTGACTTTTTTCTGTTCCCAAAAATTAAGAACCAATTACGCGGTCAACGATTTTCATCACCAGAAGAGGCTATCGAGGAGTATGAAAAACACGTTTCAGAGGTCACCACAGAGGAGTGGCACAAAAGTTTTTAAAACTGGTTTCATCGAATGAAAAAGTGCATAGACGCCAAGGGAGAATATTTTGAAAAACAATAAATTAATTTTGTACCTTTAATAGTATTTTTTCATATTCATTCCGGAAACTTATAGTGCGCCCCACGTAAACGGTCTTCGGCGGTAAGTTAAACCTACTCTTTTTCAAACTTGAAGTAGTTTTCCAAAGCTGCATTGGAGACTGCGCTCTTGCACACTTCTAGCTCGGTGGCGGGGTAGTAGTGCAGGTAGTTGACACACATCTCGTCTGTGATGGCGTGCCCGCCGATTGTAGCGTTTACCTTATCTTCTGTGTTGTATAGGCAGGTAGTTTCTAAATAATCTCCCTGAAAAACAACGTCAAAATATTGTAGATTGACAGTACTAGTTTGACTGCTGTATTCTAGTTAGAAATGCAATTAAAACGAATAGCGATTAATCCAGTTTTCGTTTTTTCCAATTAATTCAGTATTCGTGGTCGCAAAGCACGTAGACAGTTCGATTTAAAATGTCAAAAAGTAAAACCGAATACACTCACTCAAATCCATACATTTATTTTTAATAAATAATAATAATGGTATCAAATTAATGAATGAAAAATGAAATAGTGAATGTCCTTAAAATCAGCGTTTGTGGTCAAAGCAAACCACGAATATTGAATGGGACTTTTGATGAAAGTTCCAGTTTAAGTTTAAGCGTTAACATTAACAACCCATTAAGGGGCTACCTGAAACTATATCACCCAAAAGTGACCGTTTTTCGCAATTGTGCGTAGAAAAGCTTCACGTTCTCACTTTAAAACGTAAATAGTAGTTCATAAAATAGTTTGAAGGGTTATCCAGAGTCTGATCAAAACCAAATTTTAAATGATGTCTCCATTTCTTTTCAAATGATTTATTTCAAATGGGGGCAGCACTGGACCCCGAAAAATTCAGGTAGCCCCTTAATTCAATGAGACAACCAATAGAATTTGGATTGAAAGAGATACAAGTAGATGTGCTCTCTTTTTTCTATCTCTTTCCTACATACTTTCATATGGAAATGCCGATTTCTTTTTTGTTTTCTTTTCTAATTATTTAAGATTAATTATATTATAGTTATCTAGTATAGCCCCTGGTACAATTTATTACGCATATGTCATCTACACGTTGTATGTTTCTTGAGAAAAGTTGTTCAGTATCATGAACTGAATTAATTTATATACCCGTATTAAATCGAACCATGGACTATAATAAATCACTATATTATAATCAAATTAACAGTCCCATACAAATTGCCCGGGCAGCTGGACACATTTGAATGAAAATGCCGATTCTTTTTTGTTTTTTGACTGTTATTATAATTTCATTATACTATAGTGTTCAAGTGTAGCCCGTCGTTTGATTTCTTACGGGTACCTTCACTTCTTCGTTGTAAAACGGATTTGTATATCAAAACGATAAATATTTTTTAAATTACCGGGAAAACTTTGACAGGCTTGTGCAAGATCCTGATCTCCTGGAAGTGGGTGGAGTAGTGCATGTCCCTGTTGAGCGGCGGCAGCTCGAGGCCGGCGCGCGAGTGCCGCGTCCACACCGCCACGCCCGTCAGGTGCGTGTGCAGCTGACTACCGAACACCACGATACCGTGCGAGGGGATACCCTGAATAAAGTAAACAAATAAATAAGCGAAGTTGCCGGTATTGCTTTGGCTCAATTTACACTATGGCGGATTCGAAGTGAAGCGACGAAATCGTACATAGCATAATGTACTTTATGTCAATCGTATAATGTTCAAACTATGGCGCTGCTGGCGGCGACTCGTGCGGAGTGGTTCGCTTGACTTAGCCACTTCACGCGCTTAAAAGATTGAACATACACGATTCCGCCGTAGTGTAAATTGAGCCTTAGCGATAAGGCTCAATTTACACTATAATTTAAGGCCTCTTGCGCATTCTAGTTTTTAAGATTTACTTTATTTTTGTGCAATAAATAAAGTACCTAGTAATTTTTGGCCTCCCATACAATTAGACCGATCAGCTGATCCGAGGTATGGATAGCTAAAAATTATTTTTTATAATTCGACATGTGTCGAAATATAAAAAATAATTACGTTTACTTCCTTTCGAGATACCTCCTTTCCGTTACACGTTGTATATATGCTAGTAAAATCGTAGGCAAGAGTGTCACTAGCCGGCGGAACGGGGGGGGGGGGGGGGGGGGGCAAGATCAGGTAGGTAATACTAAAGGATTGGGAATACATCAAATGTGAATTTATCACCGCTGAGTCATCAAGCTCCACTACAATGCTCAAGGCATAATGGCTCATTTACATAGTGCAAGTGTTCTTGCTTGTTGCATAATTGAATCACTAAACTATCCATATAGTGACGTTTTGTTTAATTTATTTATTCAGATTATGTTAGTGTCAATTTTCTTAAAAATATGTTACAAATGTTTTAAGTAAGTACATTTATTTAACCCCTTACCTGTCACTGGGAGGAATTCCTCCCAGGTCAATTGTTTATCTATTGTTTTATTATTTGCAACAGATGAAGAGTTAATAGCTCCTGTTACAATTTTGCTCTAGAATGATAGCAGTGGACTGTTAAATTTGAAGCACAGTATCTGCAGGATTGACCATGATCATTTATATTATGCAAGTTATCTACTGACTTAATTTAATTGTACGCTACAGGCAACAACTTGCACTGTGGAAATGGGCCTTTATGGTTATGAAAAGCAATAAAAATAACGTTACCACTCCAGTACACTGTGGTATACAGTGACCAGACAGGGCGAACGCCTTCTGTCCACCAGGAATAGCCATCTTGTCGGTGTATTCTAATCCCAGCTCCATTATAGCCGCGTCGTATCGTCGCTTGTTGGCTGTCACAAACACTACGATGCCAGAACTGTCGACCCAATCTAAAAAAAAGGTAAATTGGTGAAAAGATATGGTAAATGCGACAGGCAAAAAAAAAACTACTGGTAGTACTACCATGAGAGATTTTTTTTTACCATGGGTAAGCGGCAGTCAAAACGAAATTCTGAAAATATTAGAGTCCGAAAATATAGATCAATATTTTTCTAACGGTGTGTTTTCCAAACTGTGTACCCACACGACCACGGCACACGACCCTATATCTGGTAACCCATTGAAAAATTTGTTTTATCACCTTTATTTATATTCGCTTATCAAATTTCATGAAGTTCTGATTAACATACAATACTTATTAAAATTTTCGTTGAACATACTCAAACTTACAATAATTATACCCACCTTTTCTCATTTCTGGATTGTTGTAGTGGACTTCAAGCATGACGTACTTATTTTGATCAGGTCCGCCAAGAGGAAGCCCGGCCTCTTCTGGGTATGTAAATGGGGGAGCACCCATAGCCCACGCTGATTTCACCTTCAATGAGAATCAATGAAATTGTTATTAAATAATCACACTAATATTATAAAGGCGAAAGTTTGTGAGTGTGTATGTTTGTTACTTCTTCACACACAAACGGTCAGTTGAACTGGGATACACAAATTACTGAGGTTAGTCGCAAGGTGTATGCTTCAATGCATCATCTAAACCTTCTTAAAAATTTTCTTCCCTTAAAAACCAAACTTATGCTGGTCCAGTCTCTCATTCTTCCTATCATCGACTATGCTGATGTGTGTTATCTGGACATAACCGAAGCACATCTTAATAAACTAGACCGCCTTCTAAACAATTGTATAAGGTTCATTTTTTGTCTCCGAAAATATGACCATGTCTCATCTTATCGTTCTGAGCTTAAATGGCTTACAATTCGACAGCGCAGAAACCTTCATATTTTATGTCAGCTCCATAGTATATTATACAATCCCTTTGCCCCTGACTATTTAACATCCCATTTTCAGCTTTTATGCTCATCTCACGACAGGGTTCTGTGCTCTTCTGGAAAATTAACCCTATCTATTCCTTCTCACCGTACTGGATTTCTTTCTAATTCTTTTGCTGTCACGGCTGTACGTCTTTGGAATGCCCTGCCCGATGACATTATGAGAGCACAAAAAAGGGATCACTTCAAGATGCTTGTAATTCGACACTATCGCGAGAAAGCAATGCTGCAATAATAGTATAAGTATGTTTATTATACGTATTTATATAATGTAAGTTTATAATATGCATTTTTTACTTAATTTTTAAATATTTATATTTATTTAGTATTATATTTAAATATTTATATATATGTTGTGTTTAGTTTATGTAATTAAATACATCTTAATTCATTACTTTCGATATACTTATCTAATTAAATTTGCACCCCATCTACCATTTTTTCTGCTACGTCCCAAAGGTGAACTGGTAGACAATGCTTAGCATTAAGTTGTACCTTTTGTACTATAATCTTAAGATTTAAGTGCAATAAATTAAATAAATAAAAATAAAATAAATAAACGGCTGGATCAATTTTGATAAAATTTGGTATGCAGGAAGCTGACATCCTGGATTAACACATAGGCTCCTTTTTCCGCGAGTATCACCGCGGGCTGCAGCTAGTATACCTATCTATAATTATAATATAATATCTATAATTATAATATAACATCTATAATTATAATTATGGTATATATAATTTTCGTGTTATTATATAAAAAATACTCTATTACATTTCCAAATTGTCACTACTCGTCAGTGCCTGGACCCTCACTGAGCGACGGAACGCATCAGCATGGCCAGTTCCGTGGCGTTCCGCCGCCCTTTCTCACTCTATCAAATGCCGGTTTTGAGCCACAGAAAAGGATAGCAGCATAGAAAAGCGCTGTTCCGTGCTGACAGAAGAGTCCCAAACAGCAGCACGACATACATACGTAGGTCCGTGTACTGCGTAGCTATATCAACTAACATTGAGCGCTACAAAATGATGAAAAAGTCTTATTTGATTTTAAATAGAAATACGACGATACTTTCAGACGAATGCCGTTTTTGTTTTGTGGAGTCAAAACAAAACAGCATTTCATCAAAGTCAAACGGACACACGAATTAATCTGCAATCATTGCTTATTATTCTCAATGACACAGCTAACTTTGATTATCACTTTTGTCTTTGAATGTACCCAACTATTGAATATGACATATAAAAAAGTGTGTTTTTTACCTTCGAACAGGTTTTAGTGATTTCAGGCCTCTCTGGAGCAAAACAGTTCCCTTCATACAAAGGAATATCTGTCTTTGGATCTGTGTCACAGTAAAACAATTCCATGTGGTGAACCAGTCCCTCGTTACCGCGTGTGATTGTTGATTCGAACTGGAAGAAATAAGACGTCATTATTACCAAACTAAAAATCGATACGAAAGAAGAATAAATAGGTCTGCATATTTTTAACGATACTGACTCGGAGCGATCTACTAAGTTAGGCGTTAACGTGAAGTGGCCTCGCAAACTTACTACTTTTTGCAACCCCTCCCAAAGGGCCTAAAAAAAGGCTATCCGTCCTAGCGCCGCTATAGATGATGACGAATAAATAAATAAATGTATAGGGACAAATTATACAGATTGAGCTAGCCCCAAAGTAAGCTTAAGCTTGTGTCATGGGGATACTAACACAACGATACTATATTTTATGATAAATACATAATAGATAAACACCCAAGACTTAGGAAAATTTGAAAAAGGCTATTTTCCCACTACTGGCTGGGGATTAAACCCAGAACCTCAGAATTGGTAGACTAGCGTGTTGATCATTAGGCCACAGAGGCAAAATTTTTAATAATTCATTTTTACAAAAGTATTACACTAACCCTCATATTCATAAAATTAAATATCGTTTGCTAAACCTATTTTAGTCAAAACATGTTTTCTCTCTTTTCAATATTTGACATTGAAAGAACGAGACAAAACATATTTGAACTAAAAGAGGTTTAGCAAACGTTTGTATTTTTTTATGAATAAGAGGGTAAGTATGCAGGGGCTACTAACTTCTTATGTATTACGTAACTTTTCTTTCAGACCAAACAGTAGGAGAAAATGAGACACGCTGCAAAAATGTCAATAGACCAAACGAATTAATCATTAAGTTGTATAATTAGCTATTTTCCAACAACTCAAATCAGAAACTTTTTTAAACGAAAAATCAAACATTTTCTAGGATTTGTATGAAATATAGACTAAATACGTCATGGTTTCTTGGAGTCTAATAGCGCTCATCATATCAGTTTTTCTGCAATAATAAATCTTAATTCACGTTGAAAATGGATATGATCATGACAAGTGATAATATTTTTTTTAGGTTTTATTTTCATAAGAGTATCAATATTTTTGACCCAAGAATAAATAGTATTAAATAAATAGTAATAAATAAATATATAGGGACAAATAACACTGATTGAGCTAGTCCCAAAGTCAGTTCGAGAGTTGGTTATGGAATACTAACTCAACGATACTATACTTTATAACAAATACATATGTTTATAGAAAAACATCCAAGACCCAGGACAATTTGAAAAAGGCCATTTTCCAACTTGCCCTGACCGGAGTTCGAACCCGAGACCTCTGGTCGTCGGACTAGCATGGTAACCACTACGCCACGGAGGTCGTCAATCTAATTCTGTGTAATTACCTGGATAATATGATGAGGAGTTTGAGTGATATAGTCCGGCAGCTTGATCACCTTGCACCAATAAGTGGTGTCATCACCCGGCACTTTCAGGTTCTTATTAGTTAAGCGAAGCTCGTGGCCATCAGCTTTCTTGTGCCCTGGGGGCGTTAGGAGCCGGACTCTGATGAACCCGTGGTTCTTGCTAGTGGTACATGTTAAGCATAACCCTTTAGAAGAAAACAGCTTATCGACGCCTCGTGCCCAAATCACGTGAACTGTTTCATCCTGAAAAATGGGTTTAGTAGTTTATATTATCTCATAATTTTATTAAACTTTTATGTAATGATAAACCATTGAAAACTTACAAATAGTACAAGAAATCAAAGTAGGTATGAATGAATGAATGAAAAACTCTTTATTGCACCAATACAAAAAAAGAAAATTTAAAGGTACTTATTTCTTAAGATTTTTAATGGACAAAAAGTACAAGTAAAAAATAAAGACTTGCTTTTTGTTTTTCGTGTGTGTAAGTGGCCAACACTTATGTGTCAGATTTTTCAGGCTGCAGGCATCTGAAATAGCTAAACGACTGCCATACAATGATGTCAGCCGGGACCAACGCTTTTACGATAAGACTCGCTTTACGAATAAAGATCGTTCAATTACTTTTTTTTTTCTTTTAGTACAGGTATGACACTTCATAGAAGCGGAGAATCATTTATTTTATTCCTACTGCAACTACAAACGAAACTATACATCTGTGCACACATAAATGTGTGTGCGTTCGCCCCTTAACACACTCTACAACGGGGGAAAAGTGCGGGGAAGGGGAACGGGGACTCTGGGCGTTTCAATTCTGCATGTAATAATTATATTCAATCTGTGCTTTTAGTTAGTTACATAAAATTATTAGGTACCTCGATCACGTAGTCATGAGGATCGCAAGTATCAAAGTCGCGCTCAAAAATAACACTCCTACTTTTGCTGTCGAGGTAAAATCCTTCGCAGTGTTGTCGTTTATCCTTTACTAATTTCCCGCCATCATCTGAATGCATATCCTGTAACAAAATGGTTAATAAATATAATTTAAGCATGCTATTGAAATATTTCAAATGAATAAAAAATTACGTATTTTAGTCAAAGTCTGAATTTTCTGGCAGTTTCCAATATAATTTAGTCAAAGCTTGATTGATTTTCAGCCTGAATAGTTATCTTATTAACTTAGACTGCCATAGATATAGAGTTTTTCCTACCTCAAAGTGATCATTGCCCGTATAGTCCGTCCAGAGCAGACACACATCGGCATTCTCCAAACCCCCTCTGTCCGAGAATCCAATAGCAAACCAACTGAACGCCGGCGCCTTCTCTGTGAGCGATAGTTCGAATTGGATCCGACGGGCCGAGTAGTCCACTCTCCATTTTAACAGCAGTTCACCGTTGGGGTCCAATACTGATTTACTTTCAGCCAAACGCTTTTCTGTATCTGACACGATAATAAGTGATAATAAGATCTAACAAAATATACTCAAACCATTTTAAAGGTGGATTCAGTTCGTGATCGTGAACAACTTTACTCCAAGGAACATATGTCGAAATTTGAAAATTAAATTTTAGGCTTGCCATACAAACTCTGATCAGCTGATCGGTCAACTTGTATGGAAGGCCAAAACTTAGGTACTTTTCCTATTTCGATACGTGTTCTTTGGGGAAAGCTGATCAGTATCATGAACTGAATTCACCCTTAAAATAGTTTCAGTATATTTTGTTAGACCTTATATAACAATGTACAGTCAACGACAAAGTTATTTCTGCTTACGTAAGTTAGCTCTGATTTTGTAGTTACTTTTGTCGTTGATCGTACTATCAGTTATTTGAAAAAGTTTCAGAGGCAATTGGGACAGATTCATAAATCTAATGACCATAATACGACATGCCTAATTTTTTTGTCAATTATAAGAAATTATTTTATTTAACCTTTATTGTACAAAATACATTTTGTAAAGCACAACAGCCAGACTTAATGCTAAAAGCATTATCTAACAGCCAACCTTTGGGTTGTAAGAGAAACTTATTAGCATTTTTACATATCATACATACATTTTAGCATATTGGGATATTTTCCCCTTATGTAACGTTGTCCTAACGGGAACAAACGACTTTAAATACACTTTTTTATAATGACTCGTGGGATACGAATCCGTAAATCCATTATTCCGGTTTCTAGATTTTTTATGTAGGCATACGAGTATTTATTAGATTTGTACTTACCTGATGTGCTTCGGATCAAATATGAATAATGAGAGCAGATTAACACTGATATCACCGAGACAATGCACTTCACCCGCATTTTCAAAACATTTAAAACATTTTCGTACGAGAAGTTCAGAACTAGTCAAGATATTTATTTAAAGGACAAAGCAGTAGCAGTGTTCGGTTTGGAGGATAAGGCGATAATGAGCAAAAGGGCAACCGCTCCCCGCGGAATAGATTTGAAATAAAGGCCGCCGCGACACCTTCTGGAATGCAATATAGACGTACTGTCGCGTACAGAAGCGTTAACTACATTTAGTTTTTTACAGTTAGCACTTCTGTATTGAGCTTCCCTCGGGAATCTTATCTATCATGGATTAAATATAAACTGTCATGCTCGAAAGCGAGAATTTTTTACTTTACACAAATTCTCACTCTTAATTCTTTAGGAAAATTCAAAAATTCACGATATTCGTTTATTCATTTTTATGTAAGTAAGCTTTCTCTAAAAGAGTTCTATTTTTCTTTATTTTTTTCAAACGTTATGTATTTTCAAAAGAAGGAAGGTAGGAAAATTCGAAATAATAGGAAGAGATAGCACGAAAAGAATAATGTAGTAATTTATGGCAAATTGTTTTGTTGAAATAACACTATATAGTTTTATTTTTTATTTCACCTATTCTCCCTATCTCTCTTCACAGTTAAATGTGAGACGTGACGATATGAATGGCGTCCGCGGCGGTATGCGGCGTCTTATATTAAATTCCTGGGATGCTCGGGGCGGCGGCCGGCGCACAACTCGATTAAGGTGTTCATGGAATCTTCGTAACTAATAGCTTGCTTGCTGCTTAATATTGTATTTAATTACTTAATTATTGCCGAAAGAAATATATTTTATCCTTATTTATTGTACTCCAGAAGAAAAATATAAAACAAAGAAATAATTTTACATGAAATTAATACTATGGGGGTCTTATTGATTATAAAGATCTCTTCCAGACAATCAGTAAACTATAGTTAAAAAATAGAAAGGTAATTAAAAAGTATTAATTTTAACCTACACCTGAAAAAATTAAAAGTCATTTTAGATTTGAAACGTTCTAAAAATAATATCTTAAGAGATTGAAATAGACAATGAATTTGATGTACGATCTGTGGATTCGACGTAAGAATAAGTCAAGTCTGCTTTCAGCATTTTGTTAACGGACAGATAAGTACTTACGAAAAACAAAAACTCCTAAAAGTAAGTTTTTAGTAGTTTTTGCTGGATATGGTGTAAATGAAACAAAATATAATTTTACAAATTGTATTTACAATAAATTATAATACACATTTGTCAACATTGATTGATTCTAATCCACAGATTAGAATCCAGAAAACTCCATAGGTTCCTCTTTACTCTGTTCAGCAGGAGTTTCATTTGGATCAGTTGAAGAAGGTTTCTGAAAAAAAAGTTTTTACACATCTGTCATATAAAGTAACTAGCTTTTACCTGCGACTTCATCCGCGTATAAGTGAATGTTTGAATACTTATTAAATATAACAATCTTTATTATAGGGATTTGAAGGCCTAGCAGACCCGGCATACTTTGTCCCTTTCCCTTCCCCAATTTTTAAAAATCCTGAAACGTACTTACTCACTTACCGCCAGGAGTACTCCTGCGAAGTTTCGAATAAAATGGTTTAACTAATATTGTTTATCCTTACAGACTTTGGACCCCTTCCCTCCTTAGATGGTGAGTTTTGAAAAATCCTTTCTTAGTGCAGCCCTAGACCACATAAGGAACCTATGTGCCAAATTTGGAGTCTCTAGGCCCAGCGGTTTGTGCTGTGCGTTGATCGATCAGTCACTATCTATTTATCTATCTATGTCAGCCAGCCAGTTTCTTCTTTTGTATATACAAAGTGTAACGGAAAGGGGGTATCAACCCGAAAGGCAGTAAACATACTTATCAATGTGAACAACTTTTACTATGGGACCTTCCTAGAAATCGTAAAAAAAAAATCTTCACCTTCGTACAAAATGAAATACCTACTGCGACAAAATGTATGGAGCTGCCGATTTAAGCGACGGTAATTGGACGATCGATATGTCAAGATAATTTTATGAATAATCCCCCCCCCCCACTTATTCAAGGTCGACGTGACTCACCTCCTCCCTCTCGAACAGCACCGCCAACTCGACATGCTTGGTGTGCGGGAACATGTCCACAAGCACTGCCCTCACTGGAACGAAGGGTGCTCCGCGAAGAGTCTTGGAGCACTGGCGGGAGAGGTCCACGAAGTTCTTCACGGCCGACGCTGGGCTGCACGATATGTACACTAGACGCTTCACTTTTTTAGTGTTGCGAAGTTGGGTTACCGCGCGCATATCTGTGAGCGAAAGTTTAGATAACTTGACGTAAGTAATCATTCGTATGTTCATATTAAAGTTTCTAGTTCATAAAAAATAGTAACACTACTTAACAATACGATACGATTTTATACGATAAATTAGGTTTTTATTTATTCAGATTGACTTAGTGTCTCTCATACGGATTTACAATATTTAAAGTTCACTTCCGCGTGACTTTTTTCTATTGCCATTACGAACGCTGAGCTCGACAATATTTGGAACGAAGTTCCTTACAGCAGGCTTGGAGGAGATAGGGATTTTGCTGCGCGACCGAACTGAAAAAAATGTGATAGTAAAACCGTAAGGATGACCTCGTTAAATGAGACGTGCGCAGGCGCGACAGTCGTATACACAATTCTTTTGCAAATTGTGTCGATTCTACATTAGCCGAAGGAACTTCGTTCCTACCTGGTGTCCCACGACACCACATTTCTTTTTATTATAAAAAATATGGGGGACCTCTAAGGAGGAACCATATGGCATCACAGTGTCGTCAGGTCCAATCCGCTAGTTTCCAACAACTCAAATCAGAAACTTTTTTCTAAACGTCAAAACAAACATTGTCTATGAGATTTGTATGAAATAGCACGGCGTGACGTCAGAGTTTCTTGCAGTCAAATAGCGCTCCTATTATCGGTTTTCTGCAATAAAAAATCTAAAATCACGTTGAAAATAGATATGATCAATGACAAGTGACATTATTTTGTGACGTTTAATTCTCGTATTATAAAAATAAAAATATATATTCAATACAAAATAATTATATTTGACCCTGGATACTACCCTATTGACTGTTGTCATTGTATCATTTGACAGTTGTCTTGTTCCGTCAAATGTATCCAATAACAGCCAGCTTATTGGACCTGACATCACTGTGCTGCCATCTGGTGTCCCTTTTTTTTTAAAACGCTCAATGTTTTCGAGTTCACCGATCGTTTGTTTGTGTGTATGTTTGTAAAAGCTTTATTGTTCACACATAAATACAAACATACAATTTAAGAGAACAAGCACAAGTACAAAGGCGGACTCATCCCTGATAGGGATCTCTTCCAATCAACCTTGGATTGAAAGGAATAGGTTTTACAAAACAGACTAGATTTACGGATGCCATCGTTAAGGCATCCGTAGATAAAAGTCTGAGAATAAAGGGAAAGAATAAAGGAAGAGAGAAATATCTTACAGAGTCCAGCTCTCGGCGGGTTGACGATCATGACGTCATCGGAAGCCCTTGCTAGATAAATGTCTTCCGCCTTAATAGGGAATATGCACGTATTTTTTAAATGCTTAATAAAATCCTTATTGACCACAGTAAACAAATGTGAAAAAAATTATTAAATATCTTAATCAGCGCCGAACATGTGGTACTTTAAATTTTCAATTAGACAGAGAAGTCAGATATGGATTGGTGACGTCAAAGTCCATATCCTCTATACATTTGCCATAGAAAATAGCGTTTTTGCGAGTGACATAGATATATTTTTGTAAAATCATTATATCTTGTTCGTTTTTCAACCAATTTTTATTCTGTTTTCACGGTTAGTACTTCACTATTGAATATTTACGGCTAAACTGGTTAGATAACACATATTTTTTTCATGCATATTCCCTATTCGTGATGTTGTCCTGTTAAACGTTCGTTATGGCATTCGTCGATAAAAGTTAGAGACGATATAGATATAGAGACAGAGAGAGAATAAAGGGACAGAGAAATATCTTACGGAGTCCAGCTCTCGGCGGGTCGACGATCGCCACGACGTCATCGGAAGCCCTCGCTAGCACAGACGGGAGAATGTCTTCCGCCTTTCCGGTGAAGAATTCACAATTCGCGATGTTGTTTAGCTCAGCGTTCGCTTTGGCGTCCTTTACAGCTTCCGCTACCATCTCTAGACCGAGAACTTTGTTGCAATGCTGCAAGTTGACAAAAACGGTAAGCAACGAATATAAACATTTGAAATGGTTTTTCTTGTCTGCTGATTTTGCTATTAGTACACTCTGAAAACTTGCCCCTAAAGCCAACAGTAACAATCTGACTGACTTACACAATTTTCAAATAGTCTACTAACATTACCACCTACTTACTAACTCTACATGTTTGTTTGTTTTAGGTTCTTCCATGCTTATCAGTACTGGGCAGTTGTCAATTCATTTAGTTTATACCCTAGTATTTATTATCGAGTCATCTTTAAACTTGACATTGGCAAAATCATGGATGGAGCAATAGTCTAAGAAAAAGAAAAAGAACTCCATTTGCTTCAAACCTATAACAAGTTTTCGTGAACATTTAAAAATCAACATCACGCCTTTTCCCACAGGACTAAGCATCGACTATGGACCTCCACTCACTACGATCCTGAATTCCTGACAAACCTCTCTCGCTTCATCTACACATTCACTTTCTTCATTCAAGCCCACCGGTTACGGTTAATATACAAACCTTAGCAAAACATAGTCCTATAGTGCCGGTGCCGCAGCAGATGTCCACTACTGTGGAATCGCTTTTTACTTCACTCATGTCGATAGCACTTTGATATAGAATGTTCGCCGCTGATGTATTTACCTAGACATAAAAAAAGTTTTTAGCCACGCAAGACACAAAACTAGTGGAAGTGCTACTTGACAAAATTAATGAGGACCCGTTGTCGCCAAACTCAAACAAACCACAAAAAAAATTGCATTACGTACAAACAAATTGTTTGATTGTTCGTTTTTATTCATCAGTAATGAGCTTTAGGCCTCATGATTTATATTGCTAAGGTCCAAAAAGTACTTACGATGTTTTGCAATCTGTAGTATAACGTTATGAAAAAAATCTGATACTTTACCATAGATGGCGTTATATTTAAAAGAAGCAATAGTACACTTAAGAGCGGTCTTCCCGTCTTACTTTTCATACAAACGCTCGTACGTGATTATGGCGTTGTATCTGATCTTTCTTGAAAACTTTTGAACTCACAGGTATCTTGGGCGCTATATCTAGGTTTGTATCGAAATAAAAAATTGAAATTTAGAAAAAAAAGACAGTATAAGCCTCCAAAAATCTGTTTTCACAAATTTTAGCTGAACTTCGACCGTTTATAAAGTACTCATAAATTGTAAAAGTAAAGAAAATATTTCGATACAAACCTCGTAAATGTAATGAAAATTTTGAATACAAAACATTTATTTCTCATACTTGTAAGGCTTACTGATAAACACGTATCACCTGGAACAAGCTTTATGAAATTTCCGCACCCTATGAATAGTTAATATTTGTTCAATGGATAGTTAATAATAATACTAATTTCATTTAATAGAATGCAAACCATGCCCTTAAGCGCTATCTCTCTCTTTTTGGTTTGCCTCTTTTTCTAGCATTGCCCTGGATGAAACACCAAGCTTTTTAAACTATGCTCGTGTTGAAAACAGAGCGGCCGGAAAGGGCCGCCTTCAGGGGCTACCTGAATTTTTCGGTGTTCAGTGCATCCCCCATTTGAAATAAATCATTTATTAGGAAACTGAGACATCATTCAAAATTCTGTCTTGACCAGACACTAGATAACCTTTCAAACTATTTTATGAACTACTGTTTACAGTTTAGAGTGAAATTGTGAAGCTTTTCTACGCACAATTGCGAAAAACGGCCACTTTTGGCGTATGTGCGTAGGAAGCTTCACAATTTCACTTTTTAAATGATGACAAAATTTTAAATGATGTCTCCGTTTCCTTTCAAATAATTTATTTCAAATGGGGACAGCACTTGACCCCATAAAATTCATGTAGCTCCTTAAGTAGGATTAACATAAAGTTAAAATATATTGTCGAAATTGAGTGCAGTTGCGCTTAATTACGACACGCGCGCCATGCCCACATGGCACTTCCACCTTTTTTTTGGCCAGGGGAAGACATAAAATTATAGACTCTAACAAAGTATACTGAAACTATTGTAAAGTTAAAAATCATTACATGATATTGAAAAACTTTCTCCAAGGAACATACTAGTATAGCGAAATATACATATTGTTAGACGTTATTTACACTCACCTTGGGCGACAATCAAGAAAGTCTCAGAGTCAGATTACATAAAAGGAAAGTTACCTGAAAGAATGCTTCTGGTGATACTCTGAACTGAAGTCCCAATATCGAATCCATGATATGTGTTGAGCCCATTAAGTGCACAGCCTTGTCTGGATCCTCACCGGACTTCCTGGAAATTTTAATTTGAAATTAAAACAAAATACAACCCATGCATATGGGATGTTAATTTGGCTTATGTAGATAGAAGTTTTAAACCTTACGGCCTTGAAATTCAAAATGATGAAAATAACCAGTTCCCGAAATAACATTCCTATGACGTATATGGTAAACTTAAGGCAATTTACCTTTTAGTAACTAGTTCAAAGTACAACGACTTAATGCCACAGGCAACTGCCTCTTCTGAGCTGAAGAAGTCAACTAAATCCTTTTTTATTTTATCTAATTCATCTTGTGATAATTCCTGAAATAAATATTACAGAATTAATTATTAAAAAAAAAAATTGTTTTCATTTGGTAAAAAAACCGTCCTGAGAATGCTTTTATCTTTTTTGTTTTCTATGAACTATTAAATGTTAAAACAGTAAGCGGCCTAAATAGAAAATTGATTATATGTATTTGACACAATGTCTTTAAAAATATCCGAAATCTGAAGTTTACATATTAATACCTGCGGATGCATCTGTGCAATGAGCATGATCTCATTGGCAAAGGATGAATGCCTTACAGTGATGCCTTTCCAGTAGCCTGAGTAGTCAGCAGGAGAGAACGGAGGCAGGTTCGATTTGCGCACGAAGTCTTGGAAAAGCTACAAAATATGTAAACACTCAAGGAGCCATACACCTGGCGCAAGACCGTGCAGTCTGGAAAAACATTGAGATGGGAGCTGCTCCCGATGGTCACAACCCTCAGACATGGGGATATGATTATAAAGATTAATGTATAATATGTATAAAAATATTGTATATATTAGTATTATAAGGCACATGATACATTCTCCAAGGCATGAAAAATACAAAATAAATAAAAAATGGATATACACATGTATATCAATTTTTTATTTATATCTGCGCCATGCGCGATCGACTGATGAAGTTAAGTATCAGCCATGGGATTTTCCATATTGCGTCATGTATCTTAGGATGGTGTAACTTCTTAGGGATAGGGAACATAATCAGTATCATAGATTTGAATTTAAAATGATAGCTATAACTTACCATGACCACCTTTTTCGTTGCATCAGATATGTGGTTCAATCCCCCGATGGGGCCCACACCAATGGTGCCTGTAGCATAAGCGCCAAGGCGGAATCCAACCGTCAGTTCATTATTCTCGTCATACCCCACGGTAAACTCACATTTGTTCCTGTAACCCTCCGTTACTGGAGAACCTTTTATACCAGTCAGGTCGAAAGTCAAGCCGTTGTGGTGTTTACGCTTTTCCTCAATCTCACTTCTTCGGCCAACATTTTTGGTCCACATTTCATTGTCATACTTCATGAGTAAGTGCTTTATTTCTTTCTCTTTCATTTTCAGCTGAAAATAAGAAAAACATAGTATCTATGGGTAACATAGAGTAATAAAAGCTATAAATATCAGTGAGGGACACAAAGATTTAAAAAAGTCAATTATTTTATATTAGGGGCATTCGCATATTTCTACACAGCATTGGAGGGAATGGCAGCTCAAGCCAAATGAGACCGTACATGTCAAAGGGATAGGAACAAAGTGTAACAAAGAGGATTTGAGTCAAAATGTGTGACCTTATAATCAAACAGCCTTTTAACTCATTAAGTGCCTGAGCATGCATCAGTGCATGCATGCATTCCCCAGTGCATATAAAATCTTTTTAGTGTACCTGTTCTTCATAAGGGATGTTCCAATATGGTGTAGTGGCAACCTTCAACCTCTCTTCTTGGCTTTTGTTTTCCACCTCTTTCTTTTTTTTGTCCAGGCCATCATTGCCTTCCTTTTGCTTTCTCTTTCTCACCAGTGGATCTGGAGCAGGCTTTGCTTCTTCTGCTGTTAGTGTTTTACCTTCAATATACATATATCAAAAATTAAGTTACGCTATTTATCTGGCATCAAAGTTAAGTAAAATAAAATATTGTAGGACATACAGATACTGTAAAAATTCCAATGATTTTACATCTTTATAAACAATAGTCCCAGATTTTTTCAAAAATACTAGTTTACATTATTACGCTATATTTTTAGTATTTAGTTATCTAAATATTTAATTTACTTTTTATTTAAAATTACGTAAAAAGCTACTATCCTTAAAGGATAAAATCCTTAAAAGATACCTTTTAGAAATAATTTATTATCTATATCTATTTCTGAACTGCAGTTTTAAATCAAAGTAATGTTATGGTTTGATTGGTTATGGTTTGGTGAATTCAGCACCAGCTCAAGAACATGTAAAAATGAAACAGACTGAGCCCAATATGTACATAATTAAAATTGTCAACAGTAAGTGATGGATCGCTTTAGCACGGCCAGACGGTTCTGAGTGACAGAAAAGGATAGCAGCATAGAAAAGTGCTGCTCCGTGCTGATAAGTGAGATCCAACCCTAAACAGGCGACAAAAAGTAAGGAGAGAGAGAAAACATTACCCTTCCAAGAGTAACCATTAAGAGCAGCAATGGCCTTACTCCTCTCCTCCTCGTTCTGGAAGCAGGCAAACAGCCAGTTGCTGGACACTTTGGGCCTCTTTATCTTGCTGGCGTTGAGGCCCAGCTTCTCATTCATCAGTTTCTTTAGCTCCTGAATATTGACACATTTACTTAGATATTTATTGATAAAAATACTTTGATATGTATATATAAGACTGCTGGAAAGCGCTGGATGCAGGATGCTCTAGGTTGGTCATTTTGGAAATCCTTGGTAGAGACCTATGTCCAGCAGTAGATGTTATGCGATTGAAATGATGATCATTACATAATATTTCTCAACAAGCCTTTAATATTATCAGTGGATATTTGTGGATTTAGGC
The DNA here is from genome assembly GCA_943193695.1 of Acrobasis suavella. Lineage (NCBI taxonomy): Eukaryota > Metazoa > Arthropoda > Insecta > Lepidoptera > Pyralidae > Acrobasis > Acrobasis suavella. Next base: position 6,176,794 of record OW971937.1, on the reverse strand, counting down.
ATTTTTTAAAGGTAGCTTCTTTGTAAAAAGAGTATGTGATGTGATAGTAGGAATCCATGCTAATCAACTAATGATATTTTATTAATGAATAATGATTTTTTGTCGAAAATTATTACCTTCTCCTGTTTGACTTTGATTTAGTTAAAAGCTATACGAATAGGTTAAAACTATACACATTTAAAAGTTCATTTTAGATTATATTCTTATTATGAGGTGCCTTTTTAATCTGATAGGAATCCACATATACTTCTTGGAGAAGCATGACCTATATATTTGATAAGCAATAAAGGAAATACTTACAACTATTCCATAAAACTTGGGCAATCCTCGTAACTCAATTTTAAACTTCTCGGAAGAAAAACCACCTTTATCTAAGTAAGCATACTCCTCCTTGCTTTCATTTTTCTGGTCCTTACTGTCTAATTCATAAACTTTTTCTGTATTTTCATCAATTTCACTCATTTTTAACAAGTTTGTTGTAAATATTTACGGAAAACTAGAAGAGAACTGTTTGAGGTTATGTTTACTTATAAAATGTCAACGTCGATCTTGCCAGTATAGAGATACTGTCAAGTCGACGTTGACATTTTGAAGCTTATTGTTTTTTAATGAATATATTTTATTGGAACACGATACGGAATTTGTACAGCCTACCTAATTATTAACCGATTGTAGAGAGTAATCTACAACTACATCACACCAGGGATAAAGTGTTGCGTTACCCCTCACAACACTGTGGACTGGTATTATTTATTATTTAGTAGCAAACTTTAAATAACACTAACAATAAGATAGAAAGGGATAAATGAAAAACAATAACATAATAAGTAGTATGAAATATATTATATAATACACATATGACAAGCATAGTATCACATTTAGATAGACTATATACGAAGACGAAACATTTTTGGCAGTACCCAAGGTACAGAATGAGGTAACTGAACATAATAATTAATTCTTATACTTAAAAATCTAAATTAAATTATATTTTTCTAAATACGGTCGGCCTTCGAAGTGAGCCAGCATCACCACAATGCAAATGTATTTGTCTAGAGGCAGAGCTACCTCTGGACTCACGTCAAAGTGCGATCGTAAGTGGAGTCGAACGCTAAGCTCCTTTTAAAAACAATTTTATTAAAGCATCTCTATCTTTATCCTCTTTTTCTTTCCGCAATTTCCTGATCTGATCTAGTTCCTTGTCCACAGCTACCGTCATGCTGGGATTCAATGATTTTAGTCGTTTGAAATCCTCTTCTGCCTGTTTGGGGTTCCAGGCGCCTATATGGGCTTTTGCTCGCCTGAATAATGCTTTCTCATTGTCTGTAAAAAAACATTAGAAGTATTGAGTAAGAAAATATTCACACTAAGTAATAGAAAATAAAACTTTTATTTTCATCTTTAAGTCTATCAGTCTCACATTGCTGCATCTTCGGTAAATCTATCATTCCCACCCTGTGGCATCATCTGTATGTCTATCATTCCTTCTCAAATGCATCATATGTAACTCTTATCATTATCATTCTCACCCTAATGCAACATGTGTAAGTCAATCATTCCAACTAACTTCTTGGATCCAAGAAATTATGAAAGAAGTCTAGGAATTTGGAACATACCTTGATCATACTCAAGCACTGTGGAACAATGCTCTATCACTGGATAGAAGTCACCTTTGATGAGTTTGCACTGGGCATAGTTCAGCAATATGGGAAGCTTGATTTTATTTAAATTTACCCATTCCTCATCATTCTTTCTTTCCCTAAAACAAAAAAGATATTAAGATATTTATGGTGTGTGGCAACATCAAAAACAGTCCCTTGTCCATGTTTTTTGATACATGTCTGCCTGTATGTTGTACAAAATATGTGAGGCTGTGAACAACACAAATTAGGAATGCACAAAGTTTAGAAGAGCTTACCTAACCATCAGCTGTTCACATATAGCAATGGCCTGACTGTAGGCCTCCTCTGCCTCATCATACTTCTTCTCTCCGTACAATTTGTTCCCCTTCTCCTTGAGGGCAGGAATTTTGTCCATCCTTTCTTGTGCATTTAGCTGCCAGATATCCTTCTCATACTCATCAGATCTTTCCACTTTCAATAGTTCTAAAAGGATTTAAAATTTTATACAGTAAAAATCATAGGTCATGCTTTGCAATGTAAAATTTGCAAAATCCATATGGGAATTAACCAAGCTCTGGGAATTAACATGAAACATACCTTTTTTTATTTATTTGCACTGACATTTCATATCAAATATGGTCTCAACCAGTGGTGTGAATTACTCACAGTAAAATACAAATTTGTTTACCCTGTGACACCCTAATAATGATGGCAAAGTGAGAAATGAACCTATTATTTTTGTTATGGAGCTGTCCTTGTAATTTAGGTAATCATACCTAATTTATAGGTAGGCACTGATCAATATAATAAAATATAAAAAATAGTAACGCACATCACTGGTCTTAGCATTACTGAATTTTTACAAGATTTGTAAGATAGTAGGCCAATATCTTGATTATTAATAACCTGCCCCTTTACTTAAAATAGAAGAGTGAATGTTTATTCTAATAAAAACATGCTGAATTGACCGGACTTTACTCTTACCGATAATAAATTCCAGATCACAAGGGTTGCTGATCAACTGGTCCAAGTCAGGATATCCAATACCCTCTGTGTGGAGAGTCATAGTGCATGAGTGTTTTATGGTATGCGACTCTTTGCCTAACTCTCGCAGAGTTTTAGACACAAACGGATAACTGTACACCAACTGAAAATGTTTATAATGTTACCAAGACAATTTTAAATCTATACTGTTTTTAAACTTATATCCATGTTCCTTACCTCCTTCTTGACATGAAAACTAGCTACTTCGCCAACAGCCATCATTTTTACAATAGTTTCCCAAACTTCCAGTTTGAATTTGTGTCCAATCACTAAAACCATGGGTTCTTTTGTACCGATTTTCTTACTATCATCGATCAAAACTCGTTCTTTACCTAATTTCCATGTTTGGAAGTGGAAATGAGCCTGTAAATGGTACAAAATAAAATAATTCATTCTACTAACTGATAGTTCCAAAGAAATAGGAAACTTTACCTTGCTTCCCTCAGCTATGGGGATATATTTCTGGCCAGAGTGTAGAACATTTTTGATTATTGGTGGTGCTTCAGAAGTCATGTTATGATTATAAAACTACAATTTCATTCAGCAAACGCCTTCAAAACAGAAATAACATGAAAAAATATGTTTTGTTATCATCAAGAATTCAAGACAATGATAAAACTGTCCAAATTGTCACTGTCACTTTTCTACTATTTCTACCATTTTTTATTCTATTTTCTCTCGCCTTGCAAACTAACAAGTGTATTCTCTCCTTTAATCGTACTGCCAACATACACCATTGAATGAATGAATTTTCCATAGACAATAGAGTTTGAAAACGTCGCAATCGCAATCTTGATTTTTGTCAAATTTTGTCTACTTTTATTGTGGATCTGAAACTTTTGGTGTCTGGTAGTTTACAAAGGAAATATATCAATATTTCCAGTATTTCCATTAATTTTAGGCATTTAGAATAACGTGTCTAAGCGTCTAAGTGAAAATGGCGGATTTTCTAGAGTCTGAGGCAGAGGAGAGTGATGTAAGTAAAACGTTTTTGAGATGGCCATTATTTGTGATTGCGTAGTGAGAATTTATCAATTATGTCTTTTTCCTTTTGCATTTACACGTTTTATGCTTGTAGGTTGATTCTGAAGAAGACGAGGGACCGAAAGAACGTAAAAAACCAAAACGCAAGGCAGCAGTTCAAAGTGACGATGAGGACGAAGATGAAGAAGGTACTCTATTGAAATTGTCCACGTTTGTGATTGAAATGCTTATAATCGTAATCAATTGCGTCGTTAAATATATAACACTTACTCTCAGGATGAATAATCTTGGAGCTTTTAAAGAAAAAATGCAAAATGTTAGACAAAATAACCTCATTACCATAGCTATTTGTTTCTTGACATACTTTCAGTGAGAATGTCATTGTTTAACCAATTTTAGATGACGAGGACCGTCTACGAGAGGAATTAAAGGATTTGATAGACGACGCGCCTATAGAGGAGTCTGGCAGTGATGGGGAGGATTCTGATGCCAGTGCGGGGCCTAAGAAAAGAAAAAAAAGTGATGACGAGTTGGATGATCGGTTAGAAGATGAGGATTACGACCTCATTGAGGAGAACTTAGGTGTCAAAGTTGCTAGGGTAAGGGCCATATCTCTTGTCAGTTTGTATATAATAAAACAAATCAGAGTAATCTGTAAAAAAACCAATAACATATTATATTTTAATTCTCTAAAATTAACTAAAAGAAAAACATGTCTGACTTATGGATGACTTATCATCTAGAATATTCCACAAGTGCCGTTTGTACATAGTAAAATCTGTCTAAAATCCTACTGCTCACAGTCAATAACAGTGTATTTGTCATATGATGATTGTAGTACTGCTGCCACCCCTGTATCTTATTTAGGGCAACTAAATGTAGAATCCAGTCTATTACCCTTAAATGAGTCAAAAATTTCATCTTTTGGAGCCCCTCCGCCTCCATATTACGCCTTAGGTATAATCACATGATGACTCTAGATTGTCACCAAAGTTTTCAGTAGGTAATCTCTGTTGCTTGGTACAAAAATGGGAGGGCTTCCCATTTTTGTGACAATCTAGAGTCATCATGTGATTATACCTAAGGCGTAATATGGAGATATTGAAAGCACCTGTGTTACTTTAGTTTGTTAAAAATAAATTTAGGTACCACACCTTGTCTTGCAAGTTCTATCCTTTTTTGAGGTGAGAATTATCTTGTGGTGACAAATTGCTCAACATTGTTACATTGCTCAATATTGTGTCAAGCTCTTAACTATCTATATATTCGCAGCAGTATCCTGGTCACATTTCACTAAGGCATGCAATTTGATGTGAATTGAATCATGCAATGAGAATTTAATTTTAGTGTTTCGAATTCACCGTAAATTTAAATTGTTTTATATAGTTAATAATGGGTCGCCAATTAGTTAGCCTACTTATGAATGATCAGAAATAGTGTCAGGACAGTTTTTTTGTCAAAACTACCATTAGACCCAAACAAACAGAATTATGAATCCTGTTCTGCACTTTCAATAGAACTTCCGTTCAACAGCCTTGCTTTGATAATCTTGTTTCCTGAAAACAGTAATTCAGTTTAAGCAGGTTGGTAGCCCGGTGGGAGTGCACATTACTAGCGCTTTCGCAAGTAAAGCGGCACCGGGCGGCGTGGTTTGCACTTTAATGGGTGACCATAAGTGGCATAAAATTTTCTCAAGCTCCTCTGTGCTTCGGAAGGCACTTATTAGTTGTTGGTCCCGGTTGTCATCATTGTATGGTAGTTGTCAAGATATGTCAGATGCCTTTAGGTAGCCTGAAAAATCTGTCACCAGTTTGGGCCACTTACACACGAAAATCAAAACAAGTATGCAGTAATTGCATTTATATCATAGAGATTGAAACAAGTCACAGAAAGTCAGCCACTATAATTGTTTTCCAGTGAACATGCTAAAGACAAATTTTAATATTGTCTAATTTTTACAGAACAAATTCAAACGTCTTCGTCGCCTAGAGGATGATGACAGTGACAATGAGGGCGCCGACGATCCTGAGCTGGAGAGAGAGGTCATCGCTGAGAAGCTGTTTGTGGGAGGATCTGATGAGGTACCAAATATTATTTATATACTTAAAGAATCCATTTCACAGGGTTGCCAGTGTGTTCAAAAGGTATTTGACAATTCCATTGCTACCACCCTTTTTCTGGGATAAAAGTGCCCTAAGTGTTAATCAACGTAATAAACTATCTACATACCAAATTTAATTTCAATCCATTAGGATACTAGTTCTTTGTCTTATATTCATGTAATCAGATCTTTGCTTTATTGCTACGCCAGGAGGATGAAAAACGTTCGGAACCCGCGCCAGCCCGGGGTGAAGTAGACTTTGATGAGGAGAATGAAGATATGGAGTCGGACGCCGATGACTTCATAGTTGATGATGATGGGCGCCCGATTGCTGAGCGCAAGAAAAAGCGCAAGCCTATTTTCACAGATGCGTAAGTAAAGTACTACGAAGTAAAACTACCTTAGGAAATCTGTTTTTGAATGAGACATACAACAAATGATTTAAGCGAGCATTTTGACGTATTTTTTATTGCTCATATGCAAAAATTTTTCAATCATTTATGCTAAAAAACTCAAAGAAACTTTTGATTCGTTGTTGCGGTACATTTCACACTTTTTTTTATTAATGTTGATATATTTTAAAAATCACGAAAAAAAAGTCCAGGATATCCTGCTATGGAATGCCCTTCCGGAGTCTATGAGAAGAGCTCCTAGTCGTTTGGCTTTCAAACGAGCTGTACATAAATTTTGTTTCTACAGGAGTCCTAGTCCCAGTCATCCTGATATATGTATTAATATCTATTAATATGTATTGATATGTATATTGTATTTTATGTGTGCTGGTATACGAGTATGTTATATGTTTAATGGTTTATTCTTGTGCATTTTTTACATTTTTCAATAAAGTTTAAATAAATAAATATTAAATTTATGTATTTGAGAAATTAGTAATTTCAGCTACACAAATCTCACTGCTGGAATATGTTGCCTGTGTAGGACAGGTTAAAGCATTGTAATCAACTTTCTCCCTAGTCTTAATTACACATTTTATTTTATACAGGTCCCTTCAAGAAGGTCAAGATATTTTCGGCGTGGACTTTGACTACGATGAATTTGAGAAGTACGGCGATGATTACGATTCGGAAGGGACAGATCTCGACGAGTATCTCACGGATGATGAGGAAGAAGGTTAGTATTAACTTGAGCGTCATGCAAACAGGCACATGTCGCTGATAAAATATTTTTGGCCCGTCATTGTACAAATGTTTTCTTTACTCTGATAAGAAATTTTTATCTATTTATTTATTAAAACTTGATTGATCCACAATGAATGATTGTATACAAACGCTAAAAGTGTTAATAATTGGCGGCAATATAAATAATGACGAGGGTACAACGCATTTAAGTTTCGCAGGACTTCACGGCTTCGTACGATTTTCACAAGGCGGTGACATCTTAACCTTTCCATTTTCGAACTTCGGTGCTCTGTATCTTTGGGAATTTTTACTAATTACATTTCATATACAAAAAAGTGGCCTTTGGGACCTTATGGCCCTAGCTAGACTCTGTCCACCCTGTTAGGTATATATGTGATATTGTATTTTTATATTGTAAACCGAGAAATATGGGACAATAAATAAATAAATATATACCGACAAATCGCCAGATTGAGCTAGCCCCAAGGTAGGTTCGAGACTTGTGTTATGGAATACTAACTCAACGATACTATATTTTATAAAAAATACATAAATAGATAAACATCATCAGAGATCATTTTCCATCTCGACGTGACCGGGGATTGAATCCGGGACCTCCATTGTGACAGTGTGGCATGATGACCACTTGGCCACAGAGGTCGTCAGATATCTACCTAACAGATTAAATAGAATAATAGTTTTTTGGCTTAGCCTACATCCCTATTGAATTCAAGCCCATTGGCAAAGTTGAAAAGTAATAATGACGTAATTTTAAGGTGAAGGCAGAAGAAGAACTAAGAAGGGAAAACCCAAGCGGCCCAGCAAGAAATCTATATTCGAGATTTACGAGCCCAGTGAGCTGAAGAGAAGTCATTTCACTGACTTGGACAATGAGGTGTGTATTTAGCTTGACATACATTCCTCTATCATTCAATCTTAAATAAATTTTGAGCATATAGTGTTAAATTATGTACAAGTTTATTTATATTATAGGCCTGGATATTTAAAAAAAAAACCCTGAACTTGACCTTGAAGCGTTAACCCCCTATAACTTTAAAACCACCGAACTGATGAATCCATCAAACATAACTAAGAACCTTCACTATCAAGTCAGCTTTCAAACAAAATAAAACTGCATCAAAATTCGTTTAGGCGCTTCGATGCCACACACAAACACAAAGACACATAGACAAACAGACATAAAGATGCACAAACAACTTATAACACCCTTTTTTTTCGTCGAAGGTTAAAAGTCTTAAAAATGATTGTCACCCGAGCTTTTCCTGCAAATTGCCTATGCAGATTTCTAAACATTTCAGTACTCATGTAATTTTTTTTAAATTTTAAATAGATCCGTAAAACGGATGTGCCCGAGCGCATGCAAATCCGTGAGGTGCCAATCACCCCGGTGGAGGAAGGCAGCACGGAATTGTCAGATGAAGCCGAGTGGATCTACAAGCAGGCGTTCCTCAAGCCTCCGGTGTCCAAAGCTGACTCTCAAGAAGCTAGGGAGAGGTCTCGTAGGTAAGGATTAGATTAGATAGCTTAAGGGCGGCCAACCCGTCTTACTTTTCATACAAACGGTCGTATGTGATTATGGCGTTGTAACTGAACTTTCTTGAAAACTTTTGAACTAACAGGAATCAAAATAAAAAATTGCTATTTGTAATAACAAATTCAGTATAAGCCTCCAAAAATCTGCTTTTTTGCACAACCGTTTCGACCGTTCATAAAGTACTCATAAATTGCAAAGTTAAAAAAAATCGATTTTAAACTTTGCAAATGTAATGAAAATTTTAAATAAAAAACATTTATTTCACACACTTGTAAGGCTTACTGGAAAACACGTATGACCTGTAACAAGTTCGTAATTTCCGCACCCTATGAATATATAATATTTGTTTAATGGATAGTTAATAATAATAATACTAATTTCATTCAATAGAATGCAAACCGAGCCCTCAGGCACTATCTCTCTTTTTTTTGCATTGCCCTGGATGAAACAACAAGCTTTTCAAACTATACTTGCGTTGACGATAGAGCGGCCGGGAAGGGCCGCCTTAAGGCTCATCATCATCAACATCTCAGCCCTGCTTCCGCCTACTGTTGAGCATAGGCCTCTCTTCGTTTACGCCACCAATCTTAAGGCTCAAGCCACATTGAATTGCCAAAGGAGTAATTGCACACTGCGATATACTTGAGCAAGATAAAAACAAGATCTCCAAACATCAAGATGCACACGCATCAGCTTATTAAGCTGATAGTGTTCAAGAATAAAATAAAATAAACGATCCTCTCTGAAATATGTTGAAGGTGTATATGGCATTTTATACACAACAGAATTTAGTATACAGTCTGTTGTTATACTCCAAGCTGTGTACGTGTTGTGGGCCACATCACATCTACACACAGATTGTTACTGCAGATAGTATGCAAAATTGTGTCACGTGTAGCAGTCTTTAATGTTTAGCTATAATACTCGTTTTCTTGTTAGAAATTAACGAATTGTCAGTTTATTTCCTACAAATTAGAATTTTCGATGACGTAATAATGACGCCGGTAGGACTTCGAGTACCATCACGAAGATCCGGCAAGCCCTGGACTTCATGCGGAACCAGACATTGGAGGTGCCGTTCATAGCGTTCTACCGCAAGGAGTACGTGCAGCCAGAGCTGAACATCAACGACCTGTGGAAAGTGTACAAGTATGATGCTAAGGTAAGCATTATTTAATACCCTCCGTCGAAAAAGAGGGGTGTTATAAGTTTGACGTGTCGGGTCGGGTGTGTGTGTGTATCTGAGTGTCTAAGTGTCTTTGTGTCTGTGTGTGGCATCGCAGCGCGTGTAAAAACCTCATTAGATATATTTTCATGTATGAGAGATGTCATTAGAAAGATGGAAAATAAACAAGTCATAAGTAAAAATATAAGTATTTATTTAATATGGCAAAGACCTAAGTAAAGTTTGATATAAAATCATATACAGTCCATTGGAAAATTCGAGCTACCAGCTCGAATAGCGCCTAAACGAATGAGCCGATTTCGATACGATTTTTTTGTTTGAAAGCTGATTTGATCGAGATGGTTTTTAGCTATGTTTCAAATCGGTTCAGCGGTTAAAAGTTATGGGGGTTAACACTTAAAAGTATTTTAATTTACAATCATATGCATTATTTTGCAAAAAAAAAAGAAAACCAAGCTCATCGGGACTTAGATCTATATATAAATTAGGTGCTAGAGAGTCTCTAAGGGAACTTTTTAAAGACAATATTTTGACTCTCTCTTCGCAATTCATCTATGCGAACATTATGTACGTGCATCAAAATATACATTCATATAAGAAAAATAGTAATATTTATAGTATAAACACTAGAAATAAAAATAAATTAGCTATTTAGCTTTTCGGTTGCAAAACACAAAAAAATCGTTAGTGGTCTTGGCTTACGCCTCTATAATAAGATTCCAGATAATGTAGTAGCGTTACCATTATCTAAGTTTAAGACTGCCATTAAAAATCATTTAATCAAAAATGCGTATTATCATGTAAATCACTATTTAATTGTATTTTTTAAATAAATAATACTAGCTGATGCCCGCGACTTCGTTCGCGTGGACTTTATGACTCAGGCGTATTATTTTAATAAAAGTCAATATTATTTTAATTCTTTATAAATTATGTTGGGAGTCTTTCCTTCGGGAGCCAATATGTAAAGACCTGAAGCGTTAGTAACCCTGGAGAAAGCCACATAAAGTTGGCCATGCAAAAAACCAGTCCTTAGATCGACATTAGCGGCTTTAAGCGTCTGAAACTGTGACTTATTGTCATATCAAAGCAAGTAAACACATGGAACTGTGTATTTTCAAAAGGAAAATTGTTGGGGATGAGTGGTATACGCGGAATTAATACAGTTTCACTGGCATCACTCACAGTGAGAATCTCAGCTTCAGTTATAATTCGCTTCAAAACATTGACTTTAAGTGTCTCAGCAGACTATGCCGAAGTAGCGGCTAAAGTTCAGTGTCTAAAGGGGATGACGCACTAAATAAGCCGCTGAAGTTCGGTGGAAACGCCCGCCAGTAGTGATGTGCTGATATGAGAATTTACTCTGCGTCTTTGGCGCGTTTGCGGTGAACGGGAACGGGAGCGGGAGAGGGAACGGAAGTGGAAGCAGGGGTAGGAGCGGGAGTGGGAGCGGTAGCGGGAGCGGGAGCGGGAGCGGGAGCGGTTGCGGGTACGGGTCCGAAGTTCCGATTCAGGCAAACGCATCGAAAGTTCGGCATTATGTGTTGCTGGTAATGCAAATAACATTGCAGGCATGCTTTGGCTGAAATTCAGCCGCTGTACTTCAGCATACTGTGCTGAGACACTAAGTCGGGTTCCGTTACACAGTTTCGGCGTAGTCGAATTTCGCATCAGCATTATTGGCCCTCCGACATTAAGACTTATTTTGTGGGCCGAGAGTCCACTTGCGGCAATAGAATTAAGAAACTTAACTGTATAATTGGTGGCGTCGTCCTGATCACTAACACTACCAAGAAGAAGAACACTATCCAAGAAAGTATAAACCACTTCATTACCAATAATTTGCGTCATAAGTTCTTCATTAATTGATGTGTATTGTTCATTTTTTGGTGTCAATATTGTGCGCGTTCACATAACCAAGAATTTTACTGGTGTGTTATGCTCTGAAGGTCCGCAAATACTGAACTTATAAGTTTTTCTTCGGACGAAACAACTTCGACAAGTATTACGGGATGACTTACCTGACCATTCTCTTCAAGAAAGAGACCTTCCCCAACTTTTAAAAATATTCTTAAAAACTCTTGGGCATGTGAACTAATACCGCCAAGCTGGGCTCTCATATTAATTGTCAATCTGAACTTTTGTATTTGAAGCTACAGATAAGACTGTTTTAATGAGGAGTTAATCTCATCTGCCCTAGAGCCCCGACATAAAACTGGAAGGGTTTGACGAAAATCTTCCGACAACAAAAGTTGACATTGTCTATTGGCCTGTCATCTCGACGAATATCTCGCAATGTTCTATCTACAGCTTCCACTGCCTTTTTGTTGGCCATTGTGCATTCATCCCAAACGATTAGACAGCAAATGAGAGATTTAGCCAGTTGAGGCAAGTCGATATCAAAAATCAGGCTCAAACTGATACCGTCTTCACCACATGGAGTTACTCCCAGCTTATGTTATTATATTATGCTTAACAACTTCCGATATCTTAGATTTCTACATCAGATGATAATCGATTTTAGTAAACAAATATTTATGCAAATAAATTTAATTTGGTTCTGCATCAGGTGTTCCAAATCTTCGATTTTAAGGGTTCCGTACCCAAAGGGTAAAAATGGGACCCTATTACTAAGACCTTCCGTCTGTTTGTCTGTCGCCAGGCTGTATCTCATGAACCATTATAGCTAGACAGTTGAAATTTTTATAAATGTTGTTTTTTTGTTGCAGCTGAACAAAAACATACTAAATACAGAATAAAGTAAATATTTATGGGGGGCTCCCATACTACAAACGTGATTTTTCATAGATTATGGTACGGAACCCTTCGCGGACGTCCGACTCGCGCTTGGCCAGTTTTATTATACCTCAACAAAAAGTTCTCATCAGACTTAACAACTTTTGCGAAGGCGGCATTTTAATATTTCTTATAGTTTAGCTGGACCATTATAGTTCTGCATCATGTGTTCCATTTTCCAAAATCAGTTATAGCCTATATGTTGCCCAGGCTTCACAGCTATATAACAAAGAAAGTATCATTCGAATCCGTTCAGTATTTCCGGAGATTAGCGTGTACAAACAGACAGACATTTTGTTTTAATTTTCTTACTCTATTAATATGTCTCCTTCGCCCTAAATATTTTTTTTTGGAAAAATTTTCAATGTACACACATTTTTTTTACTCTTTTGTCTATACTATAAAGTATAGATAATGTATACCTAGCTAAAGTGTAAATCTGTATTGTAACTGTAACATAGCCCATCAGGCTGGGTAGGGACCAATACTGAACTGGGTTTCTTTCGGCGTAATCTTCCCAGCAGTGGTCGTTCCGAAAACTACTAGAGTTTTTAACTTTTGCACTAAAATAATATTTTAAAAAAATTATCTTCAATAAGAGATAAATTTATCCTACATTAATTAAAATTTTTGACTTTGACTTTAACTTAAAAGTTGTACCCATGAATGACGGAAATGTTTCATGCAGTGGTGCCAACTGAAGCAGCGCAAGGAGAATCTTCTCAAACTACTGGAGAACATGCGGGAATTCCAGCTGGACAAGGTGATGCTGAATCCGGACGCGCCCATCCCGGAGAACATGAGGCTCATCAGGGATGAGGATATTGAGAGGTATATTTCGAATTTTGATTAAGAAACAGCAAAAAAAAAACAATTTTATATTCTAAAACATATTTGAATAATGCTATTTATTAGGATCAAATATTTTTGAATGCTTATTGTTGTATGTAAACATTTACTTTGAGAAAACTTCATATTTATCTTTATTTACTCAATGCTATTTTATCTATATTATTTAAACAAAAAAAAAAAACTGCATCTATTGCTTATTCTGCGACACCATTAATAATTTATATTTCATTTATACCAGGCTGAAAAGTGTCCAAACTCCAGAGGAGCTTCGCGACGTCCATACGCACTTCCTGCTGTACTACTCGGGAGACCTACCTGAAATGCAGAAAGTCCAGAGAGCGAAAGAGAAGAAGAAGGAGTTAGAAGAGAAAAAGTGAGTAAAGAGTGATCTGACATGTGTGGCGCTCGATGCGGAGAACGTATGCAATATCCGCCGCACCGTGTGTCACTCCGGCATTACCGGATGTAGACTTATTTTAAGGTGGGGCAATATCTAAATATGCCACCCCTGTTCAGTGCTTTTTAGCGATGGGGGAGGGGGGCGCCCCCCTTGCACTCCCTAGTTAGACCACCAGAGACATCTGACACATCTCTCTGCATTGCATCATCGTCATCAACATATTAAAACACACGTGATAACTGTATTATGATTTTACCAGAAAACTAGCTCGTGAAGAAGCAGAGAAGAACGGTGAAGATCCCGAGGAAGCGGCCGCCGAGGTGGAGGCTCGGGCTACCGAGGAAGAGCAGCCCACTGAAGTGAAGAATGCCGTGCGCTCTGGACGGTACGAACTATGTAGGAAGGCGGGCATCGGTGAGTTCATTTTATTTTATTTATTATTTATTTATTCAAAAGATTAACAGCAACAGTAAAAATATATACAAGAACTTAAATATCTAAATATAATAATCCGATAATAAATCTTCATAAATATAAAACTAAATACACATTTTTAACTTTGAAACTGTGGACATGTTTAAATGACATAGATATCTAATAATATAAGTATAATAAAAAACAAAAGGTATACATATAAGTACAAGAATCCTATCCAAGTAGAAAAAACAGAAGTTAAATTTATAATTAAATTTTGCGACCAACTTTTAATAGGTTTCAATTACTTTTAGGGAGTTTCTTTTATATCTCCAAAGTTCTCATATCTTCTCATATATATATACATATATATTATACAAGATATAGTTTAATAACCGCCTAAGTGCGAGTTGGACTCGCGCACGAAGGGTTCCGTACCATTATCTATAAAAAACCACGTATGTTGTATATGAGCCCCCTTAAATATTTATTTTATTCTGTCTTTTAGTATTTTTTATATGTGAAAATTTCAACTGTCTAGCTATCACGGTTCATGCGATACAGCCTGGTAACAAATAGATGGATGGACGGACGTATTGACAGACTGACGGACAGCGGAATCTTAGTAATAAGGTCCCGTCTCTACCCTTTTTGGGTACGGAACCCTAAAAACTAAAGCTGACTACGGAAAGTCACTTGCTGAAAAATATGTTTATCTAGTTAGTGCAAGCACATCAGAGAACAACAGAGAGCTAATAATGTGTGTATTTTTTTAAATAAGCTAATTAAGCCCTTTCATGTGATACCCTAAGTTTTTAGTTTCTTACTTTATGGCCTATTGAAGGCGCCATGTTCAATTTACTGTGACGTCATATATATAGCCTATTACCAGCGGACAGCTGAAACGCTTCGAATAATATCTCATTTGTCAAGGTATCATGGATATCATTGAAGTTAAGAGGTAACAGATGAACATAAATACAAACATACATATATTGCGGCTAAACACATAACCCTCCTCTTGGCTTCGTCCTAGTCGGATAAAAAATAAAAATACACCTTAAACAAAAATAAACATATAATTGATAAGGTTAGGTTTTAACAGTGAAATTTTATGCTCAAGTAACTATCGTTCTTTTCCAGAACCCCTGGTGAAAAAGTTTGGTCTGACACCGGAACAGTTTGCGGAGAATGTGCGAGACAACTACCAGCGACACGAAGTGGAACAACAGCCTGTGCCGCCCATAGAGGCTGCTGCCGAATATGTAAGCATGTTACACTCGTCATGGCAAATAAAGTTCTTTGACATTTGTGCCGGAAACGAGTGGTCGAGAACACTCGTTGCAAATCATTCAAATCATTCGTGTACGAGCATTTAAAAATGCGCAACTTTGGAACGCTCGCGTAAATTATTTTTTGTACTAGCGATCAAAAGTATGTCTACTGGCAGGATCGCCATAGCTTATGTAATATATTAAATAACTATGTACAGACAAATCATACAGATTGAGCTAACCCCCAATAGTTGTTTGTACAACAAGAGCATTAAACGAGCCATTTTGGCAAGCCAATATGGGTTCCCTGTTCCCGTCCCGTTCTCATTCCCGTCTCCGTCCCTTTCCCGTCCCGTCCTTTCCCCGTCATTTTAAAACATTCGTCAATTTTAAAACATTCGCTTTCATAGAGGAGGCCGTATAGATTTGTGGCTTATTAATGTAAGTTTTTTTTTTAATTCAAAATATTTGTTTTCATACTTTTCATAGAGTCCATATTGTTTAATAATAGGTTGGGGAAAAAGTCTTTTCGCATTTTATATGAAAATTCAAAACATTTTTTAATATAGTTTATTTACATTTAACTAAAGTATGTAGGTACCATTTTGTTCGATAACTTTTTGCCATCTTATAGGTAGGGACATGATCCCATTGCTATAGAAATTTTGGGGCTTCTGATCAAACAACTGCGTCAAGTAGTTTTGGCAGTCCTCTCGTGATGTTAACCTGACACTGCCTAAAGAATTCTGAAGAGACCGAAACAGGTGGAAGTCTGAAGGTGCCATGTCAGGACTATACGGCGGATGCATTAACACCTCCCAGCCAAACTCTCTTAATTTTTGCTGAGTGGTTAAAGATGTGTGAGGTCTAGCGTTATCATGATGAAAAACCACACCCCTTCTGTTAATTAATTCCGGCCGCTTTCTCACAAGTTCTTGCTTTAATCTTATCAGTTGTTCGCAGTAGAGTTCTGAATCGATGGTCCTGCCTGTGGGTAACAGCTCATAATGAATAATGCCCTTCCAATCCCACCACACACACAGCATCACCTTGTTGCGAGTTAACCCGGGTTTCGCCGCAGTCTGTGAAGCCTGACCGGCCTTTGACCATGACCTTTTTTTCGCACGTTTTTGTCGTACGTGATCCACTTTTCATCACCGGTTATCAATTTCTTGAAAAATGGTTCGGTCTCATTACGTCGTAATAAAGAATCACAAATGAGTACACGGTTCATTAGGTTTCTTTCAGAGAGCTCGTGAGGTACCCAAATATCGAGCTTTTTTGTGTACCCATTTTTTTTCAAATGCGCCAGAACTGTTTTGTGGTCAATTCCCAGTTCTTCAGCTACGTCGTAACTACTGATATGCCTATTATGCTCCACTTTTTCAAAAATAGAAACATTTTATCCGTAACAGGGCGACCAATGCGACGTGCATCTTTGACATCAAAATTTCCGGATTGAAAACGCTTAAACCAAATTTGTGCTACTCTCACAGACACTGCACTAGGTCCATAAACATCGCAAATTTTTTTCGCGGCTTGCTTTGCATTTTTACCTTTATGGTAGTAAAATTTTAAAATGTATCTAATTTCTTCATTAGATTCACTCATCTTGACGGTAAGAAAAACAAATGAAAATTAGGCATTTTCCTGATTTGAATTTGGAATTATCTTCTTTAAAATTTAAACTTTTAAATGATACCAAAACCAGCCAGGTACAATTAGTATTGCCAAAGTGGTTTTATTACAAGTTCATACATACTATATGCGAAAAGACTTTTTCCCCAACCTAATATATGGGTAGGCAAGGATTTAGCAGAGTATAAAAACTGCAGAGCATAAGCATGTTGGCCAAACAAAATAATTACTACTAATTACAAGACACCAATCACGGAACCATTCCTGAAGTGCTTTTACAATAATAGTTGATGACCATACACACATACAAATCAACAACTAAATACCTAATCTTAACTAGTACTAAATTACTTAAGTCTAACACTTACTGTGTTTATGTGGGCCTTACGCTCGATTTCTCTTCAAGTTTGAAAACTTGCCCTGATTGAGGATCGAACCCGGAATACTAGCATGATGACCACTACGCAACGGAGGTCGTCGAATAAGCATGACGAATGGAAAAATATTTTCAGCCCATCCGTTAGGTTGCTTAAAAATATTGTACACGTTTTTTTTTCTATTCTCTAAGAAACAAAAAATGACAGATATAGCACATTGAAATTTCGTATGACGTCACGGCTAGGTACGATTTTTACTAAGCGGTGACGTTGCAAGCCCCCATCCCACTCCGGAACTTTGATGCTCCATATCTCTGAATTTTTTTTTCTTGTGAGTCTGAAAAATATTGGTTCATTATTTTTAAATAATCTAAAAGACGGATTCATTACAATCATTAGTTTCTGACCCTCGTATTGTTTCAGATGAGCAAAACCGGCTCAGCGGAGGAAGTTCTCCGGCGCGCCGTGTACATGTGCGGCGTGCAGCTGGCGCACGAGCCGCTGCTGCGCGCCACGCTGCGGGACGCGCTGCGGGAGCGGGCCACCATCAACGTGCGGCCCACGCAGCGCGGCCTGAAGGAGATCGACGAGAACCATCCTTGCTATGGGTGCGTAAATCTTCCTGCTGTCTCTTAAATGTGCTCGCTGCGGGAGCGGGCCACTTTTAATCGTCTCTTAAATGTGTCTCTTCCTGCCGACTCTTTAATGTGCCTCTTCCTGTCGTCTCTAATGTTTCTCTTCCAATCGTCTCTTTAATGTGTCTTTTCCTGCCGACTTTTAATGTGTCTCTTCCTGTCGTCTCTTTAATGTTTCTCTTTCAATCGTCTCTTTAATGTGTCTTTTCCTGTCGTCTCTTTAATGTTTCTCTTCCAATCGTCTCTTTAATGTGTCTCTTCCTGTCGTGTCTTTAATGTGCCTCTTCCTGTCGTCTCTTTAATGTTTCTCTTCCAATCGTCTATTGTGTGTCTTCCTGTCGTCTCTTTAATGTGTCTCTTCCTGTCGTCCTGACTGACTGTACCTATCGCTATTTCTTTCTTGTTTCCCTATAACTTTGCACCTCACCTGTTTTTGTCAGACATCTCCAAGTGCCTCTCCAGGTTGCTTGGAAGAGATTGCAGTTGCGATAAGGCCGCCTATGTTATCCATTTTTTTGTAACATTATGTTTTGGTGCAATAAAGGTTTTAACTAGATCGTAACCTAACGCAGATCGTAAAACCCGATCGAGGGAATGGGCGAGATTTGAAACGTTAATAAGCGATGCGACTAGCAACCCATTACTATTTTGATTCCTTTTTCCATCTTAACGCCCACCATAACGCTAAGCGTGGCCTTTGGGTCTTACGGCCCTGGGCTCTGTCTACCCCGTCAGGGATAAAGATATGACAAAAATATCTGTATCTGAATTTTAGTGCTGGCACACACGAAACACAAATCTCATTTTTTTTTTCAGTCTAAAATACTTGAAGAAGAAGCCAGTTCGCGACCTGACCGGCGACCAATACCTGAAGCTGACGATGGCCGTGGAGGACAAGCTGATAGAGATGACTATCAGCGAGCAGATCGAGGGGAACACCGGCCCTAGCTACCTGGAGGAGCTCAAGCAGCTGTATCAGAAGGTATGTACTGCATTTTACGGATTGGTTTTTCTTCATCTTAGAGCGTTTTTAGTTGCAGAAGCACAACTTGGAGCACAGGGTGCGCTTTCAGCTTTCACAATAGGATGCCAAAGACTGCAAAGTGGAGCATAAAATATAATAAATAATAGGTCTACCTATGAAATTGCCGTTCTGCAGTACTGGCCATTTACAATCAAAATAATTTTTGTTTGGCTAAGAATTATAATTTAAAATTTAAATTTTATTTTAAAAACATGGAATTCTTTTTCCAAAAGTAGTAATTTGTTTATTGATTAGTGTTACATTTTCATCGCATTTCAATCTTTTTCGTCATCATGGATACGTTAAAAATTCGAGTAATTATGGAATATGAGTACCGGCGTGGCAGCAACGTTTACGGAGCTAACACTACAAACCAACGCACCACCTGTTATTGGTTTACTCGCTTCCGTTCTGAAAATTTCGACCTGAAAAATGAACCTTGCGGTCGTCCGAAGACTTTGGTCGACAATGACGAATTAAAGGCGATTGTGGAAGCTGATGATACCCAATCTACGGCTGAATTAGCAGCAGCTTTCGACGTTAGCGTCAAAACAATATTGGTCCATTTGCGTCGAGTTGGCAAGGTAAAAGCTTGACAAATGGGTGCCCCACGAACTCAATGATCGCCAGCGCGAAGTACGCGTCGAAACGTGCCTTGCACTGCTCAACAGACACATAAATGAAGGAATTTAGAACCGCATTGTTACCTGCGATGAAAAATGGATTCTGTTTGATAACCGCAAGCGCTCAGCAAGTTGGTTGGATCCTGGTTCAGCACCTAAACAATGCCCTAAACGAAAACTTACCTCTCGAAAAGTGATGATCACTGTTTGGTGGTCTAGCGCCGGTGTGATTCATAACAGCTTCTTACCAAACGGGGTGAGCATTACTGCAGATGTGTACTGTGAAGAACTGAACACAATGATGGAGAAGCTTGCACATCTCCAACCAGCATTGGTCAATCGCTCCTCTCCGCTGCTCCTGCACGACAACGCGCGACCTCATACTGCACAGCAGACGGTCTCCAAGTTGCAAGAACTGGGGTTGGAAGCTCTCCGTCATCCGCCCTACTCACCAGACCTTGCGCCTACAGACTACCACTTTTCCAGAATTCAATACCCGAGAGGCAGTACAAAATGCCTTTGAAGAATTTGTTGCCTCCCGTCCAGCTGATTTCTTTAAGAAGGGCATCAATAAACTGCCACTGCGTTGGCAAAGATGCGTTGATTGCATGGGTGAATACTTCAATTAATACAAATAAAAAGTACATGAAGAAAATTCGTTTAAATTTTTTCATACAAAACGGCAATTCGGCAATTTCATATGTAAAGACCGATATATAGGGACAAATTACACTGATTGAGCTAGCCCCAAATTAAGTTCGAGACTTGTGTTATGGGATACTAACTCAACGATACTATACTTTATAACAAATACATATGTTTATAGATAAACATCCAAGACCCAGGACAATTTGAAAAAGGCCATTTTCCAACTTGCCCTGACCGGAGTTCGAACCCGAGACCTCTGGTCGTCGGACTAGCATGGTGACCACTACGCCACGGAGGTCGTCGAAAGAAATTGTCGAACCAGTATATATGATTCGACTTTAATTTTACGACCGGCCGCCAGCCCTTGTAGGAAATGCTTTTGTGCAGAAAGTTTTACAAACGGCCGCCGGCGCCGCCGCACAGTGGAAAATGGTCGAACAAGCGCATATCAAAAATGAGTTTTGCGAATATCATAACTAGGCTATCATGGTAATTTTATTAGGTTATCTAATAGTCAAACTATAATATCCATTAGGATATTTTTCTCTTAATGCGTGATATTATTTGTTATTCTTAGGCAAAAGTACATAGAAAACGGAGGTGCCAAATCCAATCTTTGCGCATACATGTTTTGAAACGATATTGTGAATAAACTTTTAAGCATATATAAGCAGTATTATATACTTTTAGGAAGTATATTTTATAAAAAAAATTTCAGTAATTACTTAAAAAATGATATTCTTTATTTTTCACGTAGTTTTTTTTGGTCGAAGGTTTTCAATGTTACGCACGTCTCCCCACGCGCTACTTTTTATGTTAATTAATAGTCTAACTATTCATAAACAGAATACCAAAATATCAGCTGCGGGTTTTGCGGTTTTAGAAGATATGAGAAAAAATGCGATAAAGGTTGGAGCAGGATTTATGCTCGTTATATGATAAATAAAAACATGTAAATATATAATAAAACACTATAAATTATACTTCATTCGAATCTCCAAACCTTCCTGTATATGTAAACCAAATTTCATCACAATACAAAAAGAAATCATGAAGTTACAGATTTTTGATCCGCGAACGGCCTAAATTTTCCATAGTGCGCCGTCGTTAATAAATAAATGAATAAATAAATCTACAGACATAGATGGAGTGGTCCCACTCAAGGCCGAAAGTCACACGGCACAATGAGGATTTCCAAAAATATGGGACACCCGGTGGCTGCACAGTGAAGTCACTGAGACACAATAACACTGAGAAAAAAGATTGGTTGCTAGTAGCAAACATTTTTGGTACACATTACATTTGGTAAATCGAGTTACTAGTAGTTTAAATGTGTTGCTACTGACAATTTTAAATGACATGCTACTAAACTTTAAATGACATGCTTACTACATGGTTCTGCTAATTAAAACAAAAGTTTGGTATCTACTAACCAAATCGCAAGTAGCAACATTGGTTCAGCTATTTCTTTTTCTCAGTAAATCTGTTTGACTGAGCAAAAGAAAATAACATTTATGAAATGCATATAAACGGAACGTAATTGTTGTGATAGGACGAGTTCGCGAGTACGGTGCAAGCGTGGAACGAATTGCGGGCCGAAGCGGTCACCATCGCGCTCACCAAGTTCGTGATGCCGGAGATGCGGAGGGAGCTCAACGCTGTCCTTCTGCAGGAGTCCAAGGAATACGTGCTCAAGTATGTAGTGTCAAAATAGCGTCCAGTTTTTAGGGTGTCTACTGAGTGGCGCGGGCGCACGCGACGCGTTCAGTCTATCTCTGTCACAAACTCTACGTGCGACATAGACAGGTGACTCGCGACGGATTCTGCTATCTCTTTCGCACTTAGTGTTTGTGACAGAGATAGACTAAAACCGCCGCGTGCGCCCGCGCCTTTTAGCGGACGGTCACAAAATAATGTTACTTGTCATGATCACATACATTTCCAGCGTGATTTAAGATTTATTATTGCTGAAAAACTGATACGTAACTGAGCGTTGTTTGACTCCAAGAAACTATTTACGTCACGACGTGCTATTTCATACAAGTCCTATAGAAAATGTTTGTTTTGACATTTAGAAAAAAGTATCCAATTTGACTTGTTGGAAAGTAGCGAATTTGTCAAACAATCTTCAGTGCGCGTGACGGTACGCGAGGAGATTCGTTTTAGTTAAGCTACAATTCGTGTGTCTTCGTTCAGATGCTGTCGACGGAAGTTGTACGACTGGCTGAAGGTGGCACCGTACGAGTCGCGCGTGTCCGACGACGACGATGAAGAGTGGGACGCTTCCAATGGTAACTTACAATACTTTAAGGGTTGGATCTCACTTGTCAGCAAGGAGCATCACTTTTCTATGCTGCTATCGCACCGGCCGTGCTATAGCGTTCCGTCGCTCTCTCGCTATGACAAATGACGGTTCTGAGCGACAGAAAAGGATAGCAGAATAGAAAAGTGCTGCTTCGTGCCCCTTATTCATAAAAAACAAACGGTTGCTAAACCAATTTTTAGTTCAAATATGTTTTGTTTAGTTCTTTCAATGTCAAATATTGAAAAGAGGGAAAGAGACAAAACATGTTTAAACTAAAATAGGTTTAGCAAACGGTTGTAATTTTTTTATGAATATGAGGGTTAGTCAATATACTCGATAAGAAAAAAGTCAACGATTTTTATGTACTGGACATGGACATTGATCTACAGGGGACGCAATTTTGAAATTACTTGTCACGTTACGAATGGTTTGCGCGAGCGTTTCCAAACAGTTGCATTTTTGAATCGGTCGTATGCGAAGGTATACAACAAGTGTCTTTACCACCCGTAATTTTGACATTTGTAGCGTAGATATGTCAAAGAAACTTTTCATGGAGAATCCGTTCTGATTCTTGCTACTTTATTATGGTGAAATTTTTAGAAAAGCATAGACAAGTTTTCTGTGTAAAACAAAACTGTTTTTCGCTGACACGACGGATTCGAAATTACGACCGAATGGTATTTTACGCGAGCGATGAGTTGAAAAACTACACGTTTGTGAGTTTCGGTGGGTCCCTTAATGAAAAATAGCACATCAGATCTG
This sequence comes from Acrobasis suavella, assembly GCA_943193695.1. Taxonomy (NCBI): domain Eukaryota; kingdom Metazoa; phylum Arthropoda; class Insecta; order Lepidoptera; family Pyralidae; genus Acrobasis; species Acrobasis suavella. The sequence continues at coordinate 6,153,418 of OW971937.1, read as the reverse complement.
TATGCATTGTTCGCTAATTACATCAAATCAAACTGTCGATATTTCCTACATAATAGTATCTAGTAATATGTAGAATTCACTCTAACGCAAAACGAGGGAGTTTGACCTGTCTATCTGTCTGATGCAGAGCTCCTGAACAGATGAGCCAATTTTGATTATTTTTAAAGTCGACTTTTATCGGGAGGATTTTTTTAAGTCGGTGTGTTAAATTTTATTGTACGAGTAATTTGATTGTTTGTCAGGTCTCCGCGTGCTGTCGATCGCGTACGTGCCCGACCGGCTGCACTCCGCGTTCGCGTGCCTCGTAGCGGGCGGGGGCGAGGTCGCCGACCACCTGCGGTTGCCGCATCTCTTGTACCGCAGGAACGCCTGGGACGCGCTCGAGAGACAGAACAAGGAGGCCGACATGACCGCTCTTAGAAGGTCAGATTATTTAGTTTGTGGGAACTTTACCTGTCCCAGCTAGAAGGTACATGAATGCACACGAAAGTACATGCACCCACATGAATTATGTATATTCAAAACAGTCGAAGAGCAAGAGAGAGGCATGACAAGTGTTAATACATTTATTTGTCAACACTGAATTATATAATTCAAGGTGCTCGTATCAGAGCGGTTAGAGGAATGAGTCAGAATGGTGAGGATGGAATGAATGTGTCAAAATTTTTGAAATTTAATTAAAAAAGGTGGTCGATGAAATGACGAATAAAGGAGGTATGTAAGAACATGAAGGATAGGTTTATTGCAACATCGTTACAAATTTCTTTTAAGAGTCGCTGGCAGCAAAAAATAGTATGGGTTATGGGATACTAATTCAACGACTCTATATTTTATGATAAATACATACAATTTGAAAAAGGCCATTTTCCAACTTGCAGTGGCTGGGGATCGAACCCGGAACCTCTGAACGGCAGACTAGCGTGGTTATGCCACGGAGGTCGTTAAGTAGGAAGCGATTACTTTTTACTGCCAATTTAGACAATTTCATCGGTCACAATCAATCGTCGGTTTTGTTGGCTGCTCAAAAATAAATAATTATTTAACATATTATTACTACTACTAGCTACTACTACTACTAGCTGATGCCCGCGACTTCGTTCGCGTGGTATCTTCGGCGTATTAATGTAATACAAATTAATGTATATACATAAGAAAGTACTCGTAGCAGTGTTATAGATTATAGTCAATATTATTACTATTTTCATATTGTAAACATAGTTTAAAAATGTTCTTTATAAATTATGTTGGGAGTCTTTCTTTCGGGAGCCAATATGAAAAGACCTGAAGCGTTATTCACCCTGGAGAAATCCACATAAAATTGGCCATGCGAAAAACCAGCCCTTAAGTCGACAGCTAAAGAAAATATTCATACCATAAATACATACGCTCATAAAAAAATATCAGGCGCAATCGGGTAAAAAGAAATTGTATAGAATTAACTCGAAAGTGACACATATTAAGCGCACTTGCTTCACAGTTTGACCATTTAGTCGAATATCAGTATGGGTAACTTTATTAATAAAAACAACACATCTGAAACTACAGATAAAACACTTCGTCAAACGCACCACACAGAGGCAACGTACCTAAAATACTGGCAGCACTTACCTACTGAACGGCGAAGCTTTTGCGCTGTGCGAAAAAGCTGCCAGCTCTTGGGTACGCTGCTCGTCGTATATTGTATCTTATTTGACTTTTAACCGAACTGCGCCAGCAGGAGGGTTATGCTTTTCGAGAGTTTGTATGTATGTATAATTGTTTGGCACGCTCTGTGGCCGATCGCCTCGATGAATTTAAGCTTGAGAAGTGTCATTAAATTCGTCTTAATTCTGAGAGTGACCCCGAGTATACAACGTGGAAAGGAAAAGGAAGTATCAATCCGAAAGGGAACAGCTCCATACATGTTGGCACTGTAGGTATTTAATTTTATATGGAGGTGGTTTTTTAACGATTTCACGTATTGTCCCATAGTAAAAAATGTTCACATTGATACAATACAGTACAAATCAACTTTATTGCACCGTAATAGACACATAAATTACAAAAAAAAAAAAACAGAAAAACAATAGGCACAAAGGCGGACTTATCTATCACTCATATAAATGCAATATCTTCCAGCAAACCTTCGAATGGAGGAAAAAATTATTTGAAACAAGGTGATCAGTATGTTTACTTCCTTTCGGGTTGAAACCCCCCTTTTCGTTACACGTTCTATAAAAATGCAGTCGGGTTTCTTTTTTTAAATAATTACTTGTTTACAGATTTATCCTCCGCAAGAAGCCCCACGTGATCGTCATAGGCGGGGAGTCCCGGGAGGCTCTGAACATCAAGGCGGACGTCTCAGAGTGCGTGCAGCAGCTGGTGGAGGACGAGCAGTTTCCGCGCATCCCGATAGAGATCGCCGACAATCACATTAGCAAGATCTACAGCAACAGTATCAGAGGCAGGGTAAGGAAACCTTTAATCACATAATAGGTATATTTTTCATCTTATCTACTCAAAAAACGATGTTTTCATCCCAAAACGTTCGGAGCTAAAGTCACTGGTTATTCTCTCGGGACTAAAACGTGAAAAAGAAGATCTCTAGGGATTAAAACCAATTTGAAAACAGAACGCGAGTTTAATCTATGTCAATCAAAAATAATGTTGGCAGTACAGCAAAAAAATGGAAGAATTTTGTTTTAAAATAAAAAATAATTGGCACAGACTTCGTGATTTTTTAAATTTGGAATACATATCGTCTTCAACATGGATGAATGGAGGTTAAAATTTTTATGTTCTTTGCTTCGGAAAAAGAAATAAGTATTATTAAAAAGCACAATTTTTCCCTTTGATTCAAGTAATTACAGAAGTTTTAGGTTATTTGTATTGAAATGTAATTATTTATGTAAATGTGAATACTTTTTGTGAGTTTAAGACAATAGTAAATAGTCATCAAGTTTACGTTTAAAAATAAAAAGCTATGAAAGATCACGCAAACAAAGTTATGAGTGAACATTTTATCTTATGTTTGTGGTCTTCGAAAAAATATTTCTTAGTATTTAGTGTATGAAAACGACACCAAACAAAGGTTAGTTTTAAATTGTCGGTTGAAGTCTTTTAGGTGTTGTAGGTGTTCTACTGTTCTTTATAATCTGTTTTGTATGTGCTAGTTTTTTGCATAGATGGAGATGAAAAGTAGAGTGTGGTACTCGGGTACGGTAATATTTTTATCTCAGGCGATATACATGAATCCCTCGTTAAACTCAGGATTCCACCTTAGAATCACTCGCTCCGCTCGTGATTCAACTGTGGAATCCTTCGTTTCGCTCTGGATTCAAAGTAACGCCCTCGCCTTCAAAATATTACCTTAGCCCCTTGTAGCACAATCTACTATTTTTCAATAAATATATAGGGACAAATCACATAGATTGAACCAAAGTAAGCTTAAGCTAACTCAACTTTACTATATTTTGTAATAAATACATATACACGCTGACTTTTCATTGGTAGGAAAAAAATGTCATGTAGTAAATAAATTCTTCTATCCATAAACGTAATCCAAATTTGTGTATGACATAAGATAAAAAAGTTGCGAATATGATTTTCGATCCAAACCACGTAGTTACGCCCGTTCATAACAGACGCGTGACCCCGATGAACTCGAAATCTAGCCGGCCGGCGGTACTACTACTTGATCTCACGATTTTACTTTCAAGTTAAAGTCAACATATTTTGTTCCTGAATTTTTATTTTGACTAGCTAATAAGGTCTTACTAACGATCCTTATGAAGTGGCCTTCGGCTCCAAAACCAATGAAAAATCACCGTGTATAGATAAACACCCAAGACCCAGGACAATTTGAAAAAGGCCATTTACCAACTTGCCCGGTTTGGGGATTGAACCCAGAACCTCCGGATTGGCGGACTAGCGTGTTGACCACTACGCCACATAATTCGTCAAATTAATATAAGTATTACATACAGAACTGAATCTGCAAAGTTTCCGCGCAATATGCATCTTCGTTCCCCGTCCTCGCACCACTCCTCCGTTCTCGCCTTGTCGAGATGGCTGCAGGCGCCTACAGCCGCCCGCTCAACACCCTCTTCACGGCGCGAACGGGGGGGAGGTTAAGTTCAGAAATTAAGTTGGGCTAATAAAAACTCATTCAAATGGTGCAAGTTTCTTGCCTGTTGCATCATTTTAGTAATAACTTGCAAGGACTAAACGTATCGTCAGCGATCCAAATAATTTATTGCTTGTAACGCGCAGAGTTCTACCCTGGATATAATGCGGCCCTGTATATCCTACTCCCCGAAACCTTTGTAAGAACGTTAAGCTTTTCTACGCACATTTGCAAAAAACCGCTCATGTGCATAAATAAATATATTAAGAAAAGCTTCACATTCTTACTTTAAAGTTAAACTGTAAACAGTAGTTCATAAAATAGTTTAAAGGGTTAATTAGGGCTTGGTCATAAAAACATTTATGATGATATTTGCGTTTCCTTTCAAATGATTTAATTTTAAATGGGGCCATCACTGGACCTCGTAAAATTCATGTATCCCCTTAATGGGCCTTAAGTCTAGAAACAGTGGAGTTTTAAAAGTGATTGCAACTCAGCAAACTATAAAACAATGGAAGGGTAACTTCAAATATTATTATCGCGCAGAACGACCCTATGATATGTATATAAAATAACTGTCGCATGACGCAGCTTCAACTGTCGGCCAATGTCTGCTGTGACGCAGCATCAGTCACTGATTGGCCCAGCAGTTGTCATCAGGTAAAGTCAGACACGGTATTGGTAAGCACCGAAATGTAGTTTGAGGGCTCCGCCTACTTGAAGTACTTTTGGTGGAAATTAGTGCCATCGTTTCTATCTCATGTACATTGCAAATAATACTCAATAAAGTTCTTTTTAATTATTTATTTCTACAGCACGACTTCAGAGAGTACCCGGACATCCTAAGACAAGCGATTTGTCAGGGCCGCTTACTACAAGACCCTCTCATGGAGATCTCCCAGCTGTGCGGACCCGACGAGGAGATCCTCTGCTTCCGGTACCACACACTCCAAGACCAAATAGCCAAAGAGGACCTACTCGAAGGCATCGAACTAGAATTCGTTAATAGAGTCAACGAAGTCGGTGTGGATATGAACGAAGCTATATTGACTGGTCGAGGAACGGAGCTCCTCCAATTCGTCTGCGGTCTGGGACCCCGTAAGGCACAAGCGCTGATCAAACTCTTTAAACAAACCAATCAGAAGCTCGAGAACAGAACACAGCTCGTCACAGTGTGCCACATGGGTCCAAAAGTCTTCATTAATTGCTCAGGGTTCATCAAAATCGACACGAGCAGTCTTGGGGATAGTACTGAAGCGTATATTGAAGTTCTAGATGGTTCTAGAGTCCATCCTGAGACTTACGAATGGGCGAGAAAGATGGCCGTCGACGCTTTGGAGTACGAAGACGAAGACGCGAATCCTGCTGGCGCTGTTGAAGAAATTCTCGAAGCTCCAGAAAGATTGAAAGACTTGGATCTTGATGCTTTCGCAGAAGAATTGGAACGGCAAGGCTTCGGGAATAAGTGCATAACGTTGTACGATATTCGAGCTGAATTAAACTCTAGGTACAAGGACCTTAGGGTGCCTTATCGATCGCCGACGCCTGAAGAGTTGTTCGATATTTTAACCAAAGAGTCACCGGAGTCGTTCTATGTGGGGAAGATGGTGTTGGCGACAGTAGTGGGGATAACGCACAGGAAGCCGCAGAGGGAGATGCTGGACCAGGCGAATCCTGTGAGGAACGATGAGACTGGACTGTGGGAGTGCCCCTTCTGTCATAAGAATGACTTCCCTGAGCTATCCGAGGTAAGTTTATCCACACTAATTTATGCGATTTGTCATTAGATGGTTTGAAAAATGAAAAATTAAGTTAAACTTACTACACATGAAAAAGAGATGCCATTTTGCATAGCTCTATGGTGGTCTACCTAGGAAAGAGGCTGTCTTTGAACGAAGTGTATTAATTTAAATATACCACCTGTATTATGTAAAAAAAACCAGTAACCTCGTCAAATTACCTAGGTTAGGTAGCGGACCCCGGGCTCTGAAGTGTTACCGCTGGGGATGCAACCGGGAATGCGTGAGGATGATGATCACCTGTTTTATGTCTTTTTTTTAATCATTTAACTACGAGTTTTGGCGAGAATGGAAGCGATAAGCTGTATTACAAAAGTACCTCACCTATGACATCTTTTCGACTGAGACAATGTAAAAATTAGGCAGGAGAGCTACGAAGAAAGTACTTAATCTTATCTTAAGGTACTGGGCACAGCAATAGAGGAAGGCTAAAGAAAAGGTGGATGGAGTGCATATAAAAGGATAAAGATAGGAAAACTCTAAAAAATACAATAACAAAAGATAGAGATAAATAGAAAAAACTCACATGCTGTCCTGACCCCACGCATAAGGAGATAAGGTGAGGAACAAGAAGAAATTGTACAAATATTTTTTATTCTTACCAGGTATGGAACCACTTCGACGCGGGCGCGTGTCCCGGCCAAGCGACCGGCGTTCGCATCCGCCTCGACAACGGCCTCTCCGGCTACATTCACATCAAGAATTTGTCCGACCGCCACGTCACCGACCCCACGGAGCGAGTGCGCATCGGCCAGACTGTGCACTGTCGGATACTGAAGATAGATGTGGAAAGGTTCTCGGTCGATTGTTCGTCGAAATCGTCTGATTTGCTGGACAAGAACAAAGAATGGAGGTAATCTTACATACATACACAGTAAGAATTTGTCTGACCGCCACGTGACCGATCGCACGGAGCGCGTGCGCATCGGCCAGACCGTGCACTGTCGGATACTGAAGATAATCGTGGAGAGGTTCTCGGTGGATTGCTCGTCGAAATAGTCCGATTTGCTGGACAAAAACAAAGAGTGGAGGTACGTTTTATTTACTAATTTCAGTAGCGTTATCAGACTATTCTTTTACTGCCTTTGGACAAAGCAGTCCAAAATGAGCATTGAGTTCGCGAAAGTTCTTCCAATTATCTCTGCAGTGACTACAGTTCGCCAGTTCTCTTCATACACAGACTCATCTGCGGCCCATCGCCTCAATTACTTATTTGCCAGGAGGTATTTTACCTATTACCCTATGGTTATACGAGTAACATTGGTGAGCGATAGTTCAATTGACTGTCCATTTTACTGCAGAATGAGACTAGTCCCATTAGTCCAATCCAAGATTTTTTTATATCTACTACATGTAAAGTTTGTTTTCCACTAGACCCCCAAAAGACCCGTACTACGACCAAGAAGCGGAAGACAAGGACGTCCGCAAAGAAGCAGAGGCGAAGCAGACTAAAGAGCGGATGCAGTATGTGAAGCGGGTGATCGTGCACCCCGCCTTCCACAACATCTCGTTCGCGGAGGCCGAGCGGCTCATGGAGAACATGGTGCAGGGCGAAGTGATCGTGAGGCCGAGCAGCAAGGTAAGCAAGACCCCCCTACTAGAAGATTCGTGTACTTACCCCCCTGGTTCACGAAGAAGTAAAATTGAATGCCTCACATATTTATCCCCCTCGTCTTCGGCTCTGATAGCCGATTCTTGTGATCTGCGACATTATTTCGTTGCCCTCGCTTGAAGATTGGAACCAATAATGTTACTAGTAAGATTCGTGTACTTACCCCCCTGGTTCACGAAGAAGTGAAATTGAATGCCTCACATATTTATCCCCCTCGTCTTCGGCTCTGATAGCCGATTCTTGTGATCTGCGACATTATTTCGTTGCCCTCGCTTGAAGATTGGAACCAATAATGTTACTAGTAAGATTCGTGTACTTACCCCCCTGGTTCACGAAGAAGTGAAATTGAATGCCTCACATATTTATCCCCCTCGTCTTCGGCTCTGATAGCCGATTCTTGTGATCTGCGACATTATTTCGTTGCCCTCGCTTGAAGATTGGAACCAATAATGTTACTAGTAAGATTCGTGTACTTACCCCCCTGGTTCACGAAGAAGTAAAATTGAATGCCTCACATATTTATCCCCCTCGTCTTCGGCTCTGATAGCCGATTCTTATGATTTGCGACATTATTTCGTTGCCCTCGCTTGAAGATTGGAACCAATAATGTTACTAGTAAGATTCGTGTACTTACCCCCCTGGTTCACGAAGAAGTGAAATTGAATGCCTCACATATTTATCCCCCTCGTCTTCGGCTCTGATAGCCGATTCTTGTGATCTGCGACATTATTTCGTTGCCCTCGCTTGAAGATTGGAACCAATAATGTTACTAGTAAGATTTGTTTACTTACCCCCCTGGTTCACAAAGTATGAAGGAAGACCCTCGTCTTCGGCTCTGGTGGCCGATTCTTATGATCTGAGACATTATTTTATTGACCTCGCTTGAAGATTTGTAAGTAACAATGTTACTAGTAATATTTGTTTACGACATTATTTCGTACCCTCGCTTGAAGATTTGTAACTAATAAGTTACTAGTAATATTTGTTTAAGTACCCTCCTGGCTCACAAAGAATGAAGAAGTGAAATTGTATACGTCACATATTTATCACCCTCATCGTCGGCTCTGATGGCCGATTCTTGTGATCTGAGACATTATTTCATTGCCTCCACTTGAAGATTTGTAACTTATGTTGTGTTGTTGTAGGGTTCCGACCACCTGACAGTGACGTGGAAAGTAGCCGACGGCATCTGCCAGCACATCGACGTGCGAGAAGAAGGAAAAGAGAACGCCTTCTCGCTTGGTATGTTAAATCTTCCTATATGACAACTCGTGTATTTTTTCTATATAAAGTTAATTTATTACATTGGCATAAATGTTTTCTTTTGCATATCTGTATGTACGACTAAATGTGCTTTTTATACAGGTCGAAGTCTTTGGATACAAGGCTCCGAATTTGAAGACCTTGATGAAATCATCGCACGTCACGTAACCCCGATGGCGGGACACGCTCGGGACCTTATCGCGTACAAGTATTACAAGCCGCTCGGCGGCATGCGTGACAAGGCAGAGGAGTGGCTCAAGGAGGAGAAAGCGAAGAACCCCAACAAAATACACTACGTCATATCGGCAGCTAAAAATCACCCCGGCAGGTTTCTGTTGTCGTACCTGCCGCGCACTCGATGTACTCACGAGTATGTATCAGTTATGCCCGACGGGTACAAATTCAGGCAGAGAATGTTCGACTCGCTCGGCGGGTTACTAAAATGGTTCAAGGAGCATTTCCGAGACCCGCCCCCGAGCGGCACCCCCGCGCAGCGCACGCCCGCGCTGCGCACTCCCCACGGCGGCATGACGTCATCCATGTACCACACGCCGGCCGCGCACACGCCAGCCTTCCACACTCCCGCGCACACGCCTGGACCGAACTACATCAACACTCCTTACACTCCCTCCGCGCAGACTCCTTACATGACACCGTTCGCGACCACGCCGCGACAGCCGGACTTCCTGACCCCCGCCCCGCGTCTGCCCGTGCACCCGGCGCACACCCCGCAGCACCCCCGCGGTCCGCAACTGGCGGCGTACGCCGATCCTTCCGACTGGCAGAAAGCGGCTGAAGACTGGGTGCGGCACCGGTCCGTGCGGGACACGCCGTCGACTGATATCTCCACGCCGCGGCAGTCGAGCAGGACGCCGCGCGCGGAGCCGCGGTCGACGCCGCGACACGACGCTCGGAGCACCCCGCGGCACGACGCGCGGAGCACACCGCACACGCCGCACGGGCACGGCTCGGGCCGCGCCTCGCGGGCGCACTCGGTCCGCTCGACGCCGCACACGAACACCTCACCGCGCTCGATGTCTCTGGGCGACGCGACGCCGCTGTACGACGAGAACTAGGAAGACTGACGGCCGAAAGTTGGAATTTTATTTTTGTACCGCGCGTCGCTACTTAGCGTTGCTTGTCGACGTAGGGTGGCCGACGACTAATTTCGTTCGATCTCATCGTATCGCGAATCCGTCGCGCCCACTCTACCGACTCTAGTTAATTACGAATCAAATTTAATCGGTCAGACGCTATGATTAATTAAGGGATAAGTAACTCATTAACATGTTATTTTAAAACACACGTGTTTGTAATATTCTCATAGCAATATAATCCTTCAAATCTATTGTATATTTATTCAATATTTTTGTTGTGCAGATGTTTCTCTATACACGGTTATTCCAATTATGCAATTATTTATTGAGCTGCCTAAATTTTATACCAAATGTATTGATATATACATACATGACAATTACTGTTTTAAAGCACATAAGCGAAGTGAATGAAATTCTTGCAATTGAAATAAAACTGCGCTTGCTTTTCTCAACTTTTCTACTTTACATTGCTCTTAGTTTAAAATTGTATAGCCCGGTATTTTTCTGTTTGATTCTTATGTGATTCGCTTATGTGAATTTTTCGAATCGATATGTACATAAAGTACTTTATTTTATAACACCATTGTGAAAGAAGATTGACGGATCCACTTTGAACTCAATAGCGATATGCCTTAGGGATGGTTAGTGATGAGGGTTGCATATTTTGTTTACAACTGTTCTGTAACGTAAATAAATACAATTATGTTAAGCCAATTACCCTGTTTTATTTCACTTCTATCTTTACAAATTCAAATTTAATTGAGGGCGTAAACATGCGTCAAAGGGACCACGCGACGTATTCAGTCTATCTCTGTCACAAATTTTACGTGCGAAAGAGATAGACTGAACACGTCCGTCGCTTGACGCAGTTTACGCTATTACTAGTTGAACGAGCGAGTGAAGCTTAAACAATCCGGCGTTTGTATCTTGTAAATAAATAAATATACATATACTGTCAAGTTACACAGATTGAGTTAGCCCAAAAGTAAATTCGAGACTTGTTATGGGGTATTAACTCAACGATACTATACTTAATAACAAATATATAACCTGTACGACTGAGCTGCGCATCTTGCGGCCATATAACAAATATGGCCGAGAGGTGCACACAGTGCCGGTCCTATTTAAATTTTCGGGTAGTGCGAAAACCAAAGGTGGCGCCCTTCTAAATGAAAAAAAAAAAATATATATAAAAACAATTAACCTAAAAATATCTGTTGCCTCAGGTTGCCTCTTGCCTCCGATTATTCTGCTGTCAAAAATGCTATAATTTATCTTTTGGAAAATAGCATTTTCTATAGACAAAATTCCAAGATCGGACAGTCTTTCCTGACACATAGTAGACCGTAGGTAAGTTTTTGTAAGTTTTAATTTACTGAAAATTAGTTCTCCTTTGGCAGAAGTTACAGGAACAGTTATTAAGATACGAATCGCTGTCCATAAATTCGGGAAAATATCTTGCTAATAATTTTTTTTTATTATTTGGAGTGCTTTTATCGGCTCTCCTGATTGAAGATCTTTTAATAATGGCTTTACGCTTACAAGTTCTTCAACCAATTCTTGTCCAGATATGTCTCAATTTTCGCGTGGCTTGCCCGCTTGGTTGAGCTTCGTTTGTCTCACTTTTGGCGCCCCTCCCTTGACGGCGCCCGGTGCGGTCGCACCGCTCGCACCGCCCTAGGACCGGCACTGGGTGCACAGTTAAAGTCGTACGGACAGTATATAGCAGTAGCGTGCATTTGATACAGACACATAGAATTTGTCTACCCTGTGCCACCCTTTTAATATTCTATCGGATAGTTCAGATACTATCAAAAATGTATTTTGCTTGACATGGAGCCGTTCTCGTAATTTAGATACCTAAGACTAAGGCCCAGCGCACACCAAAAGAGACTTGGCGAAGATACTGAGAAGTTAAAATTTTAAATCATAAGATTAAAAATGCCACGGACAACATAAAAAAGAGCAAGCGGTCACGAGAGTCTAAAAGTCGTGTTTATACTATTATATTTTATAGCAATAAATACATAATAAATAGATAAACAAATACAATGATGACAAGAAATAGCCTTTAGGTAACTTGAATAATGTACCTGGCCATTAACACACACAATATTTTTTCAAAACTAAAAACAGACTTCAACCCCCCCAAACCACACAACCGATTTTGATAAAATTTCTGTAGGACCGTCTGACAAGTATGCCCTTTCAAATAAAAAAAGAATTTTCCAAATTGGACCACGCGTCTTCGAGTAATCAGCGAACATACATAAAGAAATAGTATCGTATATACTTCGTACACGTATAGATATGTACTAGTAGGTAGATAGGTTAACAGCATGACGCACATCTAACTAGGAAATCTTCAAACCCAGTTCCGCCTGCCAATCCCAGAAACGACAACAGCAGATACCGCATCTGAAATTCATTGTAGTCTTCACTTTTTGTACTCTAGTGTACTTCCCTTCCACGAGAGAATACCTAAAAATAATAAAATTAGTTTGGATGTTATTGTAAGATTATTTAGAGAAAAAAACTTGGGTTTTGCAGCGAGTAACCTTGCTTGTTGTGAATTTGTTTTTGTTAATGGTTGGTTTGTTTCATTGATCGCCGAGCTATATTGTGATTGTAATCAGTTGTATTAATGTAGGTACATCTCTGACAGGCTTACAGACAGGCGATTGAATATACAGCGTGACTTTTTGAACAACACTTAATTTTTTGGAGCAGTTTAGAAAATAATTTCGCCTTGCCTCACAAAATCTGATCAGTCATTTGTATGAGAAAAGGGGCTAAATAACAATTGATGAGCAGATCATGCCCCGCAAATATACCTACTTTCAGGAGAGTGCAAACACACATCTCGAGACAAGTTTTGGAGTGGAATCCCCAGAGCAAGCGAAAACTTGGCCGTCCCAAGTAGACCTGGCCCTAAGTAGAACGCGTAGCCGGAGACCGATCGCGATCGAGAAACACTGTGAAAGCCCTCTGTCCCACCTGGAGGCCTTAGGACCTAGAATTACTTGAGAAAGATGTACGGTATCATTGACTTAACATGCGTAAAAAAATTGACGAAAAGTCATCCTGTAATATGAGTAGGGTATTGATGAATGGCTGAAAGTCAGTATCTACCGATATTGTCTTGAAGGTTGTCTTTTTACCAGAGATACTGGCTTATTATGTAAATTAATATAAGTGGAATTTGTATTATATACCTACATCTACAGAAGATGTTTGTGATGAACTGATGGTGTGTGTCATGTGTGTGGTTCATCGAACCGTGCAAATCGAAATCTGTGTAAAAATATTTATGAACCAGTGATACAATGATAATACGATGAGGAGGGGGGAGGAGGAGAGGGGGGAGGGGGTAAGGTGGGTGGACCATGGAAGGCCATGCTCCTTCGAAGGCCAATTATTAAAATTTCGTAGTTATTGCCATACGATGACAAATTCCTTCTATTTACACAAAAACCCATCGAAATGGAATTCATAAACGCGGCGGCGAATCTCTCGCGCTACTATTTTGGCAGTACGGTCCCTCGCTTCTTCGATATCGAGAATCGACGACGTGAAAATAAGGTGGGTGTACAGTGGAAGGCCACTCTAACAAATAAACAGTTATTATTCGTTTATTTACTGGATAAATGAAACTAACAAATATTTAAGTAATACTTTGTTTAATTACGTAACATATAAACCACTTCTTTTTATTGTAGATTTAATCGCTATTTAGTAACTGTTAGTGTTAAATGACTGATTTTTTATGATGGCCTTCTAAAGAGCCTTGTTTCTAGCAAGGCCATTTGGAAGAGTTTAATGAAACTTAAGTTCAATCAATATTGATTAAATCTGCAATTCAAAAAAGTGGTTTATATGTTACGTAATAAGACAAAGTATTACTTAAATATCTGTTAGTTTTATTTACCTAGTTAATAAACGAATAATAACTGTTTATTTGTTAGAGTGGCCTTCCATGGTACACCCACCTTATAAAATATTGACATGTATTCATAATGCACACTGTATAGTGTATAGCTTATATTATTATTAAATACTGCTTACCTAAAAAATCAGGTTTCTATTATTATAAACTACTTTCGGTAGACGGCGCTAGCGGTATAATTGAAACGCGATATTGTGTTTTTCGTCTGCAGTATATATCAAAAGTTGATAAGAAATCGGTAGGTATCGCGATTCGTCGTAATCGAATACGTAGGCATAGGAACATAGTGCTCGTTCACTAGGTACCGCCCGGCGGTACCTGGACGGACGATTTTCGTCCTAAGTAGACCCCCTTCTGGCACCGTGCTTCGGCCCTTCCGGCATTACGTAGTATATGAATTCTCTTTGGCCCTTCCGGCAAAACATGGCCCAAAATTGCCATGGTATAATAATATACTATATAAGCCCAAAATAGGGATGGTCGATGTTGCAAAAACATCAATGATGGCATCGATAATGTCATCGATAGCTGAACATCGATACTCGATGATTATCGAACTCTAAACATCGATGTCAGGCAACATCGATGTTTTTTGCAAACGTTATCACAGGAGTTCGTCAATAACTAAAACAATCGTAAAATAACGCGTTTTTTAATAAAACAAAGAAATAAATTTAAGTTATCAGAGGGAACACATTATAAATTTCAATAATTTTTGTCAATTGACTGTAAAAATAATAATTTTGAAAGCGCGGAACCTTTCAATCTGTAACAATGCGACACAAATAAGTTGAACAAAAATGGCCACATAATTATGTGTCCGTGACATCGATGTTTTACATCGATGATCATCGAAAATCAATGAATATCGAGTGACATCGATGTATCGATGTTTAAAGTAATGCAATATCAATCATCGATGTTTAATAATCTATAATGCATAATAAATGCAATATAGATTATTAAACATCGATGTTGAATCGTCTAACATCGATGATTATCGAAAATCGATGAACATCGATCATCCCTAGCCCAAAATTTGCCATTACCTGGACGATTTTCATCCTAAGTAGGCCCTTCTGGCACCGTAGCTTCGGCCCTTCCGGCATTACGTAGCATATGAATTCTCTTTGGCCCTTCCGGCAAAACATGGCCCAAAATTGCCATGGTATAATGATATACTTATATAAGCTCAAAATTTGCCATAATTCCTAGCGCGCCCAAAGCCGAGGTTTCCCCCTTAGGAGCCCTTTGCGCTGCTGCTAGTAGTATATAAATAGCCAGGCCTCTGGCCCGCTCCTCAAACCTTGTCCGGGAGAAGTAGGAAATGCTGTCCGAGGCAACATATGTCTGTCATTTAAAAATAAAATATAATCGATGGGCATTTCTTACTACACTAACACTAAGTGTTGATATCTTATCAAAAAGAAAAAATAGGTACGATTTCTTGAAAAAAAGTATTGTAATCCCACCAAAAACATACATGTTAAGAAGGGGGCCAAGTTCCTATCGGCTAATTGTTCGCCTAAAAAAGGGTTGAAATCAAATCCAATGCCAAGTTTAGATGCTCTTTAAAAATATCTAAAATTATAAAACTTCTAAATTTGAACTTGGCAGGTTAATTTAATGATATGAATAATAAATTTAATTATACAATTAATTAAGTGTTACGTACAGCACGAAATCAGCAACGGATGTGTACCTAGTTGACGCCCTAGGCCATGTTGTGTATGTCAGCCTCAGCAGCTTTTCTCAGCTCTCTCAGCCCTCATTCTACGCATGAGCGGATCCGCATCAGCCTTGTTGGTCCGTATCATTCAGATAGCCCATAATAATCTCGTAAGACTTGTAGAATTTCTTAGACATGTTGGCGAAAAATACTATGGCACATCCAATGACGTGGGCCCGCCCCAATGGGTAGCCCCAAGGTAAGATAGTGTTCAGGGAGACATAATTATTCCCAGAACATTCCAGACCTTAAACAAAATAGGTACCTTATCAGAATAGATAAGAACCTAGGTCCCAGATGGACAAGGAAAAAAGACTAAACGCTGTGAGAACATGATGCAGTTCAGTTCGTTTGGTCCACGTGCTTGCGTTCGAGATAAACCAGTTCTCAAAGTAGTCTGTGTTCGAGATGATGTTGTAGGTAGATTTAATTGTCATATTATGATGGATGATATCAAACTTCAATTAAGAAGTACCTACTCATGGATACATACTGTGGATGCATATTATAAAGTTGAATTTGGTTCATCTATTAGTATAATTTATTTATCTCAATTGGTTTATTTAGTAAAAAATTTAAATGTAATTATTAGATACATTATACCTTAATTCACGCTTAGTATTAAGTAGGTATACCTACCCAATAAAAGATATTTTTTCAAAACAAAAAAACCGACTTTAACGCCAAACTACATAACCGATTTTGATAAAATTTATATGGGACCACCTCGCCCATCAAAACAAAAAAGAACAGATTTTTTCAAATTGGTCTAGGCATCTTCGAGTATTTAGCGAACATTATGTAAAAAAAACCTTATTTATTCAATTGGATAGCCTACTTTTTTAAGTCGATTAAAAATAGGATTGATCTATCTTCTGTCTTCATAATCGTATCCTGAGGGTCATACCTGAGGGTCGTGACCATCGGGTGCAGGCAGCTCCCCTCACAATGGTTCTCCACACTTAGGGATTGCAATCTAGCGGCGTTTTCAATCCGGCTAGATTCTTGCTGGATTGACCTGAATCCAGCTGGATCCAGCGCGGATCCAGCAAAATGTGGAACGAAAATAAAAAGACGACATTTTTAAGACTTTCTTTTATTAATTTGTACTTCTTACGATAATCTATGAAATCTTTCACTCATTTGGTGATATCTTGTATCAATTTGCTTTAGTTTCTTAATCATATGAGATCAAAAGAATCAACATAAAATTAAATAACATATAACCTCATATAACATTTTGAATAATGTTTCTAAGTAAGTAATATTTTTTAACGTCTTACAAATTCTTTTAAAATTAACTACAAAAAAGGACCGTAATAATAATACTATTTTAATCTTCAATCTATATTTTGTATCAAAAGAAGCTCCGTAATAATCTTCTCCGCACTCGTTAATCGTTAATGACCCTAAAAACGGACCAGCGTAGAGACCGAAAGGGCATTCTCAGCAGCCGGCTACATATGCAGTTCTGTGCGAAGCAGGTTGGGAGTTAAAACTATAGATAAAATTTGTTTTCTATGGTCTTACTTCCAGAGAATTCAAAAAAAGAAATAGTCAGTCTCTTATAGTCAGATTTTAAACTGCCTAATTATCAGCTTTCGATTTTCATAACATATATTAAATTGTCATAAACCATAGATAAATGTTCACCTTCCACTGCTTCGGTCTCATGAACGCTCATTTCTTTTTTCAGGCCCTTTTCGTAATCTTATTGACCACTTGGCTTTTGTTTATTAAAGTTCTCCTTCTCTCTTTTAAGTTCCATCTCAAGGTCTTGCTCTAAAGTTATTTTCAAGGGTTCTGCGTCATCATCTAGACTTTCATTCGCACATGCGGCACGTGCTATGGTGGCAGAACGGCAAAACCGCCGCGCCGTTTTGAAAATGGCGGCAACTCAAAACTAAACAATAGAAATTATACGTTTGCGGATCCGCATCGCTGGATTCAGCACTGTTTGCTGGATCCAGCATGTTTAAAAAGGCGCTGGATCCAGCTGGTTTGCTGTACGCTGGATCCAGCAATTGCAATCCCTATCCACACTGTACTGTCTTGCGCCAGGTGTATGGCTTGTTGAGTGTAAGATGGACTGATATTGTCCGTAGTGTGGGCCTACGGACAATATCAGTCAATCTTGTGGGCAGTTTCCCTTGACTTCTGCGTCTGCTAAAGTATGGTCTTTTCGAGACTCTTAGGTGGGCGTAGCGCTATTGATCTAGGTATACACGATGACTTTTCATTGGTTTTAGAAATAAGAATGTCTTGTAGTAAATAAATTCCTCTATCCATATACTTATCTAAATTTGTGTATGACATAAGATAAAAAAATTGCGAAAATGATTTTTGATTGAGACCACGTAGTTCCGCCCGTTGAACGATGAACTCGAAATCTAGTCGGCCGGCGGTACTTCTAGTTGATCTGACGATTTCAAGTTTAGTCAACATATTTTGTGTTAAAATTTTTATTTTGACTAGCTAATTAGGTCTCACTAACGATCCTTATGAAGTGGCCTTCGGCTCCAAAACCAATGACAAATCATCGTGTATAAAAACTAAAAACATTGCAAGGTACCTTAAACACTATATGTAACTACTAGTTAATACTGAAATAGACGCGTAAGACTAAGATTGATGAAGGAACGTGATGATGGTAAACAGGCAATAAAGTAACCCTATAGTTGCTAAAAAAGTTTTTCACATATTCCCTTTTGGTATGTTTATTGGGACAAATAAGCACACTAGATAAAAATAACATGTAGATAGTTATAGCGATACCTACAAACAAATAGGTACGATCTGAGTAGGAAGAGTGTTCCTACGAAATTAGCCTTGAGTAGTGAGTTCTCATCTCAACGGCGACAAATTGCAGGACATCCACGTGCTTCATCACACGTGATCGTATGGAGTGTGGACACAATATAAGGAATGTGCAGAACCCAAACTTATGTAGTAGACAACTCTCTTAGAGCAGTGAACTGAATCTCAAAATACAGGTCAGCACACAGCAAAAAAAATAATTAAGAAATATCTAGACAATGTGGTTACCTATATGGTTTAATTTAGCTCGCGTCAGAACTCAGCACCCTTTTCGTTTAGATACCTAGAAATATATCGCAAGTCAATTACATTCTTATACCTAACTCTGGATAAACGATTCATATAACTAAATTTCCCACTCCAGAGTGGTTAGCGCGCGCATAATAATAATATTCATAAGTTTATTTTCCCTAAACGATGATACCTTAACGGAGAGTGTCACAGTCACAGGCCTGCCAGTAGTGTTTTTGACAGCTGATGATGATGTGATTTTCTATATTATTTTTAACACTGTGTAAGGAAATGTTAGAAACAAATTAATTAAGATAGGTAGACCATTTGTAGACTAAGTACTTTTTTATATTGATGGATGACTGATAATCCCAAAATGTTTAATTTATTGTTTTAATTTATTCAGTCATTACGTTAATGGAATATTGAATTTAAAAGCCTACATTTTGACAACATACCTTCTTATATTTGTGGTTAGTTAGGGAAGCAATTGAGTTGAAGAAAAAATTGCATCCCAATTTTAATCGAAAATTTGGCTTTAATTTATCAGAAACTAGCAATCCAGTGATTGAGATGTGTAATAAATGTGTACTGCTTTGCTTATAATTAGGAAGTCTTTACAAAAGCAGCATAGTTCCCGAAAGGACACCGTAAAGAGTTGTTTGTTAAAACTTGTGCAACAAACCAAAGAGAGAGAGAAAAAAGGTAGGGACCGTTACGGTCAATCTTGGCCCTTGCCACTTCACGCCCCACCGTATTTCTTCAGTTTGCCTAGGACCATGGTGCAACGTCCACCTCCATTGGTGACAACTGGCAAGAGCTAACACATGCCAAGAGCGCTGGCGTGCTCTTTTGTAGTGGTGGTCAAAA
Source organism: Acrobasis suavella (assembly GCA_943193695.1). Lineage (NCBI taxonomy): Eukaryota > Metazoa > Arthropoda > Insecta > Lepidoptera > Pyralidae > Acrobasis > Acrobasis suavella. The sequence continues at coordinate 6,133,949 of OW971937.1, read as the reverse complement.
CTCACTTTGGGCACAGGTATGGCCCTATATAGAAGCGGAGTAAAATTTATGCCTACACTACTGCAAAGGGTACATCCGTGCACGTGGCAATGTGTGTGAGTTCACCCCCAGCTGCCTGCTCAACACCTCGATAAGGCGAGAACGGAGGAGTGGTGCGAGTACGGGGAACGGGGACGCATATAGCGCGGGACCATTGGAGATTCCGTTTTGTATGTAATACTTATATTGATTCTGAGCTTTGGAATATTTGCTTTTCCTCGTTAGATTGTAAACCTTCCGCTCCTCTCGCTCGCGACAGTCGCGATCCACCTGTAATGTAACGCGCAATAGGTAGAAACTTGATTGTCTCTCTTTTATCTTTTCATTTTGTACTGTACCTAGTACGAGTTTCTGCGTGCCAACTGCCAGTCCAAGGCCATGTCTCTACGAGGCACATAATGGATACTCGTAGTGTACTAGACTATAAAAGAATGAAAGAGACTAATAAAGACACACAATAGGAAAATCAGTGTGCGTATGTAACAAGTGTGAAAAACATGCAAATGGTGAGGAGTAACACATAGCGTTTTGAATATTTTATTTTAAACTTTTGAATATCAATTAGATAAGTAAATTAAAACGACGAAATCTCAAAACGAAAAAAGGAGACGAAGTGAAATCGTCACAAAACAGACTTTTAGTGAAAAAAGTTCTTACACATTGAAATTATAAATCTAAGAATTTAAAACAAATAGGTATGGTCTCCTTTTGTTTCATAGCAAAATTTTTGAGTGTCATTGATTTGATGTAAACGTCCTACAGTGTAGTATCAGGCGCATGGTTACTATACCCCAGCTTATCTTAGTCTCTGTTCAGTATTATTTGTGCTGTCAAGGCGCAGCCGCGTGCCTTTAATACGAGTATAAGACACGGTCGTCTCGGCGGGGGCGTTTGAACGACGCCGACGCATCGTCGTAATTTTAAATTTATCGAAATTTATTTTAGTTTTTGTTTGTTTTTTCTGGTTTTGTTTTTATTGGAAGTCGTTCCTGACGATAACGGTAAATTTCTATTTTGCTTATTATATATCTAGTAACTTATTTATATTTACTAATGTAGGCATAAATTTATTGTGGTACAAATTATGAATTTAAAATTTGATTTCGTGAAAAATCAAGCAGTTCTCAATATTAATAGTAGCGTTGACACTTAGAAATAAGATTAAAATATTTTTTTAATAACGTCAATATTGCCTGTAAATAGACCGTTATTACTTTATAATTTAATTGTTAATACAGTATATGTCAGAAAAATATTTAATTTTTCTGACCTACTAAATTAATAAATATTAAAACTGAAGTTTCTAAAAGAATGGCACTGGCAACGACCGGCATTGACACCTATACTCACGGAAATCGTCAAATTACCATTGATTACACTGTCCATACCATAGCCAGTTAGGTACCTCATTAAAACCTTACAAATTTAGCAAGTTATTCAATTTATTTAAAAATAATAATAAGTACTCTTATTAAACTTATTTTCGAGTTTTCTTTAACAAGTCTTCAGTAAAGGAGGAGGTTCACCGATTGTTCGAAGAAGCCTGGACCGATTACAAAAAATCTTTTTTTGTTTGAAAGGGAATACGAGTCAGATGTTCCCATAGAAATTTTATCAAAAACGATTGTGTAATTTGGGGGTGAAGTCTGTTTCCAGTTTAGAAAAATTATGCTATGTCATTTAGATTTTTTTTTTTTTTTTTCTTGTTGGCGATTAAACTTCGTTGAAGCTTATTTTGCCAGTGTCTAGTTAACCAATGGCGCGGGCGCCAATTTCTTTATTCCTAACCCTAACCTAACTATACAATCAAAGGTTGGTGTCGGTCCTTTGATTGCTTCAAGGGAGCTTCTGGCAACAAATCTATACGAGTCCACTGGTTTTCATAGCCGAATGAGTGGCGGACGGCGTCTAAAGACGCCCACCACAGTCCGCAAATAAATATCACTACAGCCGCACTATGAGTGTCCACTTTAACCATTTTACATATTGTCCATGAGCATGAGCATTTATAACACTAAACTACACCGATTTTATATTATAAAGTAAAGAATCAATTTGCAAAATAATTTAAAGCAAACTACAACTGAACCCCTTGACTTCCCGCCAAAAAACCGTCATTTAGATTTTTCCCTCTATGTAGATCTGTTCTTATCTATATCCATAGTTATGATATGGCAAAGGAATAAAATATGATAATGTTTTCATAAATTAATATATGGACCTATATTTCGAAAGTACCTAGGTATCATTTAGTACCCAAGTTTAGTACATGATAAGAATTACCCAAGTCACGGATTGTAGAGAAAATGTAACTTTTATATAACTCACGGTAATCTAGTAACTTTACTAAGTAGGTACCTAGTAATAGTTTTAATCGGTTTTTTTTACTTGGAAGAGCACGTATAACTATTTCCAAATGATGTCAGATTACATGATGAGAGATTACTCTGACAGAACGTGACAATATCACACTGAAAGTTTGTGAATGTGTGTGTGTGTGTGTGTGTGTGTATGTATGTTTGTTAATTCTTCACGCGCAAACGGCAGGACCAATATTGGTAAAATTTGGTGTACAGGAAGCTGACACCCTGGATTAAGGGGATACTTGAATTTTACGGGATCCAGTGTTGTCCCCATTTGAAATAAATGATTTGATAGAAACGGAGACATGATTTAAAATTTTGTCCTGACCAGGCACTAGGTAACACCTTCAAACTATTTTATATATTCTACCTGAATTTTACGGGGTCCAGTGCTGCCCCCATTTTAAATAAATCTATTGAAAGGAAACGGAAATTTAATTTAAAATTTTGTCTTGATCAGACCCTAGATAACCCTTCAAACTATTTTATGAACTATTGTTTATAGTTTAGTGAGAACGTGAAGCTTTTCTACGCACATTCGCCAAAAGTGGCCGTTTTTCGCAATTTTGAATCATAACTCCGTTTTCTTTCAAATGATTTATTGAAAATGGGGGCAGCACTGGACCCCGGAAAATTCAGGTAGACCCCGGAAAATTCAGGTAGCCCCTTAAGACGAAGTGGTAGCTTGTGGCGCCCTCATTTGAAATACATTGTTTAAAACTGAATATGGTGATAATTAAAAATTTTATTTGTATCAAGTCTAGAAAGACCTTTAAACTATTTTATGAATATCCTTTGAAATTATTACTAATAGTTCGTCTAGTTTCAAAAGTGGCCACTTTAGGCGAAAAACAGTTTTAAACCTAGACGGACTACCAATATTACTTTCAAAGGTTATTCATAAAATAGTTTAAAGGTCTTTCTAGACATTGGTACAAATAAAATTTTTAAATATCACCATATTTAGTTTCAAACAATTTATTTCAAATAAGGGCGCCACTTCTGCTACCATTTCGTCTTAACACATAGGCTTACGCCTTTTTCCGCCGGTAACACCGCGGGGCGCAGCTAGTAATATATATATTATAAAAACTCCATATTACAAAACGAAATTATGTACTTTTCAAGATTTGGTAGATAGATATTAACAATAATGCGAAGATGTTCAATATTAGGATACTCACTTATTATATGTCTATGAGAGGAGTGTTAGTTTGACTGCCTCCGTAGTCCAGTGGTCAAGGCGTTCGCCTTGTGACCCGGAGGTCATGGGTTCGATTCCCACTGGGAAGCATACTTTGTGAAAAGTTGTTTCCAGTCTGGATAGGATATTGCAGGTTTGAATCACCTGATTATCCGAAAAGAAAGATGATTCCGTGTTTCGGAAGGCACGTAAAACTGTGGGTCCCGAACGCCACCTAGCGTTTGATCATCAAACTATCCAAGGATTGGTTCCTGGTTTGCCCTTTGGGTTGTGGAGGTCAGACGGCAGTCGCTCTGTGTAAAAACCAGTAACCTCGTCAAATCTCCTTGGTTAGGTAGCGGACCCCGGGCTCTGAAGCGTTACTGCTGAGGATGCAACCGGGAATACGCTCGGATGATGATGAGAGGAGTGTTAGTTTGGATTCCCTAGTTCCTTGCTAATTAAATAAAAACTTTGACCGAAATTTCATTTTGTCGGCAATCATAACGGACGGATCTTCTGACGAAGCATATATGCTTTTTGTAGCATTTTATGTTTATTTATACTGAAATATTTATTGGAAAAATCGATGGAAACTAATCATGATAAAGTATGTTTTATAACCATAATATTAATTTCTTTTAAACGAAGCGTTGACGGTAAGCCTGTAATAAACAATGTCGTTTCTCAATTTGTACAATGAAACGCTATACGCTCGATTTTAATAATTTTATTTTATTTATTTTATCAAACTTTATTGTTCCAAAGTACAAATATACTTTTAACAAATGGCGGACTTAATGCTAAGAGCATTTTCTCCCAGTCAACCATAGGGATAAACAGAGAAAATTATGCGGCACAAAAAAGCAATACACATATACTTACATTATAAAATATTACTATATAATATACAATTACATTATATACCTATTATATATACATTTAATAATCTACTTTATTTACTACTTTTAACGTTTGTGAACTCGCAAATGAAACTATCGTGAGAACCAAATACGTAATACCGACGTCCTACATAAAATGCAGTATTTAATCTGCTTAAACATTAAACATTTCAACATAGATTTATACGTCTTAATAAAATATAAATACTTTAACTTAAACAAATGTCGACGTGAATTGAAATGTTTTTGCCACCGTTACCTAAGTAAGCAATCGTCAGTTGCTGTCAAGGTTCCAACCATCTTCCGTCTTCCGATATATGGCTAATATTTTAAAGTTAATTGGATTTTGATAATCATTTCGATTGGCTTGGTAATCATGGATTATTTATTATGCTAATGGATTATTACGGAAAAGCTCTAAAGTAACGTATAGGAAAAAAATCTATCAATCACATGATTTCATATCATGGAGCTCGGTGGGCCAGCTTTGTTTTTGCTCCGTGGCCAGGTGGGAGTCCGTATAAGCGCTTTCGCAAGCAGATAAGTTTTTAAAACACGTTGTCCTCAGAATTTTTTGTTACTTACTAATTATTTTTTTGTTTCTGACGTCAAGTTGAATATCATAAGGCCACTTATACACTCGAAAAACAACAACAATAATTTATTATTAGGTGTCATAATAAACTGGTATTGAAGATAAAAAAAAATATATATATATTTTAAATTTTACATAAGTATTTGTTAGTTTTGCCAATAGGATAACACAAATTATGCATTGTACAATGATGTTTATTATGACACCTAATGATAAATTATTGTAAACGTAAACCGTCACTGAATGATGTTTTGGGCACCCATGAATTTATTGTGATAATTAAGATTCTCCGGTGTTTACAACTGTACACTGAAAACTAAACTTCGGGACTGGTTTTTACTTACATTTCTTCATAAGGTTCCTATGTCCCATCAAGAGGTTAAAATAATTGCCACATTAAACAAATTGATAAATATAAAAACTTTACATACGAAAATGGATTTTTTAACTAAAAAGATTAAAAGATAAATATACCAATAAATTTAATGAATACAAGTATAGTGGGTGACGTAACATAATATATTGTATCTATTTAAAATGTCAAATGTAAAAAGATATACATAGATGAATTAAAACGACGGATTCCGGCAATCAGGTAGGTACGGAGATTGTATTTTTTTGTTGTAGTTATTCTAAGACTAAATTACATTATAATAATAATTTGTCATTTTATGGCTCGACTTAAAAAAAAAGTCAATTATCCATGTGTGCTGTAGGCCACTTAAGGTATAAAACCGAACAAATGCCATCTTCTGTAGTTTGAGGTAGCTTTCCAATTATTTGAAAAGCTACTTATTATTATTACAGAAGAATTAAATGGTAGTAGGTACTTATACTTAGGTTAACCCTAAATATTAATCCGTTGCGATGTTACAGCAAAAAGACTTTTCCTTATTTTATGAAAAACAATTACTTTGATAATTGATGGACCCAATGGGAACTCTTACTTAATTTAGCGTGGACCCGTTGGTACCAATATTTTGACAATTTGGGTATTTTCCATTTATTTATGATTAAATAAAGTTAAATCACATCATAATTTCTTATCCTAGTTTTTGAAAAAGTGGATTGACCATGATATTGATTTCCAATCCCAACTGCACTACGTTAAAGTTATAAACCTAATTATAAAGTTATTACACTAAAATAGTTTCTGCAAATGCAAAAAACAAAAGGTCAAGGTTTCATGTTTCATTAGCTTCAGAAGATGGACAGCTCAATCAAAGGTTTTCAAGGCTCTGGTACTTTGCACATTTTTTCTAAGCCCCCCGATTTGTATCTTCATGATCACGGATGTTTTTGATTTTAATTTAATGTGATTAATAGCCATAAGGTACCGTACCTCAAAAGGAAATAACGGAACCCTTATAGAATTACTCATTTGTCTGTCACAGTCAATTTGCTACGAAACTATTGGAACGATTGAGTCCAACTTTGGTACATATATGTAAATCTGTTACCCAAAGTCGGACGTTTATGTAAAAAGTAAATAAATATTTTTTTTTTAAATATGGAGACCACTTTTACCAGCATCACTGTTAGTCATTTCTATATATCGTGGCCATATCGTAGATTTGATCACTTTATGAAATGATCGGACATTTCATAAAAATGGTCGCATTTCATGAAACGGCCAACTTAATTTCACGATTTTGTCATCCACGTTTGTACGGATCGTATAAACAGGCTGAAAAAGCAAACAAAAACAAAAACTTGTGACAGAGCGCTATAGGTAGGTTAAGGTTGCGGCGGGGTGGCCCTTGGGCCACCCTAAGCCGCACGACATGAATGTGTCGTGTAAACTAAAAATATAACAATTTTACGATATAATCAACCATTTCATGAAGTGACTGAAATTATTTGATCATATCGAGAAAATTTTTTTTATCATTGATCCGCCCAATCCACATCACGATGTGGCCAGTAGCCAGCGCAACATTTCATGTAATGCGACCATTTCATGAAATTCTCGATCATTTACGATATAGCTACGACATATACACAACAAGCAAAACAAACCTACAAAAACATTACATAAGTAAGCTCTTAAGTGCTTCCTTAAATTCAAACCATGCGGGAAAATAGTTCAGATAGAAAATTATATCTAGCGGAAATAAAATGGTTTGAACCAGTTCTCGCAGTCAAGGTTTAAGATGAGTACCTACATGATTTACTGCTTAGCTGTAATCTGTAAGGTTAATGCTAATTAGATAACGATTACCTATGTCATCAAAATGTAGCTTTCTCATATAAATCTTTACACGTGTATGTATAAGTTGGATTTGCCAAACATTTACGGGAGTAAATAAGTAAATGCAAGATAGAGATTTTGCTGTTAGGTACTGTTTATTATGTATGTAGACATGTAAAATTGAAAATCTTTGAACTCTCTGGTGATACTCGTAAGCGCTTTTAGTACAGCGTTTTAGCGACAGTATTTCTGCGACATCTGTCGGTGACGCACAGAGTACTTTGCATATATATATATATATATATATATATATATATATATATATATATATATATATATATATATATATATATATATATATATATATATAGGCAACGGTTGGGGACAGTCGGTGACCGACGACGATTGTAGAAAACTGTCGCTCAACACATGTCAATCTGTCAAAAACTGGCGTGCGACCGTCGGCGACTATCGGCGACTGTCGCAAACAGGTGACGCGGGCATACTGTCGCTCGTCTGTAAAAACCCTAAGAGGTTCTACGGGGGTTGATTCCTTTTCGAATTTTGCCATATTTTTCACAAAGAATTATTGCGCAGCTGTACGAATGAGAAAAGGTGAATAAAATAAATACGTAGCGTGCGTCGCCATTAAACGTCTACCTGCAAGAGGCATACCTGTGTGCTAATCATAAAAAATACAAATGTTATTTCACGTTAATCTGCATATACAGATAAGGCTGTAGTTAGTTATTTAGCTCTGTTTTATTGCCGAATAAAGAAGAAATTAAGCCCAATAAAGAACACGAATGTTGGTATTGTTGGTCAGCGAGCAAAGAAAAAATAAAAATCTCATTAGTGCTACATTATCTTTACAGTCTTCTAAGACACGTCCGATATAAGAAAATAAAACGTAGGATTTACCAGGTGCAGTCAGCAAGTATATGATGATTAAAAAATAAAAAAGTTATTATAGCACTGAGTACATCATTTAGTTAGAAACAAACCAATCATACCAATTTTGTTACCAATACCAAGATTGTTTTTAAAATTTAAAAGGAGACAATGCTCGCGCTCAACTCACATGCTTAAGTCTCGTCTTAAATCAGCAATGCCCATTATGAACTGAGTAACTAAGTACTTAGTTTATTTTATCTACTAATATCACCAAATTTACTAATAACACCATAAACATACAATATATTTCCGCATATGGAAGGTTGAAAATATGTCTTATTCACGCGGAACCAAGATCAACCTGTGTGTGGCTGCTTAGCCGTGAATTGGGCCGATGAACGAGGAAAGCATGGGATCAAGATGATCTTGTAGTTATTTTATTCGTATGTTGTAAGTACAACATGTTAGATTTGATTTAAGTTTCTATGATTAAATCGTCAAAATTCGAGTTGGAGTCGTGTGAGGAGAAGTTTGGTATCAAAAACTCTTATAAATGCATTGAAAAAATGAGCATTTTTATGGTTAATAAACAAAATGGACACTTAATCCATGCTGGTTTCTTAGCAACTGAATTACACCATGTATTAAAACCACCTGCTTCTCTTCCCTTGCGTATTTATTCTGTTCATATAACTAAAATACGTGTGGAAAATCCAAAAGTGCACGCCTCATAACATAACACTCATTAAAAAAAAAGATAATAACAAAATAAAAAATAAGTTTATAAGACTTTAGTGTTTTACGATGTTAGCTAAGTGTATTTGAGTATTTTAATAATTATAATTAAACGACACTGAATCAGATATAAGAATCCCGCGACGTGGTGAAGCTATTAAAAAAAATAGTACAAATACATTTAGTGTTATGAGTGTAATCGTGGCACATACGACATCCACGATTTTTTTAAATAATTTTGTTATACTCGTATGTAATGCTTGACAAATATTTTTTACAAGTATTAAATTTGTTTATAAGAGGGTTGTTCTTCATATCTCTGTACACTGTACTTATATAATTGTATTTAACAGTTTAAGTCCAGAAAAAAAGCTTGATCCTAAAATGCTGAGAGTAGAGCACCTCAACGCTCCGCTTATAAGGCGTTGCACGCCTTATAAGCGGAGCGTTGAGGTACTTAATAATTTTTAGTAGATAAAGAACTGTAAAGATTAATGCATAAATAAATATGTCTTCAGTAGATCTTATATTTACGACTATAAATCGCTTCTTCGTTGGTTTGTCTGTCCTAAAATTATAGATATGTAGGTATCTATAATTTAAGCGAGATTTAAAGACCGACATTCCCCACTTATCTTCTTACCTAGACCTCAAAGCTCTTAATTTGATATAAAAGTAATAATTAATTTAATAAACACAGAATTCCTAGGTATACAGGTAAAAAGAAATATAAAAAAATCGATCGCATGTAGTTATTTTTTTATTTACAATATTCACAAAGAATGCATTTTGATAAACTTAAATAATATTTATTCATTTGGTAAAAACCACGGAACAGAGAAATAGGTGGAAGTGCCAAGTGGGCGTGGCACGCGTGTCATAATCCGGTAAAACTACACAAGATCGACCGACTCCGTACATCAGTCGTATGCTAGCACGTGTTGAGATCGTTTTGTCAGCCCGACCAACATTTTTTTCGCTAAATATGCCGTGTTGTAGTGTTTTAGTCTGTAAAAATAGCAGTAAGAACAAAAATAAAAGCAACGCAGGTGTTTCTTTCCATCAGTATGTACAATTAAATGCATTTTCTTTTAAAAAATTACGAAAATCATTCTGGTACGATCATATTAACTAGGTAGTTCTAGAAAGTTCGTTTCCGTAAGTTGTCGCTACTGGATTAGTGATGTACAGATTTTGCTATTCGATTAGTGATGTACAAATTTTGTCGATGAAATCTCGCTACTCAATTAGTGATGTAGTCGAGTCGGATGCGGATTTTGTCGATAAAAGAAATCAAAATTTCAGGTATAATTTAATAGAATAACGCAACGATTTTAAATAGTATATAGACTTATTATAAACAAGAACATTTTCTAGTGTTTTTATTGCAATAAAAAAATTAATATCAGCCTAACTTTTCGAAATATTTTTAGACCAAAATGGAAAAGAAAAGTGGATAGATGCAACGGGTAGGGTTAACTGGATGCCAACTAAATCAAGCACCATATGTTCGGAGCGTTTTGAAGAAAATAATTTACTTATATCTAATTTACTTAAATATAATAATATAATTTTCTTATAAAGGTTGTACTTTATGTCAATTTTTTTCTGCTCTTGCTCCTGCTGCTGCTCCCAAATTTATATGTAACTAGCTTTAACTCAAGACTTCGTTAATGTAATATAAGTAATTTGAAAAAGTCTCCATTTGAATGGCAAAATAAGATTCACCATGGCAAGTTCCATCGCTCTTTTTTGGGGATACAAACCTATGTCCTTTTCCGGGACTCTTAAACTGTATACCTACGTATTCAATTTCAATTAAATTGGTTAAGTAGTTGAAGCGTGAAGAAGTAACAGACGGACGGATTTACTGGAATATCACTTTAATACCAGTAATGGATCTACAAAGTTATTGACACAATTCTCTGTATTTTAAGCTCACCGTGCTGGATTGGGTGAAAGGGACAAAAGAAAATAAATAGAATGTACCAACTTCCTGCGTTCCCGCGCAGATTGTTAAAGCCGATCGAGAGAATGGGCAAAATGGCAGAAGAGAAATTCCATTTCGACCATGCGGGTAGCAACCCATCACTATTTTGATCCCCGTTCCCACTTTCTCGCCCGCCGTCACGCTAAAAGTAGCCTTTGGATCTTGCGGCCCTGGGCGATTTCAGCTTAAAACCGCAAGACTCAAAATGGTCTGTATGTTCCATTCCATTTGGGATTTAGATCGTTACAGGGATAAAGATGGATTTTTTATGTTCTCAAAATAATAGATCTTTAATTATTTGAGACTGGCTTCGCCCACGATTTAATCTGCACATCCATACTAATATTATAAATAAGAAAGTTACGCAGACGAAGTCGCGAGTGAAAGTTAGTGTTAAATAAAGATAAGAAAATTGGAAAATAATGCCTTTGCGTCGAATGATACTGATACTGTTAATCAATATTAAATAATGTGGACATCACTATTCGAGTAGCGCACCTGTCGGCAAGTAGCAGAATTATTTCGTAGCTTGGGATTCAAGTGACGAAAAAATTCTTCTTCTCGATAGATGGCGCAGTTAGACAGTTAATAGCAAAACGTCGTAAGTACTTTTTGAATCGTAGCAAAATAAAACTTATGCTTGAGACTTAATGACGTTTTTAAAATGTAGGGTCTATTGACTTAGGCCAATATTGAAATAAATATATTCGACCAATTAAACGAATTTGTTCGTGTGCAATATGTGATTATTGGTTTATTTGTGTGAGTTTGGCGACGCTGGTTTCATCTAATTTATGCCCAAGGCACTTCCACCTATTTCTCTGTTCCGTGGTAAAAACTTTCCGGGGTCATGCAGCTTTGTCAACACGTTGAATATTTTAAGGCAATCTACAATTCTGTAACACTTCTACTACTTACTACTGTTTTTATTTTAATTCTAGTATGATTTTATAGGTTAAGGTGAGATGTCACCGAAAAGGTTATGCGCTCAAACTTCAATTCAAAGCGTAATTAAACGATAGACGTACATTTCAATGTAAACTTAATTGTTGATGTTATCGTTGTTCCGCGTTTACTAATAATCATTCAAAACCAAAAAAATAATCTAAAGATCAGCTTGCATCATGATTCATGATAAGATGATCCGACTCGTCAGTTGTAATAGTAAAATAGACAGACCAATTATAATTTCATTTCAATCAAATTTTATTCAGGTTTTTCCATTTTTCATTTGTAGATCTAGTAATTTTAAAACTAAATCAGCTGGAATATCAAAGATCTAAATTTAGAGAAAAAATTAATAATTATGTAGCGATCTCGTATCCACTGTGCCAAACACTTTGAGATTTATTTACATTTGAGAATGTTGTTTTTTAGATATTGTTAATAACTAGTACTTAGGCAGTAAGATAAGCATCAAAATTGTAAGGCTTTTCATTTAGAATTCGATCAACAGCAAAAACAAAAATTAAAAAAAAAACAAAAAAAATTGCATTTATTTTCAGAAAATCAGTGTCCATACAGACAACCAATTACAATTTTTTCTTTTAACAAAAACAATTTTTGTAAACGAAAGTGTAGAAAGCTACATTTTATCGAATAGAATAGATGATTCACCGATTGTTATGTAAAACATGCAATTCAGTGAACTTCCTTAAGATAGCTACATCCATCCTGTCCGCTATCATATTTAGTCCTTGTTTCTGTTTTCAGCGAAGTAATATTTATATGACTAATCGTAATTTAATAGAAATCACATGATTTTAACAAAATATCTACCTAGTTACGAGTACATAGAGATAAATAAGCGTAAGCTGATCAGCGTAGATTGCCAAATTTAAAGAGGATTTAGTTACAGCAATTCTGGCTTTCACTATTATCTTATTAGATAATCTCATTATCTCTACATAGCCTTACAAATATTTGACCTAAATTATCATACGTACGAGTAACAGTATTTCGTAGCATTCTGCTTCTTTAGTTGCTATATTGTAAAGCGTGCGTAATTGACCGAACGAGCGAAGCGTTTCAGTTTCGAGATTTGCCAAAAACACTTTTGCCTGGCTGTCAGTTTGTCTGTCGTCTGTTCTCGCCTACAGGTCGCATTTCTTAACTGTTTGACGTGAAATTTTGTAAGAATGTTCGAAAATTATATAGATTTGTTTTGGCGATTTAGTTTTTCGTAATTTTACAAAATGGCGGAAATGTCCTATACATTTCCGCCATTTCAAAATATTTTCAAATACCTATATCATGTTTCTTTTTTGTTACCCTTACTAAGATGCAACTTTTTTTTGTCTGAACAACGTTTTCATAGAATAAATTTTAATGGCTTGGTATGACTCGCAAAATGTACAGCTCACAGAGATTATATTTAAGAGGTTACTTAAGAATTAGTTATTTTTTACCCAGCGAGCTAAGCGATATCCTATTTTATTTCTATTTTCAGCCTATTTCTCTTGTCTTTTGAGTCCCTTCCAGCAGGTCCAGCTCTCCAACTCTCTCTCGAACGAGAGCCTTTAAGGCACAATCCCTGCATTAGGAGTCAAGCTTGTCCCTTCATTTCTTTTTGGCTTACTGGGCTTCCGTTTTCCGTTTAGGGATAGCTAGTTAGCCAGTATTGTTTAAAGTTGCTGATTGATGATTTTTGTTCAGTATTTCAGGGAAAGAAATTAAATATTTCCAATGACTCTCTTCGTGCTTAGAGCATTTACGTGTGCTGCTTTAAAGAGAGGTCCCAGAAACGGGGACATCTTTCATTATTGTTAGCCTTTATTGTTTAAAAGCCAATCATTTAAGAAAGTGCATAAGTAAATATTATTCTTTGAAACTTTACAGAACTAAAAGATTAACAGCAATAAGGAAAATAAAAAGAATATTAAAGAAAATTACAAAATGGGTCAAATGGAGAATAGTGCAGAGAAATCAGCGTCGCCAGCGTTAGGGCCGAACGAGACCTGGAGGATCCTGAAGAATGTGGTCGTCATCAGTCTCGCGTTCATGGCGCAGTTTACAGCTTATAGTGTGAGTACATGCATATTTAGTATCACGTTTTTATCCTCAATGGGGCAGACAGTGCATTTTGGGTCTTACGGTTCTAAGTTACAGAGCCCAGAGCCGTTAGACCCACTAACCACTTTTAGCGTAATGGTGGGCGAGAAGGTATAAAAGGAATCAAAATAGCAATTAGTTGTTAACCGCATGGCCTAATTACGTCATTAGTATTTTCACCCATTTCCTCGGGACAAAAACGTGATAGTGTATAAGTAAGTATTTCGTAATATTTTGTTCATTACTTTATAGACCTATAGAGGCCGCCGTATTAAATTTACAGAGGACAGCCTAGACGCTCCCAACGAATTTCGGAAGATTTACAATTTTAGAGGCCTTATGGTGGATGTCATACATTGATATCTAAAGAAAATTTGGTGTTTCTTTGCTTTGAAGTTTCATCTTTGAAGAATATCCACTATTCTATCAATCACTATTACATCTATGGTATCTATATCACTATTATATCTATGGTATTGTTTTCAGGGTGCTGCTAACCTCCAGAGTTCAATCAATGCCGAGGCTGGGTTGGGCACCGCATCTCTGGCTGCAGTCTACGTCGGCCTCGTCTTCTCTAATATATTTCTACCAGCCGTAGTTATCAAGTAAGGCAAAATTCTTATAAGTAATTTTCTTTTTCATTAAAAGAATAAGAATGGATTCAAATTCAGTTTAAAATTCAAAATGTCTTTTGATGTGAAACATCTATAGGCGCACGTGAGACCGATTTCTGGCGTGGCGACGCGTCGCCACGCGCAATCGACTGTGCGTTTCTCTCTCACTCGATCCGGCGTTAAGCCATCTCTTTCGCTCCACTGAGCTCGGATACCTATAATGTATACTCTGTTTATTACAGTACTCATTGACATTTTTAGTTCCTACCACAATCTGTTCTTTTCTGCATACTACTTTTACGAAATAACGTCGATGTTTCACATCTACCAGGCGTCCCGTGACGGCTTCTTTTTTTTCTCTCCACAATCTTATAACACTAACAATACACAAACTATAATTATAGAGCTGGCCTACATTCTAGTATAAAATTTTTGAGAGACTAGTGTGTCAGAACTAAACAGAGCTTGTATGTTAGTACTCCAGAAGAGGCATCTATTAGCTCTACCAATTAGAAATTTTGCAAAATCTTGACAGAGGTATTATCAAACAGAGGACATCCTGCGGCTGAAATAATGATAATAGTTCTCTGACATTCTTGTTCTATATTTAAAGAAAAGAAAAATGAGTTCTTTTTATGTACGAGTATGTTTATTTCTTAATGACCTTCCATGGTCACCATGCTAGTCCGCCGTGCCACGTTGGAAAATGGCATTTTCCAAATTGTCCTGGGTCTTGGATATTTATCTATATGTCGGTAAAATTCCCTTTTTATTATTTTTCACGTGCAAGGAGAAAGTTGTTTAGTACAAAATGCAACCGTTGGATTTTAAATGGCAATAGTTATAAAGTAGGTCGCTTTAGTGACAGGGAGTACAGTCTTGTTCGAGCGGCCGTACTGTGCACAACTCGTTTGGGTAGTTTGCTGTGGCTTGGCCATGACTCATTTAATTTTGATTATTGTAATAGATGTGGATTGGTGAACCGATTTATTACAATGACAGTTTGTTTTAGCAAGATATGCCCAGGCGTATACACAGTATTCAATTCTGTGGGGCCAGGGAATTCAGACATGGTGGTTGGAATTCATGTTTCGTGCGGAGGCGGGGCACTGGATTTCCGTCACATTTTTATAAGGCTCACGTAAGGTCTCTCATGTGGCGGCATCGGTAAGGTGACGTGACTGTTTGTAAGTTTTCATCCTGACAATAGTTTGTTCTCGTACTGTAAGTAAGAAGTGGGTAGATGTGGATTGGTGAGTAAGAAGTGGGTAGATGTGGATTGTTCTCTTACTGTAAGTAAGAAGTGGGTAGATGTGGTTTGTTCTCGTACTGTAAGTAAGAAGTGGGTAGATGTGGATTGGTGAACCGATTTATTACAATGACAGTTTGTTTAAGCAAGATTTGCCCAGGCGTATACACAGTATTCAATTCTGTGGGGCCAGGGAATTCAGACATGGTGGTTGGAATTCATGTTTCGTGCGGAGGCGGGGCACTGGATTTCCGTCACATTTTTATAAGGCTCACGTAAGGTCTCTCATGTGGCGGCATCGGTAAGGTGACGTGACTGTTTGTAAGTTTTCATCCTGACAATAGTTTGTTCTCGTACTGTAAGTAAGAAGTGGGTAGTTCACGTCATTCGGAATGTTAGATGCCGATCACGCCATGCTCCGCCCACCCCCCTTTTACTCGGCCGTCCGCGACATATATATGTATTCGTTATAAAATAAAGTATCGTTGATCGTTAGTTAGTACCCCATAACACAAGTCTCGAACTTACTTTGGAGCTACCTCAATCAGTGTAATTTGTCCATATATATATTTATTTATTATTATTACAATTACATTTTTTCCAGGTGGCTGGGCACAAAATGGGCGATATCTCTCTCGTTCATATCGTACATGCCGTACATCGCCGCCCAGCTGTACCCTCGCTTCTACACGCTGATCCCCGCGGGCCTGTTCGTCGGCCTGGGCGGAGGCCCACTATGGTGCGCCAAGTGCACCTACATCTCCGTCGTAAGTGTGTACCGATGCTGCTTGGAATCCTGCATGCATCTACCTCATTTCTTCATCATCTTATCTTGTTCGCTCTTCAAATTTAATTTAATTTCCATTATTTATATTATTTATTTTAATTTTTAATTAAGTATTTATATTTAGATTTGCAACTAGTTTTATTAATAGTTATATTTAGTTTATAGGATATTTTGTTAATGTTATTTATATGTTTATGAATAAAGACTTAATTTCTACGTTTTATATTCAAGTTCTTACATCTCCATTTCATCATTCTGACGCATTCCACTTCTCCTCTTGAACATGCATTTAAAAACTTACCTCACAACAAGGCAACTTACCTTAAAAGGCTTTTTTAGGGTTCCGTAGTAAACAAGGGACCCTTATAGTTTCACCATGCCTGTCTGCCTGCTTGTCTGTCAGTTTGTCTGTGTTTTTTTACTCGACTAACCAATCATATTGGGTATCGTTGAATAGGTCTTTTAAAAATATAATGAGTTTGTGAACACTGTTTTTCGATTTAAGAATCTGTTTCTGAACAGCTACAGCACAGCTATAATATATATAACAAACTTTAAAGGAAATCTATCAGAGCTAAGTAGGGTTTACAAATTAAAAAGTTTTAGGCGATCTTCTCATAAATTGTACTTGCAAAAGGAAAATTTCGTAGAAATTCAATAGAAAATTAGTTTTTAGACGTTTTCAGTGGCATGAACTCAAAGTTGGCATTCGTAACTATAGAACCCTATACTGCGCGTGGTCCGACACGCACTTGCTCAATTATTATACTGTGCTGTAAGATAGTCTATGAAATAATAAAGAGTCTTCATTGATTCTCTGCTGAGGGAGGCATCTTCCTACACCTACTTTGTACCTACATCCTACATTTCATGTGGGAGCTTACCTAACTAAGCTGGGACAGGTCGAGCTCTCACAAGTGGCGACAAAGCTTCACCCGGTGGTCTATACTTAAAATTGTGACCACAAGTGGTGTATACAGGGTCTACGGTGAACGGGTGCTGCCGGGAGGGACTGGTCAGCTCGGAGTCGATTTTTTGACTACTTAGTATTTCTTCTTATTACGTAATTTATGTTTGTTAATCGCCTGCAAGCAACACCCCGAAGAAATAGACGTTCATCAACCATAGACGTTTCACAGCTGGCTTAGTTCGATTTTCTGAGTTATGCTCATGGTGTGCTTGTTGTAACATTATTGAGTGTTAACCCCGCGCATATCCACGAACGTGTTTTGTTTTGTTCAATGGCTCATATCTAACGAGTATGATATACAGAAACAAACTTGTGTACAGTATTCAATCTGAATCTACTGAACGAGTGTTAAATCTGTAGCTAACAAATAAACAAATAGTTTGAATAGTGTATTTTGTATTAATTGAATTTTTACCTTTTAATTGAGTTCTGCGTGTTTGTCTTTTTACATCGATTTATATCTAAGTGTTTTATCATTGATCAACTGAATAAAGAAGAATGAATTTCCAAGCCTTGCTGGCTTGGAAATCCATGGTAGATGTTTTTACTAATTTTCTCGGAAATATGAGAACTGAGAACTATAAAACACTTGTAAAATATATGATTGAAGCCTTGTGCGTTATTGACTGTAAAATGTCCCTTAAAATACATATTCTGGACTCACATTTGAATTTTTTACCTGAATGTATGGAACACGTTAGTGATGAGCACGGTGAGCTACCGAGTTTCCATCAGAATATATCAGACATCAGAACAGCGTTATCAGGAAAAGTGGAACCCTGCTATGCTAGCAGACTATTGCTAGACTGTAAATATCGATTATAGAAGAAAAAGTAGTTCAACTTTACACTTTTAAAAGTAATAAATGTATTAATATAAGTAGGTAAACTTTTAACTGAGCTGTATATCTTTTAATTGAAATCCACAGTAAACCCGAGCTAGTAGGTAGCTCGTAACTAAGGCATACAATTATTACCACTGTCAACGTTTATTAATGCTCTCTTAAAATCAGTTGAATTCCTTTCATGGATTTGCAAAAGTGTTTTTTTTGTTGATCAGTGTTATTAAGATTGAAGTAAAATGAAGAAAGCAGACATTGTCTTCAAAGTTCAATGTTCACCTAATGTACACATATATGTTTCAGGTATCAGAAGCCCACAGCAGTATTTCGAAAATCAGTGCGGAAGCGCTCCTAGTGCGGTTCCTGGGGCTGTTCTTCATGATTTTCCAAATGAACCAAGTTTGGGGCAACCTCATCTCATCATTGGGTATGTTTGAACCTTTGAAATTCCATAAAAGACTTCTAAGTACATCATTGCTATTGACAAAATGACGATTTGATAGGACTTTAGGTACGTTTGATAACGGGAAACAGGAACACTTTTTAAACAATAATTTACAGGTCAGTCATCAACGAGCCTACAAAAAACCGAGTTTAGTTTATAAATATATATACCTACAGAATAATATAAGACTGTCTCGTTTTTTTATCCTTAATAGTGTAGACAGAGCCTCGGAAGCCGTTAAAATCTAAGACCTAAATTTGAATTTCATCCCATTAAAACATTGTTGAACGCGGTCGGCCAATGGCCCGATATTTAAAAAGCACGAGTTGAGCGTATTAGAGATGATAGCGTTTTTTTAATTTATTATTATAAAATATTGAATATTGAATTTACATTTTGCAGTTCTGTCGTCCGGCAACAACACAGCGGCAGTGACCGCAGTCAACGCGTCAATGATCCCAGAGTTGTGTGGCGCACATTTCCTGCCCAGCGCTGACGCAGCCGAGGCCTTGCAGCAACAGCCGCCCGAGAAGATCCAGATGATTGCAGGTTCTATACCGTTCAATAGAAGGAGATATACCATTGACTGCCTCTGTGCTCCAGTGGTCAAGGCGTTCGCCTTGTGATCCGGAGGTCATGGGTTCGAATCCCACTGGAAAGCATACTTTGTGAAAAGTTGTTTTCAGCCTGGTTAGGATATTGCAGGTTTGAATGACCTGATTATCCGAAAAGAAAGATGATTCCGTGTTTTGGAAGGCACGTCTAAATTATGGGTCCCGAGCGCCATCTAGCATTTGATCATCAAACTATCCAAGGATTGGTTCTGGTTAGCCTTTTGGGTTGCGGAGGTCAGACGGCAGTCGTTCTGTGTAAAAAACAAGTAACCTCGCAAAATCTCGAATGATGATGCTGACTAGGAGATATGGGATGGCCATTTGGTTGAGCCGTGTGGCTCCCGGACTAGAATAGGGTTTATGTAGCACATAATGGCTTTCCTTATTTTCAATGACAAGAATGAGCATTCTAAATCTTATAAATAGTTAAAACAGGAATTTCACGCGAGAATTTTTATTTTTACAGGTATTTATCTGGCTTGCATGGCTGGAGCTGCGCTCATTGTGGCTATAGGAGTGGACTCTATGAAAAGGTAGATATTTCTTAATTAAATAAATTAGAATACCAAACGCCACAATTTGTTCCCTAGACAAGAATCGTTGATGTGGGACATAAAACCGCCATACTATACTTTAATTTTTAATCACACGGAAAAAAGGTAAACAATGGTGTGGCCACAAAAAAAAAAACTTTACAATTAGTACTTTTGTAAATTAACATAAATTGTGTTCCTACGGAGCTGTTTTAGATTTAAACTGAGATAAAAAATTAAAATTAACAATAGTAATGAATTTTTATACATAAATTACGTTCATAAAAAAAAGATTTAGCAAGTAATGTTATTATTCGTTTAAATATAATTTCTAGTACTGGTAACACTTCAGGGGTATTGTAATTGAGGGTCGCTTTTTCATAAAATATGAACTCGATATCATCTCGATATAGGTAGGTATATCTATAGGCAATTTTTTTTCTTGCCAATATTTATTTGTTAAATTACTTACATACTCCATGAGTGATGTAAAATGCCTCGTATGTGGCAAATTTGACATAGAATACTATTTTTAACACGATGAGTCACAAATCGAATGGTTTCTCCATACTATAATAGCAAAAATTTTGTGAGGTTGTATGTATGTTTGTTACTCTTTCACGTAAAAACTACTAAACGGATTTTGATGAAACTGACATTAGAATAACACGTAGGCAACAATTTATATATTTTTTTTATAAGGTTTCTGCGCGGAGGAGCCGCTGGTGGAAGCTAGTATTAAAATTAACAATGTTTGTGAATATGTATGGATGTTTGTTCACACAAAAACGTCATCGTGATTGTATGTCTTCCATAATAGTATTTTATGCAACAGTTGTATAAGGAGGGTAAAAAATGCGAGTAGCGGCGAGCATCGAAAATTGACGCCATCAAGCATTTTTTGACTACTTATACAACGTTGCATACAAAACTTTTTCTACGACTACATTTACTAAAATAAATACAAAAATAAACAAAGAAAAGTACGAAATACTACCATATGTTTGGTAGATACTAGGCATCTATGGAAGACTTAATTTTTTTTATTGACGTCTTCCTAGTGACTAAAAGTGCCATTTTTGAAACATGGAGTCACTTAAACGAATGTTTTTAACATACAAAAAACCGTTTGTTCAGTGACTGCACGTTTGAAAAATGGCACCATATGTTAAAATAACGATTTTATTATGTTGGCAGTATGGTAGATCTAAAGAAAAAAGTTATAGGTCTATGGCTAGGAGTATCGTTATTACGACACATGTGCTATTATATTAGCAATAGACTATAGACTTTTCTGAAATCATATAATCTATGTTCTTATATTAGGAGAAGAAAATATTTTTTTATACTCCTGTGTTCGGGACCATTTAAATGACAGATAACAATCTGTCATTTAAATGGTCCCGAACACTAATAAAATATAGGGTTATTTTATAAAAATAAGGGTTCTTTTATATAAAGATAAAAGAACCCTTAAGTAGGGACTGAATAAATTAACCGACTTGGTATTACTGGATCTCACAAATTTTTATGCCAGAAGAACTCAGTTGCGAGACTTGTTTTTTTTACAAATTTAGTTTTTGATGGCTACTATAAGTTGTTATAAGTTGTTTTATTACCGAGTTCCGTTGACCACTTTCCGTCTTCTTGATCAGATCCACCAAGACATCGTCTACGATGAAGTGCTCGCCACGACAATTGAAACGAGTCTAATTTCAATTGGGTTATGTTTTATTTTATTATTGACTTCCGTTGACCATTTTCCGTCTTCGTGATCAGCCCCAAGACATCGTCTATGATGAAACGATCGCCAATACAAATCAGACGAGTCCAAACTCAATAGTATTTTGTTGTTTTATTACCGAGTTCCGTTGACCACCTTCCGTCTCCGTGATCAGACCCCAGACATCGTCTACAATGAAGTTCTCATCACGACAAATCAAACGGGTCTAAACTCAATAGTGTTATTTTGTTTTATTACCGAGTTCCGTTGACCATCTTCCTTTTTTTGACGACCTCCGTGGCTTAGTGGTCACCATGTAAGTCCGCCACTCAGAGGTCCCGGGTTCGATCCCCGGTCAGTTTGTCACTGCAAAAGTAACTTTGTAATCCTATACATTAATATGTGATTACAAAGTTATTTATACAGTTGGTGTATCTAGAAAACTGTACCTAAATTGCAAAGTATTTAAGATTTTCCTTAATTTATACACTAAATAGTAATTGTATAAAAAAATTTAAGCTCCTATATCTTCTAGAAGTGCCTTAGAATTTTGATGATCGGTCAGTCAGTGAGTGACAAAATTAAGAACTTTGACTATAATTCTTAAACTTCTGGTTCAAATTGAAAAAAAATTGAAATATACTGTGTTCATACAATATCTACTTGGTTACTGAAAATTCAGGCTTTTAGTTTTACCGACAACGAAGTTACAGGGGGCCGAAAATGGCCTGAACTGCTTCGAGAAAAGAGTGGTACAGGTGTGCCGCTTTTTTTTTTGTATGACTAAGTGGGGGAACTGCCGTGCCCCCAGATACATTGACCTAGTCTTTTTAACCGACTTCCAAAAAGGAGCAGGTTATGTCGTCGCGATTTTTAATGTTTTTTCTATGTTTGTTCACCGATTATTCAAAGACGCCGGGACCGATTTGGAAAATTGTTTTTTGTTTGAAAGAATATGTATACTTGTCAATTGGTCCCATAAAAACTTTAGTTATCAAATTCGGTTATATAGTTTGGGGGTGAAGTCAGTTTTTACTTTTGAAAAATCATATTGTACAAATAATATAATAAAAATCATTAAGATCAGATAACATTTAGGAGCGGAAAAACATTTTTTCTTTTTGTATGAACGAGTGCGTGCTATACTTTCGGCAACTTTCTAGGACCTTATTATGAACAATAGTGTCCTCCACGCCAGTGATGATAGCATCAACAGGTATTATTTATGGTGTTTCGGCGATATTAACCCATTAGACAGAGCACTCTTCAAGTTAGGTTTGAGGTTAAGGGGCTACCTGAATTTTTCGGGGTCCAGTACTGCCCCCATTTGAAAAGAAACAGAGATATCATTCAAAATTTGGTCTTGATTAGACCCTGGATAACCCTTCAAACTATTTTATAAACTACTCTTTACAGTTCAAAGTGAGAACATGAAGCTTTTCTACGCACAATTGCGAAAAACGGCCACTTTTGGCGTATGTGCGTAGAAAAGCTTCACGGTCTAACTTTAAAATGTAAACGTAGTTCATAAAATAGTTTGAAGGGTTATCCAGGGTCTGATCAAGACCAAATTTTTAATTATATCTTTGTTTCTTTTCAAAGTGCTGCCCACTGGACCCCGAAAAATTCAGGTAGCCCCTTAATCTTTGTAGTGAACTTATGTTCACTACAAACTTGCCTGAACTTTCTGTCAACGATCCTTTTAAATCATTTGTTTCTGGGTTCATGAATCGGAAAAAAAAACCTAAATAATGAACTGAAAATTTTTATACTTACAAGTACTTTATATTTAATAATAATAATAATAAATAAGTTCTTTATTCGCTTAAAGATTTGTACAGCATACGTTTGTTATTACACAAAAAGGTTGTTAAAGGTAGTACAAATTAATTTTTAAGCCCTGATTTCCAAACTAGGCAGGAGCCTGTATTTTGGAATCCAGTGTTCGGCCGTATGTTATATGAAGCGAGGACCAAAAGTTCAAAAAGTTAACAAACAAATATAGGTACTTAGGCTAAAAAACAAAATAAAACGAAATAAAAAATAATAATAAAGATACAAGCATGGGGCATGTGTATGTATAGAAGTGTGTGATTGTGAGTGTGGTAATGAAGTGTGTTTGTGTTGTGTGTGCCGTGCCGGGGGTTGACAAACTGTTACCCAGGAACATCTAATATATTTCTAGGTAGCAGTTTCTCTGTGTCGTCATAGTCTTGTTGTGACAACCAAGTGGTTAGTTTTGTTTTGACCTCATACTTATTTAATCGATATATGTTTAGAGTGTTGTTTATTGTTTGATAGATAATCGAACTGGAGAAATAAAACTGTCGAGACGCAAATGAGGTTCTGTGCGGTGGTATGGGACATATTCTGCCGGGGGTTATCCTTTTTGATGGGTCTGGGAGTGGTAGTTTAGCGTGTTTTCGAAGAATAGTTCTGAGCACGCAGAGCTGCCTCACAGTCAGCACAGAGGCAAGAGTATAAAGTTGCTGGGTGGGAAACCGGATAGGTTTGGAGTACATGACTTTGAGTACAGCTCTTTGTGCCCTTTCAACCTTAATGAAATGGGTTTTAGCAGGACATCCCCAAGCTGTTACGCAGTAGGTTAGTACTGAAAGACAGAGCGCGGAATAGACTAGGTTTAAGGTTTCTGGGTCGGCTGAGTGTCTAAGAGTTTTAAAAAGGTAAATAAGACGCCTTACTCTGGTAGTAAGAGCATCAATATGATGGTACCAGTTTAGATTAGAGTCAATATAAACGCCAAGATATTTAATAGATGGTACTTGTGATATAGGAATGCAGGTGCATTTATCATTCTGACTGCAGTTGGAGTGGATGTATATCTTATAATCTGAGGGTGGTTGCGTATTGTTTCGAATTGAGAACGGAATGAGGTGTGTTTTAGAGAGATAAAGAGTCAAAAGATTTTGAGACAGCCAGCTATTAATAATCATCAAGTTGTATTCTGCTGTAGATTTGATCTCAAGCCAATCCGAACAATGGACCACAAAAGCGGTATCGTCCGCGTATGTAAAAATTTTACATTTTGGCAAAGTGATATTGCATAATTGGTTAATGTAGACCAGAAATAATGTGGGTCCGACAATCGATCCTTGAGGGACGCCATATTCGATGGGTTCTTCATCACTAATACACCCGTCGATTGTAACGCTTTGACGGCGATTGGTGAAGAAGTCGCGAAAGATGTCATGTGTGATACCTCGGTTTCCAGATAATGCAGTTTACGCAAAAGTGTAGGCACATCGACGGTGTCAAAGGCTTTTTGCAGGTCAAGGAAGATACCCAAGCATTTTTGTCCCTCGTCTAGTTTCGTGGTGATATGCGTAACTAGATCTGCTACAGCGTCTTCAGTGGACACACCAGTACGAAAACCGTATTGTTGGTCCGATAAGATCTTATTTTTTATCAAAAATTGGATAAGTCGCTTATTGAGGAGTTTTTCAAGTTCCTTGTTTGAAACATTGCTCTCTACTTTCTGTCAGGCGATTATGTTTATGTTTAAATGTCATCGAGCTTCATTTAGCTATGCCAGGGTTTTCCTGGTCCTCTTTTCCCTTCAATTAAGTTTTTTGATGAAATCGTCTTGACGTATTAGATTTCCTAACATCTTTCCTGTCTATTCTCTATTAAGTCCAGAATGCACCTACTCTCTCTTACTCTTTTCCATAGAATTAGGATGGTTGTACTTAAAGGTACAACATGTTCTTTTCAAGACCTCCTCAGTGCCGGCTTTAGGGAGGGGCGACCGGGGCGGGTGCCCGGGGCGCCAGGTTCTACAGGGCGCCGCTCGCCCAGCTTAACTTTTTTTTTCAAATTGCAAGTCAGTCCTCGACTACGAAAATTATCATATATTCCAAAGTACTCTATTATGTAGTCCTATCATTGTCTTATTCATGGTATAGTCCGTTATCGTCATGATGTTTTTTGCTGCCATTACAAACTTCCAACGGCAGTCTTCAGCAGCCGAAGTGAACACGTGCAAGTTATCACAACAAACAAAAGAACTTATTTCTAAGAATCTTTGGTACTATAGGGTCAGGGTCAGTCGAGGTAAAAGACAGACAATAAAGCAACAAACAAAAAATGGACACATCTGCAAAGAAAGTACTCTTTATTACTTATCAGTGACGTAATTTTGCCTTTATTTGGAGGGGTGGTGCTTCATTTCAATTTTGCATTACACTTATAAATATTAGCTGAAATACGGTTCAGTACGTAGTTACGTATAGTGAGTGGTGATGGTGATTAATAGTACCTATAATATATTATGAAGAAATTATACCTGTCGTGACTGTGATTATTTGGCAAGTATTTTTTTTCATCTTTCAGTTAGTTACATTTTCAAGCCCATTGTCTTTGCATGGTGGCATGAACCATCTGATTTGTCATCAAGTCAAACTCTTTTTCAAAAATTTGGGACCATCTGAAAAGTATACTCTTTGAAACAAAAAAGAATTTTTCAAATCTGTTAATTGAAAAATCTGGCTACCTGAATTTTTCGAGGTCCAGTGCTGCCCCCATTTGAAATAAAACATTTGAAAAGAAACGGGGATATCATTTAAAATTTGGTCTTGATCAGACCCTGGATAACCCTTCAAACTATTTTATAAACTACTCTTTACAGTTTAAAGTGAGAACATGAAGCTTTTCTACGCACAATTGCGAAAAACGAACAATTTTGGCGTATGTGCGTAGCAAAGCTTTATTGAGTGTTTTTAACACTGGTGTCAGATTCATCTGCCTGAAATGACATTTTTGAAACGCGGAGTCACCCAAACGAATGATTTTTCTATACAAAAACCGTCCATTTAGTGACACCGCGTTTTAAAAATCGCACTACTGGGGCATTTGACGCAGCTCATGACTCGTGTGACCCAATGACTAGCGTGATGGTGTGCGTGACGGTGGTAAAAGGAAATAAAAAAAGTGATGGGTTGCTAGCCTTTAGAGTGGTATGCTTCTCTATTTCACACATCAGTCTAGGTTGCCTCACGATGTTTTCCTTTACCGAAAGCAAGTGGTGGTAGTTATGACCGGACATGACATGAGTACAAACGAGGTACAGGTCGCGTCTGTTGAGGTTGAGGATAGAACTCTCCCCTCAATGGACGCACAGCCAGGCCAGTAGTGCCTTTATAAACTGCTGCCATCACGGCTTACATTAAGCGATGGTGGTATAACGTTAAGTCGTTAAGTAGGTACCTTCCAACTATAACTTCCTAGATCATTTCTTAAATAGCGTGGGTTTTTTAGGTCTCTACGTTTAAAAACCAGTCCAATGTATGGTGCAAGTTTAGTCCATCTGATACTGACCCATTTACATAAAAAAACCTAACTAAAATAAAAAAACATCGTTCCATATGGAAGGATGCTTTTTTTGTAATTTTTTTATTTAGATGATGTTTGTTTATTTTTTTTAATTCGTTTTTTCTTTTATTTTTATTGTTTTTTATACACACCACTGAACTAGTGTGCAGGATCCTCACGATGTTTTCCTTCACCGGAAGCATGTGGTGGTCGAACAGTCAGATTGAGTAACATGTCGGGCCGGACGGGCAACGAACCTTTCGATTCTAAAACATCTAGACCACGAGCGTTGTTACAAAACTAGAAGAACCGGCCTGTGGTCCGACGGCAGGCCAGTCAGGACTGCTTGTCTGGGCGATGCTCGCAGGCCTTTGTGGGCCACGAGGTCTATGGTGTCTGACTTACCCAACCCGTAATGAGTTGGCTCGTCGGGGCCCATAACCTTGTATTTGTGGAATACAGAGTCTCGGTGAAGGAGTCGCTCACGCGGGCACATCTTCTTGGATTTCCAAGCAGGGTGTTTGGGGTTGAAATCGCCGGCTACTACAGTCGGTGTGGAGCCCTGTAGGAGTGTCCGCAACTCCTGCGGGTCAAGCTTAATTCGTTTGCTGCGAGGAGGCACATACGTCGCGAACAGCCGTACCTCCTGGTCGGCGATGCTGAGCTTCACACCCAGCGCATACATCGTCTTGAACTCTACGTGAGGTATGGCTTGATGGTTCAAATTCGCCTTGTCGAACACCGCAAGTCCTCTATAGGCTATACCGCTACTTCTCGTCCTTCCTGCAGATGCAGTAGCCAGGGATCTCGAAGGTTTTAATCTTCCAGAGCCGGGTCTCGCTGACTAGGAGGACAGCGACGTCCATCTCTCGGAGGAAGTCCATCAGCTGTGACGTCTTTCTACGCAGCGTCCGCGCATTCCAGTGAACTATCCTCAGACCGCTAACCATTTTAGTTGCTTCCTTATTTTATATATTGTCACTTTGGCTCGAATTTTGGTTTTTTTGGCATCTTGTCCCTGGAGGTCTAGTACTGGCATTACTGCTTAAGCAATGCCTCTCGCCGAGCGCTGTAAGGGCGCTATGCCCCTGAGGTGGTAGAGGGCCGAGCTCTTCGCCTCGCTGAACATGAACTCCGCCAGACAAGAGACGGAAGCGTTCAGGCCTTCCCTCTTTAGATCTCGGTGGACGACGGACGGGACGGGCTTCAATGGCCGCGCGAAGATTTTCTTGGGATCGGTATTTCCGCCGTTCGACTCCAGGCAGCATCGTACCACGCCGAGGCCGCGTTTGCGTAGCGGAACTTGACTTACGCCTTGTAGAGGAGCTTCTTTCGTGGCGGAAGAGGAGCTCTACGAGATGCAGTTCCCTAGGGCCATCGTGGCGGTTGGTGGCCGTCATGGTATCATCGACAGCGCCACTTGCTCAAGCGCCTGTCGAGTTTGGTGTTTCGCAAAGACGAGTGATCGTTATTATTTTAGATTAGGAGCGTGCGTTTATAAACAAACTCACTTCTCTCAGTTTAGCTCGGATTCTCTGCGTGTCTATGAGCGCGCAGGCGGCGGCGGGCGGGCCACGTATTCTCCCGAAGTTTGTTGCAATTTCGAGTTTTATTTAAATTAATTTCCCGAAACTCGAATGCGGACGCTTGATTGTTGCGTCGTACGCGGTGGGACGGCTGCGTATGCGCGTAGACAGACACTCTACAAGGCGCAGAGATATTATATGCCTTACTACGAACGCGCACTTGCTTTATTGCTTGTTTAATTTATAATCCTATTCTTTAATGCATATTTCGGCACGTAAGTTTAGCGCTGAGCGACATGTAGGTGGATACTGCGCACGGGTACGGTACTAATTTTTGACTTCTGCGCAAACAAGGTCAGCGCTAGACTACAGCCCATGAAAAACTAATATATTTAAAAAATACTCTAGTAAAGTTAATTATAAAAAGGCTTTAAACGCGACCACTAGACCAAAAGTTGTCTTCAGAGAGTGATGAAATTTAAATATGTATTAAAGAACACATAGTGTGCTCGTACTATTTAAATGGTTGCTCGATCTTCTAGATGGCAGCAGGCAGCACCTTATTGGTAAATATATAGGTACAATTACCATTGGACGTGTGACAAGCCGCAAGACCTAAAATGCTCTGTCTGCCCCATAAGTATAAAGACGTGATAGTAAATATGTTTATGTGACACTATGATAGACTCGTGCAAGATGGTGAATAATCTACTTGCTTAAAAAATTGCTAGATGGCAGCACCTTACAAAGAAATCATTAAAATTTATATTGATGAATCCATACTACATGGTTGCTACAAAAACTGCTAGATGGCAGCACCTTATCAGGTTAACAAAAATTTTTTTTCGTACAAACTTTCATTATAAGGTTTAGATACTTATCAAGACAAATGTAATAAACCCAAACTCGATGGGGTTGTGTTTGCGTCATTTCATTACGGAGTTCATATGCCCACCGTCCAGTTCCAACATCAGATCATCCGCTCCAAGTTATCCTAATATTGCATTGTCACGCGGATCGGAAACCGGAAACTTGCGACATTTTATTACAGTCTGACTCAGTGGACAGGTGAAACTAAATAAAAGCTTGTAAAAAATACATATTGATAAATATACAATGTGTAAGTGTAACATATCCAAAATCAATTATACTATATGTTGCCCAGGTGTAGCAGATAGGTATATAACAAAAAAAGTTTCGTTCGAATCCGTCCAGTATTACCGGAGATTAGCGTGTACAACTAACAGGCAGACATTTTTTTAAATTCTTACTTCATTAGTGTCTCCATCGCACCAATTTTTTTTTTGGAAATATATTCAATGTCTATATCTTTATTATTTAAGAGCTATGCTCTTGTCGGTGGGTGGAGTATAAATTTTGTTGCATTTGTCTCTCTCGTCCGCCAGCCCTTGTACGACATAACGTTCACCTTCTCCTTTATTTGCTTTATGTACAGACCTATTTTTTACTGCTTTATTATATGTAAGTATTGATAATGAAATGACATTCAAATAAGTAACAGTCAAAAATAGGGGCTACCATAGCCAAACGAAGTGAGCCGACGGGAGAATAAGCGTACTAGTAAGAGCACCCTGTCGCCGGCCGGCGCCCATGGGAGTAGCAGGTAGGTAGTAGCTACAATTATTTTTAGCTCTAAGTGCGAGCTCTATCTGGGGATCAAAATATGCTAGCGAGCGAAAGTGAGCTGTTAAAACTAAGCCGAGCATCGAAGTGCCTATCTTATCGCCTCTGCGTGACTTCTGTGATTTGATATATCCTCTGGCGTTATCTATTTAAAAACTCTAATTTCGTTCTTCTTTTCCAACTAACTCTTATAACGTGAGATAAATTCATGCTTTATTGACACGGTTCACTGAAAGTAAAGTCTCAAAGTTAACATTTTTATTCAATGTAGGTAGGATACATTTATCTCATTATCAGGGCGAGTGTTAGGAGCGGCGAACTGATGGCGTCGTTGCCTTCGCATGCCTTCTACCGGTTCTTTTGCTTCGTCAAATGTATCCAATCACAGCAGATTTCCAGTATAAATATTCAGTATTGGAGCTGACTTCACTGTCCTTTATCTTTGAAAATCCTGATTTAGAGAAATTACGTATAGCTATAACACGCATCCATACAATAAAGAAAATTATGAAGAGCACGTTTTCCACTCAATGTTATCTGATCTCAATGATTTTATAATGATATTAACACAACAAAAGACTAGGCTTATAGGTTTTTCGTAAAGCAAATTTAAAAACGTAAAACCTACGCTATAAAAACAAATCTTGTAAAAAAAAACCAGTCTCACAACTCCGTTCTTCTGGCGTAAAAATTTGTGAGATCCAATAACACCATGTCGGTTAATTTATTCAGTCCCTACTTAAGGGTTCTTCTATCTTAAATTGTTACGTAATCAGCTAATCTAACAAAATCTTATAGTGACCATATCAATATTAAAAATATTTTATGTTTTAAATAAAAAGAATGACTTGGCCAGATAATATATGTTAAAAAACTACCACGTGAGTGGGGATTAAACCACCGACCTTGGTGCTCTTTCTAACCGAGCTTTCACCTATTAATATCATGTTTATTATGTTCTAGATATGAAGCCTACCGCAAACCCCAAGAGGGCAGCGTAGCTGGCTTCGGTCTCCTGGCGATCACCGTCAAACTGCTGGTGGAGCCCAACCAGATGCTGCTCATCATCATCAACATCTTCGTTGGCCTGGAACAGGCCTTCTTTGGAGCTGATTTCACTGCTGTAAGATAATATACACGATTCTTTACATTGGTTTAAAAAAAATGTGGTATTGGAAATAAATTCCTCTATCCACATATGTAATCCAAAGTTGTGTATGACATAAGATAAAAAAGTTGCGAAAATGATTTTCGATCAAGACCACGTAGTTACGTTACGCCCGTCCAAAACTGCCGTGTGACCCCGATGAACTCAAAATCTCCGGCCCGCCGATAGCTACTAATTTTATTGATCTCACGATTTTTCTTTCAAGTTTTAGTCAGTATTTTTTGTTTCAGAATGTATATTTTGACTAGCTAATTAGGTCTTACTAACGATCCTAATGAAGTGGCCTTCGATGGCTTCGGCTCCAATACCAATGACACAGCCAATGAAAAATCATCGTGTATGTACCTATACTCGTACTTAGATACCTATATGTATTCCGTTTGTCATTCTAGGAGACACCAATAGACCTTGTAAGGGAACCTCCACACCAGTTAGTTCTTTAGTGTGTAATAATAATGACTATTGTAACCACAAGATGATATAGTGATTGAGCTACGTCAGATGCCTTTAGGCACCTCGAAAGATATGACACCAATGTTAGCTAATTATTATTATTATAGCTTAAAATTCTCCATTCTCGGGTTGTTGGGCGTTTCTGAAGGGGGTCATTCGGACTGCACGGGTTAAAGCGGTCCGAATGGTTCAAGGTATCTTTTGGAATGGGTCGATTCGGACCACTACCCAATGCTCTTTTCGTAGATCCGATTTGGACACCAATTATTGCGTGCACCTATTTATTTAGGCACTAATTTTTACTTAACTTATCAACATCACTTAGTTAATTTTTTTTATATTATTTACAGTGATTAACGACAAACTTATACATTATTTTTCTCACCTGCGTCAGTCAGGCTTTTCCACGCACATACGCCAAAAGTGGCCGTTTTTCGCCATTGTGCGTAGAAAAGCTTCCCATTCTCACTTTAAACTGTAAACAGTAGTTTATAATATAGTTTGAAGGGTTATCTAGGGCCTGGTCAAGACAAAATTTTAAATGATGTCTCCGTTGCCTATCAAATCAAATAGTATTTGCTCTACTGCGCCTTAGAAATGTGGACTTACTTAACGGTTTGTTTCTTTTTCAGGCGTTCGTATCGTGTGCCGTCGGTACTGGGACGGTGGGCTTCGTGATGCTGGTGTTCGGGATTGCCGACGCATTAGGGTGCGTCGTCACAGGCTACATAGCGAAGGTACCCTTTGTTATTTCACAACGATAGTCACCATATATACACCGTGTAAATCTGTAACGTTGCCATATTCTCGAACGTAACTATACTGATTATACTGAACAACTTTCTCCAAGAAACATTAGTCCAATTATGAAAAAAAAATTGGACTTTCCATACTTAATCGATCAGCTTATTAGCAGTTTTATATGAGGAACCCATTTTTTTATTTATATTTCGACCAATGTTCCTTGGGGAAAGTTGTTTAGTATGATCAGTAGAGGTACGTTCGGGAATATGGCAAGGTTACAGATTTACACGGCGTATTCTATAGTCACCAGTTATATTATAAGTATTTGTTGATTAAAATACATAATAATAAATATGGCAGAGCCCTTCTGGCAAGTGTGTGACCTATAGTACGAAAATGAGTTTCTTTAAGCGTTTCTTTTCAGGTGTCGTTGCGAAGCTCTGGTATCGGTAGCTTTTCATTAAATATAAATTAAATTTTAATATAGGTAGACTACACGTAATAAGTAAATTAGGTAATTGACATGTAAAAGTGCCTGTAAAGATCTAATTAACATTTGAATTTTGAACCAAATAGCCACACTCCTTTGTGGCTTCTGGCCTATACAGGACGACTTTCTAACCACCAGCCAAATTTTTGAAGCAGGTTATGTGCATGATACAGAACTTCTTTCCATAAAATCAATAAACAATAAACGAAATAAAAAATTAGGCTTCCCACACAAATCAGCGATCGGCCAAAAGAATTTTGTGTGGGTGGACGAAACATTTTTATCCATTTTAATAACTTTTTTATAGAAAGTAGTTCAGTATCATAAACTGAGCTAGCTCCAATTTGGCTGGTGAGTAAATAGTCACCCTGTATAACCTGTATACAGTAGTTTACGTGTTGCAGCTGAAATGACAACTATACTTACATCTTTTCAGATAACAGGCCGTCTACCTCTCATGTGCTGTGCAGCAGTAGTCCACACCGGATTGCTGGTGACCGTGCTGGTGTGGCGGCCACAAGCCGGGCAGACCCACGTCATGTACATCATAGCGGTGCTGTGGGGTCTGTGCGACTCTGTCTGGATGGTGCAGGTCAACGGTTGGTAGCACTGCTGTATTAATAGTGTGTTGGTGACAGCGCGGCGGCCACAAGCCGGGGAGAACCACATCATTACATCATAGCGGTGCTGTGGGGTCTGTGCGACTCTGTTTGGATGGTGCATGTCAACGGTTGGTACTACTGCTATATTATTAGTGTTGGTGACAGTGCAGCGGCTACAAGCCGGGCAGACCCACGTCATGTATATAATAGCGGTCCTATAGGTTTCTGTGTGACCTGGCACTTATGTTGGTCTTAACCTGTTCAACTCCAGTGTCGAGGTATTTCGATTGGTGGTGTTCTCTCAATTTGCTTCTTTTCCGTCTGTGGGTAGAAATTTTAGAGAATGTATGTTCACCTCCACCTGACAAACGGAACTGTGAGCGTACATATCATGAAGAGATGATTTAATGAGTAAAAAAGTGTATTGTCTGGCATTGCTTCACTGGGTAATTCTAAACGGCAAATAATACACATCAAACTTATAATACCTATTCTAAAGTGAGGTGGCTTAAATTGTTTTAATATTTTTTCAGCGTATTACGGAATACTGTTCCCTGGAAGAGAAGAGGCAGCCTTCGCCAACTTTCGGCTCTGGGAGTCCATGGGCTACATCATAGCCTACATAATATCGCCGTACTTCAGAACCAGTGAGAAAACGTACCTGATCTTAGCCACTTTGGCCGTTGGAGTCACAGGCTATTTCATCGTGGAGTATCGAGATAGGAAGACTAAGAAGTTTGAACTGAACATAATCTCGGAACATAAAGACAGTGTTGAAAAGGGACGTGATAACTTCGCGTTCCAGAAAACTGAGTGAAATGAGACAGGCATAAAATAGTGATCAGTGCATAAATAGGAAGTTTAACACTGTGTGAGACGTTCAACGACACTTTTCCGCACATAACCATAAATGTCCTGAAAAGGGTTACATAGAAGTAAAAAGAATTAAACATATTTGTATGTGGCCTATGCTGGGGTGTTAGAAAAAAAGTCTATAATTATTGTCCGGTCAGTTTAATCCGGTATATGAGGAAGTTTTCTTTGAGATAAGTACCAGTTATAATCTTGTAAATATTGACGGAATGAGTTGTCCCTATATGTGTGTGTTGACTATAAATTACACATTAAAATTTTGTATTTAATTAAGATATGTTAACATAAGTTAAATCTACTATGTGATTTTAAGAGCGAGCGCACATTGAGTACACGTAATTGTTAATACATTTAATTTAACAGTTCAATGGTTCATCATCATCATCATTTCAGCCGCATAACGTCCATTGCTGGACATAGGCCTCTCCCAAGAATTATCAAAATGTCCGATCAAGAGCGACCTGCGCCGCATCCAGCGCTTTCCAGTGACCTTGGTCAGGTCGTCTGACCACCTTGTGCGATTGTAAGCAATTAAAAAAATGTTTTAAACACCAAGTACAGACACGAAGGTCAATAAGTAGGTTCAAATCAGACTCGTGGCGAATCTTCTCAACACACATTTTCAATTTGAATAGAGTTTTCATAATCATAATGCAGCGCCAGTAATTCAAATGGTAATTGTTTAATATGACCGGCCGTAGTTCCGGTGTCCACTGTCGTGAATGACTTGACCGTGTCATTTACAAACGTGTACAAAATATTTCGGTAACAGGTCACTAGATATTTCGGTAATTTGATATTTTGGTTTCGTTCCGATGGTTGATCTTTTTTAAGTATCGTTCATTTTTGTTACCATTCACAGTTATTCTACATCGAACCAATGTTTTTAAACTTCTATTTACATTCTACAGAACTATATTTTCAAAATGTAAACTATATATTGGACATAGGCTCTATTGCTGACAAAAAATACAAATAAAATTTTAGATAGTGATGCGTTTTACAATGTGTCATAAAGCTATATGTGATATAACACTATAGGTAAATAGGTAACTATAGGGCTCAATTCACACTGCGGCAGAATTGAAGCGAAGCAACTAAATCGTACATAGTATAATGAACTTTATGTCAAGCGTATAATGTTCAAACTATGGCGTTGCCGGCGGCGACGCGCCGAGTCGCGCCGATTCGCTTGACTGTGCACGACCCCGCCGGCAACGCCATAGTTTGAACATTATACGCTTGCTTAGTACGGTTGACATAAAGTTCATTATGCTATGTACGATTTCGTCGCTTCGCTTCAATTCCGCCGCAGTGTGAATTGAGCCTAAGTATTATAGATGTAAGATATAGATGTAACTAAAACTAAGATATAGATTTTTTCATGCTCGTCTGGGAGAAAAGAAAAAACTTAAAATGTATCGTAAAAGCCAATCGAGGGAATAGGCGAGATTTTAATCATGTTAAAAGGCGATGCGGCTAGCATCTAACCATCACTATTTTAATTTATTTTTTCATCTTAACGCCCACCATCACGCTGAACGTGGCCTTTGGGTCCAATGGCCCTGGGTCTGTATATGATATAGATCGCAATTGAATGGTAAAATAAAAAAATAGAAGAAAGAATATCTTAATCGCAGACTATATGTACTTCTAGTCTAGGAACCACTACTCTCAAAAAAGAACACATCATTATGATGTATAATAAGGCGAAACTAGACAAAACAGGGAGAGCCCTGGCTCGATAAATCTAGATCAGCAAGATTTAATAAGCAGCAGCAGTAAAATTGCTGAGAAAAATGAAAAATATAATAACTAGACAAAAAATATTATTTACTATTTATATTATATGCTATTTTTGGAAGGTAAGTTACTGGAAGATAAATAAATCATATCTATCCATGACTCACACCATACATATGTAAAAACCTAAGAATAAAATTATAATGTTGAGGAAATACTATTTTTATCTACCTACCTGGGGACTTTCCAACTAATTGACCACAAATGAAACAACTCAAATAACTTAGATGACGTATTTTTATGATAATGTTTATTTTTATCAATTTGATGTAATATATTTTTTTAATTTACCGCTGTTGTTTCTTTTATTATTATATCTGAAGTGTGTTTTAACAGACTTCCATAAGGAGGAGGTTATCAATTCGTTGCCATCTATTTTTTTTTTATGTATGTTCACCAATAATTCAAGACGCATGGACAGATATAAAAATTCTTTTTTTGTTTAAAAAATTGGCTTGTCCCATAGAAATTTTATAAAAATCGTTGTGTAGTTTGTGGCAGAAGTCGGTTTTTAGTTTTGAAAATTATAATACGTAAAATCATTGGGAACTAGTACCATATCGCCTTCTCATACTCTGAACTGCTAATTAAATACAAGTATTTTATTTAAGGGGCTACCTGAAATTAAAATTTTGTCTTGATCTTGAAGACAAAATTTCAAATGAGGGCAGCACTGGACCTTGGAAAATTCAGGTAGTCCCTTAATATACCTACTTGGTCATCATGGTTGATCATCATAGATGAATAAAGCCGACCCTGAGAAAAGCGCGTGGTGCTCAAAATTATCTATCAGACAGAAAACAGTCAAGAGTATTTCCGTTCTTCGTTATCGGTGTAAGTGGAGTACCAATATTGAACGCGTCAATCTCACTTAAACGTTGATAAAACTTTATTTTTTCGTCTGATACTCGTAAATGTCCTTTTAAGTTTTTCTTATTGATAAGTATTACATTTTGATACTTGCTATACGTAAGTACACGTAAAATGTATACAGAAAATACGTGAAATGAAAGTTCTACAAAGTTGTACCATTTCTGACTTATTTTTCTGTGTAGGGGAGGTCTTATCTAATAGAACGGTAATTTGTCACTGGTAGGTACAATAAGTAGTTATAATGCTAAACACATAAACGTAAAGTCCGGTTTGCTCTTAAGGCGACGTCAGTCACTGAGATTTTTGAAACTTGCGACTGATTTGAATTGTGGGAAAAGCCGGTATCATCAAATATTTGAATAAGTAACTCTATTTGTAAATGTGTTTTTATATAAAAATATATATATTGACCAGTTTTGAGTATAAGTATCAGAAGTATTATACCTACCAAAGTAGTTTTTAATTTAGACTGTAATTTTGTTTTTTCGTACCTACCTAGTACATAATTTTTAATATATGTCGTTTGTTGCGAGACAATGCCTTAGTATAGAAACACATATATAATAATGATATTAAAACCGGTACAGTCCCGCAATGGCGGTAAACTAAGCGGTAAAACGATTGCTGGTTTGGTTTCATTAAACTACAATCATATTATAATACAAATAGGTACAACAGTTTCCATTGTATTAATACGAAACGATGCGTGAAAGACATTAATAACATGACATGGGCTATATTTGTAATGGTAATTTAAGCGCTATTGATTCTGTGGGTTTTATTGACATAAAAGGTATACCCATAATTTCTCATAAAGGATTTAAAAAAACCTATTCCAAAGACAATATAATTACTACCTATAATCAGAAACGCAGACTGTGTCACACTACAATTATTAATGATTACGCTCTACAAAACTCATAAAGTCGAAGTTTCCCATATACAACATGAGTATAAATGATACTGTACTGTGTGTAGAGGTTTTTTATCATCCCAAAAATACACACAAATGGAAATCATGCGGGTTAGTAATCCGTTTCTATGTTTCCCTTTTTACCTTCACGTTGAAAGTGGCCTTTGGGTCTTATAAACTATAGGCTTTGTTTACGGGGCAAGGAATAGGGACCTGTGTCACCAAACCTGTATATGTATTTCTATAATTTTTTATGTTTGTATGTATGTAGCGATGTAAGCATGATCTTGCAGTTAATTTGTACGTACATACTTCTATCTTTTAATTGCGTAAATATCCTCTCAATCTATCACAGGTTGACTGGAAGAGATCCTTACATGGGATAAGTCCTCCCTTGTTTATTTGCTCTTTTGTATGTTATCTTTGTTATGTATTTGTATTGGAACAATAAAGTTATTACGAACAAACAAACAATGTAGTACTAGTTCCATGATATACTTACAGATTGAACTAGCGTGACTAAACCTAACAATGGACACATGCCGCAGGCTCTGCTGTGCCGCATTCGCCCGCCTGCGAAGGCTTCGCCACCTGATAGTTGGCTCACACTGCCACTCGACAGTTGGACCTGTGTGAAACAATTGCTTTATCCATAAATTGAAACAAATTTGAAAAAATAAAAGTGACGCAAGAGTGTTTTTGAAACTGGAATGATAGTTTGCTTTTGAAAACAGTTGGCGCCAATTTGTGACGGTGAGTACAATTACTTTAATTAATTAGCTATTCAATTTAATTACCCCTCAGAGCTTCGACCTATACTCATACTTATCCTTAATTACTAATCACCCTTTACTACCTATGTGCGTGTGCTTTGAGTGAGCCCCCTTTAGAATATAATAAATAAATATTAAACAATTATTAAAAGGTCTAAAACAATTGTAAAACCAATCTTACAATTTGTAAATCTATTACACTCAAGATAAATAGTTAAATGTGGGCTCAGTCAGTTTTCACAAAAGGGCGGGCGGATCTTCGTATACAATAAGTTTACGAGTGCCCTAGTTTTAGTAAAAACTCTCTAAGGGTTTTTTTAATTTTAAATTGTTAAGAGCCGTAATTAAAAAAATATAAATGATTTCTTGTGCTTACTATCCACAAGCTATTTATTATAAGGCCAGATATTCCTACGAACCATGTATATAACAGCATTTCATTCTATGCCTTATTTAAGTAAACGTTGAATAAACAAACCCCTAGTGTTAGTATTTTTTACAGTTGCTCACTCAATTCTCTCATTTTTGGAAAGTAAAAAACATTAATATCGTTATATAAACTAAAGAAAAAGCAAAAATTTAAAATTTTCGTAAAAAATATATACTAAACATTCGTCAATATAAATTTTGATATTTTTATTTACTTTCAGAGTTATGCATAATTGATTGTTTGTATGTAACTATACGAAATAGGGTGTCCAGAAATTTCACTCAATGCATACGTACTTTCCTTTATTTACAACTACTATAAATATGAAAGTGTGTGCGTGTTTGTGGGTTCTTCAAGTCAAAATAAAAATATATTAAACAGAATTCAGCCACACAATGGTCTGAACTTGGATGGCTTATCACTAATCTATCTCTTAGAGTTATAGATGATTGATTTAATAGATAGATAGAAAAATCATTTATTTGTGAAAACTGCACACAACCATTAACGCAGAAGGAAATACACAAATGACGTTTACATACAGGTTTTAAGCGATGTGATGTGTGTATGTATACTGCAGAAGCACAAAAAGTCGTAGGCCCAGCAAAAATATGGCTATATCTTCAGATAAAACCTTAGATTCGATTGAAACGATCAGTGTGAAGATTGTTAATTAACGTGTAGTAGAATAAACAAGAATAAACTACAGATACACAATAAATAAATATATACTACTACCTATGTCATCTATATACATAAAAGCGAAAATCACTTATTCACTCACTCATTCACTCATCACGAAATCTCGAAAGCTACTTAGCCAATGAAGGTGAAATTTAGCAGATAGTTAGATTGTGACTAGGAGACGTCCGCTAAGAAGGCACTTTTGGAAATTCCATCTCTAAGGGGGTGAAATAAGGGTTGCCAGTTTATATGAAACTTCGTAATTTTTAAAGTGAGAGTCACGATTTTTTCATTTATTTTAGTAGTTAGTAGAAAATAATAATGCATTCATTAGATTTTAAAAATAATATCCCTATTAGGGTGAAATAGGGGTTGCAAGTTTGTAAAAAATTTCCACATTTTTGAAGCGAGAAACATGACGTGTTTGAGCAGCGGGGAGCGGGAGTGGCAGTGGGAGCGGGAAAGGGAGCGGGAGCTCGACAAGGTTCGTCGGGTCCACTCGCTAGGCCTTTAAATCCCTACACTTTTATAAAGATTGTTATATTGAAGAATTATTCAAACATTTTAAATTATTTACATTATAATTTAAATGTCTCAAAATTAATAACGTCAAAAAAAAATCTAATAAGAATAATATTAGAAACATTTTCTAGACTTCTACGCGGACCAAGTCGCAGGTTACAGCTAGTAAATGATAAATGTAGGTAGTACTTGTGTTGTGAAAATGTTGTTAAACATGTGAATACATTCAGTTTCGTCCGATCATGCTTTGGTAAGCACCGATGATGGTTCATCGGTGTGCAAATTTAATCAGAAGGGCCATCTATTATAATACTATAAAAATATTTTGTATATATGAACCTTCTACAGATTACTATAAAACAAAGTTACATCATAAATTGTGTAAGTAAGTCGACCATTGGTGCCATTTTTCAAACGCGGGTTTTTGTGTGAAAAACTCATTCGTTTGATGATGATGAAGATGGGTCATTCTTAACCCATTTGTTTGGATGATGAATGACCCATGGCGTTACAAAACTGCGTAAAACATTTTTTAAATTTCCAAATTAACTGAAAGACTCGTTTTTTAGGGTAAAAACAACTCTCAAATAACTTATCATTCAGTAAACAGAGATTGAGAAAATAGTT
Organism: Acrobasis suavella; assembly: GCA_943193695.1. Taxonomy (NCBI): domain Eukaryota; kingdom Metazoa; phylum Arthropoda; class Insecta; order Lepidoptera; family Pyralidae; genus Acrobasis; species Acrobasis suavella. The sequence continues at coordinate 6,092,777 of OW971937.1, read as the reverse complement.
GGTTGGAACAAATTAAGACATAAGATGTACTCGTATAAGAGATCCTTTTCGAATGAAAAAAATTACAATATCATCCACACTTAACTGTTTTGTATCGTGATCGTGACCAAACTTATAAAGTCACCTTCTAAATAGAGCTCGGAATGCATATTACAAACTTATCTATGTCTATTTGGAAGGTGACTTTTCCAGTGAGTTTTGTATTCCTGTGGATGTTGTGAGGGGCGATAAAAAGAGTAAGCAGTAAATATCTCGTGAACTACTCCATTCCCAAGCTCGGAGAGTTAAGCGAGTTCCAGTAGAGCTGCCAAGTTAGCTTACTCAGTAGATGAAACTAGAATTTTCGTCTCAATATAGACCTACCAGTTGATTGTGACATAACAGTTGTTCTAACGGGAATTTCACGGGACTTACTACAGATTCCTTTGGGGTGTGGTAGGATTGTATTAGGAGTGTTTGAGATGTGATGCTGGCGGCGAATGGAGGGCATTAGCTGGACGGAAAAGAAAACGAATGAGGAGGTGCTGGCACTTGTTGGAGAGAAACGAAAACTACTTCAAACTATTAATTCTAGGAGAGGGAAAATGTTAGGACACCTAATTAGACATGATGAATTTTTAAATATTGAAGGGGAAAATAGAAGGGAGAAGAGGTACAGGAAGACCTAGAGATAGTTTTATAAAACAACTAAAGGATCAAATTAATGTTTCAACCTACAAGGATGTTAAGGAGTTGACTTTGGACAGAGAGAGATGGAAGGCATTGGTTGCTCCACAGACAAGAGCTTAGCTCTTTAATAATAAGAAGGTAGTTAAAAAGATACATTTTTGAGTACAGGACTAATTCTGAAAGTCATGGTGGACTTGGAAGTATATATTTCGGACTCAGATCGGAAAGAAATAATGTAATGCTAAGTATATGATTTACTATCGAAAATTAAATGCCAGTCAGTCTGTATACTTACAGAGTTGACTTGATCGTGGCTCCAGATGATGACATGGCAAAACCAGGATTTTAGTTTAGGATGGGTTTGAAGGAAGGTTTTATCAAGATAAAGTAAGCACTAAAAAAAGTACTTTTTATGCGCCCGTTCATTCATCATCATCTCCAATAGGCGGCTGTCGAATTCTGCGTTCTGCGCACCCAATTTTTTCTATGTATGGATTCAAAGTTATCTAGCTTGTATATTGGACAATACCCATTGCTTATCAAGGTCGACTTAGTAGTTCTGTTCGAAATAGTTCGAATGCCAATGGCAGTGCATTCGGGCCGGCTGGTTGCACGCAGTCGCTAAACGCAGCGACGATCGGGGCCACTCACGCGCCAATTATCGACAATTATAAATACTTCACGCACTTTGTTTACTAATCTTCTGACATTGCTACTACTAAAGCGAGACAATATAAACTGTTTTTCATAATTTTATATAAAGATTTTTCTATTTTAGGAAAGAGGGAAGCTTTTGCTGGCAGTGGGACACAAAAATAGCTAATAAAAAAAAAAAACTACTCATATTGTAACAACGTTCAGGATTCTACACGTACTCTAATAGAATCAAAAATAAGAATCGCCATGATTATAAACAATGATGTTCTTAAGGCGAATACAGAGCAGAAGTGGCACCCTCATTTGAATTAAATTGTTTAATCGTAAACCTAAATTTTGCTAACGTTCAGGCATTAGGTAGACTTTTAAATTATTTTATATACGACTGTTGAAAGTGATTGCGTAACTGTTTAGTTTTATAACGAATTTTCCGCAAAAGTATAGCCACTTTTACCGAAAACGCGTTTTGAAGCTAGACGGATGCCAATGATACTTTCAAAGGTTCATGATATAATTTAAAGGTCTATTTAATGCCAGAAGGTCAGAAAAGTGTTCATGATTAAACAATTTATTTCACATAAGGGCGCCACTTATACCCTTTCTTCACCCTTCAGTAAAACAAATTTCTTCATGTCATGTACAATGCGACACAAATAAGTTGAACCAAAATGGCGGACTTCAAAGCATTTTTGTACAAATTCCCAGCACGAAGGTTGAATCAAAATGGCGATTATCGGCGCAGGTACAAATAATGCGCCGACGACTGCCATTTTGGTCGTCGGCGCAAAAGTCTCATTGTAGGCAGTTATTTCGCGCGTCGCCAGTGCAGTGTTGCCATAGATACGTTACATCTGTCACTCCGTGCCTAGTCTTTTCTATATGTTTTTAAAAGTCGCGACGGAAGCGTCCCGGTCTGTGCCCTGTCTGTGCCCCGTCTGCGACTTACCTACATCTTTTCTGTGTGTACAACGCCTTAGATTTTGCATTGTTTGTATGTCGTATGCTTAGAGTACATCATGCGGGTCGCCAATGTTACGCTTGACTTGCTGTTGTTAGTACTTTGCAACTACATTGCTTCTAAAATTACATTTTCGGCAATAGGCCTATACTACTTCCACCTTTCGCGGTTCCGTCCTTTGCGTTTATTTTTGGACAAAAACAGAACGAATTGGACTGCCTGATTGAATACAGTTGTTACTGGTATCCTTGAATCTTAAATAGGAGAAGGGAACGTTGTAGGCGGGTTGGCTTCTGGTCGATTTTGCTGTGTCATCTTTTAATGCACTTTACCTAATTAGTAACTTCGGTTAAGGTGACGAAGTAGTTACTATGTAAGTGCCTTATAATAGAGTCTAGTAAGCTGGTACTGAATATTTAGGTAAGTTTATTAGGCTTTGGTACGTTTAAAGTACCTGTATGAGCTATCATCTCATACATTTTAGTTTTTTTATACATTAATAATCTAACAGATATAAGCTTGGCTATGAGATGCAGCTCCCCATATCGAAGAATATCTGAGCAGCTAGCACATGAACTAACGGAGATTGAGCATTACAATCAGCTATTTTTGAGCTCCAACAACAAACAACAAAAAAGAGGATTAATAAACGGTGTTGGTAGCGTAGCAAACTATCTATTTGAAGTACTAGACGATAACTTTGCACAACAATACGCCAAGGACATTGAAAGGGTATCCTCTAACGAGAATCATCTTCAGCAGCTTATAAGAAATCAAACGCTCATCATTGAAGCCGAATCAAACATTGTGAAGTGCAACGAGCACATAATGAATAAACAATTTTCCCTCATCAAAGAACATTTAGAAGAAGCTTCCTATGAAGTAAACCAGATACGTTCCGACATAAATCGAGGTCTTTATTTCACAGCTTCAGCCCTATCCGCTAACATCATACTCGAGCACATAAGATGAACGCAAGATTCTCTCATCAACACTATCACTGATATTACTGACGGTAGCTTTGATACTCCTATCTATAGAACAACTGGAAAAGCAAATTAAATTTATTTCCAACCAGCTACAGGGTAATCTCAAATTAGCTGTTGAAAGGAAAACATTCCAGATTTTTACAAAATGATTAAGGTATACGCTAAGGTTCATATAAATTACCTTATCATTGAAATAAAGATTCCTATTGTCAGCGAAGAAGTATATGAACTCGACAAAATCATTGGCGTACCGCAGAGTAATGGAGCTCATTCGTCTATTACCATATCTATGTATCCATATTTAGCGTTCAACCTTCATAAAGAGAAGGTAGTAGGAGATTCACGGACTTCGATCTACAACATTGTCTGCACGCCTCGGACGAATATTTGATGTGCAGCTTAGACAAGCCACATTATAACTTAGATCTTCAACAGCACATATGCAATATCACTTTAATTAATGCGGAAAAAATATCATCACCTTGTATCCACGAGCAAGTGCCATGTATAAACAGATGGATCAAGTTACATCGCCCGAACATATGGCTGCATTCATGTTGCGGCAAATGCAGCGTTCGCATATTTTGTCCATCCGAGGTCATTACTAAAACGTTGACAGGCAATGGCCTCTTCACTTTAGGTCAAGGTTGCACTTTAAAAAGCGATTCCTTCACCATTTACTCTCACAATAAATTTCTGAAAACACTTAACGTCCAACCTACATTCCAAGCCCCAGAGGTATCCGTCTTCAACACTCTCATAAATAGCTCTATACCAACATATGACTTTACTACAGAAAATCACGAACAAATCTATCATCAGATAAAGGACGAGATAAATAATCTCAAGCAAGCATCTTACCCTGATCTTACTTTTCACGACTTCTACCAGTACGCAGTCAGCTATTCGAGCCTAGCAATACTACTAACCTTGGTAATCGTAGCTATATGCATATTCGTAAGAAGGAGACGCCGTCGCCAGCACCCAGGAGCAGCAGTCCTCCCTGTCTCAAGCAGGGCGGGCACTTCAGCGAGCAAAGACAATTATTTCGGTCTTCGTGTGCTTAATAGTGAAAATCGCGTTTCGTGTTGTGAAAGTCGTGAGTGCCACAAGTGTGTGAGATGGGAGCGTAAACACCAGTGTAGAGTATAACTCGCTTCTGACGTACCAACCGCACTTTGTGTCGATTCCTATTCCAACGGACAGTTATGGGGAATCGGTGCGACCTAACAAAGACAAATAGGCTTATCGAGAACTTAGACAATGACACTCATTTAACTTTAATATTTACTCAACATTGGTTTTACTACAACATTTCCAATCCCTCACTGTATTGTTTATATCATCTAGCGTTACTTTTCAGCTTGATTGTAGTTGCTATTGTAGAGATCATTTTATTCTAGATATTAAGTAAGTAGTTGTCCTTTCCTCCTTTTGAGTCGGCAAGATGTATGAGCTATCATCTCATACATTTTAGCAAACAATTAATATCTACATAGGTAACAATATTTTAACCTACATTTTAACTATATGCACAACTTAGCGATTAAGTAATCTGGGTCAATATGTCAATCAAATAGTGATCTTAGCGTTTAAGTGAAATCAATAAAACTAGTGTGAAGAAATCACTCGACGGGTTTGGTTATATTCTCTTCGGAGTTCCTCCCGCCTAGCTAGCATCCCTTCAGCTTAACTTAGCTTAACTTTCTGTGTGGTTAGCCCATACAGTACCTATATAAAATAATTAAATTTTCATTTTCAGTGTTGATAGATATTATAGGGTATAAGAGTTATGCCTAGGGATGCCCATGTCCAGCACTATATCCTTTGGCTGATGTAATGATATGTGGGGAGATATGAGAGATCACAAACTTTATATTTTGTATATTTTCAAATGTGTGTTGGGGAATAATCAGTATCATAGACTGATTTTCATACATACATACATAATATCACGTCTATATCCCTAACGGGGCAGACAGAGCGTTTTGGGTCTTGCGACTCCAAGCAAATAGAGCCCAGGGCCACAAGATTCAAAAGCCACTTTTAGCGTGATAGTAAGCGAGATCGTGGAAAAAGAAATCAAAATAGTGATGGGTTGCTAGCCGCATCGCCTATTATATATATTATATCATCTGACTGATAGATTTTTTAAAGTGTTCGGCGGGCCCGGCAATTTGTATGAAAATGTCGATTTTTCCTGAGTTTCAAGCCTCGGTCCCATAGGAAAAGTTGTTCATAATGACAGACAACATAGGGTACATTCGTTACATATTGTATACCTAATAATGAATCTAGTTCTTGAAAACTTGATGATGCTCTCAAAAAAGACTCAAAATTCATAATTTTTATGGTTAATAAACCGATTTGAATTTGGTATGCCCTAAAAATTCATTAAATTGGTTATACCTACCTACAGCTGATTCTTATTCTACTACTTAGGTACCTACCACAGACTATTAGATACTTAGTTCAACATACATATTTTGGATGGAAAGGTTAGGCTTTGTGACCTTTTACTTGACCTCAACTAAGTGTTTAACGATTGTTGTGTTCCTTGTATTTTCGTGAATAATTAAGGGGATTATCAAGCACTAGTAGCGCCATGATCACGCCCTGGTTAATAAAAAGTACTGTCTCGAAAATGAAACAAAAAAAAATTTGCTAGAGAATTTGAGACAGTTATTTGAATAACGAATATTTTATTTATGAATGAGTTAGTATAGAGACTTGTGTTATGGGATACTAACTCAACGATATTATAGCAAATACATATATAAATAAACATCCAAGATATAGGACAATTTGAAAACGGCCATTTTCCAAATTTCTCTGACCGCGGTTCGGACCCGGGACCTCTGGGTGGCGGACTAGCATGGTGACCACTACGCCACGAAGGTCGTCAGGAGTTATACCTTACTAATTCATAAAATACTCGTAGGTAATTGAAATAGTTGTATAATTACATAAAATTCATGTTATTATAATTGGCTAACGATCTTATGAGGTCGGAGAACTTATTAACACAAAAAATACAAATCATAATATTTCATGTCTTTCATAATCAATTAGGTAAATATCGACATGAAATAAATCAATAACGACTTATTTCTGACAAACCTTTGGTTATGGAAACACAGTTTTGTAAAATATAACACGCATAGTGCCTAAGTTGATGTCTAATTTCATAAATTTGAACTTCAAAGTGTTAACGTACTCGTACATGCATGAATAAAATATATCGCTAACAATAATTTAGTTAATTATTATTCTGGCTGCTTTTTTCAATTGTAATAAAAAATGTTATAGACATTCTATACCATTTTTATTGCACACCTCGAGGACAAGTTTTGAATAAGATTTTGTTTGCAAAACTAGTTTATAGCAAAGAATGTTCCACAATGATAGAGTACTCCTCTTTACAGTTTTATTCTTTACAAGCTCGTATTCACTTTGAAACCTTTGTACGTATAATAGTGGGTAAATTGTTCTATTTGCAACTATCCGTTATTTATGATGGTTTAGGGTTTTCATTCCTATTTTTGAATCTTAACTATCAGATTGCATATCATGGTCTTTGTGTGTGGCGTGCCGACCCTTGCATCTAACCACCTGATAAGTAGAAAATGAGAATGGTATAATCTCATTACTTTGGTAGAGCAAGTTGGAAAATGGCCTCTTTCAAATTGTCCTGGGTATTGTATTGTATTAGGGCTAACTGTGTACACCTTAATGTGATTAATGTGACACATTAATGTGATTTTTCCCTATATATTTATTTTTATTAATTTACTTTTTAGTTGTGTGAATAATACATTTAAAGTTCAAATGTCTAGTGATTTATCTTTTCAATGTAATACATCATATTCCTTAGTATTAGTAATTAGTGTGTATGGCGTGGCAATCCTTGGCAAAAATGGACATTGCAAGTTTGCAAGTATCAATTTTTTTAAAGTATTTGTGAATATTATCTTCGAAGTTAAAATAAATAAAAAATAAAATGATTTTATTTTGACCAACAAGGATCATAATTTACATTTTTGTGTTAGTACCAGAAAAAACTAGAGTTAGTATACTATAAGTAAAGGTCTTTATTTTTCAGTATATGAATCATTGAGCAGCGATTCACATACCAGAAATCAAGCCTATTTGCCAACGTTTTAAGGATGCTGTTGGCGCTGGCCTGGAGCCTGCCCGTCAGATATGTGCACCGCTTGCGCATGGTTGTATAGAAGCACTCCTCACGCGCTTCAGCAAATATCCCTGACGCGCTGCATCGTCGAGGCAGCCCCATCATCACCCTAAATGCATTGTTGTACTGTACTCGCAGGACACTAAACTGTGTTTGTGTGTAATGTACCCATAAGCTACTAGTATAGAAACATGTACAGTAGGCACGGAATAAAGAGTTAACCTCTCCTTTTTAACTAAATTAAAAAAAAGGAGGTTATCAATATGACGGAATCTTTTTTTGTTCACCGACTGGACTGATTTGAAAAAATCTTTTTTGTTGGAAAGTACCTATTTTGAAAAGGAATGCGTGTCAGGTGGTCCCATAGTTTTTTTTAAATCGATTCAATCGATTGTGTAGTATGCTGAAAACGTCGGTTTTTAGTTTTGAAAAATTATACAGTGACAAGATGGCAGACGCGGTGGTGTTCGGCTCCAATGAGAAGTGGCGGATCAACCGCAATATCTTCGTGCTGGGCTTCGCGTTCATGGTCCACTTCACCGCCTTCCACGGCGCTGCCAACCTTCAGAGCTCGGTCAACAGCGACGCAGGGGCCGGCACCTTCACGCTGGCAGCGATATACTTCTCTCTTATCCTGTCCAATATATTTCTACCTGCAGTAGTCATCAAGTGAGTGGCTAAGTAATTTCAAGTTCATCTTATCTAGAAGGTTATAAGAGATAATTTAAGAATCAATTCAAGTCAGTCACCTGATACCTGTCTGTCCTATGAATGGTTTAGAGCTTTTATGTTACAAACAAACGCCGTATCACTTAACCTCTGGTTGTCCAGTCACGACATTACATTGTTAAGCAAATAGTGTGATCGCAAATTGAAAACGAGTTTTAGTATGAATATTAATTGATTTGATCCAGCAGTTGTACTTTTGTGATACCTAGTGTTCAGTTATATTGCTTTTTCCTCATATTCATAAAAATTTCTGCATTCTTTAATCAGTCACATAGTGGGTATGCTTCAAGATTAAATACTGTACACTCTTAAAATCAGGTATGATGTTACAGATGTCAAGGTACAGACGCTAAACAGTAAAAAACATTTTGTATGAAAAAGTCGGTTGGAATTGATTTATGATAATTATGATCCACAAAAAATAAATCACACGATTCATTAATCCAATCAGTCTGGATACTGTACCCACTCGACTTTTTTTCGTGAAAAAACTGCTTACCAGCTCAGATTACATAAATTAAAAGCGAAGGTCGGATGGAGACCATGGGAATAATCAGCTCATTAACAAATGATAATACTTAATAAGATTGGTGTCATTCAGGCTGAATTTCTGTATTTTATACATAGCATTTTACAGAGAAATTACCAATTCTTATTCTTTGTATGAAAATGATGAAAATTTATAAGAACGAAGTTTTTTATGGCATGTTAAGAGGGGGAAAGCTTGTGGCTTTACACGCGTGTTACGCGTTTAGAAGTACATGGAAATATGTGTCAATTTTAATAGATGGCTGGGCTGCAAGTGGGCTGTGGCGGTGTCCTTCATCGCGTACATGCCGTTCATCGCATCCCAGTTCTACCCGCGGCTGTACACCCTGATCCCGGGTGGGATGATGGTGGGCTTCGGGGGAGGGCCTTTATGGTGCGCCAAATGCACGTATCTGTCAGTGGTGAGTCACACTCTCACTCCTTAAATCTATTTTAAAAACATGTTTTGTTTCTATATGTCTTTTCAATATTTGACGTAGCATGAGACAAAACATAATTTTACGAAAATAGGTTTAGCAACGATTAATATTTTTTGAATCGGGAATGAAGAGGGTAAGTTTCTTCCATTGCAGTATTATATGACGTCCTTCGAGAAAATTCTGCAGTGCAGTTTGTAGCTGCTTCTTCTGCACTATGCCTAGAAAGCGGCACTATCGATTAATCTGACCACTAATTTGTTTAAATTGCTTATGAGTCTTAATCTTTTTAAGTTTTTATTTACTGTACCGTTATCTGTCTGTCTGTAATCAAATCTTGTAAGTTAAATTTGACCCGGTTTCCGAATGAACTGAAATTTTTCACGCATACCTAACGTATGTATATCGCGTGACTGTGCAATATTATGATGACATGGAGCTGGTCATAAGAACTCTGTAATGAAACAACGCAACCCCATCAAGTTTGGGCATAGGCATATTTTTACAAAAAAATCGCATCGAAATTAGTCTATCCGTTCGAGCGCTACGACACACAGACCGACAGACATTAGCACCAAACTTATAAAACCCCTCTTTTTGTAGGGGGTTAAATATTTAATTTAAATTAAAACTTATTTCCTGGTTAGGTGGCAGAGCCGTATGCCAAACTGTCGGGAGTTCCCGTGGACGTGCTGGTGGTGAGGTTCTTCGGGTTGTTCTTCATGTTCTACCAGATGGCGCAGATTTGGGGCAACTACATTTCTTCCGCTAGTAAGTTATTCTCTAGTAATAGGAGCTCTAAAACTAAGCTCAGCGATGTTACACGTAAATATTTAGTCCAATAATGATTCTGTGGACAAATAACGTCCGGAAACGGTGGAAAGTCAGTAGTCATGTCAGTTGCATGTGTTAGCTTCTGTGCCAGAAGGCACATAAAGCTTGAAAAAATTGACACGAATAAATGGCTCCAAACACAATAGAAAGAGAGAGAGAGGGTCATATTTTTTATGCTGCTATTTTTTTCCTGGAACTCGGTATACCGTCGACCTTATAAATGGTGACTTTAGCTAACAAACACTTGTTTGTTTTGTTGGGTAAAACATAAAAATATAATTTTATTTAAAAGGGCATATGTTATAATTTAGTGTTATAATGTTTGTAATATTTATAATTTATATTTTTATTCGATAAACAATAAAGATCCATTTATATAGATTAAAATTTAGTTTTAAATTTATATTTTGTTTAGATTTTTAGTTTAGTTTTGAGTTTAATTGTAATATTTAATCATGTTTTGTTTTCTGTTACTAAATATACTAAAATGAAAAATAAATACAAACTTGTAAAAAAAATGCCTTATACACATAAAGATTTGTACTTACTTACAGTAGCTTACAGTATGTTCACAAGTTTGTTATTACACAAAAAGGTTGTTATAGATAGTTCAAATTTATTAATAAACCTTAATTTCAAAACCATAATACCTATTAGTTATGTAATGTAACGAAATATACCCTCATGTATTTCACGTTATTGAGCAAACAGATAAACTTTTTAACAGGCTTTCAAAATGTATCTAACCTATTTATAAATTCAAGGCATGTCGTCATTGCTTCGCATTTTGCTTCATTATTTATTTATTCGTTTGCAAAAATGTACAGCTGGATAAACTCTTGTTTTTTTGTATTTATGAACCAAAGCTTAGTTCACATGGTCCATATGTACCTATAGAGTATGGCCTTGTGGTTTTGGAGAGAAATACGATTTTTCATCACCCTTTTCCTTTCAGCTATTGTTAGTGTGCTGCCTAGCGTAGTAATTAAGCGTATGGTGGTGCGTTTAATTGGTATAGGTAGACCATAAGTAACTACACAAATAAAAGTAATGGGGGTGACCTTTAGTCTACCAGTGGACTGATAGTGTTAACTTTTTATCTATGAATTGCGGGATAATCTATTATTAGTGGTTCTGTGAGAACAGTAGACCTCGCGAGTCCTTACAACAACAAAATAACCGATAGTTTACCGTTTCCTTGGCTTAGAAAAGCCATTTATCTCATCCTCGGATGAGATATTTTTCGGATGAATTGTCACCTAAGTCATTTAAGAGTTTTGAATAAACTAAGAATTAAAATCCGGAAATAAAATAAATAAAAAAGATCCGCAGTATCATGCTTTAATAAAAGCCAAAAAATAATTTTCATATTTCGATATATGTTCCTTGGGGAAAGTTGTTCAATTTCACTCCCTCTCCTACTTCACGTACCTCAACTTCTTTCATTTAAATTTATATTTAACTTTTGTTCGTGGGTTTGACCAATATGGGAGTAAAATTTATTACTGTGTAATCTACTCATTAAGCCCATTCATTTGATACCGCACATGGTATGTTTACATAAAAGAACATTTCTTTCTTTGTATCGCCGACGTCACAGTTACTACTCAGTCCATAGATTTGTATTTACGACATCATACTGAATGCACTAATACAAAATATACAGTAAATCGATTTCTAGACAGCTTTTGGGCGAATTGCCGACTATAATCATTCAAGTTTACCGTATAAAAAAAGTTGTTTAGACAAAAATGTTGTGTCTTAATAAGAGTAACAAAAAAGTCTAATGACATTTTAGATTTTTTGTTTTAATAGCTGAGATATGAGATTTTTACAAATCCCCATAATTCCGCCATTTGAAAAAAAAATTGAAGAACTGGCTCGTCAGAAAATTCTTTATAATTACCGAACCCGCTCACAAAATTTCATGATAATCGGTTTAGAAATGCGATCTCTAGGCGAGAACAGACAGACAGATGGACAAAAGAATTTTCGGCTAGTCGAAACTGAAACGCTTCGCTCGCTCGGTCAGCCGTAGGAGGTAAAATGCCACAGGCGAAGACAGGACAGAAGTGGCGCTCTCATTCGAAATTGTTTAATCTTAATGTGGTGATAATAACCATTTTGGAAATTTATTCGTAAAAGATACGCCTTTAAATTATTTTATAAACAGACGTTGATTATAAATAAGTTAGTCCGTTTAGTTTTAAAATCGTGTTTTCGCCAAAAGTGGCCACTTTTACCAGAAACCTGTTGTAAAGCTAGACGGACTAGAAATGATACTTTCAAAGGGCATATATAACAGTATTTTATGCAACAGTTGTCACTTAACCAGATGACCTTATTGATTGATGATTTTAATTTTATACTATTTTTTGTACTTAACTACTACTACTAACTTAATACCTAAATTTTTCAGTTGCTCTTTTAATATTTTAATTTTATTTATAAAATAGCTGTGCCCGCGACTTCGTCCGCGTGAAAATCTGTTCAGCAGTTTCGGACATTCGGGTGTACAGTGTGCATACAGACACTGACATACAAACAAAAATCTTGAAAATCTTTTTAGTGTTCTGTAACTCCTTACATATCTTGCTCACGAATACATACTTTATTATCTGTATTTGGTGCCCGCGACTTCGCCCGTGTGAAATTCAGTCTTCTTACACCCCCTTGTTGAAGACATGACAAATTGAAAAATTTTGTCAGATTAGACTAAATATTTACAGTTCGATTTTCTTATTGTGATACTTTAAATATTGCAAATGTGACAGTTTATAAGTGCAACCTCTTCTCTTTTATGCTAGAAGTCGCCACCGGCCAGTTAAGTTTTGGAGCTTGAGACTAAAACAAGTTGGTTGTGAGCACCAAATTCATATATTTAAGTAATTAACCTTAAAAGGATAGAGTACATACATTTCCTTCACTTATGACAATGAAGTCCTTGAAGATTGTTCACTGGAGAATGCAGTTTTTTATAACGGAAGCTAATTTTATAACGGAAGGTTCACTTACATTGTCCTCTTAATGTGATAACAGAGTATATTATACTTGGGACCCGTCTAGAGAGATGTACTCAGAAGCAAGATGTCAGGGAATGATGCTCTCCAATGAGCACCAGGCACGACGCTGAAGATTTGAAGGATGCAGGGCTCCCCCACCCAGGAACGAATAGTGCTCACGTTTTATGGTTTTATTAAGTACTTTAAATTAATATTTTGAACCGATTCATATTGGCTCATCTTTATTTATTTTCTTCATTTTAGTATTTTTTCTTCTCGTATCCATTTAAATCCTTTATAGTTTTGGCTTCTTAAATTATCACAATCTTCTTATGCAGCCAGTCGCTAGTATATCTCACACAAAATATGGCTGTCCTAAAAAACCTTTTCTTTTTTTTAACTTTACAGACTTCGATACCAGGATATTGACTAGATGTTTTGTTATGCAAAATCTATAGATGTATGGATATCAGTTATTCATTCATACAACAACTTATGAATGGATTATAATGAACCCTTACAATAATAATCATAACCTTAGTGTATAAATATATAGGTACGCAGACGAAGTCAGCAGTCAAACGTAACTCCCTATCTGTAAAAGTCTCCGAGGCGCGAGATAGCGAATGACGATCAGCACTTAGTCGAGACTCCCTTTGAGTGGAACTCTCCGAGGCGCGACTCAATGCATTTCGTTCTCGATTAACACTTAGTGCCTGTCTTTTGTCATTGGATTCTTGAGATATACTCATCTGCTTTCTTTTCGCTTGTCTAATATTCTGAGACAGATTTGACTTTCTTCGTAGCATTTTTGAAAGCAAAGCACATAATACAATAATGTATATATTTAATTCAATAAATCTATGTAGCCAAGAATTTTTTAAAGATAATATCCGAAATACCTAACCAATCCACAAAGCAAGATCATAAAATCCGTATTGCTATAGCCAAATGTCAAATTTAGTTCAATAAATCTGTAAAGCGAAGATTTTTTTTTTTAAATGACATACATAGGTTGCCTCGGACGGCATTTCCTACTTCACCGGACAAGGTTTGAGGAGCGAGCCAGGGACTATAGCATATTTTGGGGTGCTGCAACACCCATGTTTTGCCGGAAGGGCCGAAGCTACGGTACCAAAAAAGCCTACTTAAGACGTACTACGACTAAACAATCAGCTTGTATTTATACTTAAAAAAAAAACAATCATAGCGCGTTTTAAAATTTTTTGAGGCGCCATTTGTAGCTATTTAATCAATACATATAATATGTAACTATAAAATCGATAGAAAACTTATCTTTAAACTTTAAATGACGATAACTTTTTATCTGACAACAGATTTCGATGAAACAAAGCCTATATGTTGCTCAGGGATGAGCTTAATCTTTTAGTGAAAACCGCGTAAAAATCTTTTCAGTAGTTTTTAAGATTAGCGAGTACATACAGACAGACAGACAGAAAGACAGACAAAAAAATCAAAAAAAATCTTTTTTGTGTTCTAGTACTCTTTTTTTATTGCCCACAGCCATTTTTTGTTAATTTTATCAAATGTACAGACACGCGGTTCCTACTGTTTTATTATATGTATGTATTGATGTATTGATGTATTTATTCGCATTACCTTGTGATTTGAATTGTATTTAGACTTTGTAAGGAAAACAATCTAGATCAACGCTAAAAATTCATTGTACTTATTTAACAAAATATGATTGTTACCTTTTTTGTGTGCTTATAAAGAAATGAAATGAAATGACTTCGGTTCATAAAACGCGGAAGCGCAGGTTACGATGCGAGCCTTGGCGAGCATCGTAAGGAGACGCCATCGAGCATTTTTTGACTACTTATACAACGTTGCATACAATACTTTTTCTACGACTACATTTACTAAAATAAATACAAAAATAAACAAAGAAAAGTACGAAATACTACCATATGTTTAGTAGATACTAGTTATATATGGAAGACTTAATTTTTTTATTGACGTCTTACTAGTGACTAAAAGTGCCATTTTTGAAACATGGAGTCACTTAAACGAATGTTTTTCATACAAAAAACCATTTGTTCAGTGACTCCACGTTTGAAAAATGGCAAAGACAGATAACAGGAGTAGAAAAAAATTTCTACTCGCATTTTTTTAACCCTCCTTATACAACTTGCATAAAATACTATTAAGGGTCTATTCAATGCCTAATAACTTGAAAAAAGTCAACTAGCACCATATTTACGGTTAAACAATTTATTTCAAATAAGGGCGCCACTTCTGCTCTGTCTTCACCTTTTAGCCACACGCATCACGCTAAGCGTGGCCTTAAGGTCTGCTGGTCCTGGGTGCTGTCTACCCCGTCAGGGATAGGACGGAAAAACGTATCTGTAACTGTATCTTACCTTTTGTGTAGATGTTTGGAACAAAAGTAAAGTAGTAAAAATGTAAAGTAAAAATAAAAGATGACTAGTAAGCAACATATTTTTTTATAAACTCGCTCTTTTATAATAGTGATGCAACTATAAGCTAATAAGTATATTGGTATAAGAATATAAATGTAAATCGAATCGCTAATAGTTTCGTTGTTAATGCTGTTATAAAGATTAATAGTTTAATTGACGTTTGCGAACGGAATACAAAGCAGTTTGTAGACAAGGCCGCGTGTTTCTGAATGAATCGCGTCAACCAGACTATGCTGTATATAACTAGATGTAGATGGTACCTAAATATTTTACTGTTGCGTATGCACTAGAGAAGGTAACGGAAAATCACTCTATTATATCTGCTAAAAATCGTCATTGTGTGCGTCAATCTCCTTACAATGGTATAAACTTCTCTGGTAACAACCGTGTTTTTTCCGTGTTTTCGTTCAGCGCGCTATGGAGAGGGCTATTGCTCGGTGTTTACCTACGTGATCGAATCAGAAATGAGGAAATTAGTAGGAGAACAAAAGTCACTGACATAGCCCATCGGATTAGTTCGTTGAAGTGGCAGTGGGCGGGACACATAGCGCGAAGAACCGATGGCCGATGGGGCAAAAAGGTTCTCGAATGGCGACCACGTACTGGCAAACGAAGCGTAGGACGCCCACCCACAAGGTGTTCAGACGACCTAAACAAGGTCGCTGGAAAGCGCTTGAAGCAGGCCGCTCTTGATCGGTCGTTTTGGAAATCTTTGGGAGAGGCCTATGTCTAGCAGTGGACATTATGCGGTAGAAATGATGATGATGATGATGTGTTTTTTTTACATGGTGACGTTATAAATATCCTATGATGATAAAGATATATTTGAATTTGATTTTGACATGCTTGTCTGGGAGCAAAGTAAAAGAAAAGAGTAGACTCTTTAGACTACCAGCTGCTTCTTTCTTGAAGATCTTTAAAGCCTAGGCTTTTAAAAAAGCTATAGTTACTGTGAAATTCATAAAGTATCTAATTACGAAATCAATTGAGCTTCAGATACCTACTTATTTTGGTCCTTCGATCAGAATAGTATAGACATAATGTGTCATTTCACGGTCAAGGTGTTCATAGTGAGTGGGCGACAGTTCGCGATATTGACCTTGGTATATATACCGGTTGTATTTTAATAATTTATGTATTAACTTGACGACAAGAAACGATTCCAAGAAAAAAAGTAACCGTTTACCGCGGTTATGACGTCTGGCAGATATAGCTCGCGGAATTATAACTTCTAGTTGGGGATTTTAATTCGGTGTCATACATAAGTCTTAATGTAAATAAAATTATCGAGAAAGTGTGTATTTAAGTAATTATGACGTCGATAAATAAATGGATAAATATTTTTCTTTTTATTTATAAATCTACTATTACTAATAACTAATTCACATAAACCATTCTTTATATACATATTTATATATTTACGGATTAAGTATGACAGTCTGTTGTCTCTAATAATATTTGGTAGTATATTTTTCTTAACTAAGAAGCTAGACTACCTAAGATTGACCTGGCATACTTACTAATTTATTGAATCGACCAATGATGAACAGTTTTGTGTTAAAAAGTTAATCGGGCAAAGAAAATTCGGATAAACGTAGTGAGCTCAGGCACTTGGCGATTAGTTTCGATTTTATCTATCAGAAAAATTACATATTAGTTATAATCAAATCTTTATAAATGGTTATTATTGCATTTATATTCATTTAATGCAAATAAAGCAGTACCCAAACTTCCGGGTTTTATTACCATATTCGTGATTCAATTTAAACTTCGAATAGGTAACTTTTTTAGCTGTGCAGAAAAATATTGATTATTACTAACAAAAGAAGTTGAGAATAGTTTTTGTATATCAAGTGTAATATTGTTTTCAGTCCTATCATCGTCTCTGGGTGAAGTGGTTTCTACGCTGAACGAAACATTGACCCCGGCAGCAGAGGTCGTCAACGTGACAATAGTCCCGACCCCGACCTTCAACTTGGGCGACACGTGCGGGGTCAATTTTTGCAGCGGCAGTGAGTCACATGTACGTATCATATATCGCTGTCTCGTCATGACATTACTTCCTTTATCATCCCTTAGCTTTATTATTACGACATTGACTTAGATACAGCTGAAAAGATGACTACTCGGCTCGGGTCATGTTTTTGACGTGTAAATGTGCCTGTAAAGGTCTAATTACTGAATGAACAGTAATGTCGTATGGATTGCTCTTATAGAGTAAAGCGGCTAACATAAATACTATTTCTATGCTACAAAAGAGAGCAATTCGGTCGATTTACGGACTAAAATCACGCGATTCCTTAAGAGAGTTATTTAAATCTTTAAATATTCTTACTGTGACATCTCAAATTATTTACGACAATCTCCTTTTTGTGAAATCACTCATAAACTAAATTGTTACAAGAAAAATAGCGATGTTCACAGTTACAACACTCGCGACAAAAATAAGCTTCATACGCCTAAATTTCGACTTGCAAAAACCAGAAAGTCACTCTTGGGTCTAGGTATAACATTATTTTACAAATTTCCTGAAACGGTCGTAATGCTACCCATGTCAAAATTTAAATACATGTTAAAAAGTTTTATTGAATAATGCGTACTATACTATTAATGATTATTTAAAAGATAAAAACGCGTGGACACTTCCTATAAATTTTCCATTACACTCCACACATAAAACATAAGAACTGTATTCTCTGTAACAAGAATAAGCTTACTGTAAAACATGTTAATGCTCTGCGATCAATAGGTGACCAACATATAAATATTATTTCCTCTTGACAAGGTCTGCGATACCGGGCTTTTCATGCTCACTAAAATATCCAATCTGGTGGTGGCGTCGCTGGTCGGGTCGTTAGATTCCCTCTAATATGGATGAGTTTAACGATGGCTGATCCGTGCGTCAACTCGTGAACGGGTGCTGCTGGGAGGGACTGGTCAGCTCGGCTTTGCTTTTTTGACAACTTAATATTTTTATTACGCTATTTATGTTTGTTAACTCGTTCGCAAGCATTACATGTTAAATGTGTCAACATTGTATTATATCATAAGTATTTCATAATTAAAAGACAAAAATAATAATATGACAAAGCCCTTCTGGCGAGTAGGCGACCAATACTGTGAAATGAGTTTCTTTCGGCGTTTCTTCTCAGCAGTGGTCGTTACGAAGCGCTGGTATCGGTAGCTTTTCTTTAAAAATAAATTATATTTTAATATACTTTACACGTAACGTAAATTATACTTACTGACGTGTAAAAGTGCCTGTAAAGGTCTAATTACTGAATAAACATTTGAATCTTGAATCTTTTAATCTTTTAATCTTTGTGATTTTTCCAACCATTTAGAAAGTTCCGTTTGTTTCATCACGACTGTTCGAAAAAGTAATGTGTTTAGAGGGTTTTTGTATTATTTATTACATAACATCAAAATGTCCCTAAATATTTGGAAAACCTAGGAGTATCGTTATAATCACATCATTTAAAAGGAACAAAAGATTTTATAAATAAAAGTATAGTTAGTTGCTGCCACTAATGACCAACAATCTTTAAATCCTTTCCCATTCCGATATACGACGCTTTTTTTAATGAATACTGGTTGTAAGCCTCTTTTATTCGGCAGTTTAGAACTCCACACGTAAAATCTAGGTCCAGTCATTATATTTATCATATTATTTATTGATAAAAACTATATTGATCCACAATACCATCAGGTGACCCGCTTGTTCGTTTGCTACCCTATAACATTAAAAAAAGTATACAAACAATTGTTAACAATTAGCGTTCTCTCTTTAACAATTAGTAGATAAGTACCTACTTATATTTCAGGAGAATACAAACCTGGCGCCGCCTTCTCCGCTGAAAATCCAAGTTATTTCGGGAACATACCTGGCATGCATGGCCTTTGCAGTAATTCTTGTGGCTTGTGGGGTCGACTCCTTGAAAAGGTATTACTAATTACCTATATAGACATAGTCAATGAAATAAAAAGATGGATGAAGATATGTTCTATACATATTCCTACCTAATATATTTTATTCTGAATTGGCAACATATTTTATTATGTGCATATTTATTTAGTATTCACTTAACCTAAACCAAACAGCAAAAAATATAAAAAAAAATTGTAAGTAATCCTCCAAGTATATCTAGGTAAGTATATAAATATAAGAGCGGATTTTTTATAATCTTTTTGTTTCTATGATATATTTTATTATAAATTGAAAAGGAGATTTATATGATTTATATAATTAATTACACTCGTATATTTAAATCTTCTTTTTCAGTGCTGGTGACATTTTGAACTCCTTAGTTAGTTTAAATTTTCTGGTGTATCTTTGCATTGTTTAAACTAATAGGCGTCAACATCCACTAAATTCCAATTGTACCTCAAGCTTATCTTATGCTGTGTTAAGAAGTTTTAGTTAAAACCTAGAGACAGAAATAATAGGTCGGGGAAAAAGTCTTTTCGCATTTTATATGAAAATTCAAAACATTTTTAATACAGTTTATTTACAATTAACTAAAGTATGTAGGTACCATTTTGTTCGATAACTTTTTGCCATCTTATAGGTAGGGACATGATCCCATTGCTATAGAAATTTTGGGGCTTCTGATCAAAAAACTGGTCAAGTAGTTTTGGCATTCCTCTCGTGATGTTAACCTGACACTGCCTAAAGAATTCTGAAGAGACCGAAACAGGTGGAAATCTGAAGGTGCCAGTAGGTCAGGACTATACGGCGATGCATTAACATCTCCCAGCTAAACTCTCTTAAGTTTTACTGAGTGCTTAAAGATGTGTGAGGTCTAGCGTTATCATGATGAAAAACCACACCCCTTCTGTTGATTAATTCCGGCCGCTTTCTCTCAACTTCTTGCTTTAATCTTATCAGTTGTTCGCAGTAGAGTTCTGAATCGATGGTCCTGTCTGGTGGTAATAATGCCCTTCCAATCCCACCACACACACAGCATCACCTTGTTGCGAGTTAACCCGGGTGTCGCCACAGTCTGTGAAGCCTGACCGGCCTTTGACCATGACCTTTTTCGCACGTTCTTGTCGTACGTGATCCACTTATTATCACCAATTATCAATTTCTTCAAAAATGGTTCGGTCTCATTACGTCGTAATAAAGAATCGCAAATGAGTACACGGTTCATTAGGTTTCTTTCAGAGAGCTTGTGAGGTGCCCAAATATCGAGCTTTTTTGTGTACCCATTTTTTTTCAAATGCGTTAAAATTGTTTTGTGGTCAATTCCCAGTTCTTCAGCTACGTCGTAACTATTAATAGGCCGATCCTGCACCACTTTTTCAAAAATAGCATCCATTTTATCCGTAACAGGGGTCGACCAGAGCGACGTGCATCTTTGACATCAAAATTTCCGGATTGATAACGCTTAAACCAAATTTGTGCTACTCTCACAGACACTGCACTAGGTCCATAAACATCGCAAATTTTTTTCGCGGCTTGTGTTGCATTTTTACCTTTTTGGTAGTAAAATTTTAAAATGTATCTAATTTCTTCATTAGATTCACTCATCTTGACGGTAAGAAAAACAAATGAAAATCACGCATTTTCCTAATTTGAATTTGGAATTATCTTCTTTAAAATTTAAACTTTTAAATGATACCAAAACCAGCCAGGTACAAATAGTGTAGCCAAAGTGGTTTTATTACAAGTTCATACATACTATATGCGAAAAGACTATTTCCCCAACCTAATATTTAGACTTGTCTTACGAGCACGTAAGGGAACTAGCTTCTGTCCACAGCTGCATTTGCGCGTATCCATCAAAAGTTATACTGAAATAAAAGAGAAGTAACCTAAATACTTCCAAACAATAAACCAAGTCGATCGGTTGCGTTTTTTTTTTAAAGACAGACAAACAAACTAACCGACATGGATATATTCCACAGATACACATTAGGTCGCAAGACGGCCATCGATGGGAAGTCAGGGTTCCACCTGATGGCGGTGACCTTGGGCCAACTGAGACACAAGTACCAGCTGCTGCTGTTGCCAGTGATCGGGTACATTGGTGCTGAGCAGGCGTTCATGGCAGCTGACTTCACACACGTAAGAATAACTATCACCATCATCAATAAATTTTACAACTAGATTCTGGTATTTTTACGCCTGTTTCCCATGGGGGTAGGCAGAAACTATAGATTTCCACTTGCTGCGATTCTTGCAAACCTTTTTTGCTTCGTCAACACTCACAAGGTACTCTTTTCATACATGCTCTCCGGTTATAAGTACTTCTTACTTTACCTTTCTTCGGAACATCTGCAATTTGATCGAAGAACGTTTGTCAAGAATGGCCCGGTCCGGTTTTCGCATCCATATCCATTTTCACATTTATTTTCCATGTCTCCCTATTTTCGGCTAAATGCTGTATATCCCTTTAGCCGAAAATACTAATGACTAAAGAATAATAATGACGTTTACCTTCTCCTTTATCTGTTTCATTTTCCTTCTATGAAATTTTTATGAAATCGTCCTGTTTTACGTATCAGTTGACCTATTCTATTATTTTGTCGTATATTCTCTAATACGACAAGAATGCACCTATTAGGTACCTTATACCCTTTTCAGGATCTCCTCATAAGTTATATTTTCAAAACATATCTCCATCCACCTTTTCTTTCATATTCCAGTACCAAATCTCAAAAGCCTCTAATGCTATTAACTTAAGGAACTTGTTTTCCCTTTCAACGCATAAAAAAGTCTTCACTTACTCACTCACTATATTACTGATTAAGAAGGTGAGATATTTTTTAATGAATATGAGGACAAATATTTACAGGCATTTGTGGGCTGCGCGTACGGCATCCACAACATCGGCTACGTGATGATCTGCTTTGGCGTGTTCAACGCACTGGCGGCACCGGTGGCGGGCGCCGTGGTGAAGCTCACCGGCCGCTTCCCCGTCATGCTCACCGCCTTGGTAAGTCAATTTTGGAGGATTTTGGAAGGCTAATATCTATGTGATACTGTTCTTCATTCGTCGCCTTTGATGTAAGCATCATTATCTTTTCAGCCGCATAATGTTCGACATAAGCCTTTCTCTAGGATTTCCAAAATAGTCAATCTAGAGCGGCCTGCATCCAACGCGTTCCAGCTATCTTGATCAGGTCGTCTGACCACCTTGTGGGCGGGTGGCCTACGCTATGCTTGCCAGTACGTGGCGTGGTTGATGTAAGTATAATCTTCTACTTCTTCTTCATTACTTGTTTTTTACTTGAGCATGTTTTATTGGATATTGAAAGTCAGGAGCCAACTTTCACAAAGAAGGTTGACGAAAGGCACGCGGCCGGTCGTAAAACAATGGCCGAATCATTAAGGTTTCGGCTATTTCTTCTCCACTTCGTAAGTTCTTTGGCATCCGTGGGTGACAATTAATATGCATATCATATTTGGAGAAGGAAAGGGAAATGGAAAGTGCAACATGGGCTCTCAAGCAGTTCGCTGCTTGTTCTACTGGGAACGTGCTAAGGTGAAGGAACAACTCTCGTATCATATTTTTATCAAGCTACTTGTGACCGTCGGCGATAACAGCAAGGAACAAAGGCGTTACGTGCCTTTCAAAATATAGACCTTTATTGTACCACTTGACATGACTTATTTGTAATAATACTATCTTCTCAATTCTTCTGTCAGATTCTTCTTTACCCATTTTTTCTACCCATTATATACGGAAATAAACGACTTTTATATAATACTAGCTGATGCCCGCGACTTCGTTCGCGTGGACTTTATGACTCCGGCGTATTAATATAAATACAAACTAATGAGAGAAAGAGAGAGAGCGTCTGACACTGTGACTTATTGTCATAGCAAAGCAAGTGGACACATGGAACTGTGTATATTCAAAAGGATTCAAAAGGAAAATTGTTGGGGATGAGTGGTATACGCGGTATAAATACAGTTTCACTGGCACCACTCACAGTGAGAATCTCAGCTTTAGTTATATTTCGCTTAAAAGCATTGACTTTAAGTGTCTCAGCAGACTATGCCGAAGTTTAACGGCTAAAGTTCAGTGTATAAAGGTCGGTGGGGATGACACAATAAATAAGCTGAAGTGCAGCAGCTGACCTTCGGTGGAAACGTGCCGGACAGTAGTGATGTACCGATATGAGAATTATCTTTGCGTCTTTGGCGCGTCTGCGGCGAACGGGAACGGGAACAGGAATGGGAGTGGGAGCGGTTGCGGGAGCGGTTATGGGAGCGGGAGCGGGAGCGGGTTCGGATTCGGCTTCGGGTACGGGTACGGGTCCTAAGTTCCGATGCAGGCAAAAGCATCGGAAGTTCGGCCTTATGTGTTGCTAGTAATGCAAATAACATTGCAGGCATGCTTTAGCTGAACTTCAGCCGCTGAACTTCGGCATACTGTGCTGAGACACTAAGTCGGGTTCCGTTACACAGTTTCGGCGGAGTCAAATTTCGCATCAACATTATAAGCACTCATACACTCCGACATTAAGTCTTATTTGGTGAGCCGAGAATTCATTTGCTGCAAGTGAATTGAGAAACTCAACTGGATAATTCGTGGCTTCGTCATGATCAATAACACTATCCAAGAAAGTATAAACCACTTCATCACCAATAATTTGCGTCATAAGTTCTTAATTAATTGCTGCGCATTGTTCGTTTTTTAGTGTCAATATGGCGCATTCACATAACCAATAATTTTCCTGGTGTGTTATGCTCTGAAGTTCCCCAAATACTGAACCTATAACTTCTTCTTCAGACAAACAACTTCGCCTAGTATTATGGAAAGACTCACCTGACCATTCTCTTCAAGAAAGAGACCTCACCAAAATTTTTTTCTTGAAATCTCTTGGGCATGTGAACTAATACCGCCAAGTTGGGCTCTCATATTAATTGTCAATCTGAACTTTTGTATTTGAGGCCACAGATAATGATGAGTTAATGAGATGAGTTAATTTCATCTGCCCTAAAGCCCCGATATAAAACTGTAAGGGTTTGCCGAAAATCTCCCAACAACAAAAACGTGACATTGCCTATTGGCCTGTTATCTCGACGAATGTCTTGCAACGTTCTATCTACAGCTTCCACTGCCTTTTTGTTGGCCATTGTGCATTCATCCCAAACGGTTAGACAGCAAATGAGAGGTTTAGCCAGTTTAGGCAAGTCAATATCAAAAATTACCACATCAGATGATCATCGATTTTTGGTAAACAAATATTTATGCAAATAAGTTTAACTTGGTTTTGCACCAGGTGTTCCAAATCTTCGATTTTTAGGATTCCGTACGCAAAGGGTAAAAACGGGACCCTATTACTAAGACTCCGCAGTCCGTCTGTCTGTCTGTCTGTCTGTCACCAGGCTGTATCTCATGAACCATTATAGCCAGACAGTTAATTTTTTTATAGATTATGTTTTTTTTGTTGCCGTTGAACAAAAACATACTAAATACATAATAAAATAAATATTTATGGGGGCTCCCATAACACAATCGTGATTTTTCATAGATTATGGTACGGAACCCTCCGCCCGCGTCCGACTCGCGCTTGGCCAGTTTTATTATACCTCAACAAAAAGTTCTCATCAGACTTAACAACTTTTGCTAAAGCGGCATTTTAATATTTCTTATACTTTAGCTGGACCATTATAGTTCTGCATCATGTGTTCCATTTTCCAAAATCAATTATAGCCTATATGTTGCCCAGGCTTAACAGCTATATAAGAAAAAAAGTTTCATTCAAATCCGTCTAGTATTTCCGGAGATTAGCGTGTACAAACAGACAGACATTTTTTTTTATTTTCTTACTTTACTATGTCTTCATCGCCCCAAATATTTTTTTTGGAAAAATTTTCAATGTACAGACACATTTTTTTTACTGTTTTATTGTAGTATAGATAAAATATAAAATAAAAGTCGTTAAAATAAACGACTTTTATTTTATATAAAATATAAAATAAAAGTCGTTTATTTCCGGCTTTACAACCCGTACATTTGTTAGTAACAAAGGAAACTTAGAACTTTGTTAGTATGACATCTAAATTGAATTTTTTTACGGTTTCGTGTCTTTGACTAGGTGAACGCGAGTCCAGTGCTGCATTGGATGGCATTGGATTTGGACGTGGACAGTGCATGATGATAGCACTGTCCACGTCCAAATCCAATCTAGCCGCAACCGTTTTTAATAGAATGTTGGCGCTGCCCCGCACTCCGTGGATCAAGGATGCCGTGCGCATTCTTATAACAGCTCACAGACTGTCAACTCGAGACTCCGCCATCACACCTGAAGCACTACAAGTGCGGCGCGTCCCCAAAATTACTCTAAGGGCATTGTTATAATGAATGCGCCAGAGCCCCGTATGCTAATAAATGCATCATCATCATCATCATAATTTAAGAGCCGTGCTTGTCGGTGGAGTTTCTTCTATTCTTTCCTGTCTCCAACCTTTTGACATCTTGATACGACAATGCTGTCACCTTTTCCTCATGTAAATTATTTTATTCTATATTATATAATATTTTCCTCATGTAATTGTAAATGCCTGAGTTTTTTTCTTCCCCTTCTTCCTTCAATTTGTAATAAGCATAAATTTGTCATGCTCAATCCCAACATATTTTCAATGACCGTCATGTATGTGTGCTTTTTCAGCCATTCTCTATATAAACACAAACCTTAGTTATTTGTTTGACTAGAGGATAGTTTTACGAAAAAGACGGATCTGAATGAAAACTTATGACGTTTATTCCACAGATTCTCAACCTCTGCCTGCTGACAGCTCTGCTACAGTGGCGGCCGAACCCAAAGCAGTGGATCGTGTTCTACCTTCTGGCGGCCGTGTGGGGCACAGCTGATGCGGTGTGGCTGGTGCAGGTCAATGGTAAGATTGATAACGTACCTACAAAATTACTATTACTAGCGCATTAAATTCGCAAGTAAAGCGACATCGGGCGTGGTCCACACTTGGATGGTTGACCACAAGTGGAATAAAGTTTTCTCGAGCTCCTTCGGAAGGCACGCATTAGCCGTCGGTTTCGGCTGTCATCATTGTATGGCAGTCGTCAAGCTATGTCAGATGCCTTTAGGTGGCCTGAAAAATCTGACACCATTGTTGGCCCCTTACAGAATAGCTCTTTAGCAGCATCATCATCATCTCCCTTGCCTTTTCCTTATTTTCAAACTCCCTTTTTCGCTACATCGTTAACCATATTTGAACAAATCCATTTAATTCTTTTAGGTCCCGCTTCACAATATCACTGTAGCCACCATTCAAGTTTATCATTTTATTAGCCAGATTCGGCACCGCTCCTAACGTGACCGTACCAACCTTTTACGTTATTTATCAACCTGTAATTTTTGTGATTCTCGTTTTCCATCTTATGCCCCACAATCTTGAAATTTGGAAAAAGATGGCAACTTATTTCTGGTCTGTAAACCTAAATGTAGGCTTAACCCCTTTCGATTTTCTTTGCGCAGCCAATATTTTAGTACCTAAAAAATTACTCCATACTTCCAGCCCTCTCTGGGATCTTGTTCCCCGGCAACGAAGAAGCAGCGTACTCCAACTTCCGATTGTGGGAGGCTACCGGAAGCGTGCTGTCCTATGCGACTGCGCCATATCTTTGTGTTAAAACGAGGTTGGTTTTATTGGGCATTTTATACTGTATGTATTGTGACCTGAGATATTAGAAGATAAGCGTGAGACTTTAGAAGCTACCTAATTTGACAAAGCTTATAACTATTACCTATGTCAAAAGGGAAAATGCGGTTAGATAATCTATATTTACCTACGAGTATTGTTTTCAGCGTAAATAATTTATGTGCTACTATTGAATCAAGATTATTAGTGTAATTTAATACTATCTTACTATAAATTATCATTTTGTTGATTGTAATACACAATTGTAGGCTTTGCTGCTAAAATTCACTAGGAGCAGTTACGAGTACCTATTCGACAGTGAGACACCACTTAAAACTCTAAAGCTGTTTTGATCCTAGAATTAGTATTGGTTCTGGAATAAATAAATAAATAATAAATAAATATATACGGACAAATTACACTGATTGAGCTAGCCCCAAAGTAAGTTCGAGACTTGTGTTATGGGATTCTAACTCAACGATACTATATTTTATAACAAATACATATATAGATAAACACCCAAGACCCAGGACAATTTGAAAAAGGCCATTTTCCAACTTGCCCTCACCGGGGATCGAACCCGGGACCTCTGGATGGCAGACTAGCATGGTGACCACTACGCCACGGAGGAATAGTCCTAAAATTTAATAAAGACGGAATACACGGTGTATCCAATTTACGATTAAGTCACAATTTAAGTTAACCATTTGATATACAAATTAGAAATTGTAACGTGTCATTGTGACATGTCATGTAAAACATCTGCCTTGCAAGTCTGGAAAAAAGAAACAACGTTAAATGTACCAGCTACTTCTCTTCTCGCGTAGATCTCAAAAGGCGATCGATGCGGCTAGCAGCCCATCAATATTTTGATGTGTGTGTGAGTGTTGAAGCTCTGGGCTCTGCTATCCTAGAGCATTAAGACCCAAAATGCGAGTCAGTTCAATTTTAGACAGGCTACTTTTTCTGAAAAATGATGGAAAAATGCGAATCGTGTTATCACTATTTTGATTTCTTCTCACCCACCCTTATACTAAAAGTCGCCTTTAGTCTTGCTGCCCTTGTCTCTATCTGATTAGAGCCGAGAGACCCAAAATTCTCTGTCTACCCCGTTAGGCAGAGTAAGACGTGATAGTATGTATCTATGTACTTTGTCTGAACTCTAGTTTTAACCTGACATCTTATTTCAGGCTTCAAATACTCTTGGGCTTTCTTTTTCTGGGCTTCTCGGGCTACACCACAATAGAGTTAATGGAATACCGCGCGAAGAGGGCTCACCATCTGGAGAGGAACTTCGAACTCGTCGGCGACAGGAAAGATCAGGATTGAAAACTCATCGGGAAGTTCTTCTCTTGAGTAACAGTGATATTCACCAGGAACACATGAATACTTTGTAGTAGATTCAGAAGAATTTAGAGCACTTTTTCAATATTCCTAGTCTTATTCCGTCTCATTATGAAACGCAGACTAACTTAAGGATTTAATTTAATGATAAATCTTTAGCTCGCGCCTGAAAAACAGTATGATTTTTTTACTTTTATGTACGGTAGGCCTCAGAAGTGGAGTCCCAATTTCTCATAAGTACTAATTGTATGAAAAATTGAGACCACTTTTGAGGCTTACCGTACCTCCTTTTATTTTAACAATTATGCATCCAAATGAAGTTGACAGTGACCAATATAAAGTGACATGTTGTGGGGGTCTTCTTGTTTTGGGCGGATAATGTTGAAAACCAACGTTAGTTGGTTTTCAACATAACCGCGTTTTATGATAAGGCGAAATAGGGGTCACAATCTAGAGACTATGGCGCTTTTTATAAATTTGTCGAGTTCAATGATAACTGTTAACCAATGGGCAGTTCACTTTGTTTGCTTTCTAAAGTACAGTCATTTCTTACAAAAATGTCTCTTATCTTTTGGCATTTTTGTTCGTTGCCAAACTTTTCTCTCCGTCACAGATTACATATACGTTTCTTGCTCCGGAAACGTATGCTGCCTTAGGTGAAATAGTCCTCGTTACTAGAAGAATGATGGAGGTTTAATTTATATACTCTTTATTCATGACAGAATGCATCTATAGGTATATTGTGTAGGTGCTGTCACTTGTATATAGTGATTGGTTTTCTTCCCTACTTTACCTTCTCCTTTATTAATAATTGCTATTTTTAAATGTACTTACCATGTAAATGTAACATTATTTTCTATTGTAAATATTATTTATTTCATTCACCTTCATTCACTGACGATCCCTGTGGCCTAGTGGTCATCATACCAGAATGGTCACACTGGAGATCCCGGGTTCAAACCCCGGTCAGGTCAACATGGAAAATGGTCTTTTTCAGATTGACCTGGATCTTGGTTTATCTATATATATATTTATTTAAAAAAATATATACTATCGTTAAGTTAGAATCCCATAACACAAGTCTCGAACTTACTTTGGGGCTAGCTCTAGCTCAATGTGTGTGATTTGTTCGATTATATTCATTTATTTGTTTATTTAAATTTGAGAGCGACGCTCTTGTCGGTAGCGCTCCTTCCATAATAACTTTACGAGTACCTTATTAGTTACGGATTTTTTTAATCAAGTTAGTTTAAGTAAATAAAGGGAGGACGAAGGACCTTCAAGATAAAGAGAAAATGTCAACAGTGGGGTGTAAATAACAAAAAATGCAATTATTGTAAATACATAATACTTACTTTATGTCTAATATTATATTTTCATAAATAAAACAAAATAAATAGTTTCAATAAATTCATTCGTTTTTATTCTCTCCACATAAATACTTAAGGGTGGACTACACTCGATCCGTATGTCTAACAAGCTATCGTATCTAAGTACATCATCGCAAGTATCAGAGTGACTAAACTGTTATACACAACATTATACCACTAATTACAACAAACATACTCGATTAAGTCACAGGTAAATATCCATATTCTTGAAATGAGGAGTCACCGAATTATTTTTTCATACGAACAAAAATTGTTCGTTTGATGACTCAGTCTTTCAAAAAATAAGGCATAGCTTTTGAATATAGAACGAAAGAACGGAGATTTGCTCGTAAAACCGTTGGTATGGAACTGTGAATGATAACAAAAGATGTGTGGTGTTAAAACGGCATTTATTGTTAAGAAGTTTGTTAAAAACTTATCAACGAAGTTACTAAAACTTTTCCCCTTTGTTATACGCAATATTTAATTAAATAGGTATATACAAAAGAAAACCTGTATACAAGTATTTTAAGAATCACGCTTAACACCTCACACCTCTTTTATCATTGTTTACTTCGTTCAATATACTTTTCAAAACATAGACTTGACAATTCAATCTGCAAAACACACTTTATATATACTTTATACATTGTAAGTCACTGGTCCAACCTAGAATACGTTAGTTACAAAATAAAAGCAGTGAACTATCGTATATTATTAATATTAAATCACCTAAAACAAATTCGCCGATTCATTATACTCTATATAAGTATCATTATGTATTATCGTCAGTTTAAAGCGTAGAACCATAATACTTGTGAAAAATATTTATCTTATTTAAGAGGAAGACCGATAAGGCACGGAGGTTTAAGTCAAGAGTTTCAAAGTTAGCACCTTGTGTTCATTTTGCATAGAACTTACAACCTCTTTCATATACTTCGATAATGTTTTTTGTTTTAAAAGACAGGAAACTAAATATACGTCTTAGGACTTGATAAGATAAAATATTCCACTATTGAAAATGTTAAGTATATATTGTTTCACTTTTTATGAATGTATGCTCAAAAACTGTTACTTAAAATTCCTACAAAAAACTTTAATTGAAATACAGAGGTTGTTGAAATGAAAATTAACAAATGGATGAACAAAATATCGTTTAGTTCGTATTTATTGATTTTTCATATACTATTTTGGCAATTAAGGAGATAACCACAGGTAAAAACAGTGTTTACAATATTGATCTACTCTTATATGTATTATAACTGGGGTTTGATATATACAAAATTCAAAATCATACAAATTTCCCAAGACTTACTTAGCGCTTTCAATATTACTCTAAGCATATAATAACATACTGTAATTTTATCGGTAAGTATGTATATTACTGAGCTTTCTTCAGGTGTGGTATAAATAAATGCTATTTATAATTGACGTATAAAATATACATCTATATAACTATACATGTGTAATGTACATACAAAATGTATAACTTTGTGACCCTGTCTTATATTCTAGTAGTAGCCTCGAATATTACGTAGTATTTTTACATATCGGCCATTATATACATATAAATTTTACAATCATTTAGTATATAAAATTATCGCAGGGTCTCTTAGCACCGAAATTCTTTATTATTCGATAAAATTGTTAAAAATATTTTTGTATGTACTAAAGACTAAAATAGTCAATTTTTTATTGTAGATAATACAAACTGTTAAGTATGACTTTGTATATTCGATCGAATAAAAATTAAGATCAAAGCAGTTACTGGATATCCAAGAACCAAATATTTTTCATTATTTATAAAATAGAAAGTACTTATACATTTTGCCATTTAAAAATTCCCTATAAATCGGTGTTCTAAAAAAATTGAAATACTTAATCATTGATTAAAAAAATATGTAATACACAAGGAAATCCTGCACGTAGGACACATACAAAAACATTTTACAATAAAACATTTGGACGGCAACACGTAACATTATAACAAGTTTATATACAGTTAAAAAATCGTATAATCTTCTAAAGAATACTCTAAAGCGCCTTAAAATATAACTAAATGCAAAATCTACATTAGGAAGACTTTACGATTGTGGAAGTGACTATGATAAACTTTAACTAGAATTATTATGATAATCGTGTGAAGCTGCCTTTACTGATCAGAGCCATTTAAATACTTATTAGTGGGTGCTGTGGGGTCTTTTTATAAATTTAATATACTGTTTAGATAAAATTTAAGGATTGCTATTGCTATTTGATTTATAGAAATTCGTTTTCTGCATAAGATGTATCAAAAAAGGCAGTGGGTACTTTAAACATTGATTCTTTGTCACAGACAATCGGAGTTTTTAAAGATGGAATTTAAAAGTAATATCTATCAAATTGTCTATGGCAAAAAGCCAATGAGAATGAAGAAAAAACGAACGCGAATTAAAAACAAAAAAGAACTAATTTAAATA
The DNA here is from genome assembly GCA_943193695.1 of Acrobasis suavella. NCBI lineage: Eukaryota > Metazoa > Arthropoda > Insecta > Lepidoptera > Pyralidae > Acrobasis > Acrobasis suavella. The sequence goes on along the minus strand of OW971937.1, from coordinate 6,060,548 downwards.
TAGAACGTTGTTCTAACTGGGGCTGGTAGTGTTGCTCCTGGGCTCTGACTTGACGGCTGCTCCGTTGATTCTCGGGCCGGTGGCCGGCGGCGCCGGAGTAGCCGCGTTCTGTGCCTGACATTGACTACAAGGCTCCAGCCGGCTGGCCAGCGCCATTTTAAGCTTCAGTGCTGGCCCCAGCTTCATCTGTAGCATTCCTGTAAGCTGATCTTCTGTGACGAGGGGCAGGACGGAACCGTCAATTCTTTGGTCTCGGAAATTCTGTAAAGAAGGAGAATAGCAAGTTAATATAGGTTTTTTTAAGCATTCCTAATGCGTGTTATTATAATATGGTGGAGAAATTCTACGTGAAATCTGGAAACTTGATTTAAATTAAAACATGTGTGTAAATTCTTAGCGCGAAATTTTTCACAACATATTTTAATTTAGATAATAATCCGAGCATTGTAATGCTGTTAAAATAAATAAAATGCTCTTGAAACGACGTACTTATATAAAGACCTAATCGCTGGTTTAAATCCTGAGCGTGGTTTTTTTTCTTATTACGATGTCAATATCTTTATATTTTATTAAAATTGACGTGTTTTCGAATGCTATGAGGCACCCAATAATGAAGCCTAGCATAATTTTAACGAATCTAATTGAACAGAGCAGGTTCAGGAAGGTCCGCCGAGCCCGGCACCTGTCGGTGTAGCGCGGACGGTATGACGAGGTACTTGGGAAATGGGCAATATTTTTTCTGTGGGTTGTCTGAAGTAAAGATAAATATACCTATTAAGTAAGCAAGTCGGAAGAAACTTACAGAAAGTCTTCAGTCTCAAAGTTTATTTAATTATAGATAACCAATCTGAAAATTTGTTTAAATTAGAACTTAGAGGTTGAAATTACAAACATGTGGTGACGGGGCTGTTTAGAGTACAATTTGTCACTAAGTTTAGAATACCTACAAGTTGTCGTAAAACGTGACTAAGGTAACCAAATAAAGGGAGCAGTGTCTCCTGTGCAACGACTTTATACAAGTTACTGGGATCACCGACCAGACCAGTGTAGTGATTACGGGCATATTCTCCTATTGTTGAAAGTACTACCTTCTTAGGAATTACGATCGACTCGAAACTTCAGTGGGGCGCTCATATATCAAAACTTTCAAATAAGCTTAGCTCTGCGGCTTATGCTGTTAGGAGAATTAGACAATTGACAGATGTAGCAACTGCTAGACTAGTGTACTTTAGTTACTTTCATAGTTTAATGTCATACGGCATACTGCTATGGGGGAGTGCAGCCGATATTCAAACTATTTTCATTTTACAAAAAAGGGCAATTCGAGCTATCTACGGCTTAGGATCTAGAGACTCACTCAGAGAATTATTCAAGGAAATAGGTATACTAACCTTACCATCACAGTATATATTTGAAAACATATTGTATGTAAGGAAAAATATTTCCTCATACAATAAAGTAAGCGATTTTACCGTCAGAAACTTACGCAATAAGAGTGACTTAGTTGCCCCGTATTATAGGCTCAAAACAGTTAGTAAAACGTTTATGGGGAACGGTATACTTTTTTATAATAAACTGCCACAATCGGTCCTTGATATGCCTGACAAAAAGTTTAAAGCTTATGTAAAGAAGGTACTCTGTGAGAAGGCTTATTATAGGACCGATGACTATCTTAAAGACAACAAAGTCTGGCTTGAGCTTGGCGCGGGTCCCTCTTAAAGGTTTGTATACTCAGAAATGGTCATAATCTGGTACATTAAGTACATACTGAATTTACAACTTGATTTGACATTATTTCAAAATTTCGACATTAAAAAATTTAATTTAAATTATGACAACAAACAATGTATACTCTGTCCACATATCAACTATAAATATTAATTTCATTGTGAGTTGACGTTCTTGGAGAA